>OY735227.1:25184988-25362488 GCA_963457665.1 Thysanoteuthis rhombus | reverse complement strand
ATAGATTATAATTTCTGAAAACTCAAGAACATGTTGAAACAAATGAAACAATAAGTTTAATCGGTGTGAGATGATGAATCCAGGTATGAAAGTCAGAGAAATTAAAGTCATGGGAGAAATGTCGAAGTAGCGTGACCTGAGGGGAAAAAATACTGTAACAGGGAAAAAGTTACGACTTGGGTTTCTGGGTATTGAAAAAGTCATAGGATATTTTTTTTCAATAAAAATGAACGATATTTTAAATTATCTGATGAAGACAATGCTATATCAATTTATGAATTTAAGATGATATGATTACGGAGCGAAGCGCAAAACCCCCATCCTTACCATGACAAAAAACTCAGAAAAAGTAAATCAGAATTTGTTTAAAGCTTCAATAATTTTCCTACTAATCCACGAGTATGGTAAAAAGACGAACTACAATCTTGATCTGTCAAGATTGTCAACACTGTTGTACGAATATTTTAACTGAATTTATATCAATCAAGTAATTCAATTCATTTCTTTTTGCAAATTTGAATGAATGAAGATTTCGTTGTGATTTTTTTTTCGTACCATGCGTCACGGGAAAGAGAAGGAACATTTTTTTTTTCAATTTAATTAAAATATAAGTAATTCTTTTGAAAGAAATAAGTAATATTTCAGAACAATTCTCTCACAACTGAAATAAGTAACATCTGTTAATCGTTGCATTTAGGTGGCCCCTAAAGTCACACAAATCTCTAAATATATCATTTTTGATTGATAGAATTAAACTTATATTTACCTTAAATATTACTTTCGTTTAAAACATTTACTAAATTTTCACCATGAATTAAAAATATTTCTTATCCTTTCTGTGACTTATCAAACGAAACCTTCACTTGTGACCAAAAAAACAAAAATACAACACAAAATCAAATTACTTAAATTGTACGAATTCAGTTGAATTATTCGTACTAGTGTTGTAAATCTTGACTGATGATTCTCTACTGATCAATATTGTAACCTGCAGTAGTCCGTACGATCAAAGTGGATTTAGAAGAAAATTATTGAAAACGGTCAACAAATCATGCTTGATCTTTTTACTATATCAGACTTTCGTCCAGTAGGGTTGGGGATTCTGTCTGGTAGGGGGTTTCGTCCCTATCCCATATACTCCAACCCTACTATAAATCTTTCTCTAACGACTTACTACATTGTGCCAGTGAACCTCATCTCCTACCCGAACCCGACTTATAACCCCATGCTTTTTAAATTGTGATAGACCCCCTGCCTCTATCTGCCCACTGGCAATTAAGTACTGGAGAGAAAGGGTTTGGGAACATGGACGGCTAGGCTCCTTGAGCCCCATCCGGGCCCCACATTTAGTGTGATCTGATGAAGAAGGAAAGTTTTCAATAAATTGAACAGAATTCACTATCACTTGATGGTGAAAAAACAGCCCCAAAGGCTGAATTATTATCCATGCGATTCATGTACTGATATATTCTTATTATTGTATAATTCCAGTAGAAATGCAGTTGGTAAACTATGATGTACAAAACATTTGGAGGTCCCCCTCCATTAGAGGCCAGAGGATGTTTTCGAATAGAAGCCTTCCTCCCAAGTCCCTATCAGCTAAGCTTCTGGAGATAAGGGTCAAACAGGTCAAAAAGCTGAAATTAGTAACAATAACCGAACTTCGAAGGGAAGGATTGTCGGGAGAAATAAAGGAAGAAGTGAACAAATAAATGAAAAGATAGGAAAGAGCAAGGGACAGGAGACATAGCTGGACGGACTGAGATGAAATGGAAATAAAATTAATAAAGAAACAGAAAAGCATTGATGAAATCTGAGATAGATGATTCCAACATATCAAGTGCTCCCCGGGGATGAGTACATAAAAGACATTTGGACATCCTTGAGATTCATGACATTGGTTAAGAAGCATCCATAAAGCGCTTTTATCACAGACAAATCTTGCGGTCAGGTCGAGTTCATTTATTTAACTACACGAGTAATGAATCGAGTATTGGCACCGTGACGCCCAGGATCGAGAGAACTAGTGAATCTTGGGGAAGAAGGTCTACGATGTCCAACGTCGGACGTTAAAGGCTGATTATGATGGATGGATCTAGTATTTCTCTGCTTTTATCCTAACGTTCCTGATAGAAGAAAACGAATTGCCACTATTAAAAGTGCTACTACAAATAATTCAACTGAGGTTTTCTCGGATGAAGAATAGATTAGATCGTAAAATATTCCTCACATTAAAATAGAATGAATAGATATAAATAAGTAAGCAGTGTCCTTATGTTGGCAACGGCTTCAGCCGTCTCTGCTTGGGCTTGGCATATCGTATTACTATTCACACTACTCGTTTACGGTATGTGAAATAGACTCAGTGGCGACGAACACTCACTCACTCTACACACAGCTAGGAGGTGAGATTAATTTAAGCCTTTCCCAAGGGCATTAGTGCAAAGTAAACACAAACCATCCCATCTAGAGTTTAAACCTAGCTCACCAACTGCATTTTTCGAGCCGTTTTCCGCCCGCCCACCCAACACCGCCATATCTTAGATCCAAATTAAGAAATGCTGGATAGGTAGACATCATTTTTCTTATTGGCAGATAACTTCATTTTACAAACTTTCCATATATCTACGTAATGAAAAGTATGAATAATTTTCTATTTGTTTATTTGTCGGTAACAATGGACTCTTCTGCTCGAGGGTAACAGTTTTGTTGATAAAATATCTCCTAATCACCATTTGAAACAATAGACTCTTCTTGGGTGAGTTCAATCACTTGAAAAAAACTCAGATGAAATTGTAGAGACATGAAGCACGAACAGTTTTGAAGTAATGAACAATCAAGTCTGATAGTCTGATAATGACTCTTCTCAGAATTATAGGAAGTAACATGCTGTTAGTCAATATTTGAACAGCAAACTATAAAGTAAGGTTGATTTAGTAGATATGGATTCCGATGTTTATTTGCATTGCACTAGGAATATTATCAGAAAGTGATATGAACATAACGTCGAAATATTAATAACAATCAACCATACATTCTTGTTCATTAATCAAATAAAGACTTATTGCTAGAAAGCTTTTTGGAATCACCTTCACGCTTCATATTTTGAACTTATTTGATGAACTAAGTTCCTTGTAGAAATATGTGTCGATCAAATGATGTATAGAAACAATCGGCGAGCAATTTTTGAAAATGAATGTTTTCTCAGAACTTTATTCAACAAACTATCCACTTATCTGCAAAATGAAAAGTTGAAAGATATTTTCCGTTTGTTTCTTGGTCAGTGACAGTGGACTTTTCTACTCGAAGGTAAAAAATTTGCCGATAAAATATCTACTACTCCCCATTTGAAACAATGGACTTTTCTCAGACGTGTTCAGTCACATCAAAGAAAAATTTCAGATGAAATTGATGAGAATTTAACATGAACAGTTTTGAAGCAGTGAACTATTAAGTCTGAAAATGAACAGGGAAGTGAGAAGAAATTTCACAAAAAACACAGGTGAATATTTTCATCCAAATGCAATAAGGCCTCCAGGAGATACAAATATGGTATATCTCCAGGAAACAGCTCATATTATTTTCCATGTATGCTATTGAATGTTATGAATACAATCTCTTGTCGATGACTTCTCTTGACCAACCAGGCGACCGAAAAGTGTCTTATAGAGATTCGTGGACGCCTTTATAAATTCATTGTTATTGTTTTAATCTCAGTCCCATGTTCACCAGTTCCATGTCTGTATTTTTCTTACTGAATTTCATCTCGGAATAATTTCACTTATTATAAAAATTATCTCTACAAATCTTTTGGGTTCATTTAGCTACGCCCTTAACAGATGGTTCAGCCATATAGTTGTTGTCTCTAGGGATCATCCTCCTATATCCCATCATAAAAGTAATATAGGATAGAAAAATGTCATTTTGAAGGATGCTGCTCACTTCAATAGTGACTGACGCCATTCCTGGTACTTGTCGCCATGAAGTCTATTTCATATATCGAACGGGTCGAGTCAGTGGTAATGTGATACGCTGAGTCAAGCAGAGACGCTAGAAGCCATAGCCGGCGTAAGGACAATCTTTACTCACTTCAATAGTCTGAATAACTCTGGATTGGTAATGACTCTTCTCAAAATTATAGGAAGTAACATACTGCTAGGCAGTTAATATTTGATCAGCAAATGGAGAAGTATGGTTGATTCTGTACATACGCTTATTTATTCGCATCACACACAAAATATTATCAGAGATATGAACAAAAGAGGAAAGATTGATGAAAATCAACCGTACATTTTCGTTAATCAATCGAATATGAATTTATAACGGGAAGCTTTTCGGAATCACCTTCACGCTTCATATTTTAAAATGATCTAGTGAACCTTGTATAAATATGTGTCAATTAAATGATGTATAGAAAGAAATCAGCGAGCAAATTTTGAAAAAAAAATGTTTTTCTTGTGTACGGAATAAAAGAAAAGGAGTTCAATTTTTCCCTCTACAATTATATCTATCAAACACAACTGTCAAAGCAAAGATTAGCAAAACCCAGAAAAAAGTAAACCTTCCGCGGAGAAAAAGACGAGACGTCAAACCGAACCAAACCAAGCCGTTCCATGAACGGGAAATCATTTTACTTGACTAATATGCTCCACGAGTCCAGGAAATCTGTTCATCAGGAATCTTGCCCATCTCAAATTGATCAAAGGAGGAAAGGCGCCCATCAAAACAAAATTCACCCATCAGACAGTTTCCAGGGAAATTTTATATGATAGTATTAAAAACCCTTGGCATAACTTGGCAGCGAAAAAGAAAAAGGAATGATGAACACTTTAACAAATAACTTATTCAAAGCAATGATAATATAATATAATCCGTTTATTTTGTTAATCTTTCACCGATTCACTTATTTCTTTCCATTTTGGATTTATGTCTTTTTTACTGATTTTATTTACTTGCAAAAACCAGAAAAAAAAACATACGAAACAACGCACGCTTTAGTTTTAATTCAGTTCGTTTCGTTTTTCAATTTGGAAAAAAGGTGAAAAATCAAACGAAATTATTCTCATTTCGTAGCAGAACAGAATAAAATAAAAATATGCGGACATTTTGATATTTTTCATGCTTTTTCTAGGCAGTCCAATCATTTAAGAATTTGAAAGTTTTTGAAAGTTACTCCTGAGCAATTAACAAAAATCAAAATTCTAAAACTAAATAAAAAATCTCAAACAAAGTAGCAATAATAAAGAAATAAAGAATAATTACAATAAAACATAACATAATGATACAAATTTCAGTTTAGTGTATGATTATGTTTTATTCTTATTTATTTTGTATTCTGTTTACTGAAAGATAATGACAATAATATAATTATCAGAGGTGTTTTCCTTTCAACAAAGATCTTAGTTTGTTTCATCCACAAATATCCATAGAGATACATTCCCTCCAAAGTAAATTCGAAATGACCAGTGTATGAAAAAAAAGGTGGGAAAAGAGCAAATTTTTATTCAATAAAGATTTGAAGAAATAAGAGGATTCATGAAAGAAAAAACAAAAGTAAATTGTGCCAAAAGTTTTTTTTTTTTATAAAGATAACCAGCGTGTTAGGAAGAACGAAAAACAAATTTTATTGATTAAAAAAAGAAAAGAAATGAAGGGATTTATGGAAGAAAATAGATGTAAGTTGTGCCAAAAGTTTTCATTTTTTTTTTTATTCAATCCTATAGAATTTTCATGGAGTTTTGTGATGAGCAATTTATGTTTGGATGGGCACCTCTCTTCCCTCGATGAATTTGAGATGGACACTTTCCACCCCTGATGAATTCAAATGGGTATATTTCCAGATTTCCGGGTGGATATATTTCCTGTTTGACACTTTTCTGGTTACCTAGCTCCACACACCGTGAAGTCCAACCCATTCCGAACCTGCACGTTTTGAACAAGAACTGCCCCAATTATTTTTAATCTAGGAAAATAATTACTCAAAATTAACGGAAAAATTAATATTAATGAGAGATATTAAATAAAAATGCATTCCTTCCTGTAAAAAAAATCTAAACTTTTGAAATCTCTTTTTCCACGCCGTGACCTGCGTGTAGTGTTGCCAAGAATGGTCTACTGTTTATGGCTAACACGGCTAGATTTGCCATTTCCAGCTAACATTATGCTAAAAGTGCTATATATAAGTAAATGAGTTATAAATCGCATTATATCATGTAGAAAATTATTTGAAATGATGTCCAATCGCCACATGGTTAATATATCACTCAATCTAGACAGTGTAAATTGAATAAACAACTAAAGAAAATGGGGCTGCTGCATGAATCGAACCTATCAACGATAGGGCATCTGCTTCAACACAGTTATGCTCTTACCATTGAGCTCAACAGCTCGCCGGTTATGCAAAGGACAAATCACCGCTTTCAACACAAATTCTCATCTCGTTTATTCTCAGTCTTACGCCTCTTGCAACGCAACAGTTATATATATATATATATATATATATATATATATATATATATATATATATATATATATATCTGGGTCTGGAGCAAAGGTTTTAATCCTGCCTCGTGTTAATGGATGGGATAACGGATAGTCTATTGCCACACTGAAGAGTTGTGATACAACGAAACAGCTGTCTGTGGATGACACAATAATTAATGCTCCTCCATTCAGGGTTGAACACTCTTAAAATGAAGTAACTCGTTCATCGTAAGCTTATGCAATGCTATTCCATAAGAATAGAGCATTCTGATGGATGAGGAATTTAAGCTAAATAAATATATCGCTTAAATTCAGCCTTACTGACCGTCCAGTTCCCAAGTGGCCTCCGGGTCTGAAGCGAAGGTTTCAATCCTACCTCGTGGTAATGGATGGGATAACGGATAGTCTATAGCCACACTGAAGAGTTGTGATACAACGAAACAGCTGTCTGTGGATGACACAATATATATATATATATATATATATATATATATATATGCCGTGGACAGATCGGCCTACACTTGACCATGTTTAACTGTACAGGTCGACCTGTCAACAGTCAAAATGTCCGCCTACCCCCATGTCTCTGTCTCTCTCTCTATATATATATGTACATATATATAGTGATTTTTATGGACAATAAAGAAAAAACAGATTGTGTGAGTAGGTATTCATTCACGGTAGTTCTTCAGAGTTTGAGCCCACATCATTAGCGAGATGGAGAAATGAAGAGGAAAAATACTCATTCACCAAATCTGTTTTTCTCATTGTCCATAAAAATGTCACCATTATGTCGGATATGACCAGTCCATTCAATAATCATGTATATATATATATATATATATATATATATATATATATATATATACTCATACTTATTTGATTCCAGAACACATTATTTATAAAAATTGAACATTTAGCTTTTATTTATCTTCCCAGATTTAATCAGTTATCGTAGATTTTCAACAGCTAAAATTGGAAAAAAATCAGCTGAAAAATGGCCAATTTGGCAACCCTGCTTGCGTGCTTTGTCAAATGGGGGAACTGGGAAACTTTAAATATTTTTGCAGTTCTTAATTTAACGCTTGACATCGTGAAGTAATCCATAATTTGTGTAACTCTTTCACTGACCAAACTTCCCAAATTATATTACTTCCTGTCAGTATTGCCAAGTATGGTTTTTTATTCATTGCTAAAACTGCCCTTAAAATGGCTAGACTTTTCCATTTCTAGCTAACTATATAGCCTAAAGTTTCATACATTCCATTTAAAGCCTGCTTACAAGATGAATAAGTAAAATTATTAATATTCGTGAAAATTTTACTCTTAATACACTTACTTATTATTTATCCCGATGGCCAGATTTTTGGCTGTCGTAGATTTTTGAACCGGCTAAATTGCAAAGAAATCAGTCAGATCTAGCCGAGAAATGGCTAATTTGGCGTCATTGCTCGAAACTGATGTTGCAGTCAAGCAATTTTGTCCCAAAGTAATAGAATCCTTCTGAATTATCCTTGACAATTAAAATGCAAATCATAGAATAAATCACATCTCTCACAAGAGGGGTTATTCAATTTGTACAAGTATAATTTTGGCATTGTTTATGAGAACTCTTCTACCCTGTATATAGTGGCCAGAAAAATACTCATATGATGAAAGTTCAAATGAAAATTCACCGCAAAAAAGTGTGCATGAAAAAATGGCACATGGAAAAAAGTCCATATGAAAAAATGTCCACATGGAAAAGAGCCCACTCAGAAAATGCCCGCATGGAAAATAATTTTTGTTGCGATTAGTCAAGTTCCCACATAAATTCACTTTTATATTTCAGAAATCGAGATCTCTCTTTACAAAACCATTCTTTCATGTAGTTATTTGACCAGATATATTGAACCATTTTCAATGATTTGGAATGAAAATAAATCGTATTTTAAGAAACGGTTCCCTGGAAAATGTTCGCACGAAAAAAGCCCCCTCTAAAATTATTTCTCAGTTTATAATTTTGCCTTAAAACATGTTAAAAAATACTTCTTACAAATAAACGCAATAGAAAGATTAATTAGCATCATGAATATTTTTCATAATCTTTACTCAGCGAATATGATTAGGAAATTAAATAAAGCTGCTTTATTTATCGAGAAATGTAAAGGTAAACAAAATCTAATGTTCCATATTTTTATATATTTGATTAATTCAATTTTTTTTTATTACATACATGAAGCATTTAATGAATACGTGACCATCTTAGAATTAATTTTCAAAGCTTTGCTAGTGAAACTGCATCATAAGGACTCGTTGTATACCTGCGACTTCTCCCAATGAGTTATAGAATAAAACTTTGAACCTGCTATGCAGGACACCTCGTCAAATGGAATTGATCCTAAGGGGTATACTACCCTAATTGGATATGCAGTAGCTTTTACTGCAGGTATGAAATTTTCATTAAATCCTTAACAAAATAGAAGAATGGTCGAACATGTTCCCACAAATACCTACGTAAAAAGATAGTTTTATAGACGGGGCTTTTGGTTCACAAAATATCAATTTGAATTCATGTGGGGTCTCATATACACACAACAAAAATTATTTTCTACGTGGATTTTCTTCCTCGAGGACTTTTTGCCACGTAGACTATCTTCCTTACAAGCTATTTTCTGGGTGGGCATTTTTCCTTGTGGACCTTTTCTGGTGTGCATTTCTGACTGTGGTCTTTCTTTAGGAGGGAAATTTTCACCCAGACTATTAAAATATGAGTATTTTTCATGGAACCCCTGTACATATGTCAGGTTGGCAATTCTTACAAAGCGTGAGAATGAATGTTTATGAAGACACACTCTATTTCTCTAATAGACAAGGTTTTCAATTTCGTGAAACGCTCTCCATCTCGTATACTAACGAAGTTGGCATTTAGGACATAAAAAAGTTTATCCACCGTAAAAAATGCTGCCAACACACAATTGTAACAGCCATCAAACTTGAACTATCCTTTAAGGGTAGGGGGTTTGTCCGTGTGAGTTCTATCCTTGGGAGTTTTGTCCGGGTCCCTGAACCATGGGTCTAGGGCAAAACCCTCAGTGAACAAAAAACCCCACGGACACAACTTACACGGAAAAAACCATCATGCTCAAGGTACGAAGGCAGAAAAAACTATTTATTTCGATTGAAACATGATGGAAACTTCGGTGATTGTTGACAGCTTAAGTGTTTCTCACCTGGCCTTATAAATTCAAATCCCACTTTTTTTTTTACAGCTTCACATTTTTTTAAATATCCAAAAATTAAAATAAAACTATTACCACAAAATTATATATTTTTTTTTTTACCTTGCCTCACATAACAGATTCATAACAGATTTATGAATTTTAAAAATATTGAATCATTCAAATTATTCTTAGTTGAAAAGTATGTTCACTTGGCCTCATTCTAATCACACATTTTGAAGCTCAAGATCTAAAACCCTAAGAATAATACCACAAAAGTGAATTTTCGCAAAGCCAGAAAAATTAGTGATACTTGATCATGATTTTTATTCTCTGAATTAAAACAAATATTTTTCTATTATAAAAAATCAACACAAATTGAAACTAAGATTTGTCATCCAAAATATAGGTAGTATCAATCATTACTTACATTCTGAAATGGAAAAAAACAAACAATGGAAATGTAAACAACTCTTTGGACAGTGAAAAGAACAAGTTCGTCTAAAAAACGTGAAGGATTATGAAAAGTTATTTTTTCAACTTCTTGACGACACGTTGTTATTGAAGAGTTTCTGTTTTGTTTAACACGCATAAAAACTTGTGATGATTTTTTCTCTAATTTTACCTCATGTTTTCTCAGACTTGATAAATCAAAATTCGTGTTAAAGAAACAAAACGTTATAAGATTTTATTCACATATCATTTGTATGGACACAAATATATATATATATATATATATATATATATATATATATATATATATATATATATATATAAGTGACAAGTTTTATTTTTAAGAGAAAATTCGATGAAAATCGTTTAAACAGTATTTGCAAATGTTGAATCATATTTTGTTTTTATTTAAGAAAAGCAACATTTGTAATAATTTAGAAAATAAGTATCCTAATCGACTAATGCATCAGTTTTAAATTTCTCGGACTTCACGAAAATTCATTGTGATGGATATATTTGTATTTCTATGAGATCATTTTTGAGGAAAAGTAACTTCTGGAACCGTTTTAGCAGAAGCGTCCATTCATTCAAATCGCTGGTAGGAGTTATTTTAATCAGCAAAATGGAATTGGTACCTTCAAGTTGAAAAGCCTATCATTATGAAGAGAAGAACAGGAAAATAATCCTACCGATCATTATATATGCCTTCAAAATGTCAAGTTTTAATAATGTTCGATTCAAATATGAGGTAGAGACAAAAATTAATAATGCATGATATTTTTTAAAGATGTTTTCAATGGGAGCGCAAAAAGAATGCATAACTAAATTTTAAAGTAGAAAAAAATACTATGTGGTATTACTTCTTTGAATTAAAAAACAATTCTAAATATATGAGAGAACATGAGGTCGGATAAAAAACAAAAAAACGAAAGTCACAAATCTGGTCCGGTTTTGCACTTAGAGTGTGGCGGTATTGTTCATGTGGATTTTGTCGGTGTGGGCTTTCTTCCTTGGGGGTTTTGTCCGGGCTCTTTGGAAGTATTCACCGTGGATAAGGAGGGAACGTTGTATATACACATGTAAATATTTTAGCATAATAAATTCGTGAATCTGGGTAGATGTAGTGAGGAGAAAGTATTCACGTTAAAAAAAAGGAGAAAACTTGAGAGATGCGATGGAACGAACGAGAGAAAGACAGAAGAAGAGCAATAAAAAAAGAAGGAGGAAGGATAATTTCGTCTGGTGGGGCGTACTTGTTATTTTCAAATGGAAAAACAGGGTTATGGCGCCGTTAAGAGTCCGAAAAAGGAGGAGGAGGAGGACAAGTCGAGTGAGTGGTGGATGTGGGTGGTTAATGATGAGAATGGAGGCTAGATGTGAAGATGGGGGCTTCTTTGATGAAAGTGTCTAGACGCTAGGGTCACAGACCCGCCGCTAAGGAGGAATGAAACTGCATATATATACATACATTCATTATATATATATATATATATATATATATATATATATATATATATATATATATATATATATTATTCATATATGTATATGTATAACTACATGAATGTATTCGTATATGTGAATCCTGTACCTGACCATACTCAATATATATATATATATATATATATATATATATATATATATATATCTATCTATCTATCTATCTATATATATATATATATATATATATATATATATATATATGTATATATATATATATTTGTATATATATATATATATATATATATATATATATATATATATATATATATATATATATATATACTCTGAAACAACTCAACTTTCGAAGTATGAAGTTGAATGTATCGAGCACTCCATGAAATAAACTTATCACACATCAGACGTTGCTTTATATTGCTAACCTGATCTGTATCATATATATATATATATACGTGAGCATATAAGTATGTGTGTATATATATTCGAGAAAGGCATTGAGAAATTGGATATACCTAAATATATATACATATATATGTGTGTGTATGTGTGTGTGTCTTATGTGCATACGTATGTGTGTAAACATATAAATACATGCAACTCTTTGTAAATTATGTACCTTTATATACACATAGTGTATATGCATATAAATATACGCGTAAATAATTATGTGTGTATACCTGTATAGGAGAGTCAGTGGGAAATTTCGCATTACACTAAATTACAAATAGATATAGCAAGAGATGTATAAATGTACACATATGTGTGCACATAATATGTACATGGCTATAGTGTTATTAGTAAACATGTACCTACTGAAAGATATATATATATATATATATATATATATATATATATATATATATATATATGCCTCCAGCAGCCCTTACAACATATTTTACTCACAAGGCAGAGCTCCTGATAGTTGACTCTGGTTCTGCATGGGAACTTTAAACACATACTCACACAGCACACACCACTGAAGATGGGAAGAATCCTGAAACATGTCTGGACAATATACTTCTAAGGATTAATAAACCTTACCTCTAAACACTTTTCTCCCGAGTCTGTTTCACTCTTTACAGGACACATTATATATATATGTATATATATATATATATATATATATATATATATATATATATATATATATATGAATTGAATATGTGTGTGAATGTTTATATGTGTGTTTCTTTGTTTGTGTGTGTTTGTAGATGTATATATCAGTGTATGCAGATAGCTGTGTGCGTATATGTCAGTTCATGCGTGAGGGTATGGGGAGTTATACGATCTTTACTTTGACATGGTTTATAAATGATCGTAAGTTAATATTTATTGCTCGTATCCGGTATGCATACACCTACGATCATCACCAGCAACCCCCAAATACACACTCACACACATAAATGTGTACATGTATATAATTAGAATGGATAGTTTATGACCAACAGAATATATATATATATATATATATATATATATATATATATATATATATATATATATATATATATATATATATATATATATATATCCACTTTCGCTGAAGATTTTTTTTTTGGCCACAAGTATTCACGTTGTTTCCCCCGCTGATTTCTTAAGGACCTTAAGAATAACTCTTACATGCTTGTGAACCGAAGTAATTTTTTGTCTTATTAGTCTCAGGATATCATGAACCCATAAGATTTATTGGAAGCAATATAAAAGAAAACACAGAGGTAACCACTTTGCAAGGAATTATGACTTCAGTTCTATATCATAAGATAATACATCATGAAGATTATATCACAAAGCGTATCAACTAAAGATGTATCCAGTAGTTGTAATAGGGGTTGGCATCCAAGGTGAGAGTAATTTAGACACTGTACTTGGTGGTAAGCTAGTTCCTTTTGATAGGTTATTTTTGTACATAATAATGAAGAAGAGTTGACTATTCTATCAGAAAAGAGGTTCCGGTGAAAAGGGAATTGAAATATGTCTCTAATTTAAGGTTGGCGTTGTACTTGGTATTTGTGACTGACCTCTGTTAGTTGTTCTGAGTGTTTTTATACTGTTTGCATACTTTACAGTGAGTATGTGCATCCATACTGTATGTTATTCTGCAAATTTGTTCCAGCTCTCTTCTTACCATCACAGCTTCCTGTGAAATCTCTGTTTTCTATATTATAATGTATTATATTATATATCCTTATCTATATCATAATACAACACTGTTTATATAAGAAATGCCAATTCCTTGTTTTTAGACTTTGCCTATCATATATACAATACGCATCTTCCGTTACTCTGTAATGTCTCCTGCACGTGAATATTTGCAGGTTTACTCCAAGATTATGAATCAGGGCATTATAGGACCTAAGGGGTGCTATGCCATTTCACCTGGCACCAAAAGATAGTCCATAAACTCTTCAGCTGTATGAATGAAATAACTCGTTTCTTCAACATAGAGGTTTTAGTGGGGAGCAAACCTTATGTTGGAATTTTGAGAGCCAGAAATTTTGTAAGTTTAGACCAATGGTTTGGTAGTTCGAGGGGGGAATAAGGCTATTAGGTAAAACTAAAAGCCATTGCAAACGTTTTTGGCTGAAGAGTAGCGGGTTGGTATGACACAAAATGGAGTATAACTGTTCCACCAAAGGCCAGAATTTTCCTTACCAGTGTTGTTAATTCAAATCATTTGTGATTTGGTTATTGTGTTTGCTTATTGTCGTTGTGTTTAATCGGTTTTATCAACTTCAATAAAGATACTAATTTTCTCAAACAACTGCAACGCCGCCCAAATGGAAGGGGGAAAACTTAGTAATCCTATTGACAAAAGTGAGGAATGGCCTTTAACGGCTTAAGACACTTTCTACTTTTAATGAATGGTCATATGGTCATCTCCGAGAGATGTCCGCCATCTTGAATTTCCATAGAAATTTTTTCTGAGGGTCCATCCATACAATATTTCCAAAAGTAATAAATGAATTTCAGTAAAATTTTTCGGGAGTATGGACAATGCAATAAGGAAGACTTGGTTGGAATAGGGTTGGATTCAGCGATATTTCTTCGATCGAGGTATATATTTTCCGTCTTTTTCCCCATACATTTATGTGAACGCTCATGGTTGTCCAAAAGTTGTAAATCGATTTCAATGCCACAGAGTAGCAGGATGGACTATAGGTCACGGAAGAAGTGATTAGATTCTGGGGCTTATCTATGCACAATTACATCGTCAACGTCGTAGTTATATTGCCAACACCATATGATATTGCAAAATTTCATGACGTCCACTTGATATCTCCTGAACATACAAATGGGATTAGTAGAAGCATTGAATGTAATCTGAGGGAAGGAAAATTTGGGGGCGGATTCATGCACAGATATTTTTCATGTCGTATTCATATGACTCTTGCCAAAATTTCTGGTCTGTCCACACGATATCTTCAGAAATTCTCAATGAATTTCGATGACATCTTCCCCGCTGTTTTCCTTGGTCTACGGAAAGTTTGTGGCTCTCAATATTCCAACAGAACTTTGCTAGCAGTTAGACTATAACTACAATTATTACACATATTACGTAGCTGATTGTTGGACGTTTCGGTCACGGATGTTTTTGCTGCAGATTTTTCGACCGTAAACGTTTTGGTCTCGTTTTTTTTTTTTTTTTTTTTACAAAAACGACTGAATTTTTTTTCTTCCTTTTTTTTCTTTCATGACTTCTCTTATTTCTGTTTATTTATGCATCATTTTCAAAATCAGGTTCTAGCCTTATCTTTTATGACTTTATATTATTTCAAATTGTATCGAATTAGACATCCTCGCCCTTGAAAACAAAACAAGCCAAAACGTCCGTGGTCAAGATATCTGCGACCGAAATGCGACTAAAATGTCCAATCGCTCACATAGCTAAAAGAGAAGGATTCTGTGTAAGAGTTTGCCTGGCTGATTACTAAGATGCATTTATGCATGCTGTGTAAGCAGAGTCTCACCACAAGCTATTTAATCGGAATATATTGGTCTTTTTTCGTTGCATAATCGGAAAGGATATCACGAAAATAAACTTGTACTTCATTCATAAAAGGAATTAATATTATTTTTCAAAGAATCTTTTACCTATATCGACAAATCTGAAAAGGTCTACTTTGTTTGGAGATTAATTTCATCGCGTTAAAGTATTGGCCCAAACCTGGACACACTTGCGCAAATATGTACGGAAATAGAGTGCTTGTATTTTTGAAAGAGAAAAATTGAATCACTCGTTTACATCTCAAAAAGTGCTCACTGATTCAGCCCTTACCTTATTGATTATCTACGTATCGCAACGGATCATGTATCCTGTAATACAGACGAATACCCAAGGGTGTCGAGTTTGTCACTGGATTCAGACCTGCGGGAAGGCATGTTCTTCGTTTTTCTTAAAGAAATGTGCATGCATAAGAAGTAATAACTGAGAAAACTTCAACGACACCACAATTTCCCTAATTCTAGGCAAAAATTCTATTAAAAGGATATCAATCTGAATGACAGTCTTAAGAAACTGTCTGAGGATATGAAAAGACCTTTGTTATTGTGAAGAAATCCGGGTTAATGAATCGTGTTTATTAACAAAAAGTGATCAAAAGGTCCGTAGCCTGACACGTTACTTATTTGCTGAATCTTTGTCCAAAAGTTTTCAGTGTATAATGTTCGGTATGTGCGATCAATATTCACTCCTAAATCAAGTGCAATGACAAGAAATGTTGAAAAATAAACATTTATGTAAAATAAATGTTTGATTTTTTTTTTCGTCATAAGGTTATGGACTGGATGTAGAGAGAGCCTGAGCACATAGGATCAGAAATAATAATTGTAAGTAGCAGCTAATTTTATCTATATATTTAGCTAAAAGAAGAAAGAACAAATCCGTTTGCAGCAAAATAGGTTACATGGAAATTAGAAAGTAATATCTCCGTAAGTTAGCTGCTGGAAAGCATTTGTATTCAAAATTGCTCTGATCCACTGTGCCCCAGCCCTAATACACAGTAAATTATCCCCGGGGAACGATGAATCAACATAAGACCGACTGATTCAAAAAGGTCCTAGAGTAGAACCAACTACTCATTTTATCAAAGTATTGTTGAATTGGAGATTATGTTACAAAAAGTGATCATAAAAATCTCTAAGACATTGAACAAAGTTAAGCACACCAAAGGGAACATTTAAAACAAAATCATATTCACACAGTCTGAAAAGCTTTTTAAGAAAAGAAAAAAAAAGAATTATACAAAAGTGAAATCAAAATACCCTATCTGTTACCTAACTACACGAAATGAGTTGACAGGATCGATTTGATTGAAACAATTGAAGTGGTTCAGTCCCAGAAGAGATCCACCGTGTTCTGATTTCTAAAATAATCTTAATTTCACCTCAAAAAGTACAATTAGAAAATCCTGAATAGTTGTGACTATATAATAAAAATAAGGGTTCATTAAATTATTAATTTTGGCTGACAATTAAGCATCATCACGTAGCTTTTGAAATTTTCGATATCCTATTTCTTGTTTTTGCTTGGAAGAAAAAAGTCGAAATTATTTTCTAAAGATAGGGAAACAAATTGATTACAACGTGAAATCGAACTTTTAAAACCAATGTTTACTTTTTAATCAACAAATCCATAAATTTAACATTATTTTGTTAACAGGTTTTAAATGGTAAAAAATTTAATTTTTGTTATTGAGGAAAAAATCTAAAATCAATGTCTACTTACGATGAAGATGATTCAATTTTCAAAATTTGGGTTCATCATTGCTTAGACAAACTGTGTGAGAAATCCCCACTGGCTACGTTAAAACAATGTTACATGTCTTTTTTTATTAGTAGGGATTGTATAATTCTTCATCACACATCGATAAGGTGTAGACAATCATTAATCAATCAGCATCGCAGACAAAAGGGTTAGCATCGAAAAACAACAACAAAAATGGCTTCATCTCAATTTCTTTTTAATGTCGCATGATTGAAAAACTATGTTGAAGTTATAGCCATCCACACAAATATATTGTCCAATTAAAAAATAACGAAAAAAACAAAAAACAAAAACAGCACGGATGTATAAATAATTCCTCTTTTAATTTCAATTTATAACATTTAGCGAAAGAATAAAAGATTTTTTAAAAAATCGAAATAATCAAAATAATTTTAAAAATCTCTATAAATTTTTTAATGCAAATATTTTTTTCCTTTTTTCGGATAATCGCCATGAAATATCCAATAAAAAGTTACACACAAGAAACATTATCAAAACTGTCCAATCTTGTAAACCATGAGACAGCAGAATATGAAATGCCATTCGTTGTAGGTCATTGACGTAATCATACAACAAGGCGTAGCCCCAGTATATGTCAGAGTATTGCAATATATTTACCGGCACAGCAGTTCCTTCACCATACTAAATGAAGACTAGGCCCTTTCAGCTAGAAAAGGGGGTAAGACAAGGTGATACCAGCTCACCCAAACTTTTCCTGGCTGCCTTGACTTCCGAAACCTAGACTGGGAAAGCAAAGGAATCAGAATAGACGGCGAATACCGTGACCTTTGACTTGCTAAAGATATCACCCTTTTTGCAGAAGACCTTCATCCCCAAAGAATGCAGACGTACTGATCGAAGAAGGCAATAAAATTGGTTTCCAGATGAATTTCAGTAAAACAAATGTCATGTACAACAAACATATTGAAGACAAGGACACAGCACTAAGGATCGAAATCGTAGAACTGAAGAAAGACCACCGCATCTACCTGGGACAACTAATCTCCATGAATCCCTAAACGGAAGGGGAAGTCAAGCAAAGAACCACTCTAGGTTGGCGAGCTTTCGTTAGAGTAAGCTCAACCTTCAAACACAAGAAAATTCCATTAGTCCTAAAAAGGATATGCAACTATGCATTATTACAATAGTCTCCTACAGAGCAGAAACATGTAATATAACCAAAAGATCGATCCTCAAATCATGCATCATGCACAGGAAAGAATCGTATTCAACATAGCATGAAGAGGTAACAAAACAGTACATTAAAGAAAAACAGGAGTCAGAGATATCAGAAACTATTACAAAACTCAAGCGGCAATGGGTAGGCTATATTGCAAGAATATCAGACAACTGCTGGACATGACTCACAACGTAGATACCCAGATATCATATACAAAATGGTGTTATAGACTAGACAAGTTCAGAAAGTACTGGAACTAGGATACCCATGACAAAGAGGTCTGATGAATCTTCGAAAAGGTCTATGTCTAACAAAGGACGCTAAAAGGCTGCTACTGCTGCCGAGGAAAAATTATAATGATATTCCTTAAATTTAATAGAATTAAAAAAAAACACATTCAATCATAATTTTAAATCGAGATACTGCTATAGTAGCACGATCACTATTTATTCTTTTGTTTCAAATTTATCTATAGCATTTTGATTGCCCACAACAACTTGCAATTGAGAAATGAAATCAGCGTTCATGATAACGTTAGGTCAGTGCAAAAATAATAGCAGTTTCTCACCATTAACTTAAAGGAAGTATATCTCAATTTGAAAGGAAGTTTCTAATCGGAATATGAACCTTCGGATCCTACTGATGTTTGCCAACTAAACCAAGTCCATTTATTTCGGAAGCACAGAATTTAAGGTTTCTGGAACCAATGGATTCTTCGGGGGCGTTTTGAGTTGTTGCTTAGTAGTACTCAACAACCAAGCAGTGTGTCCACTTCTTTAGTTTTTCCAGTTTGGTACAAGTGTTAAACAACTGTTGTATGGTCAACGTTCAGCTATTCTGCAACCTCGCGAATTGGTTTGCATAGGTCTGTCTCAATAATCCCTTTCAATTTTTGGGGACCAATGTTGAACTGTACCTTCGTTAACGGTTCCTTGGCCGAATACTTGGTTGATATTGCGAGCAGCTTCTGTTACCTTCCATCCCATTTTGAACTCATGCGACAAATTTGCTAGACTTGTTTTTTTCCATCTTTGATTTGACATACTCAGTAAACAAGAATAAATAAAGAAACAGAACCAGACTTTCAATATTACATAGATGAATAGATACATGAAAATCAGATCATTATTGTCAGGGACTGAGCAAATACAGACCCAACATTATAAATTCTTAAAAGTTGTTTAAAATTGTTCAAAGACCAATATGCGGAAAAATCTGTCCCATGGTCCCATTAGTAACCAAAGAGAATTTGGTGCCATAGTTCTAGCCGTTCTTGAGTTGTGCGATGAGAGTCTGACATTTGCTAAATCACAGTAAGATAAGAGTAACCTGCAGTAATGATTAATAATATTGTCTCTGCACTCGTCTTATCTTTCACTTATTTCTATATGGCTGACCTGGAAAACAAAGCATTTGAATTATTAAAGTGCTCCAAAAGTAATGACTTATTCTAGATACCAACTTTTTGTCAAGTCCTTATATACGTACCAATATGTCTAGCTCGTTTCAATGATTAAAGTGTGCTCTTTTCCTCAATATTCACCGTTTATTTTTACAGCTATCAGTAGAGAGTGTGGTCTCTTAAACCTGGAGATGAAAAAAGAATTGCGTAAAATCCACTCGCACTTCAACTATTAACCTACCATGGAGTGAAGGAATCACCCTGATCGATCGAAAAGTTTCGTAGTCGAGATTCGAGTTTCATTGACCAAGAGGACAGAGGACGTCCATCTGATGACGGTCGAAAGTGCTTGATAAACTATAGTTCGAACATTGAACAGTTCCTTCATTCTTGTAACTTAGCGAAATAACAACTGATTCGTAATCAAAGGATATATATATATATATATATATATATATATATATATATATATATATATATATATATATATATATATATATGGAGTAAAATGAATGGAAGAAAGGTTTATTTATCAGTAAATGTTTTCATTAATGGTCTAGACATGTTTCGGGAGGTATTCCCACCTTCAGTAGAGTGTGCTATGTGTGTGTGTGTATGTGTACTTTTAGGGGTTATAGGTTTGATGTGGAACAAGAGTCCCCCATCAGGGTCTTTGCTTCGTAAGCAAAAAATGGTAACCCATCAGCCAGGAGCATCCCGTTGTGTGAGAGAGTATATATGTACATTAAAGGTTTGCTTGTTGGGTGTTTAGTCTGATAATTTTAATCAAATTATGCATTGGTTGATCTCGAAATCTCACCCCCTCTCTCTCTTTCTCTCTCTCTTTCCCTCTCTCCCATACCATTTATCTATTCATACAGAAGAGAGATAGATCGTGTATGAGAGAGTGTGCGTAAGAGAGAGTGATAGAGAAATCGTGCTTGTGTGCTCTCATGCCTGTGTTCACGAGTGTATGTGCGTGTGTTTTTGCGCGTTTGTGTATATGTATACTGGAGAGGGCACACATTAAGAAACGACAGCATCCAAAGCTTAAACATTGGCCCAACATAGTTTCAGAGATGGCGTCGAATACGGGAAAGATCAGAGGAGCCTTATTTCGACATGGAACATCGAATGAAGGATAAGGTGTTTTTACTGTGAAGAAAAGAAAATAAGAAAAAAAAAACTCTTCTTGGATGAAGGAAACTGCGATAAAGCACCGGGTGGCAGCCTCCATTTGAGTTTCCCAAGATATAGTCGCCACGACGCGACATTACTGGTTTGTTCGTCCCAATGGACCTTACATTGATTGGTTGAGTGTATAATGATATTACAAAACCATATATATATATATATATATATATATATGATTTCCCCGCTCCACATTTTTTACTATCCCGTCTTTTTTTCTCTCAGACCCCCTTTCTCTCTATTAAATTAATGCAACTCTGCCCGATCAAAAACTTTCTCCATAGTGAATACTTCATGATCAACCCATTTCGTAACAAAATAGTTTCTTTTAAAGAGTCTGCCTCTCCCCTTTCCCCCTTATACATTGGGTGGGTTGGGTGTTGCCGTGCTAGTGAAGTAGGGCGGTGTACAGTGATGGAGTAGAACGTGATGAATTACAAATAAAAATGTCAGACTCTCATATCCCCGTAACAGTAGAAACAACCAAACAACCAACACTGTGCATTATATGTTTGTCAGTTTGTGAGGTCCTTTGCTGAACAATGTATAGTTAAGCGAGTATGTGTATTTGTGTGTTAATACGAAGTATTTACTTGTATTTTATCATAGGAAAGACCTTATCATGTTTTATCAGTTTGTTGGTTGGTTTTTGTTCACGCTAAAGCCAAGAGATATATCTAAGTGAATCAAATGAATCCTGACGTGATTCGAACGTTTTAACTGGGGATCGGCGGGGAGATTACGTATCTGTTAGGCTATGGTGCTACTGTTTGAAAAGGGGATGGAATCATTATCCAAATTTGAAGTTATCTTAACAACTCAACCGTCGCTTAAAAGTTTGAAATCTATCCCCACGTTGATTATTTTTTCCAACTAATAATTAATTTGATTATCATTGGGATATTAATTTCTTAGAGTTAGAATGAGAATAAAATGCAATAACATTTCACGTGATGAATCCAGTATTGAGTCGTCAGAAGAAACTTAGAGGGTCGCCAAGACATTTGTACAAAGATATGTATTTGTATAATTCATAAATATATAATTAACGCTCCTTTCTTTAGGGTTGAGCACACGTAGGTAAGGCACCCATCTGCTATAAGCAGCAACAATGCAATGCTCTTCCAACTCTTGAATGGGGCACTCTGGTGGATGGGGAATCACGCGTAAGTAAATATATCGCATAATTGGGTCCTGTCCAATTTTGTGCAGGACAGAGTTAAAACATCTGCCTCTGGGTCCTGAGTGAAGGTCTCGACTGCACCTAGCGATGCTGGAAGGGATATCGATTCTATAGCCACACTGAAGAGTTGTAATGCAACGAAACAGCTGTCTGTGGTTGACACAATTATTACGATATATATTGTGAAGATGAAGAAAGAATCTATTTCACACTACACGTATGTATTTCTGACATAATCTCCTTCCTTGTCCATTCACTGAATTCAGTGGTTAATGAAAATATAGATTGGGTATTATACACTGGAGTTTTCATATCAAAATATAGCTTATAACTAAGTCAGGCTACTAACTTACTGAACAAATCTCGTATACATAAATTATCATGATTTTATACACGAAACTTTGTTTTTAGAATAGTCTGATGAAGAATGTCGTACAAAAAAGTAAATGTTTGATAAGAATATGACTTATTTGAAGCAATGAATTTTTTTCCTACGATCCTCTAATGATAATATGCCATCTAAATAAAATTCTTTAATTGTTTGTTTCAGATATGAAGTTAGAATGCCTGAAAAAAAAAAAAAAAAAAAGATAATCTATGGTAGAAATATCAGGAGAATATGGAAGATGCTGCGAAACCTCATATCCCAATTATCGAAACTTGGACACAGTCAGCTGAGAAGTGCAGAATGGTGCACTGTCAAGGAGCATATCATTCAACCTTTGTTTGTGATGAAACAGTGATGAAACAGGATTCATTACTGGCAATGGATATAGTGACTGTTGCTGCTGGTACATGTGAGATCCATTTTCCCAACTTTTAAACCTTCTCTATTATTTTGCAACTACACGATACGGTTTCTGTTGATGTCATGAAGTCTACAGAAGTATTCAAACCGTTGTTCACAAGTCGGTAGTCACTGTTATTGATAATTCTCAGTCATTGAGAATATGTTTGGGCCTTCCTCGGGGTTGATTATTGAAATCGTACTTTCAACTTGTTTGGTGAACACCAATGCTGTTAAGGACTCGAGAACCTCTCATAATAACTAATCATAACTATTTAAATCGAATATGCAAAAAAGCAAGTAGATTAGTGAATAATTCACTTTTAGTAATCTTTTTCTTTCTGTGAAAAAGAAGATATTTCATGTGTAGCAATTTAATGCGTTCAAATACATATGCGTGTGTGTGATATGTTTTCTCATTGTGACGGAAAGTCTGGCTGTATCATTATTTGTTGCTGGGGCGACCTGAGTTCGTGGTAATGATTATTCGGCTCCGAAACCATAGCTGACCCCAGGGTCAGCATCTGATAGTGTGTGTTGGCGCCACAGCGGTTGTTTTCGCAGCAGCATGTGTATGAAATTATACATATGTGTGTATATATATTTTCAGCTTCAAGTGTGTGTGTTTATGCTAGTTTATTTGTTGATGTATACTTGAACGAGCATATGTGTGCATATATAGCTCAAATATATGTATATATATATATATATATATATATATATATATATATATATATATATATATATATATATAAGCTACACACACACACACACATATATATATATATATATATATATATATATATATATATATATATATATATATATATATATTTTAGAACGCTTCACAGCTTTAATCACTAAACAAAAAAACCTTTTACAACAGATTTTTTTGTGTCACTTCAGTCACTCATTTCTGAATATCAATCAATGCAATTTAAATAATCTTCCGAAGTGCTTTTCCCCTGTTTCCCCAACACTTCATTATTATTGTACAATGTATAAATTATCTCTTGTTGGGATCATCAGTTATTTAGCCTGTAACCATTTTGCAGATTTGAAAAATAGTTGTATGAACATGGCACCCAAGCAGTATATAATACCTATCTATATTCATATTATCCACTACATTTAAGTTTGTGTATGTGTGTAAAATCTAACATATATATACTTTTGTAGAATTTACACACATCCATGTTTGTACTGTGGATGTGAAGTAATCAGACAGAATGTAGATGAAAATGACAATTGAAAGGTGAAGCGAAAAACTCAAAAAATAGGTGTTATACCTCAATTTTTCATTGCTATTCCGTGAGCGTATTTTGATTCATTTCGATGGGGGCCACCCGTCTCTTTCAGAGAAAAATATTTATTGCTGTTCACAGAGAAAAATATGCTGTTTATACGTTCGATTTATACTTCTCTTCGGCATCGAAGTTGGAAATCTCTGTAACGTTGACATCTGAGGTAATTCAAGGTCACTAGAGGTAATTTCAGTTATTTTAGAATGATTCTCCAAGTCTTACGCCACAATGTAGTCACAGGGGTAAAATTTTTCAATGCAAAGTTGACTTCTGGAGTTAATTGAGGTCATGTGAGGTCGTTTCTATCCATTTTCTAAGTTGTTCACCGCAATTTTGCACTTATAAAACTGAAATTTGTCCTTGGAATTAATCTTTTCACGGTGGACGTAATAAGAAATGTGGAGTTTACCTCAGAGAGCATTTGAGGTAACCAGAGGTCATTTCTAGCCAATTTTCAGATTGTAGGCAATGCGATATTGACCTCGGAAGCCATGTCTGGTCAATTCAAGCCAATCTTTCAAGTTGTCAGTCTCAATTTTGCATCTATGAAAATGAAATTTGGCATTGAGAAACATTCTTTCTCGGTCAAAGTATTTAGACTATGTGATTTTGACATCAGGGGTCATTCGAGGTCACCATATGTCATTTCTTGTCATTATTGCGGTTACTATATATCGTTGATTTGACAATCAAAACAATTAATGGTTTACAGTCTTCGATTTGATGAGTTTTAAAATTGTTCAATCATTCTTTCATTCGTGCGCAAGTGTTTATAACCAGAATTGGTTTCTTCCACATCAGAGAAGTCGAGTGTGACAAGACCAAGTTAAGATGATTGTTGATATGACTGAATAAATGGATAGTTTCAGGTTTTGTTCGTAATGAAACAGGATTCAGAGGATTTAGTGACTTTGCTACTACGGTTTGATAATATTTATTTAAATTACAAGTTAATCCCCATGACAATAATAGGTTGGTGCAAAAATAATTGTAGTGTTTGTTATTTTAAACTGTGATGCTTATTTTTAGAATGAACTGTTATTCAAATATGTTCATTAAATACATCATTTTAAAGGGTGAATTTTGCTCTATTTATTAAAACTGAACTTTTTTTCTCACGATTTGCTTTGGTTTATTTGAGGCTATAAAATCAACGATGGAAAAAATGCAAATTTAAACACTTTTGTTGTATGAATTCAAAACAGACGAAAAGTAGCAGAAACTTTTCGTAAAATCAATGAATTAATTGGCCAGGGGGCAGTCATCGAATATGCAGCTCAACCTTGATTCCAAAATTTCCAGGCGCGTGTCTCGGAGATATAGACGTCCTTTTGTGATCAGTGACATCCATAGAATTAGGAGGTATGGAAGATGGCTATATAGCGTGAGCATAAAACAGTATCTATGCTTGATAAAGTGGAATTAGTAAAAAGTTTCTGAAAAGAATTTGTGTTAGTATTACTCGGTCGGTTGGTCTACTGTGCATATTTTGAACAAAAATGGCAAACCTTTGATTTTTGTGGGGAAAATGCATCCTGAAGGTCATTTTCACTAGTCCAGTATTTTCTGTAGATCAGCAATGGCCGAGTCCCAAGCCTGCCGGGCTAAATAGTTCCAACCCTCCTCTTTTGCGAGCATAGCAGAAGACGTTTTTATTCCGGAGCTGTTGTTTTTCACTAGCTTCCCTTCGTAACTTTCACTGCTATTACGTGGCTAGAGATCCGCTTGAAGACAGACTTTTGTTTTGCAAAAAGTTAACCTAGCCTTAATTCCTTTGATTACACGTGCAACGCGACTATTGTTCCTTGATAATGAGTGCTATTTTTTAACAATTACTAATTTGTAAGCAATATAGAAAATGGATAGCATTCCCTTCAAATCTTACATTAGAGACCAAGATAGAGTCATTCTTATATAATAGCTTTTGTTAGTTTATGCTATCAAAATGCATAAATTCGCCCGTTGTTCATTTGGAATTAAGCAGATTTCGAATTATCACTGTCCTTGTCGCAAAAGAAAACTTAGGGGGAAATAATTGACATATTCTATACATTCTATACATAGAAAAGTAATAAAGAAAACTTAGGAGGGAATAATTGACATATTCTATACATTCTATACATAGAAAAGTAATAGAGAAAACTTAGGAGGGAACAATTGACATATTCTATACATTCTATACATAGAAAAGTAATAAATTACACTTATTACCAAAGAATAAAAAAGTTAGAATATTTTGCGTGTTAGATGTTGCATTGTCGGTGATGTATCTCGTGTGAGCATTTTTCTTTATACATGCTTATTATTGTGCACATGCGCACGCGTGTTCATGGAATTACATATGCGTGTGTGAAATTGTTTGTGAACGTGTAAGTGTCTGTGTGTTGTAAGGAAGAATGTGTTGGATATATCCTTGTATACGCTTAAACGTTTGTTACACAGCCATACGTTCATGGACACCAGCGTGTGGTGAACGCGTATCCCAGTATTCGGCTTAGGGAGAATGGCCTACGAGTGTTAGTGTGTGAATTAGATCCACGAAAAGGACGAACCCCGCATTTAAATTTCATGGCCCACTGATTTGGCTATTACTTATGTGGGCGCTACACCTTCCCGTCACCGTCGCTTACCCCTTATTTTTTCAGTGTCGCTTTCTTCTACACCTCATTTCGTTTTTCTTTTCTTTTCTCACCCTCGCGTTCTCTTCTCTTCTCGTTGCCCCCTCTCACTGTTTCTCTTTTCTCACTCACCCTCTCGTACTTTTCTTATCTCGTTGCCCCCTCTCGCTCTGTATTTTTCTCACTCATTTTCTTGTCCTTTCCTTCTCTCATTCCCCCTCTCGATTTTTTCCTTTTCTCACTCATCCACTCGCTCTTTTCTTTTTTTTTCATCCCCCCCTCGATTTTTTCTCCTCACTCACTTTCTTCTTTTTCTTTTCTCATTGCCCCATCTTACTTTTTTTTTTCTTTTCTCACTCACCCTCTTGCTCTTTTCTCTTTTCATTCCCTCTTCTCAATTTACTGTTCTCTTCTCACTCACCCTGTCGCTCTTTCTTTTCGTCCCTCGACATTTTCCCCACTTTTTCTCCCTGAATCCCCGTCGACTTACAATCACGAATGTTTTTCTCTCTATCTGAAATTTACTCTTTCGATCTTGTTTTAAAAGAATATTTTTCTCATCTTCCTTTTATTCTTCTCTCTTTCCCCCGAACAACCTTTCACTTTTTGTCGATGATTTTTTTTTTGGCAAGTTTTTTTGCCCTTACGCTGGCTACGGCTTCAGCTGTCCTTACATGGACTCCTCATACCACATTACTATTTACATCGCCTTGGTTTTACGATATGTGAAATAGACAGGCAGTTAACAAGCACCCAAAGTGGCATCACTCACTTCATCCAGACTTTTGTAATATTCCGCTTGTGCTTTCTTTCTCTCTCAATCGAATTTCTCCCTGTCTTTGTTGTGGAGTGAACAATTGGTGCCCTCTTCCTTCGAAGCACTTCTTTCTTCGTCTCTTGATTCCCCATTTCTTTATTAGAAACCGTCAACCAAAACTGTCAAAATAGTTTTCAAGTTGGTCTGGCTGACCATGAATCATGTAGGGTACATCAATGGATGTAAAAGCCTGAAAATGAACACATTCACTCCTTATTACGTTTGAAAAAGTACCTCTCTATGTCTATCGAAGATACCCGCACCCTAATTTGTGTTTTTAGAGGGGATTCAATTTGCATTGTGAGTTTATGCTAAATTGATCCACCAATTCGCGCCTATTTTTTGAAAGTTCGGACTTTTTGTTAGTGAACAAGGCTCATCAAAACGTGAGTAACGCAGCATACTGCCAAAATATATTGGTTGCGTGACAGACCCAATTGCCAAACTTGTTTCTCTTTTCCCTCAATATTATTCCTATCTCTTTCATATCAATATGCAGTGCCCTTAGACTGGTCACAGCTTCAACAATCCCTGCTTGACTTTTACATATCATATTACTATTCACACGACACGTTTGCAGTAAGTGAAATAGACCCAGAGGTGACAAGCAACCGAAGTGGCGTCACTAACTCACTCAACCTCTTCTCTATTTTACCCCTATCTAAGGGGAGAGATCGACTCGTATCTTTCCCAGGGCATTAGTGCAAAGTGAATGTAAACTGCTTCAGCCGGAGTTTGAACTTGGCTCGCTGAGTCCATCCTCCGTGCCGTTAATCGCTGGGCCACCCACGACTCCTTCTCTTTCAAACAAACGATTCATTTTCCTTTCTCTCCTTCTCCCTGTTTTTCGGAAACCCAGCATTTATTCCCTGTTTGTCTCTTTTCATATCTACCCTGAACTTACACACATACGCATATTCATACATGTATAATTGTGGATAAATTCTCTCTTAATTATACTTTTACCGAATATTCAGCAAACTTCAATCTCCGCAGTCTTTTTCGCATATATATATATATATATATATATATATATATATATATATGTGTGTGTGTGTGTGTGTGTGTGTTGTTATAGAAAATGCATATAGATGCAATTCTTATCACAAGGGAGTGCATCCCTGTATACCTATGTTCTATTCGGAGGGTATGAGAGTCTAACCCTGAGCTTTTACCATTAGACTATCAAACATTCACACTTTCATGTATTGCAATTCCTGTGATACGTTGGTGCGTACATGGACACTCGCGCGCACGCGAACATACAAACGCATACGCACACACACATATACATACACACACACACACATGTATATATACGTGTATGTGAGTATATATATATATATATACATATATATATATATACATGTGTGTGTGTGTGTGTGCGTATGCTTATTCAGCTAATCAACCTCATTTTTCAGTTTGTAATTTTCAATCTATAAACATCACTATCTAGATCGATAATAAAAGACAGACAGATAGATAGATAGGAGTATATCTATCCATCTGTATATATATCTATACATCTATCTATCTATCGATATATATATATATATATATATATATATATATATATATATATATATATATATATATATATATATATATATATATATATATATATATATATATATATATGGAGAGAGAGAGAGAGAGAAAGGAAGTGTGTGTAAGGGAGAGAAAGATGGATGGATAGACAGATAAAAAGATCGATAAATATCATACAGACATTTAGATAGATATTAAAAGACTGGTAGATAGATAGGTAGATAGATAGATGAATAGATGGATAGGTAGACTAACCGACGGACCAACAAACCGACAGACAGACGGATAGTGGGATGGAGAGGTATTGGAGAAGGAGATACAACTGATTTCTCCTTTTCTTCTTTCTTTTTTCCCTTAAATCTTACTGTATGCGTATACGCTCTTGCCAAAGTACTTATACAAGGGGCATATACACATCCAATATACACAAACAGAATATACATACATACATACACACACACACACACACACACACACACATATATATATATATATATATATATATATATATATATATATATATATATATGGATAGTAGCGATTTTTCTCATTTCCTTTTGTTTCTTCTTTCACTCTTTCTCTGCTTTCTCTTTTGTCTCTCGCCGTCATCTAAGAGCGATAAGTACTTACCGCCATAGGTCGCCCCATTTAATTCTTTCACAAGGCGATAGGAGGTGAACCGCGTAATGGCTGAGATAACACTTCCTGTGAGATCTTGCAAACGAGAGTTGGGAGGTACCAGAACGCCTCGACTCGGTTGTGAAAAAATTGAGAGGGGGAGAATAACAGGGCGAAGAGTAAGGTGTTCGGTGTGCATCGAAAGGGAGAGTAAGGGGGACAGAGATGGGCAACCAAGAAGGGAATTAGCAGGAATAAAGGAAAAGGGTTGGGATTGGGAAGATGTTTGCAAGTATAGAAGGAAGAAGAATGAACGAAAAGGGATTGCATGGAAGGTTCAAATATCAGGGGAAATGTGATTCCGAGAAATATCCACTCGGGACATAAGAAGAAAATGGTAAGTTCGGTAATTATCAGAATTATTATATTTTTTATAGCATCAAGATCACATGCCTGAAAATCAGACCATAGATATGATAGCACCATTCTCGTGTAAAAATAACTATCAAAGGCACTGTTGTCCACCTTATTTTCAAGTTTACCTTTAAAATTAAGTAAAAACATCTTAAAACATCTCTAATTATCGAGATTCTCTTAATATTTATCTAAAATCTAGGGTAATATATTACATATTACATATTGTTATTATTATTATTATTATTGTTGTTGTTGTTGTTGCTGTTATTATTAAAAGTGACTTTAAACTTAAATATTGTTTTTTATTGAAATATTACTTGATTTATTAAAACTCCAAGTTTTATTCCTATGAATTAGATGAAAAGTATTACAGAAGTAGCTCACACCCTTTCCCTCTCCCTTCTAGATTCCAGTTTTGTAACCCAACCACCGCGACCTCCGGTGACTTAGCCTAACACACCATCCTTACAGTTTTGGGGGGCTTGTGGAAGCTCACAGATTTCTCCATACGAATAAATGATAATTGCTCCTTCACTTTACGTCATTTTGGCTAACAAACACTTTAAGGGGAGATCTATTCTTTCGTATATCGGGGGAATCAGCAACGCTTTTCAATTTTAGAAGTAGAACAAGCAAATTAGAAAATACGCCATGCCAATTTCTGAGTGGAATTAATTGAAACTTGTCTCTTGATAAAAGTCATAGGTCTTATTCGTTAGTTAACACCAAAAGCTAACGTCCATAATTTTGAAGTACGACTCCCTTTACCAAAAGATTGAATTGTTTTTTTTATTTCTTGCCGAGATTTTTTTTCTGGCTTTTAAACGTAGTCAAGAAGTTGATATGTATTGTTTCTTTGTATTCTTCTTATTTGATTGACCGAAACGTTGTGTTAACAACATAGACAATAAGGACGAGTTCAATTATCCGAAATAATCTTTGAATGGTAATGACCTTTCTCAAAACGAGAGGCTGTATAAACACTCACCATTTCAAAAAGATTTCTCGGACTCGCTCAAAATTATATATAAATCTATTGGTCTCAGTTCAAGGATGTGCTAATCCTGTGATGATCATTGTTATTTATCCGTTTTATTGGAAACTGTCAACCAAAACTGTCAACAAAGATGTTTCTTCAGCTTTCAAGTTGGTCTGGCTGGCTAACTGGCTTGCTATGTATGACACATACAGGCTGCACCAATGGTGCTAGGGGCTATACAATCTAATATTTACTTCTTATTATGTCTTGAAAAACGATATACTCAATTTCTAAAATTTCATCCCTGAATGGGTTTTTTAGATGGGGATCAGTTTGCAGTGTGACTTTATGCTAAATTGATCCCTTATTTTGTGCCCAGCAACATTTATGCTTTTTTTTTCTTTTTTTAAAAATTTAGTCTTATTTAACGATCACTGTTCAACGAAAGGTGAGCGAAGTAATTTATTCATTAATCACACTTTGTAATTGAACAACTCATCACGAGATGCTGCCAGAGGATGTTTTCAATCAAGAGACTAACTTGACTTGTTTTAGACTGTGTTTTAAAAGCTTATTTATTTACGTCATCTGACCGTAGCAATTCCGGCTGGTGATTTTTTTTTACTATTGAACTGGTAATTTCCCGGGAAAATTTTTAGAACTATGTGTCCACGATTGGTTAAAAATTCGCTGAGATTTTCATTTCATACACGTGACGAATGTATCAAAGTCGTTGAAGGTCGAAGCCGTAGGAGGCATAGGAGGCTGAAGTGTAGGAGAGAGAGACTCTATAACGGCTTGCTACAAAACAAATGCTGAATATTATTTTCACTTTTAGCCCTTTTTTTTACGTTAAAATGAAGTGGCATAAAGCAAACTTTTGCAAATAGAGGGATAACTATTCCGTATTTCCAGAAGTGTAACGAGCACAAATGAAATTTAGCACGTAAAAAATAGTTGTTCTACCATCATTGACTTCCCAGATTTAGACAAGATATTAAAAGAATGGTTCGTCTAACTCAATGAGAATATTCCCCATTTGAACGTTCCAATTTCGGTTGGGGGGGGGGGGGTAACCTGTATTAGAGGAGTAAACTTTTGGGTGGCACTCTGAGCTAGCATTTCATTGCATTACCTGACAACAGAATTTTAAAAGTGTGTAAACGATAGACACAGTTTCTTAGAATGCGATGGTTTCTGGGATAGGAAATGAATTTTAATTAAGCAGTTTAATTGTTCAAAATAACTTCTTTTCTTTGTGATTCAAGTTCTATAGATTTCTTAAAAAGTCAGTTTAGTCAGATCTGTAATTTAGGATGAGTGAATTTCAGACATGAATAACAGAGAGAGAGAGAGAGAGAGAGAGAGAGAAAATATCATTTTTATATAATAATGAATATATATATTCAATTAATTTTTCTTTTCAATTAAAATTATCTTGCCACTAATAATGTCATTAAAACAGTTAATATAATAGAACTATTAAACAATATAATAACTCAAGAATTTTGAAACAGCTGCAGATATTCGTATATATATTTTGAAGTATTTGTCTGACTGTGTTATTTATAATAATAAAATTCTTTCTGTCAGTGGTGCAGTGGTTTCAGGCGTTCTGTAAGACTTCAGTAGATTTTGGGATCGAATCCATTGGGTAGCAAAACATTTTTCTCGAGGCTTTCGAGATCAAGGGCGGATTAAGTATTAGGCTGTTTAGGCTTTCCCTCTCTTTCTTGCTTCCGACGGATTAACCATCAGGTTGAGTTGGCTCTTTCTTTTTTTTTCTTTTGCCAAACTCTCTATTTTCGTGTACAACAATGACAGATAGCAATGACCAAAGAGAAACGAGTGACACGTACGCAAAAACTGATGACGAATTTGCTCCTTCTTCTAAAGCCAATTTCAGGTTTATTTGTATTGCTAAATTCAGAAAATCCCATTTGCAAGAACTGTTAATAAAGTAGTTGAAATGAGGCACATAGTTTGGGAATAATATTTTATGGAAGAATGAATTCTGTTTTGTTTACTGTTTAGATTTTAATGAAGCAAAGGAGCTTGACCTTAGCGCAGCCGAGCTTGTTTCCCATCAAAATTGCTCCTATCCATGGATTTTAGCTCAAAAATCAGGTAGTGTGTCATATTTTGGAACGCATCATACGGTGCGAAATACAGTGTCAAAACCACATTCAAAATCTAGGAAATATATCACAGAAACAAAGGCGTATCCTAAATCAGCAGATCCCAAATTACCAACAACACATATATTCAGGTCGAATTTGGCAAAAAAAAATATATTGACGATTTTTTTGAGAAAAGTCTGTCTAATAAAATTTATTTCATTTTATTTTTTCATCTAGGGACTTTCTCAAAAACTTCAACTGTTAAATCCATCTTGGGGTCAAAACTTGTCCAACCACCCTCCATCAAAAATTCGTCAATTTTTTGTGTGTGTGTGTCTGCGCTCACCTTCACTAAACAGTCAGTCTAAAAAGAATCATTTAGTATTTTTCCCCTTGGATTTCTTGAAAAGATATTGGAGTTAGATCCACTAAGTAACATTAAATATATATTTTGAATTTCCATTATCTGAGGAAAGGTTTTTCACCATTCATTTGAACTTACACACATGTGGGGCGGGGCAATATTTTGTTTATTTATTTTTGTTTTTTTTTCAATTTCTTTTGAAAATTAATTTGTCGGCATCAGAATCATTTTAGCTCAATAACCAAGTAGTTATAGTCGCTGAAAATACACTTGGCAGACTGAATTTAAACGCTGACGTTTAAAGCTTAATTCTATTCCTTTCAGGTTTATATGCTTTCAATCTATTTGACCCCCATCTTTTTTTTTTAAGGAAGTGTATTAGATTTAGAGCAATTGTTAGATTCATTTTTTTTTTCATCGGGGCAACGACAAGTAAATCGACAAGTTATCAAAAAAAATTAATGATCTTAATTTTAAACTTTTATATTATCAAAACATAACTTGATTTGTTTTAAATATTACTTATTTTATTACTATGAACGAAGTGAAAATATAAGTTAAAACCAGGCGATCTCAATAATCTTAAAAAGAAGAGTATACAACCAATGCATTCTCCCGATAGACACTTATGGAGGTGAAACAAGGAACCTAACCAAGAGACAGACCCGCAATCTGAGAAGCATGCAATGAGCACATGAGAGAATCTTGCTCAACCTCACATGGAGATATCACAAGACAGTACAGTATATAAGGAAGAAAACGGGGGTCCGAGACATCATAGAAACTATTAAAAAACTTAAATGGCACACAACATGGATCGCCAGAGATCACATGCGGAACCGATGTTGACAGTATACAAGATGATGAGATGAACAGGACAAATTCAGAAAATACTGGCTCCGCGACGCCCATGATAGAAAATTGTGGCGAATCCTGGGGAAGGTCTATTTCCAACAACGGGCGTTAAAAGACTAATGATGATGATCTAAATTGAAATATATGACATCTAAATGCAACCAAAAAAACATCCAGACTTTGATTAAAAAAAAAAATCTGAATTAGCAACAGTGAGCAAAGGACGCAACTCACATTTCGGTATGTCAGCTTGTGGTCAGTCAGTGACAACTATCGCTGCAAAATAAAAAAAAGCTGGACTCTATTTTCACTTGTCACCCTTTTTGGAGGGCGGGAAAGAGATTTAGAGTGAACTTTCGGTTGCCTGTATTTTAATTCTACACAACGATTTTTTGAAAGAAAGAAAGTAAAAAACTCGTTTCAGTGAAAGAATCCATTGTTTAAAATGATGCATAGGGCATTTTTTCGTGAGCAAACTTGTTACCTTCAAGTAGAAAAGTTCATGGTTAGTGACAACAAACATTCATTATACAAATAAAATTTTAATCGATTTTAGCTCAAGGCCACAACCGAGAAACCTAAAGTAGGAATCAAGCTCATTAGAAATATCTTATAAGATCAGTTTGCTATTCTCACTCTACAGTGATGTAAGTTTTAATTGATGTCTTCCTTGCTATTATCTAAAAAAAATCAAATTTGATGTCGAAAATATATCATAATATAATGTTGACAGTAGTAATCCACCAAAATCTAGTTATAAATTAAGAAAACATCAGTAAAGAAACAAGTTTATGGCATTACGGATTTTTAAAAATAATTCATTGCCTGACCCCAACGCATTTATCACGTAGCTCTTATACCTCGTAAAGATTATGGATTAAGCATAATTTACTATAGAATATATAGATAAAAATCGATAAAAATGCATAATTAGGAATCAATCAGTTAAGCCTCAACATTACTCAGTTTCAAGCAACAAAACTTTTCTCGCGCTTCAAATCCGTGTGTGTGTAAATACTACAAGCCTAACACACTATGCAAACGTCAGGTTGCTTTCAGGACCTACTCTTCTTTAGTGGTCACCCATTTAAAATACAGAACAGGCTCGTTGCTGCTTAACTAGAGGTGATCTAGCCGGAGACGGTGCTTTCAGCATGACTTAACTGTAAACTCTTATACACGCTTGTATACTAGATTTGATGTGTATGTGCGCACGCGCATGCGTGCGAGTATTAAGCAACCTATCCTTAACATCCCAGATGATGCACTTTTCTATTTCAAGGGACATCAGTTTGCAAATGAATCTTCTTTAAGCCGAAAGTGACGCGGCATTTGCTTACTAAATCAGCAAATACAACTCAAGGCTCGATCTTTTGAAATCGCCTCAATCACATACAGAAATAACAAAGAGAATCTCTTTTTGTCCGTTCCAATGGACGTGAAACGTCATCGCCTTAAAAACTTGACTCATTTCATCGAACGAGATGAAAAAAAAAAAATCTAAAAAAAACTGCAAATGAATCAGCATTTCTTGCTTTGATTTATAGATTATACTTTAGCGGGCATGTAGACAGCTATGGTCATCAGAAACATACCCCACTCCATTTTCTGAAACGTTTTCGCTCTAAAATTTGAAGTCGGTTTTTGCCGTATATGCTTCTTTGTTGGTAGGAGAATTTTTCAAAAGTGTGAGGGGAGTAGTTTGAAGTGGACTAAGGCGCCATTGCCCTGGGTTGCCTATTTTTCTGCTAATATCAAATGGCTGGGTATTTTTCAGACAGATCTCACATATGATAGAATTGAAACAAGTCATTGTTATGCAATAACAACACTTAGAAAAGTTTCAAAATGTTGTTGAAATTCTCAAAGAACGCAGAATTGTTTTTGTTTCACGGTTGGCAAAGAAAAAGATGCAAAAATCACAAACCTGATCCTTCAAGGTAAAATGATACGGTGCCTGACCCCAAGAACCCATGGCACAAGGGACAACCTCTATAAACAGCCCTCAAGATTTTCTTTGTTATTTCTGCAATCGTGGGGCGATAACACAGTCCAGCCATTTTGGGTGTGTAGATTTGTATCGCGATTTTCCTAAGGGGCGACGAGAAGTGAAAGGCGAGAGAGAAATGTCAGGAGAAATATTATTGAAGCCCATTTCTGCGGAACAAAGAAAGATTTCTGTCTTTTCCCCAACTGAATCTAGGGTTTCGAATATCTTCTGACGGCAAACAACAAGTCGTATAGCAATTCAGACCACAGACATCGTCAATTTTTACAAATGAAAGAATGGTCGATAGGTTCAAAAAGGGCACTCCGTCCAGGTATAAAATTCGATTTCCTATTTTCTTTCATCGATTTAGGCTCATAAAAATCAATAGCATATCTTTTATTTGTCGGTGAATCTCAAATCACAGGCCCTAGAATCACAATGTAGGTAGCACGCTGCGTAACCGACCATAAAGTCGCAGTGTACGATTCTACAAGTATCTTGCTTTCTTTTCAAGGAAAATCAAAACGGATGGAATAAATAGCCAAGTAACTATTCATTCGAGAATACCTTTGAAAAAACGTTGCATTACTTAATACAAATTAAATTGAAATATTACATATTTTAATGAAAAATTGATTTAACTTTATCGAATGATTTCACGAGCATTTTGCTTGTCTTTCAAAGCAAAATAAAATGAAATAAATATTCATGAATAAATCACAAAACAATCCTGATTCATCAAAACTAACCAATAAAAACATAACATTACTTTAGTGATAAAAATTAAATCAAAATATTAGTTATCTTATAAAAAAATATTTTTCAGTCAGTACTTTGAAATCCTATGACTTTTTGGCCGGTTACGATTCGGATGTGAAGCTGTGTGCCATTTACATTGTGACTTAGTTCCGTTACATTAGGGCTTATGACTTTATGACCAGGCTTCCACCTTTTCATGATTCTATTGAAGTCAGACATCTTTGGATAATGAAAAAATAACTTTCTAAAGGTGTATGATTTACTGTCGATTATCATGGACGAAAAGCACTGAGAAAGCTAGGTTAATAAACAACAAATTATCAAATAAAAATACAGTACTTGGAGCTATATGACCACATACCTCACAGCACCATTACTTGGTGCAAACTAACAGTAAGACCATTCTTGAGAATTTCGTGCAAAATCTGTTGAATTTAATGTTTTTATTAAAAGAACCGTTTCTTCCTTTCACAACATCGTGGAAGAAGATCATGAAATGTTTCCTAATTGAAAAGAAGGAAAGTAAGAGATAATTCACCGAGTTAAAAACTCATTCTTTCCTAGTTTAGATTTTCTCCGTGTCAAAGCAAAATACGTGGTCTTACTCTGCTGACTGTAGAAAGAGAAAAAAACTGAAATTATAACTGAGCACATCAAAGATGGATTTACATCAATGAAATCAATTAAAGTTCATTGCGGTGCCATAGTTTATCAATTGACAGATGAATGAACTAGACTCATTTTTTGAATCGATATTATGGCAAAATTATCTGAAAGATGGTTGTCACCGGGTCAAATATATGGACAGGGGTGTAATTTCAGTGGTTGCCATGGGCACTGTATTCCAGATGAGATAGTGAAGGTGGTTAACGTTAGCGGATTAAAAGATAAGAGTAACTTCAAACAATTTACAGACCATTCATTACTCGAGATGTCAAGCCAACATGAACGAGAATATTATGGGATAAGTAGAGACAATTCGTTTTGTTTTGATCAGAAAGAGTTAAGGGTCAGACTATAGGAGGAGTCGGGTATTCGGATTCGGATTTCTCGACCTGTCGGGTGGTCCACAGCTCTGAGAATCTCCAGCCAGCAATAGATAAGATTTACATTGGCGGCGAGTGGTTAGTTTCAATCTTGTGCTGAGGTCAGTCTACGTAGCAACACGAAGTGGGTCGCTGTTATTTTTTGACACCTACATTTCACGTGAACCGATCACCGGTCTCAGTGGTCGAGTACTCACTTCCGATTGTGTAGGCCTTAGCTCAGTCTACCATTGAGTCATACTGGGTACTTTATAAAATGGTACTCAATGCAGTCGGCTCGAGGATTAAGGAACCTCTCCCAAGGAGTTACAGCTAAATCACGTTGGGTACACCGCTTCTCGTTAGATCGCCGAGGTTTAGCAACGTCAAGCTAGGTTAGTACTTAAATGTGAGACCATTGAGGAATAAAACGTATCGTCAGCAGAATGTTATTTTCCTAGGCCTGGCAAACCGGTAGTAGGTCTCACTCACAATCGCCTGTGTGTACTCAGCCCAGCTAAACCTTTGATATCTAGACGAGGAAAAAGAGTAAAAAGAAGAAGGCAATCTGCAGAAAAGGGGTATATAGTAAACAGAAAATACTGAAATGACTATTAGTATAAACCCGATCAAGGTCTTTTTGCAGCATGCCATGTTAGGGGTGATCAATAGAACAGCAGGAAAAAAGCGTGATCAATTGAAAAATATCATGAAATATTGGAAATAATGAAATATAAGGAATATAATAATGAAAAATGATGAGAAGAGTTTGGCCTAAAACATCGTGCGATTTATGGAATAAAAATAAAAGAATTTTGAGGGAAAAAAATCGACATTTTCATTCCTCTATCTTCGGCCAAATTACCGGCAACTTCATAATCTCACTTTTCCATTGCTTTTTACATTTCTCAGCAAAGATATTCTCTTTGTGCCACTTGTAATATTTCAGGAAATTAATTTTTTCTTCATTGAGAGAGAATTCTGTGAAGACCGGAATAAGCAAAAACTGGTGAATACGGCGGATGAGAGAGAACTTCACAGCTACATTATAACATTTTAGCCAGGTCATCAAAGGAACATGCAATCTAACGATATCCTGATGGCATATTACAAAATTTGTTCCAACTTATTCCGGATTCTTTTCGTTTATCGATTGTCGCCTTCAATGGGTCTGATTAGTGGGAGGACGTTTGGCACTCTGATTGGAGATCATAGTGGAGAACTCTCTCCAAATCGGATCATATAGACAGCATTACATTATTTAGATGAAAAATAATCTTCTGCATTGGCATATATATAATATAAAGAGAGAGATGGTATGGATAACCTGGTAAGTCCGGTTATGCATATCAGCCACTTCCACCAATCGAGCTACGTGAACATTACTGTTGGTAGAAGATCACATCTAATCTTAAAACCTATCCTCCCAGATTTTTCGTTGCCGTATTTGTAATTGTGTTATTTATTCTAGTAGCAGCTACTTCCTAGCTTTATCAAATTTATATGTTTCGTTCTTCTGACAACGCATATTTTCGAAATTTCAAAAAAAAAAACAAAACGCCGAGAAAAAAACAATACAAAATCATTTTACCGTTTGAAGAAGTACATTGATATAAGAAAAACATATTTATTTTGAGAAACCATCTCAGATTTTCTTTTCACTCAATAATGTAATTCTATTTTTATTAATATTGAGCTCTATATTTTTAAAAGATAACAACCAATCTTATACACGCATATATATATATATATATATATATATATATATATATATATATACATATATATATATATATGCACACTTGTGTGTGTGTATACATGTATACACAAAAGTATTTGGGTAAGTATACTTAATCATTTTTAATGAGTTACAATGGAAGGTAAATAAATCGTATTCTGAAAACAGTTCCATGAAAGGTGCTGACAAGAGAAAAGCCTACACCAGAATTATTTTTCCGTTTATAACTGCTGAATAAGGCCTTTCTCAACTCCTCCCATGACAATTGTATAGTAATGTAAACGTGGGAAAGTATTGGCAAATTGAACTCACCAGTTACGAATAATTTCTGGTGCACTGATTTTGAATCCAGAGGTGTCCTTCCCCTAGACTGGTTGCCTCCCAGAGTTAGGGAGTCCTGTCCACACTGCCATTTTATGGGGTGCGGGCAGGGACGATTGACTTCACGCCTATTAGTGCGAAGTGAACGTAAACAAACCCAGTCGGAGTTGGAACTTGGCTTGTGTGTGTGTACGTGTGTGCATGTGTGTGTGCGCGCGCGTGTGTGTGTGCGTGCGTGTGCGCGCCTTTATAAGCGTTATTTCGCACTTGCTTCTATGAATACTTAAGTATAGTTACAAACTAATGGGAATCAAGGAAGAGAGGGTCGGGTCAAATCTATGAAAAGCAGACGACAATATAGCATTGCCTTTGTTCCTGTTGTTATAAGGCAGCTAGGGCGTCGACTCCCGGGTGGTCTACGCGGCAAGAAATTGCATTTTGTTCCAAGGGAGAAAAAAAAAAAGGAACAGATCCCAAATGATTAGTAGTCGTTAAACAAGGCCTTAGTTAATTGCTTCAAAGACTAAGATTTTGTTTCTTCTACGGGTCAAATTCCTTGCTCCTTCAATGCCATTTCCCATACGACTCCTTTCGAGGTAGACGAAAGATGAAGGAAATCACATGACTTTAGAAAGAACGATAACTCTTGGTTTAAGCCATAAAGGAGTTTGTGATTCTCAAAAAAATTTTGTTTGAATTTTTGTATCCTTATTTTATTGTTTAATGATTGGAGATTTATCTAAATTAAAAATCTCTTTTTATCAAATGTATATCATAAGAATTATGGGACGTTTTCAATGGTACTTTAGAAATAATATTCCTTGTTTGTTTTCATACATTACAAGAGTTCAAATCTTTAAGTTTTAAGTTTAATCAAAAGTCCTATTGTGTGTGTGTATATATATATATATATATATATATATATATATATATATATATATATATATATTCCTTGTTTGTTTTCATACAAATTATATATATATATATATATATATGTGTGTGTGTTTGTGTGTGTGTGTGTATGTATATATACATATATATGGGGTGTGTATATATATATATATATATATATATATATATATATATATATATATGTGTGTGTGTGTGTGTGTGTGTGTGTGTGTGTGTGTGAAATACCCGCCTCTCTGGTGGTATAAGTTATCGCCAATGAACAACAAAAACTGTTCACAGGGAGAAATGGCGACATTAAGTCTTATAAGCAACCTCCGTTTCCCAAAGAAAACTGCAGGACCAGACCCAAGGAAAACTGACTGCACTGTAAAACTAAAGTTTCCATTTACCAGACCTTCACCTTCAGCCGCTCTAGCAGGATTTTCTGTCCTTGCAACAGGCGTGGAACACTCTCCTATATTTTCGTTCGAAAAGCCAAGTCATTATCTATATGAGTGAGTGTGCGTGTGTGTGTGAATGAAGAAAGACAGTTTTAGGTATTAATTTATGCTTGAAACGAATTTTTTTACGGTAGTGAGTAAAATTAGGGCGATCATCGGAAAATACCGATAGCTCACTACCGTAAATTTTTCAGATCAAGAAAAATTTAGTTCCTAAAACTGTCTTTCCTTATTCACATTGTCGGTTCTAATATCCATTACTTATCATACACACATATATATATATGTGAGGAATTGCTGTGTAATTTAAATGTATCGCTTAAAATCAGCATTATTGTCTGTCCAGTTCCGTAGTCCAAAGGTAGTATATCGGCCTACGGGTCCGAAGTGTAGGTTTCAATTCTGCCTCGCGGAACTTGATGGGATAATGGAAAGTCTAGAGATGCACAACTGTCTGTGGATGTCACAATAATTAAATATGTATTTATATGGATATAACAGAATGATTATGAATTCCGTTATATTGTTTGAAACTCTTTGTGCCCAATTTATTTAATTGTTTATTCTATTTGATGCTGTCTCGGCCAAGTGAAATATCAACTGGGTGATTACAAGAGATCACTTTAAACAAGGATTTCAACATAATATAACGCAATTCATCTCATATATATATGTATATATATATATATATATGTGTGTGTATGCGAAGAACAGTGTTACTTGTTCAATTCGTGTTTCTGACCGTCAGAAAACAATGGACTTATTCATTTGAAAGTAAAATTTTTGCTGATGGATGCTCCCCGAGTTTTTTTTTCTGCTAGATTAGGGCAAAGTGCGACCTTTTTATGTCTGTTATATATTCCTGCGAACGCTACTTTATTTTTATTGGCCACGGGATGCGATTCCAGAATACGAGATACATAGCCTGAGGCCTTATCACAGATTTTGGCAGGTGTCACGCTAAAGTACACCCATGACATTATTTCACACACATTATCATCAATTTGTTCTCTGATATTATGTCAGTCTCCATCAAGAGACATTCAGCGGGATGAAATATTAATAACAGTTATTGGAGAATTGTTCTGATGCATGAATTTTTTGCCCATTAATTTTAGTTGCCTGTCATCACAACTACTCAGAGAGAGAGAGAGAGAGAGAGAGAGAGAGAGAGAGAGAGAGAGAGAGAGAGAGATGGATAACCAGGGTAGCCTGGTTATCAATGCCAGCTGCTTTCCCGATTGAGCTACGAGAACCATACGTTTGATAGAAGATCAAATCTAACTTATAACCATCCTTCCTTTTTTTCGGTGCCATATTGATGATTATTGCACTCTAGTAGTATCAGTAGCAGCAGCATTATCCTGCACCATTTTTCATTAGTTGAGGTATTGTCAACCATCGTTAATTCTTTTAGTAATATTTTCTTTCATCTTAATATCTGTTGCCCCTCATCGCAACCATTCAGACTGACAGTCTACGGCCGAATATTGTGTATATTTCAGAATATTTTTAAGGCATTTCACAACATCTTCATAATGGATGAAACATCAAGATGTACCATTCGACGGTAAATGGACGTTTCGGCTGCAGACGTTTCGATCGCAGATATTTCGTCTTCAAGAAGGAGAGAACTACTGACCAGATGTAATTTGAAATGAAGTAGAATAATTATATGTTACTCTAATGCAATGCACAATAATGATTTCACGTATTTTGTTTTATAATCCACTTTCCAAACTTCTTACATCTTATAATTTTAATTTTCTTATAAAGGACAAATAAAATAGTTCAAGATTTGCTTTTTACCAAATGGCCAAGAAAACAGAAAAAAATATCTAACATACGTAATTTTATGCAAGTATGAAAATTTCACTTATGTGTACACTAGATGGTTAAAAAAGGAACATAAATAAAAAGAAGAGGATTCATGACAGAAAAGGAAAATATTTTCAGTCATTTTTGATTTTCAAAATTAAACGAGACCGAAACATCCACGACTGAAACGTTGGCACCGTTCAGAACTACCGCTGCCGAAACGTTCGAAAAATTCCATTCGATGCATCATAAAGTATGTGCTGAATTTCAAGACAACTTTGCCGACTTTTGAGACTGAAATTCTACGAATATGAAAGAAAAAAGCCATATTTTGCGAACTTGACTGTACGTCACCCGTCTTATTCTACTGTTTCCATTTATTCTTCATTTCTCTCTTCTTGCAAGAAGGTTAGTTGAAATTTCAATCAACCTAAGGATAACTCACGCATTGTCTTCGCTATAGACACAGTTTAAAGGAAATACGAACCCTTATTTTCTATTTTCACAATTTTCCAAAACCTGTTCTCAATAATGAACAACGGTTGGAGCAGTTTCTTGAGACTACAGACCTTGAGTAACGATCATATCACGTCAACTCGGGAAAACAGGAAGGATTAAAAAGTTGAGAAAATGGGTTTTATATGAACTAAATGACAATACCAGGCACTGCATTTCCCTGCTGACTGTCTATACTTACAGCATTGGGATATGGGGTCCTTCGGCATGCTCCGCATTCACCTGACATCTGTCCCACAGATTATCATCTTTTCAAGCATTTGGAACTTCATATCTGTTATAAAAGGTTCAGCAATAGAAAAGCAATAATTTATGCTTTCACTGAATTTGTGACCCCTAAACCTAAATGAATACGTAGAGATAGCATATCATCATTTAGAATCGTTGTAAAAAAACCATTATTACTTCAAATGGGCCGTATTTCAATAAAATATTTATCGTCTGCTGTTGTTTATATCATCCTTCATCTCACCAATAAAAAAACTATCTTTCATGCGTAACAACCTCGTGCTATCAATTCTGTTTTGTTTGGTGAATGAATCAATTGTTTAATGTTCTGAATCATGTTTTGGAAATTCATTCTATTCAAGCTGGTATCACGCTTCTTTGTTTCTTTCTGAAAGCAGCAGAAAAAAAACAACATTGGTTCGAAACGAGAACAACATTTATTCGAGAAAAGTGTTGGAATATGATTAGTAGATAATCTAGGAAAATGATTTCTTCCCGGTGCCAGCTGTTGAAAAATCTCTAATGATTCAGAAACAATTTCCCTCTAATCCAATCTTTGAAAAAAAAAATCAGACTTCTTTCCAGCCAACAAACTGACGTTACAACAACATTTTAAAGCATTACGCCAACTTCTTGTGTCGTAACATTTCTCTGAAGAATCCCCACAACGTCCCTGGAATGTTGCAGACGACGTAGCAAAGACATTGCCTTTTAACGTTACGTTAATGCTCTTTGGTGGAATCCCCACAACGTCTCCGGAATGTTGCAGACGACGTAGCAAAAACATTGCCTTTCAACTTTATGTTAACGCTCTTTGGTGGAATCCCTACAACGTCCCCACAATGTTGCAGACGACGTAGCAAAAATATTGCCTTTTAACGTTACGTTAACGCTCTTTGGCGGAATCCCCACAAAGTCCCCACAATGTTGCTGACAATGTTGCAAAAACATTACCTTGTAATGTTACACTACCGTTCCTTTATAGAATTTCAACAACGTTTCCCACAACGTCGCAGACAAAGTTTCTTTAAAATTTCAGAAAAATATTAAAAGAACCTGTATTATCTAAATCAGAACTTGTCAATCAAAGGACTATTTAAAGAAATTTGTGTATTTTCTATCCATTTAGTCGAGTGATAGAAAGTATTTTGATGTTTTCTCCAGAATGAACGGGGTTTTCAGCTACAACACTTTCCATCGTTACCATAAAGATGCAGTAACGTCTGGGATGTGCGGCCAGTTTAGGTTTAGAAGAAATACTCAATTGCGACGTTACAGTAACCTGCCCACAATATTACGTATCCCTCAACCAGAATGGAATCTGTGTGCAACGTTGCCAGAACGTTCAGTGTTAGCTGGGTAGGACCCTTGTTACTACTAAGGCCTTCTACAAGTAAATATAAGACCGGGGGTGATGGGCCTTACCTTGTCACGCTGGCCCATGACGAATTGAATGGAAGGAAGAGATGGGTACATGTTTTCTCCAAAGTCATTAGCGCGAAATTAACACTGTCTCAGCCGGAGTTAGAACACCGATCCTATTCTCTGTGCCGTTAACCGTTCGGATGCTTGCACCTCTCAGCCTGATACTCCTCCCCAAAAAACTTCTGTGCTTCTCAGCATCTTTTAATCAACTGGAATCTCAAGTGGTTCTCTGTCTCTGTCTCTCTCTTGTCTGGATAAATACAAGACTGACAATTTATCAAATTGTATCAGTTTCTGACCTCCGTCTGGAATTTGGTTTCAAGAATTACTAGACAGCCTTCTCCTGTCTTCATCATTTACCACTTATCTCTGAACTCTTAATTTTATTTATGCGTTGTAATTCCATCTGCCATCGTTCTGTATTCCTCATTACATTCTATTCTAATTATTTCTCACATTTTTTCGTTTTTATATTTTCTATTTGATGGAGCATTACGAGTGATTATCCTCTTAAATTTTCATGACTACATCTTACCGGCTTTTTATCACAACTTTCACTCAGACCGGCAGTGAGTAAACAGCGATTGATCGGAAAATAAAGAATAAGCCTTTGTGGGATTCGACCCCACATCCTGAGCGAGAAGCACCATTCAAGCCGGCCCGCTCTACCATTTGGACTACCAAGACTCAATCGGAAGACAGAGGTTCAACACCCTTAAACTCATATTTCATTCCAAACAGCAGCTATGTTTGTTTACATTAGTTACTCTATTTTAATACATCTTTTCGTTTCATATTTTTATTAGATGAAGTATTATAAATCATTGAAATTTAAAATTTTCGAGAAAACTTCTATCTTCAGTTTGACTCATTATAAAAAGATCAACAAATAAATACTGAAACTTTCAGAATGTAAACAAACATGGTTGCTGATCAGGATGAAGTGTTGGTTTGAGGGTGTTTCTTGAACTTCTCGCTTCCGGTTAAGTCTTGGTTGAGAATTTGAATCAAAACAATTACCGGTGGCTGTTTAGCTCACTGGCAAGAGCAACACTACGTTGAAGCGGCTACCATATAGATTTATATATATATTACAAATTAGGGATGTATTATAAATAAGTAAAATATCATGCAATATCCGATGTGTGATGAGTTTATTTCATCGAGTGCTCTATACATTCTACTTTAAACATCAAGTTGGTTGAGAGTAGAGCTAGAAATATAATATAATAGAATGGGGATTCGCTAGACAAACACGTTTATGTTTCTGTTCTGTTTTGACTTCTTGACAAATGATTAGGAATATTTTAGATTAATATTTGGGAAATGTTGGTGGGTGATACTACGTGGGGAATATATCTGTGAGTAAAAATGAAACATTCCTATGAAGAACATACAGAACCAGCAACCACTTACTGATAACACCAATGCACCATACCCCCGGCATGTAATTCATTATCACCAGCAAAAATGCATAAACTTCAAAACAATCTAATAAAAAAGAAGGAGAAAACGCCTCCCACCTAGTAACACCCACAAAAAAATCCCCAAACAGGTATCTAACATGAACCAAATCATTCGCCTGCATAGGCCAAAACAGGGCTGAAACATTAACGTATTTGTGTACCGAATTCCCATCGTATTGTATATATGACACAATTATCATATTTATATATAATCATTAATTATTAGTCAAATATATATATATATATATATATATATATATATATATATATATATATATATATCGGAATTTTTGAGTTGAGGTATTATTATTATTTCTATTGATATTCGGACCATCCTCATCTTCGTTACTTCCCCAAATCTACCAGATGATACCTGACGAAGGCCGAAGAGTGCAACGGCCGAAACGTTGTATGAAAAACAACCAAGATGAGGATGGTCCGAATATCAATAGAAATAAATATATATATATTTAAGCAAAACATTTTTTCATATATATATATATATATATATATATATATATATATATATATATATATATATATCGTTAAAATAATGTTTTGCTTGTATACAAGACGATTGTTTGATGGCCAGAACACGCACACGCACCACGCACGCATGCACGCATGCATGCACGCATGCACACACACACACACCCACACATACATATATATATATATATATATATATATATATATATATATACATATATATATATATATATATATATATATATATATATATATATATATATATATAAAAGCAGTTGGTTATCTTTCTGATTGGAGTTCATATTGGAGGGCAGTACCTAATTTGGACTGAAGAAGACCTTTTGTACAGGCATTTATATATATATATATATATATATATATATATTTATATAATTTTGAAATAAAAATTATTGGATTGGCAAGAAACTATGAAGGTTTTCCTTCTTACAGTATACTACATTTTCCCGCTTACTTAACCAGATCCCGATTATCAAGCAATGTTTTCCAAATTTTCCTTCACATTTCAAAAACAATTCATGGTTTCCTTCTGTTAGCAAGAACCAAATAACTTGAATTTATCCATTCGTATCTGATGGATTGATGAAAAAAAGGTCTAAATTTCCCACAATTTTTAATTAGGAATGATTTCATTGTGTAACGGTGACCACCTTAATGATAAAAATTGATTTGATAAACTCGGTATCCATTAAAGTTGTACCTAGGATTTGCTTGACGACCACTGAGGGGTCCTCCAGAGGGATACGCCCTAAAAACCTACAGGGCCAAATACTCCACGATAAAAACCTCGGGACAAAAAAAAAATAAAGCGGACCCCCTCCCATCGGATAAATCTCCTTCCCTACCGGACAAAATACCCACATGGAATTTGTTTTGAATAATTTTCTTGAAAAATAAGTAACTCTTTTAAATGAAATAAATAATATTTCAGGACGATAACTTTCATTTCTTTTAATTAAAAACTATGTATGACTCTGAAGTCCCTCTTAAAAGCAAAAGAATGAAACGTATATTATTAATTTTATTTGTATAAAAATTGTCCTAAAATATTACTTATATATTGAAGAAGCATTACTCATTTTTCACTTTAAATTGAAAAAAAAATTGAATTATTACTCATTCTCTGCGTGACATGTGGTGTGGAATGAAAAAATAAAATCACCATGAAACCATTGTTCCTTCAAATTGACAAAAGAATTTTATTAAATTATTCAATTAGTACAAATTAACAAGTTCTCTTGATATATTTTCACTACAGCATTGACATTCTCAACTGATGCCTTTTGTCCGATGAATTTTGTAAGTTGCAGTTGTCCGTACCATCAAAGTATATTCATAAGAAAATTACTGCAAACTTCAAATAAATTCAAATGCTTGCATTCAGACTGTTGTCCTTCAATCCTGGATTCGTGTGATCACATGTCCTCTGAGGTCTCAAAAGGTGAGGACAGTACTGGTAACATTTTCTGTCAGATAGGATCTGTAAAAAAAAATTTTAAAAACGTTGAACAATTTTTTTTTTTTTTTGCTGTTTGGGTTTTTTAGTCTGGTAAGGGGTTTCGTCCTGAGTGGGAGTTTGTCCAGTGAGGGTTTCTGTCTAGCGTTTTTTTTACATTGGGTGTTTTGACCAATGGCTTTTCTCTCCTGAATCATCTTGCAGGGATGAGTGTAGATGTGGGGTCCAAGATACTGCGCACCTCGTGGGTAATTTCTATAAAAATAGCCTCTCTCAGGACCGTATTGAGACAATATAACCTACACTGAAATTGAGGAGTAGATAAGCGCCTTACCCCACGTATCTGCTTATTTCCACAACTGACCCACCTCACTTAACCCTGGGAATTCTTCAAGAGGCTCCAACTGCTCAGATCTGACAGTCTCCAGTCGGGAGTTAATAAAATGGTGTACGCCTGGTAGGACATCAATAGCCAACGTATATCCTGACGAGGAGAGCCGACGGAATAGCGCCGCCCCTGATAATATGGCGGCCTAATCGCTTAACACTGTCACGTGTCAAGTATAATGGTCGTCGATCCATGACCCATGACCTGTCAAAGTGTCGAGGTTGGGTCGGGTAGTTTTTCCCATGGACGACACAGTGATGTTTATCCTCTCCTTTATTTTCTGTCGCAGACGAAACGTTCTTACTTGCTTTCATTACTTCTACATGTCTCTTCTGTAAGGGGGTTATTGATTGTGGCAGGTTTGAGGTTTTTGATGAAGGTGATTTGCTGGTTGCTAGGAGAAAATCTGCCTAAGGCAACCGCTCAAGCTGATGACAAGTTGTGAAGAAAGAAAGAAAGAAAGAAAGAAAGGGAGAAAGAAAGAATGAAAGGAAGAAAGAAAAAAGGAAGAAAGAGAGAAGGTAAGGAAGAAAAAAGGGAATGATGAATAGAGAGAAAGAGAGAGATGGGGTGAGAGATATGGGGAGAGAGAGAGAGAGAACAATAAACCAATGACAGACATAGAGCATTAGTATCTGAAGAGATAGAAAAAAGATTTAAAAAAAGAAAGAGAAAAAAAGAAAGAAAATAGGAATGAGGATAATAGTGAGAAAAGAGAGATAGGGCACATACAGAAATAAAGCAAGAAGAACATATGAAGAAATACAGATAAAAGGAGAAAAGGGAAAGGAAGGAGAAGAAAAATAAGATAAAAATGTCAGGTGAAAAGAAAGAAAAACTTTTTTACTTCCAAAAAAATTACAGATACAAAGAATAAAAATGGAAGGAAGGAGAGATAAATGAGAGACAAAGAAAAAAGGAAGAAAGATTGAGGGGGTGACAAAATAAGGAAAGAGGAATATATAAGAAGGTGAGGTGAGACAAAGTAAAGGAAGACAATGTGGCAGACAGGGAAGAAGGCAGGGAGAGGGGGAGAGGAAGCAAAGGGGAAGAAATCAAGGGCAAAAGGATGGGATACATAAAGAGAGGAAGGAAGGAATGAAAATTCATATCTTAATTCATTCCTTCCTTTCTCCTTGCTTTCGAAGGAAAGAAAGGAGAGACGAAGGAAGACTTGGAGGGAAGAAGAGAGGGGGGAGGTATGGAATGAAGGATAGAAGTAAAAGAGGGAGGGAAAAGGGGAACGAGTGTGGAACAGAGAGGAGGAAGAATGGAGGAGAGGAATGATAGAAGCAAGGGTGAAGGAATCAGGGGAAAGTGGAAGGAAAGAACGAAGAGAGAAAGAAAGGAAGTGAGATATGAAGGGACGAAGGGAAGAAGAAAATGAGGGAGGGAGGGAGCGGGGAAAGAATGAAGAAAGGAGGGGTGCAAAGAAGGAAAGGAAGAAAATAAGAAGTGAGGGAGAAAATGAGGTGGAGGGGCGAAGAGGAGAGGAAAGAAAGGATAAGGGAATATGGACATTTCTCAATTGCTGCCATTTTATAACATTTTACAACATTTTTACAATTTCTAATCATCTTCATCCGAGTGCCTGAAGCACAAATACAAATGCTTCACCGAACGATAACCCGGAAGCCATTGTCTCGCATTTTTTTTCCATTTGGAGTGAGTGCAGGGGTCACATCATGGGTGGAAGGGTCATAAAATAAAAATAGTCTATTAGCGAGTACCCTAGGAATTAAGTGAGTACCCTAGGAGACTCAAGTAATCTAATAAATATAATTCTCTCTCGTGGAAAGGAATGATTTCCTCTCTTGATTATTGTCGTCTGCAGGTGTAAAGTATTTGTCTTTTGTAAACTTATGGCTCATTCGTTACAAAATTATTCTTTCACTTCTTATTTATTTTCTGACTTTATTTCCGCTATTTTCTCTCTTTCTATTCTCTCCCTGTGAGCGTGTGAAAAAGTGAGTGTGTGTATATGAGAGTTTGCTTTGGTGTGTGTAAGTATGTGTGTGTGTGTGTGTGTGTGTGAGTGTGTGTGTATTTGTGAGTGTATGTATATCTGCACACAGGGGCATGTGTGTGTATGTGTGTGTGTGTTGGTATGTGCACAAGCGAATATCAAATATTCAACTCAGTAAGATCTTGAACGAACAACATTTTAATTAAATTAAAAACGCATAAATAATTCTAATTACATTGCACATAGAACCTCTTTTTCATTATTTTTCCCTCGAAAGTAACAAATTTCCGTGAGAAACGAAAGTCGTATTGATTGAAGGAACATAAAATTATTTGAGAAAAAATGTTTTTCTAATTTTAGATTTTTAGCCATTTTTGATTTAAAAAAAAGCAATCTTACCTCTTTTATTTGTATTTCAAGGAATAAAATTAATCAAAAATTGGCTATATTGAGGAGAAAAAAAAGATTTATAAAACACCAAACCACAGATGTTATTGTATTGTAAATTGCCTTAGATTTATATCTGAAAATTCTATTCCATTTTAAATCCCAGTTAGTCATTGTTGCGTCTGAAAACAAAACGAGTTATATTTGCCGCCGAAATGTCCGCGGTCAAATATTTCAGGTCCATCCCCCCATACACTTGGTCGAAATGTCCCTACAATCGTATATTCATACTATTATATAATTATTTGAGTGTTTCGTTTGTTCGTGTTTCCACTCTACAAAGACTACAAGGCTGAGTGATCTAGTGTTTGACATGAAGAATCAACGAAAATTAACCCCCACATAGGCTTACCTTCGACGTCCTTCATGGCCAACGGAAGTCATACAATCTTTGGTTCTAAACAATTATAAAAATTATACCAGGATTTTCGTCATTTTTTCTTCTTACAAAAGAAACATATTTCATTCATCGAAATCATTTTCAAACAAGTGCTGGTGTTTTTGTTTGTTTGTGTTTTTTTTTTTTTTGGTCATATATCCTCTTTGGCAATGAAACAGCCCATAGCACCAGCAGATATGTTTTGGTTTCTCCCTCTACCCTTACTCTTTCTTCAATGACAGAAAGTGAGTGGAGGAGGGTGAAGTTTAGGGACAACCCTATTACTTTTTTTTAATGTGTCATTTTATGAAGTACCATTATTTTTTCTATTTCTATTTACTCTAATTTTGGTTGATTTTTCATCATAACTAGACTAAGACCTCTTTCTGCGACAGTGAGTAAACTGTTCTGGTCGGGAGTGAAGGTTTAGATCTTTGTGCAAATAGTGTTTTTTCTCCTCATTCGTCGGGCAAGAAGAAATAAAGAATATGATTGTCAATGAATTGTTTATTTTGAGGTTCTTTTTCCTTAGGCAACACAGGATATCTTAAAAGTTACCCCCTTGGGACCATCCACTATTATTCTAACAGTCTGCAAAATCCTTTTTCGGAATTGCCATCAGCTGCCTCTTCACAAACATACACTTATATATATATATATATATATATATATATATATATATATATATATATATATATATATATACATATATATATATATATATGTGTGTGTGTGTGTGTGTGTGTGTGTGTGTGTGTATGTATATATATATGAATAGATGGTGGAAGAGGGAAAGGTACAACTATACAGGTCTGGTTAGTCACCAAATAGAAACCGTCGTGTGACTAACGTCTTTTGGCAGTATGTCTTGTGGGGGTGATCGATTAAAAATTGAAAAAACGGGGTGATCAATGGATAAGTTACTTCTCTCGCCTTTTGTTGGTCGGTGATCACAAAAAGTCCAAATTTTCGTTAAACGAGGATGAACACTGCCAGGTGCAGAATTAGGGATCAATTCACATAAACTTACATTGTAAATTGACCTTTCGCTAAGTACCGTTGAGGGAGTTAAATTTCTATGCCTTCAAGATCCATTGGTGTGACCTGTACGCGTGATACAAAGATAGCCAGCCAGACAGACTCACTTAAAAACTAAAGAGACATATATTGATGTCGATCATATTGATGATGACGGTCCTCGTTCACAGTTCTCAACATACATACATACATACATACATACATACATACATACATACTCGCAGATAGTGCAGAGTTTACGAGTATCGTAATGTATTGAGTGCAAAGAATACAGGTTTTGTAATACCTATTTTTAAAAACGGGAGGGGTCCGTGAATCTTAAAAATCAGTTTGAAATGTTTTACAATTTATCTGAATTCAAAAGGCAACGGCAGTTGGACATTCATTCTTTACTATCTTAGTCATAAAATAAGCAACAATATATATACAGACTGTAAATGCATTTGTATAGATCTTTTGATACAAAAATACGTATATGTACATGTATTGACATCACAGGAGTTGCACACATACAGAATGCAACACCGAACCTTTTTTATTTGAATTCATTTTTTTAGATGTAGATTCATAAACATTCATATTTAACGTTTGCTAATAACTCAGATCGCGAAGAGATCATTTTCCTGTGTAAAATTAATTTTTTCAACATTATATAGAGCTATTTACTAAAAAAAATCAGTTTGGGAAAGAATACAAGCATAAAACATCCAGTGAGGGTATCATCAATATCAGCCTGTTGTTGGACATAGACTTACCCCAGGATTTGCCAGATCTCTCGATCGTGGGCGATGTGGTACCGAAATCGTCGGTAATGTTTCATATTTCAGCCCCATAGGTGACTATCGGGAGGGTGCAGTAGTTGTTGACCCTTCTTTTTTTTTTTTAAAGCTAATGGAATCTTTCTGTCGTTAGATTTTGATCTTGCTCGGCTGAAAGCTTGCCAACCTAGGATGATTCTTTGTTAAATTTCTTTTTTCTTCGATTTTCTTCTTTGATTTTGATATTGATATTTATTTCACACGAAATTGATCTTAGTGGAGTTCATATGTTGATCTACTATTTTTCTTTCGTCTAGCATCGTATCGTGTTTTGAAGGTTCTATCTAAATAGGTAGATGTCATCAGCAAATTGGGGTTCCCTTAATTCCATCGATTCTGAGTCCTTATTTCGTCCAGGCTAAGCTTCGGAAGATCATTTTGAAGCACGCTATTGAGAGTCTTGGTGAGCTAGTATCAGCTTGTCTTACTCTTTTTTCAAGTTGGAGTGGTTCCGAATGAACAACTATGTAGGTAGATATGTTTCAGAATTCAGATATATACTGGGCCAACACCTAATTAGATGATTGTATCCATGAGGGTTTCCACTGAACCAAAGGCCTTCTTGAAGTCAACAAATGTAGTTGAGTAGGTTAATTGGTCAGTAAGTACCTGCATCGTTGGGGCTCACCTTTTCTTCATATAGTACCATGATGATTTCAGTGTTCCAATCACATAATTCTATAAAGAAGTGTATACAGCCAATGCATTCTCCCGATAGTCACTTATGGAGCTGAAAAATGGAACCTAACCAAGAGACAGGCCTACAAACTGAGAAGCATACAACGTGCACATGAAAGAATCATGCTCAACCTTACATGGAGAGATCACGACAGCACAGTATATCAGGAAGGAAACAGGAGTCTGAGACATCATAAAAACTATTTAAAAAATCTCAAATGGCAATGAGCAGGCCATGCTGCAAGAATGAGAGACAACCGATGAACATCACGATTCATAACATGGATCCCCAGAGATCACACGAGAAACCAAAGCCAACAGAGTGCAAGATGGAGAGATGAACTGGACAAATCCAGAAAGTACTTGCTCCGCGAAACCCATGATAAAGAAATGTGGCAAATCCTGGGGAAGGTCAATGTCCAACGACGAACGTTAAAAGACTGATGATGATGATGATGATGATGATGATGATGGAGTTGAAAGGGATCAGCATTTTAAAATGGCCTCACTAAAAAGTTCATGCTCATTTGCTTTTAAAAAAAGTCAGCTGGTTAGTCGGTTTAGTCTCTCTACATCTCTCTCTCTCTCTCTCTCCATCTATCTATCCACACACACACACACACACACACACACATATATATATATATATATATATATATATATATATATACTTACAAATACGTATGTGTACATGTATGTACACAAATCTTTATACTACCCGACCTACTAACAGATGACTGCAAAATCTAGCGTTTTTTTTGTTTTCTCAGGCATAGCCTAATACTATACCTCTGGCTACAATGCACCACTTCCGTTACTTTGAAGTCACTTTCGACGAAACAGAATCAAACTTTCACTTCTATGTAGATGAATAGATACATGGAAATCATATCATTATTTTATGGGTGAGCGAGAACACAGAGCCAGCATTGTATTTTTTTAATGTCCATTTATACGATAAAAATACTTACTCCGAGGTCTCATTAGTAACCCAGGAAAATTTGGGGCCAATAGTTCTGGTCATTCTTGAGTTATACGATGATAGACTGACGAACTAACATTAAGGGGAAATATAGTAAAATAGTGAAATTCTATTTAATGGTGATGCCAGGGGTACAAACTATGTAACGAATTTAATATAGATTTTAATAGTAAATTGACCCACCATCACATGAAAAATGTTTTATAAGGTGATTTCCAGAAAGTAACTCACTAAAAACCAGCTGCGAGGTTCCTGTAATACCTACAGAAATTTTGGTGGCCATTTTGAATTTTGAGATTTACAATCACGTCATGACGGAGTAAGACACGTCAAAAAGAGAATTACGTATGGATTGGCACTTCTGTTTCGGTTAAGAGAATCTGAGTGCATTGTTCTGGATCATGTCGTTGCTCCCCGTTCCTGTGCCTAGGATCCGTGTAACATCTGTGCACTTGTTGAAATGTTGTACATATTGCATTTTTATGTGAATTCTAACAGTTTGGATTGAAAATCAATGATTGTCAAAAAATTTAGGGGAGAAAGTCATAATGTACAGAAATGTTCGGTTGGGATAAACGCTAAAAAGGGGAAAGGTCAGAGTTTTGCGGCCTTTCCTGGGTGGGAGGGAATCTATTACATATATTTGATTATCATTTCCTTACTGTGACTTCTGTTTCCTACGATCCAAAATTCAGACGTTTTTTTTCTTGGTGAAATGATTATTTTCAATAAATCCTTCCGATTAATATTATCTCACCAAGGGGCATGTACTCCGTGAGGAAACGTAATATTTTTATATCATAAAAATCGTAAGAAGATTTGTCGAAAGCTGCACAGTTTTTAGAATATTTTAGATGATTTCAAGTATGGAAATATTACAAACGAAATGGCTATACGAGTATTTTTATAAAAACTTTTGAATAGATGTCTTTGAGTTGAACATTAAAAGACAATGTAGTTAATAATTTTTCCTTAGACTATTTATTTGGTTGCAGCAATTTGTTCTCTTCGGGATTGTATTAATTTTATATCTATAAAGTTAATGAAAAATTCAATCTGATTTTTTAAAACCATTCTTGGTGGGTAAGGATACTTATTTCATCGTAATGAAACTTCTCAAAACTAGGTTTTGGCTTTTTAAAAAAATTGAGAAGATTTTCAGGGTAACTAAGGACTCTTGAGCGTACAAAATTACTTTAAATGCCTGCTTTTTATTCTCTGAGAAAGTTTGTCTAAAAAGGATGAAATATGAGATAAATAAAAAATCAAAAACTTAGTCGGAGGAGCAGAATTTTTTAACCGCACAATGAATTTCTCAACCCCCCCCCCAGAAAAAACTAAGATGAACATTGAATCAGTGGCAACGATATCTGGTGACCCCTAAAGGTCGATTCAGGATCAAATTAATTTTGACAATTTCAAATCTGAGATGGCTGCACCCTACAGTCTGAAAATCTGTTTACAAGGGTAAGTTGACCCGATGATGAACATATGATGACCTGTAAAAGTCAATTTGAGTTCAGATCAATTTGGGCATTTTTAAATCAAACGGAGACAGTTGCACCCAATGGGATCTAAATTTGTGTGCACCGGTGACTTGGCTTCGGTATGAACTGGGGATACGTGTCTCTGACCTCTGTTGACCTCTAAGGTTCAATTCGAAATTAAGTCAGTTTTAGTATTTTCGAACCCAAGGTAGACCCAATCGGCTGTGAAATTGTGTACCTTGGTAACTTGACTGCAGGGTGAACATAGGATATGTGACAGGGCCCTCTATTGACCTCTAAAGGTCAATGCAAGTTCGAAGAAGGCCAATTTTGGTATTTTAACCAACCTCACTGTAAATGCAAAAAGTATCCAATACATCACAAATTTTTTTTTACACCTTTATACATCTAAATTAACTGATTTGGGCCCAAAGATCTATACTACTATATGAAATTCCGATGGCCAATCTTGCCTCAACATAACATACATTTTTGTATCTTTTCATCTTCGGTCCGAATACTTTCAAGTTGTATTATGTATATATATATATATATATAGTTGTATTATATATATATATCAAGTTGTATTATGTATATATATATATATATATATGTGTGTGTGTGTGTGTGTGTGTGTGTATTCTACAAAGTTTTGGGTCTTTGAACACTAACACTAAACATCAAAACCTTTCTAAAAAATTTTGTTGTGCCACACCCATCACTTATTTCCCAATATCTGTTCGTGTAATTTATGTATTTTTTCAGTATTTTTTCCTGTTTTACATTTACTTTGTAATCGTGGTACAATGTGCAATTTTTCTCTTGTTTGGATCATCAGTTCTTGAACGTTTCGGAGATTTTGAAAACAAAACAGTTAGATTAATATGGCACCCCAGAAATGTTGATCAAACACCATGTCCCATTCAGCTATGATTTCAATTCATAGCTCGTGTCATTCATGTAGTTTGGAATTTATATACAGTATTAACACAATGTATTGTATGCGGGTGTTATTTTATACTACGAATTTCAAAACGAGGCTTACTTACGTAGGTTACCCCTAAAACGTTTTTTCAACGATGAGGGATCTGTAAGTATAACAACAGACGTGACTCAATGTTCGTGTCATTTCTATCTAGTGTGCACCCATGTGAATATCAAATCCGTTGTGTCGGTTTTAATCTCAGACAGCATGCTAACCAATTTATCTTACCATCTTCAATATTATTTACGTAGAAAAAACCATTACTTCATCAGAGCTCTACTTTAACTTGACTAAATGTTGAATATATCGAGCATTTCATGAGATAAACCCATAACACATTTGCACTTTGGTACATATATATATATATATATATATATATATATATATATATATATGTGTGTGTGTGTGTGTGTGTGTGTGTGTGTATATATATGTGTGTGTGTGTGGATATATATATATATATATATATATATATATATATATATATACGCCTATGCATGTATTTATATACTTGCACATAGACATATTATTCATGAGAACAATGATCACGTACTTATTTGTGTTACTCTTTTATTTGCATTTATCAGGACATGTTTTGTTTAGACCGGCCTCAAAAGTTAAAACTAATCGGATGGAAACATCAGTCACATGTCATCTTAAATTTCAAGAACACTTCTTTTTAGATCTTCGTTTCATTGAACAACTTCTCTTTCTTTCTCGCCCACTTGCTCTGTCCTCCCGATGAACTTTTAAAACGTCTGCTGTGAATTCCAATATTAATGTACAACATTGTGCCCACAGCAATACCCAGCTATAATGGGCTTCCTACGGAAGACCGTAAGGATCCTTATAATGTTTTCTGTGTATAAATGAAGCTAAAAGGAACTCCAGTGGAGTAAAAGGAAAAAAAAGTGCATACTTATATGCATTGGTAGCTCCTTCGGAGAGGCTCGATATTTAGCTTCCATATTTGGAATCAAAACTGTGCCGTATAGGAGCGCCTCTCAAACAATCTTGAATCTTTATCACAAAATTTTATTCTCCTGTGATGAAAGTTCTTTGTGTCTTGACTATTTTTGTCTTATTATTCTTTGTCATTTTACACATAATTCAGTTTTTATAATGAGCAGAAAACATAGATTAACTCATTCATCTAGTGATTATTTTATTGAAGCTTCTTTAACGTCCTAAAACACGTAAAGAAAACGATAAGGAACAAAAAATGACTACAGAATTTTTATGTTTTTTCTTGTTTACTCGAAGTGATGTTAGTGAATAGCCGTCTTAGATTGGATTCTTAGATACAACGTTTCCTTATCGTATATTTTATCATAAAAAATTATTATAGAAAAAAAACATATGTGTGTATAAGTAATTCACCCTCCATTCGCAAATCTAGTTTCATTCACACCAAATAGTTTCATCCCCCTTGGATGAATCGTTAACGAAGTCCTGCTTTGTAAATCTCTAGATGATTAAGTAATTGAGATTATCAGGTCCATGACAAAAATGCCCACTGGATAAAATCCCTGGTAGGGTGTGGGCATTGAATGCAAATAAACTGTAACAACAGAGCGGTAAATTGATAAAAAATGCCCGAATCTGGTAACCGTGTGATTTTTTTTTGTAATGATCTTCGTGTCGATTAATAAGAACAAAGATTGTAGAAATTTTCAAGTGGAAATAATTTTCTAAACAATATGGACTCGAGGGTAAATGTCGATGGAAATCCACGTTTATACATTAAACAAGCGGTTTAAACGTGATAGTTCAAATTCAAAATATTCATCCTTCGTTTGTTTTTTGTTGTTTTTTTTTTATTAAGAAAAGGTGGAAATCTCTTCTATAAAAATTTGGATTTAAAATAACCCAATCAAATATTATTCAGGAAATACTATTTGGGTTTACTTATTGAAATAGTTCCACATCGGCAGAGGAGATTTTTCCTAATTTACCATCAATGGTTTCAATTACATTGCGCAACATATTTTCCTTTTGTGTTCCTAGTTAATAAATGTTATTTTTTTCCCCAAATTGATTGCTCCGAAAAAATAAGGAAAATATCAATCATTCCCTTCAAACTTTTCTTTTATGAACAAGACAATGATAATTTGGAATCTACTTATGTTCAAATGTACAATGGGCGATTCTGCACATTTTTAGTCGCATAAGAAAGAAAAATAACTGGATGAGATTATCATTGTCCCGGTCACAAGAGCAAAGTTTGAAAGGAATAATAACCCTTTTCCATGCGTTTTAGACATAAGAGGTAAGAAAATAACACACGCTGCCCAGGAACGATCACGTTGCATTTAGATTGTTCCTTCAATCCGACAGACATCACAGGTTGAACCCTCATAGATTCGCGATAACATTCTTGCATCACACAAGAAAGTCTGTTAAAATAGAGCCTAACAAAAGCTGTAGAAATTCAATGTCCAACTGCATTATTAAATCACGCAGGAAGAGTTAAGCCCTGAGTCTGTTTTTTTCTTGTCATTTGGGGCTTTTTATGGGTTTCTGCATTATTCGATCTATACGCACTATTTTATTGCTTAGTTCGTTCAAGTTCATTTCAATTTTCTTTCTTTTCTATGAATTGGCTCCGTTTGGATGCATCAACAAGTTTCTCATTCTTTGTTCATTATTTGATTTGTTTATTTTGATTCGGAAAATCATTCTATTAGGATTTATCTATTTTCGTGACGAACGCTCATTTCACAGTGGGTGAATGGCATCTATCTATTTGGCCAGTAAGTACTTATGAATAAAATGCTCCGAGTAGAAGCAGAAAAAAGAGGATGGGGAAATGAATGAGGAGAAGGAAGGAGATGGAAAGGGAAAAAAAAGTAGAGAAATGAAATGAGAGAAAGTGAGAGGGAAAGAGAGAGAGAAGAGAAAGAAAAAAAGAAGGATCACGAACACGAAAAGAAAGATGGAAGAAAGAAAGGAAGAAAGAAAGAAAAAAAAAGGAATGAAAAAATTTTAAACGATTTTTGAGATGCCCGTCACATGGTAACTCAAATCCAGCCACCATTACAACACACACACACACACATACACGTGCACATTTTATATACTCATTTGCATACGTACACACAAACGCACGCATACACACTTACTCATACCCATGCATACAAATGTATATATACACACACATACGCACACGGAGTTGCATACGTACACACAGATATATATTTAACAGTAAAAAATCCTGCATGTTTTATTTTTCTCCGGGACGATTTGATAAAGTCTACTAACTTTAAATACTTTGCGGTTTATTTTTACAACTTTATATTTACCCTTTTGACGTTAGTATTGAATGACTACTTGACAATGTATCCAATGGCCTCATTAGCATAATGGATTTTTCTTCAAATCTATTCAAACATAACGTATAAAAATCTCAAATTACACAAGCGTAAAAAAGATGTTTTCAATTCGGGAAACACGATTCTTTTTCTTGCTTATTTTACAGGCGACGGTTCGTTCCAGTATCAGTGATCTGCAAAAGTATACGAAGAAGAAAAAAGAAATTTGTTGAACCGACATCGCGTATCATAGAACGTACTTAAGGATATTATAGCTATTGCCTTGGTAGAGCGACATTGTCAAAAGTTACAGAGAGTGCAAAAAATATCCGATTCATTTCAAAAAGTTTATTTCAACTTCTTTACACAGCTTCCAAACTGACAGAATTTGAATCAAAGATTAAAATATACAAAAATCAAAAACAAAAAGAAAATAAGGTTGAAAAAGTTATGTGGAAAAGTCAGAGATATTTGACCTAAATCCTGTTAATTTTGAAGACGTGAAAATAAACTTTCTGAAATGTATAGGATTGTATAGTATATAGATTTTGCACCCATTGTATATGACCGCAGAATCACATCATGTAAAAAAACTGATTATAACAATAAGTCGCTAGAAAAAATATTCTATGATCCCAAAAGTTATTTCTTTTTCGCTATTTGGGTGTAACCGGTTTTGGTCGTTGAAAATCATTTTGATAAAAGCGAGTGACGGTTTTGCAAAGTCTTACAAGTTTTCTACAAATATGAGACAGTTTAACGATGTTCAGATTTTTGCGTTCGTTTAAAAAAAATTAGTGAAGTGCCTGTTCCAAGGGCGTAAGTTTGGAAGGGACTGGACTGTATGGTGTATAGATCTGCCATAAGAGTCATGTAAAATACATTCCCGTCCGTTGTACAAAACTACGACTGCGAAGTATTTTGGTCACTTCTCTTTAATGTAACCAATTTATACATTTTATGTATAGATTTAGATCTAATATTTCAGATGATAGATCTATAATCTGTACTTCTTTTATTGATTTTCATTAGATTTCTCGAGAACCATAGATAAAAAAAATTCAGACTCGACAATGTGCTGATTAATACCTATAGTGAAAGTCAACTTCATACAATGGCCAGTTTTTTAGTGAGTGCAGTGAATACATACACACATACACACACGGACAGATATTTATTCAATTGTAGTATGATATAATTGATTTCAGAAAGCAAGAAGAAACCCTGAAACCATAATAAGTGCAAAAAGTATCCGATAGATTCCAAAAAGTTCATTTTAAGGTCCTTTTACAGTTTCAGAATTGACATAATTTGGACCAAAGATTGAAAAATACAAAAATTGAAAAAAAAAAAAATGAATCAATATTGAATATTTGTTGATATTAAAAAAATTAGGATCTTAGAATGAACTTTTTGAAATGTATCGGGTATTTTTTGCACTCAATATAAATGTGAATTCTAACTCCGAAGATTTTTATCATGATTCGTAATTAATTCAAAGGAATAATCATTTGTGTCAGATTTTCTTTATAGGCTAGGCTAACTCGTATAGATATATTTCATTTAGAGATATTTCCCAGTCAGTAATAAATCTGTGTTTGTGCTCAATTAAAAATCTCATCATCTTTCTAGCTTAAAAATGTATCGTAATAAATCCATTGTCTTCAGAAGATGGCAGAATTGTTACTATTTGTGGTATCAGCATTTACTTGTAAGTAGTTCTATTTTTTGATTTTCGTTACTTAAGACAGTGGAGGCAAACCTATGACCCACGTGTCAGCAGTGATACTCCACAGGTTCTTAGGTGACACACGGTGGACAATGAGAAAAACAAACCTTTTAATTCAATTTCATTATCCTAGTTTTGTAAATATAGATTGAAATTTCCAGTCATGTTTTATTTTATACAAATATATTAAAAATATAGTCCCTATCTATAAACATGCCCCAAACTAAAATACGCGTATTGTATACATGTAAGTGAAACTCCGATAACAAGGTTATTCAAAAAAATTAAAATTTCGACGCACCGAGCAAAAAGGTTTGCCTGAAAACGAGATCGGAGAAACCAAGGCCAGAGAACTCCTATGGAACTCTACAAACACGTTCAATATATATCACCGAGCTTGATAAGTCGCCCCAGGTCTCTATATCTTGCATATTGATATTTACTATATTTAGTTTTGAAGAATACCTCATTGAAAGAGGCATTTCATTGGGACAGATTTACTTGAGACCGACTACTTACACAGGTGGGAAAAACGCAACTATCATCGCCACGAAGCAAGCCTCACATATCCTATCTATCTATCTCTCTGGAGCTGAATTTTTATCTGAAATTTTCATCGTTTAATGTTTAATCTATGGTTGCATCCCCCCTCTCTCTCTCACACACTCTCTCTCTTACTCTCTGTAATGTATGTGGTTAAACCCTGAAATTATCTCGGATTTATTGGGAAATAGATTTTCAAGCTGAATTTTTCTATCGTCGACTGGGAAACTTTCTTGATGACAAAGGATAGAACCCCTGATTTCTGAACTTTTATTTACAGGCCCTAACCAATAAGCTTTACATGACAATACAATGTTATTTCGGCCTTTTCAACAGATGTATTGGGAGACGAATGTTGCAAGCAATTAACCCTCATCTTCCTCACTGATCCACGCGGTCAGTTAATCCTTCCAGGATATCTTTTGTAACGTATATCCGGCTGATTACACCAGTAAAAGGGTTACTTTTGTGAGCGGTAGAAGACTTTAATGGACTTTTTGTTGTGGTTGGTGTTACCTACGAAGGAAACGTGTCAATTATATCAACATAAGAATGTCCAGAACAATACGAAAAGAAGAAGAGTATTAGGTCTTTTTTAAAGGCTGTAATTCATTTTCCCCCTTCAGATCGTTCTTCACATTGTAAATTTCGTGGTACTGGATAATTGCTCAGTTAGTTGAGCAGCAGAGTGTAAAGTATTTGGCATGGTTCAAAATTTGCTGATGCTCTCCCAGTAATTTTTTTATGGGAAGTCGCCTTTGTGGTTGGTCAGACTACATGAATGAAGAAATTATAGGTTGGACAGGATTTTTTTCCCCCATTTCGTTGGACTTGTTGCTTGCGGTAGGTTCTCACATATAAGTGCAATGACCGTGATTAACACCGGGTGCATAGACGTCATTAGTTCTTATATTATTATATACCTAATTTATTTTCCTCCTTATTATTATTATTATTATTATTATTATTATTATTATTATTATTATTATTATTATTATTATTATTATTATTATTATTATTATTATTATTATTATTATTATTATTATTATTATTATTATTATTATTATTATTATTATTACCTCGTTCGTATTTGGCAAACCGCGTCGGGGACCAAGTAACTGCAAGTCTCAGCAACGCTCCAATGCTCCCCTGTATATATATTTTTTTTAACCAATTATAGTAATGCTGTTAACTGGATTGTTTAAAATCTTCCTCGGACTTCCAGTCCTAATCTTTTTGCATGACTTATCGGCTCTGTTCCAAGAATTCTGACAGAGACCTTCATATAGTTGTCTTTGAATGTAGCGTTTTTTTTTTTTACTTCTCTGTCCAGGCCCTACTATTAATCCGGTTTTTCTCTTTCTTCCAGTTTTACACCGTGGACTGTTATAACGGGTGTCATGACAAAGAAGAAATAAGTAATTTTAAGACATTTTTATCCAATTAAAATAATATCTGTAATTTTTATTTTGGGGTAGCCCCACTAGTCATACAAAGTCTCTAAAAAGTATAATCATTGATTAAGGGAATTGAAAAATATGGTCCTAAAATATTTCTTTTCTCGTTCGGAAGTATTACTTGTTTTTTAGAATATCGAGAACTTAAAACAAATTCTGTATTATTTTTCACTACGTGGATTTTTTTTTTGTTCGGTAGGGGATTTCGTCAAGGGTTTTTCCTCCAAGGGGATTTTGTCCTGGGTTTGTCCGTATCACGCTAGAATAGTGATATCCAATCCAATATCTGACTTTCATTTTCATTGTTTACGGTGACTTGATCTGGTCTCCTGGCTTAGTCAAGATGATCCGTTTGAATTTCATTGACCCCAAGAAAAACTGATATTGATATCTTCTAAGTTATTAGATGATGATAATAACTATTATGAATTTTTCCTTCACTCTATTATTATCATTATCATTCTTTTCGGATTTATACTACTACTACTACTACTACTACTACTACTACTACTACTACTACTACTACAATAACAACAACAATTATTATTATTATAATTATTATTATTATTATTATCATTATTATTATTATTATTATCATCGGTATTATTATTGTCTTGTTTTTTTAATATTAATTTGTGAACTTGACTACTTCTCTTCTTATTTTCTATCATCATTACCTCTCTTGGATCTGATTCGAATAATGATAAACTGTTTGTGGGAAAAATTCGACGCATAGCATGTTTCTTCAGTCACTAAATGGAAGATTTTTCAAAAACCCCAATGCGATATAAACGTTAAACAGATTCAAATTCTTGAACGTTTATATCTCATTAGAACTTTGAAAAATACTTTGAAAGTGACAGCATCAGTCGCCATCATCATTCCCTCCCCTCATCATCTTCTCCTCTATCAATAACCATAATCGTCCCTTCCTTCTTTTTCCTCCTCGTCTAATTCGTATTTCCTCTCCTCTTGGGGCATTTCCTCGTTTGGTAGTAACTGGGGGCGTTGGGGGGGAGTGGCACTTATCTCCCCTCGACCCAGACCATTTTCAACCTCTTATCGCTTTTACTACATTTTTATTGGATCTTCTGTAGGGGTTGCGATTCGAGCTAAAAATTCGAATAAGGGACACAGCAGGGTGACACTAACCCTTCCCAGCCGGTCTAAATGGCAGTCCTGTCGGGATCGGTTAACATTCCATATCTATCAACTGATATCACACCTTTAGATTAATGGCCACTGTTACAAGGAGTTGTCGGCGGAGCTGATAGCGAGAGAAGAACCCTAAAATAGAGGAAAGGGAAAAAAAGGATAGATACGATGAGATAAATTTGCTAGCAGTGGTAAATCCCGTGGCGAAGTAACTACAGTCACAATTGAATCTCGTCAGGATATCTTTTTATGATTTGCATCGTCGACATTTTTTATTGACGTTGCTGAGTGAGTGGGAATTTTTTTCGCTTTAATTTGAAAAGACAAATGATACATTCCGAATAAAATGTAAAGTGTTTCCTAAATCTGTGTGGTTAAATTCCTTTAGTCATACAAATATTCAGTGCCGGGTTAACTACATAGCATAAATAGTTTATGCTATGAACCCTGCATTTTCAAGAGAACCGCACTAAGTGGTTGTTAGCTATGAATTCCGATTCAGTGATAATGCTCTATTGCTATAATATTATACCGTCCTCAGCTTTATGAACAACTGGATGCTTAATAGATATGAACAATATGGACACAATTTTCACCTCAACATCGACACCTGAGAAATTGTAAAATTTGGCAAAAATCATCATATTCGATTTCAATAAATTGTTCAATACTTATTCATTTAAGGACGGATTAAAAAAAAATTCAATTCCAAATTTCGGAAAAGAGTTATTTTCCAGATTATCCCAACCCTACCTTTTATAATTTTGATGATCCGTTAAACTTATATTTTCCAGGTTTTCATAGAATCTTGCCCATTTAACAGATATATCCATTGAGATAATAATCATATTTACCTCATTCTTTTTCAGATAAGCACTCTGACATTTTATTTGTGATGTTCTTATTCAGAAAACAGTTACAGGATTAACATTAATTTTTATGTACTATATTAATGGATTTTGGAATAATGCTGTTAACTCCTACTTCTGGGTTTTGACTCTATTTTTGTCTGTCATAACAATGATATAAGCCACACCAAAATCCAATGACGTAATGACAGCACGAATAATAGTCATGTACACAAAAACCGATGACGAATTCACTCTCACAACTCTTGCTTTATTATAGGAAGTAGTAGTACTAATAAAGATGTTGAAATCTGATACATAGTTTTGAAATGATAGTGTACGGAGAAACGGATTCTGGTTTGTTCACCTTTTAGATTTCAATGAAGCAGAGGAGAATGACTCTTGAGCAGCTATGTTCGTTTCTCCATTGAAACCTTTTTAATGACATCATTTCATAAAATGGAACCTGGATAATAGAATCATTTAATAAAATTTTTATCCAGTCCTTTTGTTATCGCAACATGTCACGTAAGCGTTAAGAAATATCATTAGATGCCAAACTAGGGATTATAAAAAGGAGGGGAGTAGGAGGAAAGAAGGAAAGTGTTGTAGCGGAATCATTTAGACTTGCAATGTCAACATTAAAAACCATAAAGAATCAATCTGACGAAATAAAAGTCGTCATGCGAAGTCCAGGTGAGCGTATCTCTTCTAAACTAACGTACATATACAGTGAAATCATAGAAAATATGAAGAAAGATTTTAGGTGTTTGAGTGAATGATATGTCACAGCGTAACACGCCACTCCCCCAAGTCATTATCCATCAAAAGGCGTTAAATTTATTTGATAAAATAAAAGTTACCACACAAAATTCATGTAAGCGTAACACTTCTAAACTAATGCGCCTGCGCAGTAAAATCATGGGAAATACGGAGAAAATTTTAAATGTTTGGGTGACTGATATGTAACAGCGTCACACGTCATTCCCCCGGGCTATTATCCATCAGAGGGCGTTCAATTTATTTAATCAATTGAAGTGACAAATAGCTGAAGGAGTCATTCAAATGTAAGTTGCTCCTCGGGGATTGTTAAAGAAGTTCAAGGAACGATCTCGTCTCCACGCCATTCGGATAACGAGGGAATCAACAAGTGCTGACATCCAGGCTGCATCAGAATTTCCAGTGCGATTTGAGGCTATTATAGAAAGATATAATTATCCACTAAATCAAGTTTTTTTAAAAATGTAGATCGGCTATATTGGAAACATTCGCCCTCTGAAACTTTTATCTCAAAGGAGGAGAAAAAAGGCTCTGGGATATAAAGCAGTACAACCGGTTTTAACTACTTGATCTTATCTAAAAGATTTAATACAATAACTCGTACTTTGAAGCGACTTTCAAAAAACGATCCAATATTTTGAACGAAGCACGAGAGACCATGAGAGATCTGCAATGGTAGTGAGTCATTACGGCGAAGAATTAGATGTTTGTAAGAAGAGGGCGAAGCTGTCAACTCTTTATGCCGTTTTTACAAAAAAATGAAAATCTCAAAGAGCCATATATATCATAATAGAAACCGACAACAAAAACTGTTTCTGAAACTGTCAACGTAGGTTGTTCTCAGTTTTTAAGTTGGTCTGGCTGGCTAACTAGTATGTATCACGCGTACATGCCGCAATAATGGCGCTAGAGGGCTGGAAATTTCAGCATTTACTCCTTATCATGTCAAGAAAATAAGTTTTTAGTGTGGGTTCAGTTTGCAATGTACGTTTAGGCGAAAATTGATACTAGTTTGTGTCCATGTGTTTTTTGAAAATTCATACTTTCTTAATATTTACTGCTCAACAAGAGGTAAGGGAGATAACTTATCCGTTGATCACCACTTCTTCCAATATCATAGTTAATCTGCCCAAACATAACATGCTGCCAAAAGACGTTGGTCACTTGACAATTTCTATTGAGTGACAAAATAGACCATTTTTTTTATTATTTAAATACAATTCTTTTTACTTTCTTCCAAGGACTGTCATATGTATGTACGCCTTACATTTATAAGGAAAACATGCGAGTGAATGTCAACATTTCAGGCCTGCTGACATTTACTGGAATGTTTCATGAATGAAACTAATGTTTCAATAGCTCAATTAGCTTTGGTAAATATTGAGTGCTATGATTAGATATAATCAACAATATATAAAAAATTCTGTTTCTTTTTTGTAATCTTCAAAATTGATAAAATTATTATGAACTATATATATATATGTGTGTGCATGCATGTGTGTATGTGTGTGTGTGTGTGTGTGTCCGTAGACACATATCTTTACGAGGGTGAATATATATATATATATATATATATATATATATGTGTGTGTGTGTGTGTGTGTGTGTGTGTGCGTATTTCTGTGCTTCTGATGTGAAGTGATCCGACAGAATGTAGATTAAAATGACTATTGGAAGGTAAAGAGAAAAACTCAAGAGATAGGTGTTACATTTCAAAATTGTTCATTATTCTGTGGGCGTATTCCGATGTATTGCGATGGGGGCCAGCCATCTCTTTCAGAGAAAAATATTATCGGCAGTTCACAGAGAAAATTTGCAGTTTACATGTTTGATGCCGATACATATACGTTGAAATGCATGCCCCTCTATGAGAAGGCCCTCTTATCTTCAAGAACGAATAAATTTTTGTGTAGACAGAGACGTGCATTTATATGAACTACTTATACTCGGCATGTAAGCATACATGAATTTAGGTATAAACAATTTTGGGGCGTTTTTGATCTTCTATCTATCCATTAAATTGTAAATTGAGAAGCCATACCGATCACTCGCGCCCAGTTCCGCAGGTCGTGGTTCAATCTGCCACTAAAGCCAATGACTCTAAAAATGGTACTCAATGCATCTATGCTAAATACAGAGCACAAGGACGATTGACCTCTTCCTGAGGCTAAGAGGTTACGACCAAATCACTGGTGACATCTCAATGTCAATTTCGGGCCAGGTCAATTCAAGCATTTTTGGACCGAACGGAGACAAGTGTAGATTACTGGTGCATAAAATGTATACATGGGTGACTTGACCCCAGGATGAACAAAGGATTAGTAGCACTGACATCTTGCGACCTCAAAAAGTCAATTCATGGTCAAGCCAATTCTGCCATTTGAAAAATGGTCAATTTTGGTATTTTCGACCCACCAGAAGGTTTGCAATCCCTACTTAGTGAATCTCTGTTACAATTTACTGCATTATTGATTAACTCGTCTCTCAGCTAACGTTGAGTATCTGTATTGGTATAAGATTCTACACAACTTCATTCATGTTTTGAAACACAAAATTTACATGGCATTTGAAGCAAATATCTAGCTTCTTAAATGAGCTCACATGGAGAAATTTACTTTTCAAGACTTCTTGATTATTTTTTTGCGAAGCCCCTTTGAGTCAGAAATGTTTACTACTACGTTTGTGTGCTAGGTATATAAGACGGCAGCTTAGCACTGCTCAAGACAGAAAACTGCAAACACTATTAAGCTTAAGGGGTGCCGCTATTCACATATATGACTACCCACTCGCGTGCGACATACATTCATGACTGTCTACACGAGGTCATCGAAAGTTCTTTTGAATTTCTATGAAATTTTGTTGAGGGGCGTGCCATTGACTAGGCGAGAAGTTATTACATTATGTTAAGTCGTAGTCAAGTCAACAATACATAATATCGCCAAAAGTTCATATCTGTCCACTCGATACCTTTAAAAGTTCTCAATGATTTTCTTTCAAATTTTGTGGCAGGTTGGACTTAGAGCTATGGAATAAACGTTTAAACTTTTCGATGGATCTATGCATAAACCTTCCCATACGTTGTAATAATGTCCACATCACATGATATCGCTAAAAATTCACGTCCATCTACATGTTATCTACAAAAGTCTCCCATGGATTTCAAGTAATTTTAGTGCAAGGATGGGCAATATGCTACAGAGGAGGTAATTAAATTTTGAGGCAAATCCATCCCAATTACCCCCTCCCCTGAAAATGGTGATGGCAAATGTATGTGCTGTCTGGGCGCTTTTTAGTAGTGTCATTTAATTGTTCTGTTACTTTGAAACAATATCGGATTGAAAAAAAAATTAAAAACAGATTCGAATTTAGCGTAAAAGGTAACATTAAGTACATCTATCTTTGTTCGTGGGACAGAAAAATTGTTGACCAGCGTAATGAACAGAGTGATTTTCTTGGTTTGTTGTATGTAACACTGGACTCTTCTAATGAACGGGGAATTGTCTGAAAAAATACTCACAGTCAAACTATGCATTATTTCCGGTAAGTAAATTTCGTATTATTTTCAAGAAAAAAAACCAAAACATTTCAATCCAAATATATGCATGATTTTTCCCCATTGGAATTAACGAGTAGATCATATGAAAATCAGATCAGGACAGACGTCGTATAGCAATGATCAGCTAGTCAATCGTGCTGGTTGTTGTTAGTGTGTTCGACCCTTCTCGGATCTCCTCGTATAAATGGCCAAATATTTATTCATCCCTTGGTGTTCCATTGCAAGGACCCAGCACCGTAAACTAAGAAATATATAAAAGACAGGTTTTCCTATAGTCCCAAACGATTATTACTTGGGAACTTGAGTACATAGGATCATAACACAAAGTAGCCTGAAGCAATGAAAGGGACAACTAAAACTTTTTAAATAGTATTTCACCTACGGCACTTCTACTGACAAAGCTGACTAAATGTTGAAATATTGGAATGACCCTGAAGGAGCCAAGCGTCTCGAGGCCCACAACACTTGAATCTCCAAGCATTATAACAGACACTGGCGTATATTTATTGACAAATGTGACGCACAAAAATATGTAGCAATGCCGTCAGCATTTTTTACCATAACCTTTGAAAACCAGGATAACGGAGGGAAATAAAACTCTGAGAAATGGACAACGTGTAAGGAATTCCTAAAAGCAAACCGCGAGAACTCACAAGAAAAATGCTTCAAATACCATTGAATTCTGCAGTCATTACATAAAATGAAAAATAATAATAAAGCTAACAATTAAAAGAAAGAAAACAGTCAAAAAAGCGTAAAACATACTTCGATTTTACTTCTTGTTCTTTCCTCTTTAAGCCCCATCTGGCACACTTCGTTATCGTCTAGAATGTTGCACACACATTTGAATATCGCAATGCTCAAGACAACAGCCGGGCTTGACAGATTCTTAACACATCCAAGTAGGGGAGGGAAATAGAAGCAAACCCGACCGCTCTTGTCCAGGTGTCATATCTCCGCTAAAACGCTGGTCGGGGCTCATTATCTTACTCAGCCAATATGGCTGATTCGATAGGCCGAGGACTACCAGGACTGTCAAATAGATAATTCTCGTCTGTATGGTTTGCTAGAAATGTTTGTCCAAATAAATGAAAATTCAAGAGAAGTTTCACCCTGTCACATCAAGCCGATTCATTCTAACGCATAAATTTCGAGACAAGGGAACTAAGTTGTTAAATACTCACGGAAATAAATTAAGGAGTGAATCTAATTCATTCAAACCTAATATATTTTAAGAAATAAGGCACAAGAGTGCACAAGAAATGAATTGTAAGATTATCTAACCAATCATCCCAACCGGTAAATGTTGTCTGCAGTAAAAATCAAGCTCTAATACATTACCAACGAAAAAACAAAAACAAAAAAAAAACAAGAAGTTTAACGATGTGTCCATCATCCTTACGTCCATATTTGTCCATGTGGTTGCCTACAGCAACCTATAATTTGAGACTTTAGATTATTCATTCTTACGTCCTTTGCCGTTGATTTTCCCCAGTAAAGTGAGGGGGTAAATGATACACCTGAACGTCACAGATTTAAAATCAATATAACTTGAAACAGTCAAAAAATTCGCGAATTTTTCCTCACTTCATGAGAAAAAATGGGATGGTTCGAACGGATTGGCTTTCAAAGAGAAGAAAGGGGCCATGTGCGATTGAGATTACCAAAATGAAGGATTTCCGATTCCAAAAGGATTCTAAAATTAGTGGCAACAGTAGCAGAATTACTATTCATTGTACGAGGAAGGGGGGACGAGTAAGAGAAAGACAAAACAGTTCACCCAGAAGTCTGAACCGAATTTCTTAACAATCCAACATGATACAGCTGAAAAAAACTGGCATTAACATATAACAGGCAACCAAACAGTCCGACAAACAGTCACACCGACTGTAAAGTGTTTTATTGAGATGTGTGGATGCATTATAAAAAACATGAACTTTTCACTAATAATATACCGATTTCACAACTGTCTAAGAATTTCTATCCATATCTTTCTCGATTCTAACATTATTTGTCCAGTGAGGTGTACATTCAACGATTGATGAGTCATTAAAAACCATCGTCCAAAACCTTCATCAAACTTGTCAACATGGATCTCTCCAGTTTTCAAGTGGGTCAAACTGGATGTCTCTATATGTATCGCGCGTACAGTCTGCACCAATGGAGCTACAGGGATGAAAATTTAAACATTTACTCTTCGTTATGCCAAGAAAACGTCTTTTTTTAATCATTTTAGCCCCCCCCCATAAACTTTTCAGTGGTGGTCCAATTTAATAAACAAATCTACGCTAAATCAATTCCTTATTTTGTACCCAACTACGATCACACTTTTGTTTTTAATATTATGACTTTTCAGAATTTAAATGAAATCAAAAATTAAATAATTTAATTTGCTGTTTCATGTTGCTGCGGATGTTAACTTTTGGGAATAAATTAATTGAAACTTCTTTAATAAAGTTTATGGGGCTTTTTTTTTATTGAGGTAGGCGATGTTGCTCATTAGGTAGAGATGACGTTCATTTTGCATTTCGAGGGGAATAAGATAAGAGGAAGCCGATTACTCTGACCATGGATAATGTTATCAAATAGTTATTGTTATCAAAATCACTCGGGCCCTAAACACTTGAAATAATTGAAAATCATTTGAAATAAATAAAATTCGTTTAAAACGGATTCAAAATTAGTCTTATCATATGAAATTGTTTATATCAATGCATTTACCAACCCAATAAATGATTTATAATAATGAATGTAAATTGTTCCCATATCCATCGCATAATGTCACCAGTTGGTTATTAGAAATGATTAAAAATATTCGTCCAAATAACTACTTAGAAGAATGGTTTTGTAAACAGAACTTTTAGTTTATCCTTTAGGCATTAGAGTTTCAATATTATATAAACAATTTTTAATCGTTCTGTCTGATCATATATTCATTTCTTAATAATACAATTATCTGCGTCGAAAAAAACAGATGGAGTAGATATAAACTATGAATAAACAAAATGAGAGTTCGGCGTTAAGAAGAGTATACAACCATTGCATCCTCCAAATAGTCACTTATGGAGCTAAAACATGGAACCTAACCAAGAGACAGACTCGCAAACCGAGAAGCATGCAACGTGCACATGAGAGAATCATGTTCAACCTCACACAGAGAGATCACAAGACAGCACAGTATATAAGGAAAAAAATGGGAGTCAGAGACATCATAGAATCTATCAGAAAATTTAAATGGCAATGGGCGGGCCATGTTGCAAGAATGACAGATAATCAATGGACATCATGACCCACAACATGGATCCCCAAAGATCACATGCGAAACTGAGGCCGATAGAATTCAAGATGGAGAGATGAACTAGACAAATTTAGGAAATACTGGCCCCGCGACGCCCACGATAGAGAAGTGTGGTGAATCCTGGGGAAGACCTATGTCGAACAACGGACGTTAGAAGACTGATGATGACACACACACACACAATCACACGCGCACACACACACACACACACACATATATATATATATAGAGAGAGAGAGAGAGAGAAAGAGGGGGAGAGAGAGAACGAGAAATAGAAAGAGGAGGATGTAGATAAATACTCATACTAAGTATGTATTGCAGATCTCACGTGACCACGAATGTACTGACTGGTATATGAGATCTCTGCCAATCTTTAAATTGTAGTGAAAGATATTCGGAAGACAACGGAGACAAGAGAAAGACAAATGGCTACGCACAACAGGATTTCGGGGAAACAAATGGAGAGGTGTAAATTTCTCCATGTAGTCACTTCAGTACAGTAAGTTTGTAAACTAAATAAAGGCTGGCGTCTTCTCCATTGTCACAACTCACTGGTTGTCTAATAAACTGATTAGGATGACATAAGAGAGTGGGGCGGCTGTCGCATTTCTTTCGGGGTCACATGAGGTCCTGGGGGCGCCGTCGGTTTTGCCTGGATGCCCCAGACCAATCTTTTGTGCGCTTGGATGGGCTTGGTGGCTGAATGTGGGAACGGACGCGGGGATGCATGAGAGAGCTCGCCAGGCGCAAGGGAAGATCGTTTTGTCTGCTTATTTGCACAACGGCAGACATGTTTGAATTGAATCACAGTCATACCCGATTCGGCCTGAAAAGAAAATCCTCTGATCATAGAGGCGTTCGATTTGTTGGTACAGCATATAAACAAGTTATACCGCAAACTTATTTGTGAGAGTTTTTGTTTGTTTGTTAATCCGACATCTTTTCTCTCCTTTTATTTATTTCTTTGATTGCTGTATCTTATTTGTGGCTTAATGTTTGCCTTTTCCCGTCGGTTTTGTGGTTTTTACGGCGGTTGACTCATATCTCTTGGAAGTTAAGTAATGTCTAGCGATTAAATAATCCGATAGAAGAATAACAAGAGGATCTTTCGTATCTACCCTGATGTTTTTTTTTTGTTTCGGGATGTTATACAACGATATATCAGATCATTTCAACGAACTGAAAAATCAAACAATAATTTCAAGCTATATACATTTTATTGAATGCTCTAACCATACAAAGTTTAATAGGCATGTAGGATATTGTGTCTGGCTGGATATGAGCAAAATATAAACGAGGTGCGTACATTTGAAAGGGATGGGTATTATTGGTGACCTTTCTGATAACAATACAGAATAAAAATGGTGTCTTCTCTACTTCTGGAACAAGGTACTTTTATATATATATATATATATATATATATATATATATATATATATATATATATATATATATATATATATATATATATATATGAATTGTGAATCGCTTTATATTGTATAGAAACTTATTCAAGATGATATCCCGTCGTTATACGATTGATATATCACTCATCCTACATAGAGTAATGGGAATAAACAATTAAAGAAAATGGGGCTGCAATTGAACCTGCACCAGCTTGGGCAGACACATTAATGCAGCAATGCGTTTACCATTGAGCTAAACAGCCGCTGCGAATGCTAAGGCCTAATAACTGCTTTCAACCCAAATTCTCATCTTGTTCATTCTCAGTGTTTTCCGCCTTTTTCAACGCGACAGTATGTTTTTAAGAAATGGACATATTTGGTCCGACAAGATGAATTATAAATTGCATTATATCTTTTAGAAACTTATTTGAAATTATCGCCCGTAGTTACATGTTCAACACGTCATCCAATTTAGAAAACGTAAATATAAAAAATAATTATAAAAAGATGAGAATTTTTCTCCCAGGAATCAAATCGATAGGTAGCCGCTTCAAAGTAGCGATGCACTTACCATTGTGCTAAACAGCCCGCCGATAAGGCAGAGGCTAAATAACTGCTTCCAACCCAAATTCTCATCTCGTTTATTCTCGGTCTTTTTTCGTCTCTTTCAACGCGACAGGATGCGTTTAAGAAATGAACATTTTCGCCCGATAGAATGAATAATAAATTGCGTTATATCATTTAGAAACTTATTTGAAATTATCTCCTGTAGTTACACGGTTAATATTATACCAGTACTCGGGTATGGACGTGTGATCAGATCAGTGACAGTCTGATTTGGACACTGTACTGATCAAGAAAACATTTCTAACAGGAGTATTTAGGTTGGTGGCCAAATTATAGAAATCTGTTTACGCTAACGACAACTGGCTACTGCTGATGAAACAGTTTGACAGCTGTATAGATATTTTTTCTCAAAATGACAGCATCTCAGCGAAAATAATTATCAGTTAGTTTTTCTAAATATTCATTTGGACACAGGCCATTTTTCTTCGAAGGTATTGACGATTTTCACTATAGAGCATCATACGCGAAAATATGTTTGGCCTATAAGAAAAGAAACTGCTTTTGGGATTCTTTTGGCATAGAAAGATGTTTATATATCTATCTATCAAATTAAAAATGCATATTTTTAAATTTCCTTTGAAAAAGAGGTTGAGAATAATCGAACATTGTTCTAACTTATTTTCACAAGAACTAAATAAATATTCTATTTCAATTTGGTCAAAACTTAATTCGATCAAAACGAGAGTTTATGTGTAAATGAAGTCAGATCAAACTGTTTTTACAAAACATAAGTAATACGTAGTTTTTTCCTTCTTCCGCAAAATAGGCAATTGTATGAATCAAACAAGAACAAAACAAAAGATAAAGGAGATTATATATATATATATATATATATATATATATATATATATATATATATATTCAAATCAATTTGAATTTTTGAATTTTTTCCTCAAATGGTTGGATTTTCTTTTCTTTAAAGATCAAAAATATAATTGATGAAATTCACCAGACAAAGTTCTACATTCACGAAACTGAGGATTGCCAAATACCGTTCAAGATTGAAAGAAAATTTCAAATAAATTTCAGATTATCCGAAGATTAAACAGAAACTTTCCCTCCAAATATTTTAATAACGGTACCAGAAAAAGCTGCACGACTAAATTAACCTTACCGAGGATGCATTGGAGTCCTAAGCAAATTTGCTCAGGAGTCAGCACGAACCTGTTTGAGAATGTGCAACATTAATGTCAAGATTCGATCTCTCAACGTACCGCTTTGCACACTCAATAAATACACTCAAACAATCTCTTTGCTCCTGCCACCATGATTGTGCTGTGCAAGATGACATACAGAACATATCTGTATTGGTTACATATGCAGTTATTTCTTTTTTTGGATTTCTGCTACACGCCGACTGCAAGTATCTATATAAAAGTACTTGAAGGTAATTCCGACGTTTGATGAAAAAACAAACCTCAAATGCGACAACATTAGCCAGCAAATAATGTTCAGCTGTATGCAGTGTGTGCAGGGAGGGAGGCTTGTCCAGATTGTGCAAGAAGTTATTTGATCTCTGGACAACGTCAGGATTATTTGCTAGAATATATATATATATATATATATATATATATATATATATATATATATATATATATATATATATATATAAATTCCGTTTGTTTCTCAGTCTGTGAGGACCTCCCGAATTTTGTTACTTAATTATGTTTGTTAAAGTGGCCTGTCTTACAGTAGAATAGAGGGGAGGGTGAGAAATGGAAGTCGTGTCGGATTGTTGGCCAAAGTAAAAATTTTCAATATCAGATAATATCTAGTCAGCCCGGAACACACCTTGTTACCATCTTCCTACCTATAGTCACAACAGAGTGCTTCTTAAAGAGAGATGTTAAATTGAATTTTTGAAGTTTATCCCACTAATCAGTAACTTGTTTTTTAGCACACACACACACACACACACACACACACACACACGCTCACATACATATATGATTTAATTCTGTTTTAGTAGATTTGTTTTTCGGTTTGTAAAGACGGATGTTTTTCCTGTTAGCCCGGACAGAGGGCAAGTGCAGTTATTTAAGGGAGAGGGTTTATCAGTGGCTTCAAAGAGCTGCCTGGGGAGAGGTAGTCAGGGTTTCACTAGTCGCCATTTTGTTTTTCAGGGTTGTAACTCAGTATGCCCAACGTGATTTAGCCGTAGTCTTTTGGCATCGAGGAGAGGTTACTCAATTCTAGTCCTTGTGTTGAGTGCTCAGCGGACAGAAGTACTGAATACGACCTTTAGAGTTCTTGGTATGAATCGGCGGTGGATTGAACAATGAACCTGATTGGCACTATGTTCTGTAACAATAACTCATGAAGCACACCTGTTGAAAAGAGAAGGGTTGGATTTTTTTTTCACACTGAGATGTCGTAAGAAATCCGACAACAGGCACGCTTGATTGGTGTTGGTGCTTGCTTTGTTGAATGTCGATCGGAATTGTCGATCATTCAGAAGCCGTGGGGACAAAAGAATGAGAAAAAGGGCAATCAAGCAAAGGAGAAAGAGTTTCAAACTTTGTTGTAGGGGATCATTCGGCCAGCAAGAAATAGTTTCCAGAATAAGTGATCACACAAAATGTCTTTTCATGGCAAAAAGCTTGGAACGAAGGCAGGACAGCAATATAATGGATTTGAATGGGTCAGTATGTTTTGTTAAAAAAGTATCCGAAAAGTCGCGCACGCATATATATATATATATATATATATATATATATATATATATATATATATATATATATATATGCATATATACAATCATACTTTAATACATACACGCATACATACATATGCACTGACCAAAGGATTGGATTTGAATGGGTAAGTACGTTTTATATATATATACATATATATATATATATATATATATATATATATATATATATATATATATATATATTCGTGCACACGCACACACATACACACACACACACACACACACACACATATATATATATATATATATATATATATATATATATATATATATGTGTGTGTGCGCACACATACACTCCCATGAGTAGGTTTGTATCGTTGACTAATCAGTTTGCACTTGACGAATGTAGCGTAGTGCCAAACGAGCCTAGTCTTATTATACTTAGGTACATTTATAAGTCCACAGCCTAATTATGAAAAAAGTTTTAATTTTTGCACAACAATTATCAATTTGTGACATCATCTTCTTCCTCGTTAATGCACATAAGTTATAGAGTGCACATTTCAGACCAAAATTCAACTTATAACTACGTGTCAGGCAATGTATCATTGATCGACCCATATATATATATATATATATATATATATATATAGTGATTAGTAAGAAGTAAATAAACACCATCAGCTTTTGTTTTTTGCTTATTAACACTTACAGTACAAAAAATTTGTTTTAGCTTTGCTTCAGTCGTTTTAAGAGCAGCCACTCGTCTTGGCATAAAATCAATAGCAATTTAACATATTTCAGATCATGCTTGGGATTAGAGATTTAGCATGTCTTAACTCGTTGGCTCTTTAGACTTCTTACACAAGTTCTTATCCTATATCACCCAAACATATTCAATGAGATACATGTCAGGGGAATGATTAAAAGTGGTTTCTTTTCGTTCATTATAACCAAGTTGATGGAGATAAGTTTTGGCTGTTTTGGGGCCAATTTTAATTTTTCTCTCTGCCAGTTCTGAATCTTTTTAATGAGAGAAAGTTAAGAATATTCTTTTACTTCTTGCATGTCTCTGTAGTATCCGAATTTCTTACATGAAGCATTATCAATAATTGTTAATCTTCTAGTGAAATTTCTTTCATTTTATTCCCATTGCTTTATATATCAACTCTTAGATCGTCATATGATTCTTTTAGCTTTTATAGTGGGACATTGAGTAAAAAAAGGGTTGAGAATCACTGATCTAGATACTTATGCCTTTGGAAGGCGCCTTTAGTGGTGCGATAAATAGAAGTTCTTTCACTAACATAGAGATTACGATATTCACTGAGTGTCCCACGAGTTAAAAATTAAGTAAATAACTATTTCTCACTGAGTACCGTAAATACGACTTGTATGTTGGAGAACCTATATACTAAAGTGTAGATGCGTGTACATGAACGTTTATGAGAGTCTCTCTCTCTCTTTCCCTCACTCACCGTCTCTCTCCTCTCCTTCTTTTCCACCCATTCCCTCTCTCTCCTCCCTCTTTCCTGACTACCGACAAGCTTATTCAATCAATTAAATGTAATCTAAATTGTTGATATTTAGTAATGTATACATATATATCAGTGTAAAATGTCTATCCATATAAAAGTCAAAATATGCAGATTAATAGCTTCAATTATATAATTCTCTTTAGTATCAGAGTCCTATTTTACCTAAAACTTAAGATTTGTTGGTCCATGGGAAATAGATTAACACGACGAAAAAAAATTAGAGGATTTTAGAGTGTGATCGTTTGTTGTAACAACAAAGAATAAATCACAGAAACGCGAGTCAAATTTTGCTCAAAATCTAAATATGGACAAACCTAAAGAAATTTCCCATCTTTTTTACAATAATATCTAACCTTGTTCTGTAATGAAAAGAGTTGTATTTTTTCATACCGTACGAAATCAGTCGTAATTTATCTTACATTACATTTCATCTGATCATCCTTTGAAATAAGCTTAAAAGTGAGCTTCAGTTGAGTTGACTTATATAAAAATATTATTAGAGTACTGGAATTATTAAAACAACAAACTACAAATACATTTTTAGGTTCCTTGGTGTCGATCCATACATTACCTGGTCATTTTTTACGGGTACAAGCTTGTAAACAATTAAATGATATACTTTAAAGGGCGCCTAGGTTCAGCTGGGCCGGAACCCTTGAGCCAACCCCGCTCTCGCCTACTTCTCGTCTCTGTCAATATCATCCTTATTTACTTGTGCAGTAAAGCGTCTCACTATTCTTTTGTTACCCAATAGCCCGCCTGTTAGTAGCGCCACGTATTCGGATTTTTATCTCCTTCCAATGAGCCTGGATACAAAGATGTTAAGGCGACAGACAATTGGCGCCACATAACCAAGATTTCCTTTTTGGTTTATTCAACACAAAAGATAAATGGATTAAATATTTTTTTTATTATTATTAAAACTGACCGATCACCGTGGCTCAGTGATTAACTGCTCAACCCTGATTTGATAGGTCGTTGTTGAACCCATTGCCGAATCATACCAACGATTCTACAGTCGTATTCAATGTCTCTATTATAAGGACTATGATTTAAGAGCCTTGATCTGAGGCTGAGAACTTACGACCAAATCACGTTGAATACATCAGTTCTCGTATGATCACAGAAATCAAGTTTAGCAATATTGAGCCCGGTCAGTACCAAGATTTGTCGCCATATCTTCTCGCTAAATCCTCCGAACTGATTTGATACTTTCTCTTATTGTATAGTCGACAGTTTCATCTCTACCTCCGCACAACTAAAATTTTGCTTTTTTTTATTTTTTATTATTGTCTATTTTGGTAGATGCGGGTTGTCAAACGTTTAACGTCAGGGAAAATGGAATTGGCGAGGCGAGTTCAAACTACAGCTGAGATAGTTAACGTCACTTTACAGTAATACCCCTCAGGAATACCTGAATCCACTTATCTCTTCATGTATGCGTAAAAAGACGAGTAGTTGGAATCCTTCAATCACAGGATATCAACAGCCAAACAGCCTAATCTCCAACAAGATGTGTAACACAATCCTACTCCTAACAAAACTGTCTCAACTACGGTGATCTGCGTTGGTCATGGATAGTGGGTACCTGAACAAACATCTGCACAAACCCCCTATAATTTGTTGTAGTAAAATTCGATAACTACAAAGCTCGCAAAGGCTGTCACTACACAAACTTGTTCAATGAGCTGCGAGCACACCTCAAAAAAGGGGAGCAAAAAGATCTGGCAATGAATTGCATCTAATCATACTTCAATTCAAGTTATGATACTTCACTTAATCATTACATGAAAATAACAAATAAGCGATCTCGCTAGTCTCTTAATAGAAACCATTCCAGGACCAACGTCATTTGGCAGTACACCGTGTTCGGTGTAATCAGTTAAAATTTTGAAAAAGGGCTGATCGATGGATAACTTATGTTGCCCTTTGTTGAACACGAGTCTTAATTTTCCAAAAACACACGTGAACGAAGCTGGACATAAACTAAGTGACCAGTTTAGCATAAAATTGTAAATTGAACGTCTCTCTCACCTAAAACCTTTTTGAGAGAGAATCTTGAAAGAACAAAGAATGTTTTTACACAAAATAAGTAGTAAATGTTTAAATTTTCAGTCTTCCGGTCCCACTGCTGCGGGCTGTACGTGTAATACATACATACACAACAAGCCAGCTAGACCAGCTTAAAAATGGAAGAAATCTATGTTGACACGTTTAGCTGATTATTAAAATTACAATTATGTATATCTATATAATTATGAACCAAATAATGATATCTTCAGTTTTATAAAACAATACGTTTCTCAGATGAACAGATTCTCATCTATGTTTACCAATTAGTTTGACAACCTGTTATTTTAAAGCAGCACGAGTGCATATTGCTCACTGGTAGTGAGTGCAATCCTGTTGATTAAGTTATCTTGTCTTTTTCTGTTTGCAAGCTATTTCTTTTTCAACTGCAATGAGGATAATCAATGATTCTAAATGGCTTTGTTTGTGTATCATGGCTCTTGATGTTGTGATTATTCCATCAGAACAAAACATCGTTAACTAATCAGTTTATGCTGTATTTCCACACAGCATTCAATAAATAAGGCGGTGTTCAGAACAACGCGGAATCCGTGTGATAAATGTGGCTTTAATCAAAGTTCACCCTGCTTGTCATAGGTACCATAAAGCTTCAATGAAACATAGTTAAATGGAGGTGCGGAGTTGGATTAAAGGTAAACAACATGAAAAATGAAATCGGCGAGCTGAGTTCAAATTACGACTGACATAGCGTGTTCTAGTGCTCTTTAAGAAGCATGGATTTGCCTCTTCCAAAAAGCAGGATCAGAGATTACTCCTTGTTGTTGTTACCAAGTAAGCGAGTACAATCTGTTCCATTTTGTTTATTTATCCCCATTGCCATGGGAAACGCCACGAAGGACCAAGTATGATATCCCAACGATCTACTAGGTCATGGGATGATTTGATTTTGAACTGCTTGAATAAGCATTGAAAACCATGTTTTACAAATACACATAATTGCCAGCAACCAGAATTATCAAATCCTAGCATAAACAAGTGTAGATGTCAATATACGTTCTATGGATGTGCCATACTGATAGCTGGTGATCTTTACGAGATGTTGAATCGTTATCAGTACCAGATGAAGATTCTGTAGGCCCTTGGGCTACAGGTACTGTGGGGGCCCACAGTGATATTTCCCAAAAGAATTGGAAAAAATTGTTTGTTTTTTTTTGTTTTTATATAACAAAAATTAAATTTCAAACGTGTAGTTGTGTAATTTCTTGGGAACAAATTTCTTCAAATATCAGTAAATTGTAATACCATGAGAACAAGTCAGGTTTAGTCATCACTAACCGTCAATTGAAATATATCAATACAGTAGAGAGTAGAGTTTTGTGGTAGTATGTTTTGTACGAATATATATACAATGTATTAATCGAACCTTTTGTTTTAGATAGTTATTTAAAATATTAATACTTTGGTGTTGCTTCACAAATGGAACAACTTTTCGCTAAAATTCTGGAAGCCTCAAGCTGGAGGAAGACCTTGGACTGCATCCGCTAAAGCAAATGCATTATTCTGGCATTGAATTATGCAAATGGCATTCTATGTCCATTGAAGCACTTTTAACACGTTGAGAAATAAATACTATGGATAATGATGACGCTGATTGTCCAGTGCGTAAAGCATTCTTCCCTTATCAGGATATCGATAAAGAAAATATAAAAGCTACCATAGACTCGTACTCGTTTACATGAGTTAGATATAAAGGAGATGTCAAGGAGTTGTACATACTATGTTAAAGGAGTTATGCTTTAAAGAAGATTTATTGAGTGAACTGGACAAAAATATCTGCAAAACATAGAAAAAAAAAGATATAGGTTCAATAAGCACAGACAGCGCTTTGTAATACCGAGTTCGATAATGATCTGAAATCCAGACAGGAGGTTCTTTCTCGAAATTTGAGAAGATTGCTATTCTATACCAGATTTTCCACTTGGAAGGATCTCTGCGCGCGCCGACGGTTATCTTCCTTCAGGTCACACGTCTTTCTCTACTTTTCTTTCGCTAATCGACTTTCTTCCTGCGTAACTCTGACATAGTGTATATATATATATATATATATATATATATATATATATATATATATATATATATATATAGATATATATATATATATATATATATATATATATATATAATATATATATGGGGGGGGTCTATATATAGATACATATACATACATACATACAGAGAGAGAGAGAGAGAGAGAGGGAGAGAGAGAGAGGGAGAGAGAGAGAGCACGCTATGACAGTGCACGACTCCCACTAACGCAAAATATATACGCATACACACAATAACCATTTGCCAAAGACACACACACACACACACACACACACACACACACACACACACACACACACGTACACTCACGGAGAAGAATTCCCTCAAACAGAGAAGCAGCAGGAGACGTCATGTTACCCCCCTCCATACACACTTATCCCCCATCCAATCTAGTTGATGACAGATATACGAAAACTCTCATCCAAAGTTTTGCCTAGGCCACCCTCTAAGGACTTCAAACACCTCATCCTCTCACAATAAATATAATTCATCCCATCTTTATTTTTCTGATCACACTGCAAAATGTAGGATAATTCCTACGAAATGTCAATGAATTCACCTAACTTGTGGTTACCTTATTCTCAATAAATTTTCTTCATATCTATCTATCTATCTATCTATCTATCTATCTATCTATATCTATATCTATATATATATATATATATATATATATATATATATATATATATATATACATGAGGTTAAGTCAATATCTGCATTTTTGATATGATAGTGAGTACAGAACTTATGGATACATTTAGGGTTTCTCCATATCAAATCACTCAATGGTCCCATGGGCACCATCTCAGATTTTGATATTTGAATTGGTGTTAGAGAAAATGAAAGCCTGAATATTTTAATTTGATCGAACAAATGGTTGAAAAGTTATGACAAATTGAAATTTGCTTAGATTTACAACCGCGAACAGCGATCATGATGTTGCTTAATTCGGCACTTAAAGCTATTCAAGAAAATTTCTAGCTGAAATTTGGTACCTAAGTAGTTCTCTGCTCAAATGAGCCATTTCTCATGGATTATATTGATTTAATGAATTGCTTTGTATAAAACATTGAAAAAAAGTTTAAAATCATTAGATACTTTTCTGCTTATCAAAACACAGGGTTGTTACAATAAAATTCCCCAAATTTGATGTGTTTTTTGAAAGCTCAGTAAGTAAGGTGGAAAGTTGAAAAAATAGTTGACATTTTACTCAATTATAGTTCAAACTATTCTCTTTCATTCCAGAAAATTTAATCGAGTCTTTCTCATATCTAACTTGGCAAAACTGCCACAGGAAGTGCTACGTTTCAGAGATATATTTTCCAGAAGAATTCAAACTTAGGATCTGAGTATCAATGAATTGAAGCATTATAAACCTTGAAATATCAATTGGCGACATTAATTCAAGACACAAATCAACTTTGAAAAATTTTGCTTGATTGAACGAACGGTTCAAACATTATGACAAATTGAAATTTGCACTTGACTAGCATTGAGCTAGGAGTTGCCAAATTTTGCACAACATTTCTTTGTTACTCAAGAAGATACCTGAAATTAGATACCCCTGTAGTTTATTTCACAAATAATCCATTCCCGTATTCATTTCAACATTTATTCTATGCAGTTTGGAAGTGTGTGCATTCAGTCGTGTATGAGATGAGTGCTCAGCGGAGAGGTATTGAGTACCATTTTTAAAATCTTTGATGACCTTGGATTGAACCGGAAGTGATTACTCTACCACTGTACCATGATGATCGGTCATCTACAGGTAATCCAGTAAATAATTATGCCTATTCTCTTGCGACAATATATTGGTTGGCAGGTGGTTCATAACTGGTGTGATCGAGATTTAACGTCCCTAAAACGAAGGGTTTCACCCAGGTCAAACTGGTGAAGAAAGTTCTCGAATAAGTACTTCATGGGTTTCGCTCCTGTTATAAGTACCACATAAAGCTGCACAGATGCTAAGTGCCACCACCTTTTCTGGCTTATTCGCACATGACAACACATGGAAACCGTCTAGAGTGCTGGGAGTGGTTAATTTCCAATATATACAGCGACCACACACTCCCATCCACGCACGTACTCACGCACATATACAGGGTGTCTCCAAAAAATATTCTCACATTTTGTTTGCTAATGGCTGTTCTGGTTCTTCCCTGGAAAAGTAATTAAACTCTTCCGTAAGAAGGTATAGATATCTTATTCCATTTTGTATTTCTCATGAGAGAGTCTATTTAATTTTCAGGTAAGAAGCAGAGCATTGATCAGCAAAATGTGAGTTCATTCTGAGACAATATATATATATATATATATATATATATATATATATATATATATATATATATATATATAATTTTCGACATCATCTCCTTCTTCGTTAATGCACATAAGTTAGTAGTGGTGAATACTAAAACATTATACGGTGCACATTTTAGATCAGAATTCAACTTATAACTACGTGTCAGGCAATGGATTCATTGATCGACCCATATATATATATATATATATATATATATATATATATATATATATATATATATATATATATATATATATATATATATATAGAGAGAGAGAGAGAGAGAGAGAGAGAGAGATCTGCAAGAAGTGAATAGACACCAACAGTTTTGCTTTAACTTTATTTGCTTTTTAACACTTACAGTACAAAAAATATGTTTTGGCTTTGCTCCAGCCGTTTTAAGAGCAACCACTCGTCTTGGCATAAAATTGATAAGTTCTGAAATAGCAGTTTGATATATATATATATATATATATATATATATATATATATATATATATATATATATATATATATATATATATATATATATATATACATACATATATAAACTATTGGGGATGAAAAAGTATGTAGAGACTTTATTAGTTAATTATTTAATTGACAAATTGATCAATTAGTATGCAAAACATGTTTCAGGAAGGGATACCATCTATATACCGTATATGTACATGCGTATGTAAATATCTATGTCCACGACCGCAGAATAAAGAAATGAGCAATATGAGTTTGCTTTCTTGGACTCTTGATCATAGTGTTGTTAGCTCAGACGGTCAGGGCCGGCCCGAGTTTCCTTGGTTGACGCAGGTTCATATCCCACTTGACGCTCAATATAACCCTTGATATCTAAACAGGTGATTCTTACTCAAGACACGGATCAACTCTGAGAAAATTAGCTTGATTGAACAAACGCTTCAGTCATTATGACCGATTGTAATGACAATATGAGAAGGCCTGCTGTAACGAATCAAGAACTGATGGGCGAAAGATCGAAATGTACCTATTGCTACAGCAATCCTTCTGATATTGTCATTTCATTTTCATATTGTCAGATCTATCATAATTCATGCCAATACATTGATTACACACACAGGCATATATATATGTATAATCATGAATGCATTATATTATTTCAAACTCTATTCGAAAAGACCTCATGGTATGTGTTACCTACACAGCCTGAATGAGGGTTATTCTAAATAGTGTTCCAACTGATACAACGCAGATGATGCAAAAATCTTTTCTGTGAGCTGGAAAGTACATCTATAAACACGAAACCTTTTTACCAACCATCCAAGTTATCAAATATAAAATAATATACAACCAGTGTGGCTCCTTTCTTCCTACGAATCACTTACACTTACTGAACGCGTCTTGTGGGACAGTAGAATATATATATATATATATATATATATATATATAGTGAAAGATTACTAATCGTTTGATAGAGGCTCATAATCTAACTATAATCCACTGAATGTCCGTCCGTCTGTATGTGACAGCCTACCGTAGAAACTGCTCAACACAACCCCATGAAATTTCCTGTGGGTCCTCTACGAAGCCCTTGACAGAACTTGTGTAATTTTCAAAATCAGCCCCCTAATATATTCGAGATGGTAATTAGATTTCCAATTCAAAATCATTTCAAAATCTCATATTTTGTGGCCGCTCACTGAATCGGCTTCGGCTTGAAATTGCCTATGACTCTCGGAGAGGAGGTCGTGTTTTATTCTCTTTCTTTCTCTCTCCCCCCCCTCTCTCTCTCTCTCTCTCTATCCCCTCCTGAAGGACGTTTACTCTATCCTCCCCCCTCTCTATCAAAAATACGAATACGTTAAAAAAACATAAAAATCAAAGTTGAAACGACGATTTACATTTGAATTTTATTAACATTCAATCGACTTTTTATTTTACTTTTTTAAAAATTTTGTCGAATTTCACATTGAGTAAAACCTCATATTTTTTTTCGTTCTTTACTTGCTAGCTCACTTCGTTACTGAAAATATTTTCAAACAAATTATCCTATTTATTTCAAAAAATATTTTGTGTTCATTGGTACTAAATACTGTCCATTCGGTTAGTTTTTTTTTTTCATGTAAAATTGGTCAGTTTATTTTTAAATGTCGATTGAATGTAAAGAATCAATGGTTAATTTGTTTTTGTTTTTAATCAAATTGCCGGGAATTATTGAACGTTCATACGATTTAATTTACTTCAAATAATTTTAGATATGAGAGAAAATCTAAATGAAAACTGTAGTTTAATTTTTTCAAAAGATTTAACAGCACAGTACTTTTCAAGTTACATTTACAGTTTCAAGGATTTTCCAAGTTTCTCTTTTGAGGAAGTGCACCGAAGATGTTTGCTGGAAAAATTACCGGAAATAGACACCTTAGTCCAAAAAAAAAAAAAATCTCAAAATCGTACAAAATTTAATTCTATCGGCGGAATCTTTGTGACATTAGTAAGAAGAAAGATTGGTTAAAATCTGTGATAGAAATGATTTGTATATAGGTTATAGAAACAGATATTTCGAAAATAAATAGTGCAAAGAGCTGTAGCAGCGTAAACAAAAAAAATTACTTATAACCAGAGTAAATAGTCGCCCGAGAGGGTGGATTGAATTGATGTCCAAAAAAAGAACTTATATAATAGAAAGATAGATATGGGGAAACCGAACAACAATTTACTCTGCCCGTTAGGGTGGGTGTTTAGTCTAGTGTTTGTAATTCTGCTACAATTGATTATGCATTAAAATAGGTTCCCCATGTTTTTGTTATTTTCGTTATCATAGCTGGTTGTGTTCTAATTCTTTTTTCAAGAAAATTTTTCAACCACCTAATTAGGTATTTATTAGTGACGGCTAAATATAATTGAATGTTTGAAAATGAAATAATATATAAGGAGAGGAGATAAGATGATCTAACTGATCACATATCAATAATGACTCATTATTTGGCAGGAATGAAACACCTATTTCACATTTGCAGTTGAACAAGACTTACCGAGTCATCCTTCTTGACTCCTGTGAGGGTTTTGGCAAAACATCACAGCACCCGACTCTGTCAGTTTCCCCACCAGTTCCTATTTGGTTTTCTTTGATTTCTGGCTTTTCCAAACCAGATTTCAGATCGTAGATGAGTTTTCAGAGAACACGATAGGGCACTTGACGGCAATTTCGAAAGTAGATTTTGCAGGGTTTTCTGAAAAGTTGAAGTTACGCTGGGATACGTGAGTCGGGTCCGAAGGGGAGTAATTTGATAGGGAATAAAGGGGATATTACCCTAGGTAGGTCATTTTTTCGTAAATATTGCGTGGAGCAGAAACACTGGACACTATTTAAATCTCTTTACATTCATAGAAACAAACTCTGTGACAGCTACACTGTAGACGTTTAAGGGACACTGACTTACTGTGTCAATCAGTTTTCATGAACTTGAATTATGAAATCATTAATCTTTCTGTGTTAATGAAATTATTGGTTAACAAATACAGTACCATAGTATTCAATTTTAAATCTACTTCACCCCAGACAGAACTCGTATAGCAAAGTATCGGAGACAGTTTATATATTATTTACCTCTTTGCAGTTCGAACTCGTAAATCAATTCAGGTGGAAATACTCCGGCATAAATTATAACATGAGAGAGACCTTAGGTGATGAAAAAAAGGCCGCATCGATTTTAAACTGATAGCTTCCTTCTATCGTATTCAATGATCTCGGAGTATCAGGTTTTATAGAATTATGCTCCAGTTGGGTAAAATGATGAACATATATTTTTTTGTCTAAAATGAGTTCTCACGTGACGATGTTTATGATAAAATCCAGTTCTCCAATAACGAGAAGTCAGGCATTCAACCTGAGTTCAGTTACAATTAATTCATCGTCACTTTTGTCTTGTAATGTGAAAGTCACGAATTGATTTTGCTCTACTATACGAATCCATCTTCCAGGCAGTATCTCTACTGAACTTGCAGGTGGGGCCAGGGCATTTCAAGATATCTACAATTGTATTACCAAATCTCCACGGTCCCATTTCATGATATTTACAATTTCATTTCAAAGTCTCCACGATTAAATATGGAAGTACGTACGTAGAAAAAGATGTGTCATTCCTTATTACGTATAAATACTTATAGATACCATACCTAATGCAAGAGTTCTATACCGTCTTTATTTTACTCCACAGAACCGGAATTCGCTTATGTAATGGATTTTTACACGCAATACATTTAATTCCGTATATCTTGATATTTATCAAGTGATAGCTTCATATTCTTTGACAGAAATTTAAAATAACTTTTTTCTTTTACTTATCGTGTATACGCTAGAGTCATTTCTTCATCTATCCCCTTTCTCTCTCCACCTCTCCCTCTCTCTATTCCCGTCTCTCTCTCTCTCTCTCTCTTTCTTTCTTTCTCCTGTGAAAATAAGTCTTTTGTTATACGATACACTGAAAGGAAGTGCTGTGTCGAGATACGCGAACTGGGGCCCAGGAGAGCTTTCAAAGCAAGAATTTACGAGAGTTTTGCTTATGGAAGCCATGATAATCGGCTAGGTGTCAAAATATCATTGATATCCACCTTGCCTCTATATCTACTCGGAATTAACACGTGTCTGTATCTTAGGCGGGTCTGTATGCGTACACATACTTTTGTATGCCTATCGTATCTCTGTGTCAGATTACAAAGTCGATGGCTACGGTATTTTTTCTTAATTTATTGGATTTATTGCTTTTGGTGTTATATTCAACTATTACAGTTCACACACCGACAGTATAACTCAGTGTGTGTGTGTACATGTACATGTATATCCACCTCACCCTCCTTTATATATATATATATACATATATATATATATATATATATATATATATATATATATATATATATGTAATGCGCTTCCATAGGAATAGAGCACTCTGGTGGACAGGGAATTTAACCTATAATAAGTATATCGCTTAAATTCAGCCTTGCTGACCGTCCAGTTCCTCCGGGTCTGAAGCAAAGGTTTCAATCCTGCCTCGTGATACTGGATCGTATGATGGAATGTCTATAGCCACACTGAAGAGTTATGATACAACGAAACAGCTGTCAGTGGATGACACAATAATATATATATATATATATATATATATATGTGTGTGTGTGTGTGTGTGTGTGTGTGTGTGTGTGGATAATTATCCCTACGAAAATCCTTACATAAATCTCTGCCTCATCGGAATAGAAGCGATGTCCTCAGCGTTTATATGTGATTATACAAGACAAAATGTTTAAATGCAGAACATGTATAACAGCATTACAAATCAATGGATTCTTGTCTGAATTTTGTGAGACAAGACGTATCAATCATTACGTATGATATGGTTGGACTATTTTCCTTGTATAAGTGTTCATTTGTTCCCAGCGTTTCGGATGTGAAGACCATATCATACATGGAAATTAATGGACGTCGTGCCGGTCTCAATATTATGTGAAGTCAACTCGAAATCCTTATATTATTATACATTGTGCATTAGTTTATTAATCGAATATCATTTACGAACAAATTTGACTATTCCATGTCTAAGTATTCACATTCTACAAAAATATCAGTATTTTCCTCATTTGTTATTTTAATTTTCAATCTGAAGATTGCAGACATCAAACTTTCTTGTTTGTTTTTTTTTTATTTAACATTGATTACCCACAAACGTCTGTACTTTTATCCGTGTCATTTCCTGCCACACGTTAATGAAATAAATATTCACAGTATTGACATAAAAAGGTATGATTTTTTTCAATTCAGGTTCATCAATTTCAAAACTATTGATCCTATTATGCGTAGAATTCATTCTGAAACTAAGAAAAATTGAATTTTCATAACTTTCGTCACGGAAAAATGAAATTAAAAAGAAACATTTTGCATCGAAATAATTCATTAACGCGGGCATGGGATAAATTAAGCATTGAAATATTCTATTAATGAAAAGTTTTATACCAACAAATGTTTTATAGGTAAGACTGCTAAAATTTACATGACAATGGTATACGAATTTTGTGACATGAAACTTTTGAAACAAATAATTTTAATTCATGATTAATAATTTCAAATTTATGATATTTAACTAAAAGAATATATTTCTTGAAATGTTTCGAAAAGAAAAGCTTAATTGAACAATCATCGCATATTTAAGATAAATCGTCGAGATATTTAAGATAAAAGTAACCCACCACATATCACTGGATTATCTACTCAGAGAAATATTTTAATTATTCAAGTAAAAGACTTGTTTATTAGAATATTGTGTTGTATTTCTGAACAATGAAATACCAGATATTTCCTTTCTTTATTCTTTTCTATTGTATTTGTTGCTTGTCTGTGAGTTTAAGTCGCGTTTTTGAAAGTTTGTAACTTTAAAGACTGTAAAGACTCTTTTGTATACAGGAGTAGTTCAAGAGTTTTTTCCCCATTGTAAGTGGGAACAAAATAAATCCCTACTCCGAGGAGAGGGAGCGAGAGAAATGAAAACAATATCAACCCCAAAATAATAAAAGTCACATTATAAGTATATAAACAGTTGGTATGATTGGAACCTTATGGGATATCGTATTTTCTTCGATTGTTTGTTTGTTTGTTTGTTTTTTTCTTAGGTAGGGATAGAGGGGAGGGTTCTGTTTTTTCCCCCTTTTTCTCCCTACCTTTTTTTTTTCTTCAATTTCAGGGCGGAGATTGAAATGGTTGAACAGGAAGCCAAACAGATCCACTTCGGTGGCGTCTTGCAAATTTTCCCTGTGTTCGGTTATAGATTAACAGTCCCATATGGACAAAGCATGGCGATAGGTTTCATGTCTCATTGCCACATGTACCTCATTGATTTTGAAACAAAAATTATGAGCTCAAGTAGCAGACATGGGACTTTGGGAATTAGGATGATAAGTTGACAGCTACTTACATCGGTATGTATGTGATTAGGTACATCGACGGCGCAAATCATTCCTATCTACTTATCCATGTATGTGTGTGAAGACAAAAAAAAAAAAAAAAAAAAAGAAGAAAAGAGACTGAGAAAGAAGAGGAGGAGAAAGAGGGAATAACAAGCGTGGCCGCTGCAGGGTCAAACTCCGGTCCACCTATTCCAACTGGAGATGATGACTTCAATATTTATATTGTGTATTTAGTAAATTAAATATTACAAAAAAAAAATAGGGGGGTGTATTCATTAGATTGGCATACGTCCGTGCATTTCTGTTTAATAAATTTCAGTTGATTTGTTAGGCTTGCCAATTTCGCTCTGTCAGTTAGACGGCCTCCAGGCAATCAGTTGGTTGTTAGTTCAAATCACTGTAGGGGGATATGGGTTTTACCTATTAGTTTACACTCCTCATTTTGATGAGGATTGTTCTTGCTATTCCTGTTACAGTTGGAAAAAAAGTCAATTCCTGAAGTTTGGCAAAAGTATTTTCGAAAAGCATAACATACATGTAGCAATCGTTTACTAAAAACAAGCAAGTGTACTTAATACTATCACTGATTGTTGGTTAATAATGGGTTTTTACAGACGAAAAGTTGTTTTTTGAATAGTAAGAGGGAGAATTATATAACGTAGATATTTAATCAAAATATGACCCACTTGAAGCAAAAAACTTTGCTGGTAATATGCCATCCCTATAAAATTCTTGGGCTTAGTGGAGACAAATCCGGTAAAAGCTCGAATTATGGCTTCCATATTATCGAATCTTATATTCTGGATATGAAGTTCAAAATGCTTGAAAAGATAATGATAAAAATATGTAGGATAATTGTCAAATGAGTATGTAAAGGGATTCAAGATTTCATATCCCGATTTTCTAAGCTTAGACACGGACAGCTGTGAGATGTTGAGCCTGGAACTGCCACGAAGCGTTTTGCTCAGTTCGGGTTTAGGCCTTCTTCCTGAATTGTTATTGGTAACCATATTCTATATAACTAAATCTATTGAACCAACGCAGAACAGTTCGCGTTGTAGTTGAGTTCACTCCAAATGCTTTGTTGATATTATCAGCAGCTCAAGAAATTTGTTCAACTTATAAGAGAGGCTGTTAAGGGCTAAAAAACAATAATGACGAATCATCTCTCTATTTACGTTTAATCTACAGAAAATTACATTAGTAAACTTTTCATTTCTGTGATTTAAAAAAGCAATACTCCAAGTGTGACAATCAAATATTTAAAAAAAGTTTATTTCTGTTGTTTTCCACCGGCATTCAACGATCGTTAGTAAGCATTGGATTGGAAATGTTCATTGAAAATGCTTCATCAAAGAAATTCGAATAATTCACTTACTTTTCATAACATTCATATGTGTGACTGAGAAGATTTATAACTATACATGATGTATAGTAACTTCATAAAACTTATATCTATTTATACTCATAAGTACGAGTGTGTGGGGGGACAAAGAAAGAAAGAAAGAAAGAAAGAAAGATAGAAAGAAAGAGGGGAAGAAAGAGAGAACGAGAGAAAGAAAGTGAGTCACAAAATCCTTGTGCAAATCCCAAGTCTCGACTAGAACGCAGGGAACCCTGGCGCCGATCTTGAATGCAGACATTTACTTCGTTTGTCTTCCTTTCTTTTTTTCTCTTTCTCTATTTCGGAAATATTGTTTCTAGACATTGTGTAAAAAAAGGTGTTCACTGAAGTATGTCATAAGTACAAAAAAAAAAGATTAAAAAAAAAAAGAAGAAAGCAATTAAATGATTTATTCCTCCAAAGAAACTTTCCATTTATATTTGCCAACCTTGTCTTTTCCCTCCATTATTTTTACTTTTACGACATTACTTCTCTTTTCATACCTCCCCCTTTTTCTCAGAACCAGTGGCGTAGCTGTAGATAACTAGACATTTGGGGGATCAGGGGTGCTTGGCCCCATTCCCAACATTTAGTAATATTTGATGAAAAAGGAAAAATTGCTGTAAATAGACTTGCGCTATCACTTAATTGGTGAAAACAACCTAAGAAGTTGAATTATCACGTATAATTCATGGTATTGCAAAGTAAGAGCAGACAACGTAAGATCTTCACCTATGATTGTTCCCAGATTGGATAAAGCTCCTACATTGTCCACTTTCTCGGAATGCTTCTGGTGCAAAATTGCAGTATCTGTATATCTATGTTATTGTATGAGGTCTTTAGAAATGCAGTAGCTGAACGATCCGGAGCCCGGGGGCGTTTTCAAATAACATCTGCTTCGAACTCCTTTCGAGCGCTTTTCCTTAATTCTATTGTCTTTAATCAGTATATTATTAACTAAATTGATAATTCCCTACGTCTTTTCGGTTATTCTGTTTCATTCATTTTCTTCCACTCATTCATTCTTCATTCTATCATTCATTTTTCTATGCGTTCGTTTTTTTTTTTTGCTTTCGCTTCCATACAAAAAACATTTATCTTTCTTTCATTCCTTTCATTCATTCTTTTACTCATCCATTCATTCACTTATTCTTTATTTCTATCTTTCTGTCATTTTTTCTCCCGACTTGCTTTATTTCTTGTTACTGTTATTCATACAGTTAGATTGTGAAATTCGTGAGTTCCAAGGAATTTTTCGAAATGATTTCAATATATCATGAAATTCCTAATTTCACAGTCAGTGCAGTAATCGATAACAAGCATGTGATGATGACCATTACTACTGTGATAAGTTCGATCTTCACTTGGTGCACACTGCAGTCGCCGTGTATCAAACCGTTGTATGTATATATATATATATATATATATATATATATATACCGTTAATACTTGAGTAGAATATATCGAAGTTGATATCTACTAAATTTAACTTAATCTGACAGAAGGTCACGGTAATGGGCACCCAAGGGCCCAGGGAGCATTCAACTAAGTAAAATAGTAATGACCAGTATCACAAGCTCGTTAACCATTACTGCAGTCATTGTGAACGCTGGGAATGCATGGAAAATCAAAAAATCCCTTTGGGATTTCACAAAACCACAATAACATTATTTCTAATTTGCATTTTTACGCCCCCACTCTCTCTCTCTCTCTCACACACACACATACACAGAGTTCCCCTGTCCGAATTTTCTTTTGTCAAACTCCAGTTCAAGTCGAAGTCTGGACCTGACTTTTTTCTCACCGTAACATTATGAATAAGAACAATCCTCTCCTAATTTTTTTTGGTGGGTGCGGGTGATGGGGTTGAACTCATCACTGCACTATCACGTTAAACCAAATTTATACATAGAATTAACGTTTTCCTTCTGTGATTTAAAATCATAATCAAGTGATCGGTAGGTGGCTCTCTTACCGACTGTCAAGTCTTAATATCTACGAAAATCTTCATGATATAATTTTCCATTTATTATATATACAATTCAAAAGTTTGGTAGCCACTTCAACGTAATGTTGCTCTTATCATTGTACTAAACAGCTGCCAATAATGCAAAGGCCCAAATAACTGCTTTAACTTCAAATTCTCATTTTGTTAATTCACGGTCTATATCTGCTCTATTTGTTTCTTTCAACGCAGACGATTATATTTATTTAGAAAGTGATATATAATCCGACAAAAATAGTTATAGATTGTGTTATATTATTTTGAAACTATTTGAAATGGTCTCCCGTGATTACACGTTGAATGTATCACTTGGCCAAAACAACGTTGATAGAATAAACAATTAAGTGAGAATAGAAGTAAGTGTGGAGTTGTGCAGCACCCAAGCTTGTCTTTCTCTTTGTCATTTTCATTTTGATATTTAACATCCCAATTCCTTATCACCAAAGAAGAATAAAAATCCAAGTAATTTGATTCAACCACACTTATTTCACACGAATCTAAATGATTTTTTCAGTTTTCCTAATTTCCCTCGCCGACAAATACTTGAGGAGCGAACTTATAAATCAAATCTGGTCGGCTAACGCGAAATTCCGTTGCCTGAATAACATTTTGACAAAAAAAAAATGCACCAACGTTACACTTTGAAGTCAGCTATTTTAAGCCAACGCTTCGTATTGCTTGACTCCCTGATTTTTTTCATGGAGACATTTTTGCTTGCAATTAAAAATTAACAGAAAAAATCGAATAGAAATATTTGGACTCAATACAAAAGAAGAGAAAGTTTACTGATGAGCTTTTTTTTTTAGCTTTGTTCATCTCTGTCAACAAAAACTCTGTCACGTCTTTGCGTCGTTCTGCCTGTCCATCTGCCTATCTCAAAAATTTCTAAATTGATTGCAATGAAATCTCGTGAAAGGATGGGCAATGGGCTACGGGAAGGTTGGTTAAATTTGAGGAAGGATCCAGGAATTCTTTTGATTGAAAGATATTTCTTCCTTTTTCACACATTTATATCTTGTATGCATTAATGACTGTCAACACGATACAAATTTCAATGAAATTTCGTGAAAGCTTGAACAACAGGGTATGGAAGAAGTGATAAACTTCTTAGGCTGATCCATGCTCAGTTACCTCCACTATATCGTTGTTATATGTTCACACCACATAATATCGCCAAAAGTTTGTGTCCTTCTGTCCAATATCTCTAATAGTTCTCAATGAATATCGATGAAATTTTGCGAAAGGGAGTTTAATATGTGGCTAGTGATTAAATTCTGAGACAGGATCATGCACAATTACTTCCCTTGACAATGGCGTTGGGAGAGGTATACGTTCTTTGGGTGATTTTAGTTGTATTATGTGATGGTTCGGGAGAAAAAGAACTGATATCATTCATAAAAATGAGAGAAAACATACAATTTGTTTTTAAAAAGTAACGGATTTCTGACAATCAGTGCAATATGCATTCTGGCTCAAGTAAAATTCATCTACCTTAATCACTTTGAATCTATCAGACGATGTAACTGTTTTGTCAGTTTGAGTCTCTCACTGAGATTTTACTTACTGCTCATATCTATCTCTTTCTTCGTTCACTATATAAAGCCAAGTGTGTAATTGTGTGCGCTTGTGCATGTTCGTAACCATCGTCTTATTATCTAACAATTTATTTAGACCCATTTATCTGTTTGTATGTGAGAGACCCATTGTTCTGTATTCTGGCCATTTAGAATATCTTGAGAACTGGTTATGCGGATTTGATGTAACTTGGCAATCAATCAGAGGGGACCTTATTGCATATGCACTAAAATACGATCTCTTGTGGGGTTTTTCAGTCGGCATAGAGACACTGAGTGAGTCGTGTATTGACCAACGCTTTCACAATGACCAAGCGAGTCACTTTTCACCACTTGCGCAGGGTATTTTGACAAAACTTCGGATCACCCAAGTCTGTCAACTCCTTTACAGTAAAAGTTTGACTCCTTGTGACCTTTGGCCTTTCCCCCGAAAAACTTTGAGACCGAGAACGTAATTAAGGAGAATTTGACGAAGCAACTGATGGCAAACCCAAGAGAAGTGTTTGCAGACTGTTTTAAAAAGTGCAAGAGACGCTGGGGTTAGCGTGTGAGTTTTCAAGGAGAGTAGTTTGTTGGGGACTGGAACACCATTGCCCTTGTTTAGCTATTTTTTTTTTGTTATTCCCAAATGGATTGATACTCAACGGACGAACAATGCAATGCTCTTCCAACATGAAATGGAGCACTCTGGTGGATGAGGAATATATACAATAAATATAACGCTTGAATTCAACCCCACAGACCGTTCAGTTCCGTGAGTCGAGGGAGGATACCGGCCTCCGGGTCTGAAGCTAGGGTTTCGATCCTGCCTCGTGGTACTGAATAGTCTACAGCCACGCTGAAGATTTGTAATATAATGTAACAGCTGTCTGTGGATGACACGATAATATATATATATATATATATATATATATATATATATATATATATATATATATATATATATATATATCGTTTACAATAACTATCATTATTCCTTTCTTTGTCCATCCGTGTGTGTGCACCCGTGCGTGCACATGTATGTACGTGTGTGTGTGTGTGTGTGTGTGTGTGTGTGTGTGTACATGGGATTATTTCCTCTTGTAATGCTTCTTAATTATTACATCCATCCATCCCTGATAAAGAAAGATTTTTTTTCTTTCGGAGGGATTAGATCACCTTTTCTTTTTCGCAATCAACCAATAGAAGATAACTGTCCTTTCACTAATCATACACTAAATTTTGAGCCTATTTGTACGGTCTCTGGTATTCGTGACATTCCTCTCGGATATTTATTTTCGAAAGGCCATCTGTTCCCACCCCGCCCCGGAGCTAATTTTACTGACGCCCTTTTCATCGCACGTGGGTGGAGTCATTCGCTGATAGCATTCGACTCGCTTCTTCAAACTATTCACCCTGTGAAATACTCAGCGATAAATGAACATGTTACGGACATTTTTTGGTGATTACCTGAAGAAATAGTGTCTCCTCACCAGCTTTTCTCTCCGTCTGTTATCCATTGTTTCGTTGTTGTTTTTTTTCCTAAAATTTATTGTTTGTTTTTGTTTGTTTTTAATTCATTTTTCTTCACCCCCGCCCCATTCATCCAGTCTTTCATTAATTTAGTCTTTCTTTTTTCAGTCATTTCCTTCTTCGTCGTTCTTCCACCCCTTCTGTTATTTTTCACATTCTCTTTTCTTTCTTTTTTTTCTTTCTTCCTTTCTTTCTTTCTTTCTTTCTTTCTTTCTTTCTTTCTTTCTTTCTTTCTTTCTTGTATGTTCTTTACAAGAGTCTCATTCAAAACTGTCGACCAAACTGTCAACACAGGTTTCTTCAGTTTTTGAACTGGGTCCAGCTGGCTGACTATATATATATATATATATATATATATATATATATATATATATATATATATATATATATATATATATATATATGCATCAGAGGTGCAGGCAGCATCAACGGAGACAAAGGGTTGAAAATTTAAACATTTATCCCTTATTACGTCTACAAAAAATTTACAAAATTGATCACTTAACTTATGTCCATTTTGCTTTTTGAAATTTCAGACATTTTTAGTAACCACTGCCCTACAAAATGCGAGGGAGGTTACATAATTGATACCCACATTTCTTCATATTTTAATTGATCACCTCAACAAAGCATTTTTTTTTCATTTCTCTGTTTCAGCATGTTTTTCTTTCATCCATTTGTATCCCCTCTCTCACTTTCTCATCGTTAGTTGTATTAAATCCTTTCTCTTTTTCTTCTTTTCTTTACAGTTAATCTTTCTACTGTTCGTTCGTTTAACCTTTTTCTCTCTCTTTGTATTAGTTTCTCTCTCTTTCTCTGTCTGTTTACCTATCTATCTATCTATCTATCTATCTATCTATCTATGTCACTACCCCTTTTAGCTTCCATTGTCTGTCATTTCATCTATCTTTCTCTCTTTTGCCTATATATCACTTTTTCTCTCCACTTTTCTGTCACGTAATCTTGCGTTTTCCATCTCTTTCTCCCTATTTATGTGTCACACCCCCTTTCTCCCTTGCTGTTACTTCATTTCTTTCTCTCCCACTGTTTCTGTATTAGTTTCACTCTCTCTCTCTCTCTCTCTGTATGTTTATATGTCTCTCTTTCTGTCTCCATTTATATCCGTCACTTTTCCTCTCCCTGTCTATATATCTGTGATTTTATCTCTCATTGTCTCTCTCTCTCTCTCTCTCTCTCTCTCTCTCTCTCACTGTGACTCTATTTGTCACTATATCCCAATTTTTCTCTCTATTTGTATGATATTTTCTCTCTCTGTCACCCCTCCTGTAAATATATCGGACTCTTCAATTCTCTTTTTCTCTCCATTTCTATATAGGTCACTTTCTCTGTTTCTCTCTCTCCCTGTCTATCTGTCATCTAATCTGTTTTTCTCTTTCTCTGTCCATATATATATATATATATATATATATACATACATACACACACACACACACACACACACACATATATATATATATATATATTATATAGATAACTTCATCACTCTTTCTCTTTTCATTTCTATGTGTCGCATTTCTCTCTCTTTCTATCTTCCCTACTTACTGTACTGTAATCTTTGTCCGCTCCTCTGGCTGGATGGTAAAGTTTGGTTGATATTACATCACTTCCGTTAAAAGAAACACCTTTTGCACGTGCAAGATTTGGTGAGACGAGCAAATGAAATTGATTATCATTCATTTGCAGTTCAATTTATCAATCTCAACATACTTAGACACAGACACAGAGATGCACACACTATACACCCCCCCATATATATATTTACACACACACACACACATATATATATATATATATATATATATATATATGTATGTAAGTATATATATATATACATATATATATATGTATATATATGTATATATATATATATATATATATATATATATATATATATATATATATATATATATATATATGTAAACCATATGTATATGTGTACGTCTTCATATCTATCAGTTTATCGCTCCATGCATACGTAGATTCATACATACGGCTCTTGAATATCCTTTGACTTTTATCGCAATTTGCGTACTTTTGTATGTATTGAATTACTGCCCTTTGCTCCTTTTGCTACCTCCAGGTGTCGCTATATTACGATAAGCATCTGTGTTTGTAAGCTGTAAAAATCCAAAACGATACTGGCTGCTGGGAACCAAAACGGCTTGTCAAAGTTTAGGGAAGAGAAAGAGGCTCACGGACCAGTCGACTTTTCTAGAATATAATCTGTTTATAAAAAAAAATAAAGTAAATATTATGTACTATGTAGCTAAGTGCTGTATATTAGCTGAATACTGTTTATTGAGAAAGGGATCACGTGACGATTTTGTTGATTTGGGTTATAAATACCGAAGAGATGATGAAACTAAAAGAAAATCTTTAGAATCGGAGAAGAGAACAAAATGGAGATAAATGCTACTTAAAGGGGTGCGAATCTTGACCGTTGTAATTATATTAACGAAGTTTATATGACACGGTTATTTCTCTGTGCAATGTTGATCACGATAATAGCTACCTTGAATCTTTTTGTATAACCTGTAAAATACCTTCAAAAATTAATAAAAATCTTCCAAATTTGTATCATCAGAATATTTTAATTGGATGTCCTGAGTTTTTTCACAAAACTCTATTTTTAATTCATGTAAATATTTGAAAATAGAAAATAAGATCTGGACGGAAATACTGGCATCATTCCTTCATGTTTCGCTGCTCACCTTTTGACATCGGTGACTGGCTCCAAACATTTCTGAAAGCCATCTATAAACTTATTGTCCCTACCAACTAGTAGTTTTTCTCTCATCTTTCTTCGCAATTTTTCAAGCTCTTGAATTTGAATATTTGCAAGATTCTTGCATTGTATGAAACGTGTTAGAACCATGACTCATTTCAGCTCTCTCCAGATTTTCGAAGAGAATGAGATTATGGAATAGTTGATTAGTTTAAAACTGTTCATTCTCCCTTTTCAATCATTCTTGCGTGCTTTTAGATGTGTGTTCTACGTTTTTATAGTGCCGGAAAGCCCATGATCTTCAGGCTAAACCAAGTTTTCTCATATTAAGTAGCACATTCAGCTGTAAAATCCCTAGGTAATCCTTAGATTTCATGATTTCCTTTGATACGGTCAAGGCATTGAGTACCAGAAGCAGCTAAGCAGTCCCCCAACATTGTAGATCTCTCACCATGCACAATTGAATCGTCATCATCTTTCTATTTGAATTTTGAGGACATTATGAGATAACCGTTTGTTTCTGGGGTTGACCGCAGATAATGCGACGAACGGAACAATGGATGAGGGGAAACACTGACAACTGGAGTAAATAATTGATTTCTTATTTCTAAGTCTTTGCACTGTTTGCACTCTTTAAATAACAAAGCACAATATACTTGATATTTATTAAGTTCAATCTAATTTAAAACAAGGCCACGGTAGTTAAGCGCCCAGCAAGGATCGAACTCATTTCCGTGGTAATGGTCAGCACCACAGGCTTGTTAACCATTACTACACTCATTGTAAATAGAATTCTCACAATCTTAACGTAACATCTATATGGATGTTTCCTCGGCAATCCACGGGAAGAGCTACTCATCAAAACATTTTTGTAAGCTGAAATGAGAAAGAATGGAAAAGCAACTACCATTAATTTAGATCGGGAAACATTTAGAGCACTCCAAAAATTCCAACATGATGATGGTGGCATGTTAGGTAGAGACGTCGATGGTTAGAGTGGTCGGAGATACAGGAGACTGGATATAGCTTGGAGAGAGTTAGGGTGCTCTATAAAAGCTGAACGCTATTTTCGCCTTTATCTTAAAAGCAAAAAAACGGGATAAAGGGAACTCTGGAAAAGCGGGGGATATCTTTATGTATAGATGTGTGTATGTGTGAAGGAGAAAGATAGATAGAGACTGGGCATCTACGAAGTGAATGTAGAAAGCAGTTACAAAGGTACGATGGAGACCCCTACCAATGCGATCGTTAGCAAGCTTGGCCCTCAGATCTATTTTGAGTTCGATTAATACAAACGCCCAACGACTGTACCCTTGAGCCAGACTAAGCATTGTGTGTGTGTGTGTGTTGCAGGGTATACAAAGATATATCTTGATGTAACAATATTTGCGAATATTACAATTCGAACGCAAATCTTGACTCTCCGAGTTGGATGACAGCGTAAGGATCGAACTCACAGAATTCCCATCGGAGCATTCAGAAACGTTATTAACTCACCCAAGAACACTCATACACTCACTCACCCCGGAGAATGGAAATTCTCAAGGTAAGAAAGTGCTCTTCTTCAGAGAAACAAAATAGTGTAAAACGACTTGTGTACCACCGTGTACATTTCCTCTTCCCTAACAACGAAACTTTTAATGAATGAAAGGACTGAAAAGGCGTTGGCTAGACGAATTCGAATGATCAGAGAAGAATAAAGGAATTTTTGGAGCAAGCGAAGAAGGGAAGGTGGAACAGAAGGAAGGGCAGGGACGAGCACGTTCTCTTTTTTTTCTTATTTTATTTTATTTATCTGTGTCTATTTGTCTGGCTCTATTTACGTAGTGCGAGCTTTGTAAAACATGCGTCCTTTATGGAGGGGACCTGTGCACCACCGTCGATTGCATGTCTGTGGTAGGTAGAACTGAATTGGATGGCGTTTATTGGGATGTCGGTCGAATGCAGTCCAAATGGTGAAGTCACGTGAAAAAGAAGACAAACTATAAAATGATCTGCCAGCCAAACTAACCATGCAGATAAATGTACACACACACACACACACACACACACACATACAAACGCAGGCACACCATAAGATTATCCGTGAAGACTTGGGAAATTGCTTATGAATTTGTATGTGATAGGTTGTAATGTTCACTTTGCCAGAAACGTATGCTCGATGCAAAGTATTTAAATGCATGTGTGCACACACATGCACGCACACACACACACGCGCGCAAGCACACATACACACACACACACACATTCATAAAGACTTTGGGAAATTTCTAACAAATAATACTTATTGGCTGAAATACCCACCCTAACGAACGAAAACAAATTGCTGTGAAAATAGAGGTAATCCTGTAGATAAGCAATGTAAATTGGTAATTTGTTTGAACACTTTACATTTTCTCATGTATTTTAATCCTAGAGATAAGCAGCGCAAATTTGCAATTTCCGTTCGGATGATAAATGTTATTTTTTTAATTTATATCTTATCACCAAAGAGTTTGATTTATTAGAGACTGTCAACCAAAACTCTCGCCCAAAATGTCTACATTTCGTCAGTTTTTAAGTTGGTCTGGCTTCCTAGCTGGTTATGTACATATTGAACGTACATGTCATATCAATAGGGTTTGAGCACTGGAAATTTTAAAACATTTTTTCCTTATTATGTCTAAGAAAATATTTCAAAATCCTCCAAAATAGTTTCTATGTAGGGAGATCAATTCACAATGTACGTTTTTGCTTAATTGGTCGCTTAGTTTGTGACCAACAGCATTCACGCTTGATATTTGAAAATTGAGAGTTTTTATTCTTTTCAAATCATGCATTTCTTCTTTTGCATTTTTTTAATATAAAAAAGAAGTGAGTAGATTAGAAATACTTTAATGCCAGTAATAAGTGTTATACTGTGGGGTTTCTGTGAATTTTAGTGGATATTTTATGATCTCGGAAAAATACTGCCTTGGCTTCAGAAAACAAACAAAAAAGCTAACTCAACATTGTAAATCGACCACCAACTATTTTGGTGGTTGAAAGAAGCTGCCCACAAAAAATGTGTCCATTTCAAGATGGATTCTTATTGTAAATTGATCAATATATATGGGGCGGGTTTAAAACATAATAAAAAAAAAACTTACCTAAGGTCACATTTGTTCACACAGTAAAGTTCATGGCGTTATGATGAGTAGTTCTGGCAGTAGACAAGTACATACGGACGAACTGACAGATTTCAATGAAATATAGTAAGATAATAGCCCAATACTCTCCGTAGTGTTTACATTAATTACTGGGCACTTTTTTCCTTGATTTCGAGATACAACATACCGGTAAAGTGTCAAGATTTAGGTAAAAAATTGCAAGAATCAGTTATTATTCATTTGAATCCATTTTTAAGCATCAACATTACTCTGGTGATCTGCATTCATTCATAGTCCCCTGTGAACAACTTTCATAGATCGCGTTGCTTCGATATCATAATGAATACATAATAATAGTCTCTTTGAATGATCAATAATCTAATATATCAGATTTGCTCTGAGACCATGACTCAACAAGAATGAACTATTATAAATTCTTCTTTGAGGCGGTCAAAACATACTCTTTTTACCCTATAGACACGCCTCTGAAGTTAATATTCTGTATAAGTTTTATTGCAGAACACTCATCATCATCAGTCTTTTAACGTCCGTCGACATAAACCTTCCCCAGAATTCGCCACAATTCCCTATCATGGGCATAGCGGAGCCAGTATTTCCTGAATTTGTCAAGTTCATCTCTCCATCTTGTGTTCTGTCGGCCTCGGTTTCTTATGTGATCTCTGGGGATGCATGTTGTGAGACGTGATGTCCATCGGTTGTCTTTCATCCCTGCAAAATGGCGTGCCCATTGCCATTTGAGTTTTTTAATAGTTTCTATGATGTCACGAACACCTGTTTTCTTCCTTATATACTGTGCTGTCTTGTGATCTCTCCATGTGAGGATGAGCATGATTCTCTCATGCACACGTTGCATACTTCTCAGTTTATAGGTCTGTCTGTTGGTTAGGTTCCATGTTTCAGCTCAATAAGTGACAATCAGGAGAATGCATTGGTTATATACTCTTCTTTTTAGGATTATTGGGATCATCTGATAAGTATTAAATGAGGAACATTTGATTTGATATAATAATTGCTTCATTTTTCATACGCTAAATGTTCTATGGAAATGATGTCATCGTCTTGTACAAAAAACCGTCATCCAAATCTTTCACCAAAACAGTCAATATAGGTTTCTTCAGTTTTTAAGTTGGTCTGGGCGACTGTCTATCTGCGTATTTCGCATACAGGTCGCACCAATGGAAATAAAGTGTTGACTATTTACGCATTTACTCATTATGTCCAGAAAAATGTATTTTTGTTTTGATTTCGAAAATCCACCACCCCTGCATAAATGTTTTTAATGGGAATTTCGATTTGCAATGCAAGTTTATGCTAGATTGATCTCTTAGTTTGCGTCTGCTTGTTTTTGTTTCGTTTTTTTCTAAAATTCAGACTTTTTTTTCATCACTGCCCAACAAAAAGCGGAAAAAGTAACTTATTCATTGATCACTCCTTTTTCCAACGCCAATCCAACTTTTATGATTGATCACCCCCAGAACGTTATGCTGCCAAAAAACACTAGTCATGTGACGGTTTCTCTTTAGTGACTCAGAAGTCTTGTATGCTTTTAGTATTTGCTGGGTTTTTATATCACCAATCATTAGAATAAATCAAAATTGTGATTTATTTGTCTCGTAAATCATATTTGTTGTATCACGGATTATATAAACAACTATGTATTAATCAATATAATAATCAATAATAATCGAATGCGTGCGTGCGCATATATATGTATACACTTGCGTACAAGTTTGGTAATCTAGTGTGAGTAGTCTACATTGTTCCAGTTGATCCGTAAAATTGACCTTGTGCCAAACGCAACTTCTCAGTCATTATCACAACCAGCAATATAGAAACCAGGAAAAAAATTCATTCATCAATATTCACACACATAGATGCATAAATGTGTTTGTTTAAAAAGTTCCAAGAACGCAGACTTCTGAAGATCGGAAGATATATATATATATATATATATATATATATATATATATATATATATATATATATATATGTATATTAATGCTCCTCTATTTAGGGTTGAGCACTCTTTAAGTGAGGTAACTCATCCACAGTAAGCTTACGCAATGCTCTCCCGTAGGAATAGAGCATTCTGGTGGATGAGGGATTTCTGTGTAAAACGAATATAACGCTTAAATTCGGCCTTACTGACTGTCCAGTTCCGTAGTCCAGAGGTAGATTATTGGCCTGCAGGTCTGAAGTGAAGGTTTCTGCCTCGCAGTACGGGATGGGATAATGGAAAGTCTATAGCCACCCTGAAAAGATGTAATACATCGAAACAGCTGTCTGTGGACAACACAATAATATATATATATACATATATATATATATATATATATATACAAATATATATAAATATAAATATATATATATATATATATATATATATATATATATATATATATATATATATATATATATATATATATATATATATGCGTAATTGATGGAAGCTTGATGGCACACGGCGTGGATAATTAACTTCAAGAAAAAAAACTTTAAAATGGTATTTTTAATGAACATCGTTAAATAATACTTCATTCCAAAATAAGCACCAAATTTTACAACAAAACCGCAATTATTTTTGCACCGACCAAATACTTAAACAATTCATTTTTTCATAAGAGTGGAATTTTGGTTTCTAACCCAGCAGAAGCTCGTCATAAAATTCGTCTATTACAACGCTCGGTCCTATCGCTGATCATATTGACGTTTGATGTGAAAAACGAGATAAATCTGGAAAATAATTCTTTTCAGAATTTCTTTCAGAGGATAAAATAAATGTTGCATAAATGGCTGATATATCTATTGGCAGTTACGACAGTAGCTGTAGATAATTTCCATGCGGGCTAGATTGTGTCAAAAAGATGGAGTATGTCACTCACTTGCTATTTCCAAACGGCGCTAGCGGCCAGTGTTCGGGCCAGGATAAAGTAGGTTAGTAGTGCCCTCATGCTGGCCACGACTTCAGGAGCTGCTCCACATATCACATTATTACTTACTCAACCTGCTTCCGAAAAGCACCTGAAGTGGCAACAACCACATCATCCAATACTATTTTACCCATAACTAGGGGTAGAAATAGATTCATGCGTGTCCCATGGGCATTAGTACGAGTGAAAACAGACTATTCCTGCGGGAGTTTGGACTGAGCTCGCCAAGTCCGTGACGTTAACCGCTCGGCCACTTGCACCAGGGTGGAAGGCAAAATTTTTAAAGTGGGCATGTTCTCATAGTTAAAAAGATTTGCGCCACAAATCTTCCCAACACTCATGGATTCTAAATTCAAAACCTAAATTCTTTGTTTTTCTTCAAAAACGAACTTTTGGAATATAAAATTTTGTCTCGACTCGAATACCAAAAACTAATTATTAGCAAGCTTGAGACATATTTGAGCAAAAGCAGGACCAAAAAGGGTTTTGATAAAGTATAAATACTGTGGAGCAGACAGGAGCAAATAAATAGATATTAAAAGACTGAAGTTAACAAGCTAGAAATATCAGTACGATCAGACTGGGCTAAAGTAAGAGGATATATATGAAGAGATTACGGTAAGTTGCTCGAGGGATAGCCGCGAAGGGACTGTGCTAAGTAGGTAAAAAGATGCATGCGTAGAGACCGCGCTAAGTAGCTGAATAGATATAAAAAGACTAAAGAAGTTAAAAAGATAGCTATGATGAGACTATGCTAAGTAGCTAAAAGGGGAGTTACGACCAGAAAGTGCTTTCTAGCTGAAATTGATATGAAGAGATTGTGCTAAAAAGATAAGTATGAAGAGACTATGCTAAGTAGCTAAAAGGATGGTTACGACCAAAATTTGCTGAGTAACTGAAATGGATATGAAGAGATAATGCTAAAAAGATAACTATGATGAGACTATGCTAAATAGCTAAAAGGATGGATACGACCAAAATGTTCTTAGTAGCTGAAACAGATATGAAGAGATTGCGCTAAAAAGATAGCTATGACGAGTCTCTGCTAAGAAGCTAAACATATAGATACGCACAGACTGTGCAAAGTAGCTAAAATATAATACACATGGAGAGACTACGCTAGGTAAGTAAATAAATGTAAGAAGATTACGGTAGCTAAAAAGATAGCAAAGACTATTATCATTAAGCAGCTGAAATATAGCTGAAAAGGTAGAAACCAACAGACTATACTAAGTGGTCAAAAATAGTAATAAAGAGACTGTGGTAAGTAGCTATAACGATAGTTACGAATAAAGAGAGCTAAGTAACCAGAAAGATAAATATGTACAGACTGCGGTTAGTTACTAAAATTTAATAATGTGGAGACAGTACAGCTGAAAAGATAGATATGAGCTGACTACGAAAAAGAAAGATGTAAAGCAGCTGAGATCCATACATACATATATGCATATATACATACGTATATACATATTAAATATTTCCTGCTTAACCGATCGTAAATACGCGAATACATATCATGCTCACCCTACCAGTCTAAACCACTCACCCTCAGCAACCAATAAAAAGCTGAGAAAAAGAAAGAAAATCTTTTTCTGCGTTAAAGAGTTCTAATAAAATCAAATTAGGAAGTCTGATGCTTTTTTTTCTCCTTTTATACGTTTTTCCAAAAGATATTCAACTTTGTTAGTCACGTTTTATTATGAAACACAAATACAACACACACACACATACACCCGTGCACACACACATGCACACACATACGGATGCACATACACGCACACGCACTCATGCACGTACGCACATACAGACATAAGCTAAGACATTCACGTATGCAGTCTTCATGCACACATGAGCGACTGTTAGCCCCACCCCCAGGATATATTCCCGAGGTGGTAAGGGCCTTTTAGGTGAGGGACTTGAGAGTGCTTAAGCTGTTACCCGTCCCAAGCTGTCATTGTTCAGAGTGACCTTTTGATCCCCGGCCACAATGAGTTGCCATTTTTCACACCTCTTCGAACTTGGTGAGAAAGCCTTATTCAGGGGGTGCAAATGCCCCGTTTGGACCCCCATTCCAGCAGAAGCCCATGCATGCACTGACGTTTGCATGCAAACCCTTCTAAATATATATGTAGTCATAAGCCACAAGGCTTCAACTTCTGATTGTCATGATTGACAGAGGATATAGCAAACGTTGTCGATTTATTTCTATTATTATTCGGACTATCCTCATCTTAGTTGTTTTTCATACAAGGTTTCGGCCGCTGTACTCTACGGCCTTCATCAGGTACCATCTGGTAGGTATGGGGAAGTAACGAACCGAACCCTTTATTTAACCGACGGGGGTATATTTGACCGCATTCCCCCCTTAGCATTAGTAGTATTATTATTGTCTACTTAATACTAGAGTAGAGCACAACGGCTGAAACGTTGTGTGAAAAACCACCAAGATGAGGATAGTCCGAATAATAATAGAAATAATAATAATACCTCATCTCAAAAATTCAGAGATTTACTAACGTTGTCGATATTAGTGACCAGACATAGAGTCCGTAGCATTTATTTCACACAAGAATAGTCATTTCATTTTGCTCGTTCTTTTTTCTAAATTTTTCTTCTTCTTCAATTTTCTATCTTTCTCATTTCTTTCTTTCAAAATTAGAAACCCTTAACCTAAAACTGTCACCAAAACTGTCAACATAGGTTTCTAACGGTTTTCAAGTTGGTTTGGCTAGCTATATATATATATATATATATATATATATATATGAGTGTGTACGTATTTCGCGTACAGGCCGCACCAATGGAGCTAAAGGCCTGAAAATTTGAAAATATACTCCTTGCCATACCTAGAAACATCCCAATAGGAAAAGGGTTCAGTTTGCAATGCAGTTTATGCGAAATTGATCCCTTGGCTTGTGTCTGTTCGTTTTTTTTTGAAAATCTGGACTCTTTTCAGTGATCACCGCCCAAGAAAAGGTGAGAGAAGTCACTTATTCATTGACCACACCCTTCTCCAATTTCATAATCAATTATTTCTAACACGAAAAGCCATTGGTTGCGCGACGTTTTCTATTGGGTGATCAATTAGGCGTGTTCACTTCTTGTGTAATAACGATATAGCCAGAGATTTTGATGTCATGACTCGAGAAACATTCTTTGATATTTTTTCCAACTAAATCTCATAATTCATAAATATATTCTCTATATGCTTGCAATCACTAGCCTAGAACTAGCTAACTGTATTTTTCAAGATACTGTGCAGTTTAGTCCTCTAGATAGTATTGCTTTATGGCATTTGAATTGTTTGGAACCCTGCTGCATCTTCAGCGAGTATCTGTGGCATAAAAGCTGCACCCTCTGGTCTGTTCACTAGATTTGAGTTGAATAATGAAGACTAAATTAGCTGTAACCTTTGGAATATGCCGGTTGCAATTCATAGCTATCGTCAACCACAATCATCTTGAGTTATCCTCGGCTTGCCATAGCTATCTCTCCATTGGTTTCCTTCAACTGAATGGTTTCCAACCCAATCAACTGCAAAAGATAGCGTACTGACGTTACTACGAAGACGCAACCACTGACTTCAATAGGGAAAAAAAGCTGTGTTTCCTCCTTTGAGAAGAGTCACGTCAAATTCCTGCTACTTTCTTTAGTTAGTGAGGGATGGCTATCCTGTCCTGCCAGGGCATTGTTAGCTTGACTATCGAGGTGGCTTTACATTCTGGCATTTATATCTCATGAACCTTCACCGCCAAACTGCATTGGGTACACCAAAGTTGAGCAAAGTCGTCCCTGGTCATTACCTAGAGGGGAGACCAAACGGGTATACCAAATGCTGTAGGCTGTTGGCGATAATAGAAAAAGCCTCCCGTGATGATCCTGTTAATCGTCCTAAGAGAATACCGATCTCTACACTACACTCAATAACGTAACGATTGGTGCAGAGTTCAAACTCTGATCAGGTCCATTTATGTTCACTTTGCACTCATATCCTTTGGAAAGGCATGAATCTATCTCTTCTCCCAGTTATAGCTACAATAGCAGGACAGATTATGCTTTTTAGCCTTGGGACAACTTTGATTGCAAACCAGCGAGTGGAACCCCCTCGAGGCGATTTGACGTCCTTCCAGCAGGTCCTGTGGCCAAGTTAATGCCAGATTATCGTTCTCTGATTTCGTCTAGACTTCATCAGCCAGGCTGAGATGGGGATTCTGATGACTGTGCATCTCAGGATCTCAATACGTTTTGCCCAAGCACGCAACCTGGAGGGGACCTTCCATTGTCTGTTGAGACAGAATGAAGTCCATGCATTGATTCAGTTCTTCCAGGGTGGCTGAGTATGAATTGGCGCATATTGATAAAAAAAAAAAAAAAAAAAAAACCAGCAAAAATTACCTCCAATATAAATGTGAGAAAAATTGGAATATTCCTAAAATAAAAACAGAAAAACAGATTCAAAAGTGCATCCATAAATTTCCCATTAAGGTAATAGGTAGAAAAGCCCCGTCATTATTATCACTTTTTCACCAGTATTTCTTTCGTCTGATTTATTCTGTTTTCTTTTATTATACTAAACATATTAAATGTATAAGAATTCGATTTCTTAAATGAAGCATTGTCATTATATTTCAACTAATTTTTCTTATAGCAACTTATGATTATTGTTGTATTTTTCTATCGCAACGCTCAATTCGTTTTTACCTTAGGATATATATATATATATATATATATATATATATATATATATATATATATATAAACATCTTAAAAATAAAAATGAATTCATTTTTGTATGTTTTTCCTATTATTTAAGAGACTTCTATCATTTTCTTGTTCTAAAGTCGTGATTCAATGTCATATAACCTGTTTCTTAGCGCTGCAGGTGTTAAACAAGCAAAATAAAAAGGCGACTGTAAGTTTCCTTCATGTGGTTAACTGTTTATCTCTTTTATCGTTATGTAAAAAGCACGAATAAAGAAGAATTGGATAAAGCAATAAAAAAAAATGTCAAAACCTCAATCAGGTGTTGAGTGTGGTTCATTGACTAAAGATGTCATTTTATCGAATATCAAAGTAAGTGTTGTCACGCAGTTACATGAGACGACAGCACTGCTCGGCATCGTAGATATGAACAGACTGGGATATAGGAAGAAAGATATATATATATATATATATATATATATATATATATAGAAAGAGAGAGAGAGAGAGAGAGAGAGAGAGAGAGAGAGAGAGAGAGAAAGAAAGAAAGAGGGAGAGAGGAACAAGCTTAAGTAAATAGATAGATAGATAGATAAATAGGTGGGAATAGCCTTAGATAGATAGATAGACTGATAGATAGGCAGTTAGATGCTATCCTTCCCGTGCAAATAGGTCTTGAATGCAGAAGACATAAGTCCATAACTGACCACACAAAAGAAACAATTTTACTGACTCAACTAGTGCTATATATATATATATATATATATATGTGAATAGTTAATACATGTTAGGTTATAAGTGTACGTGTGTGTGTGAATATATGTATATATATTGTCGATTTGGGCAGCAGTCCTTCATTTATACATATTTGATGAAAGGCCACAAAAAGCGATTGTTTTCTTTATTTTTTTTTTTAATTCACCCTTTCCCGTTTTTGTACAATTGAATTAAGATCAGCGCTTAGGCATGTAAGAAATCCCCATCTTGACAATGGCTAAACCAACAGCCGAAAGCACTGGATCAAATCCTCCGGACGTTCCTTAAATACATTCCACGGAAGATTTTTCATATGCTTCAGGAGTCATTGAAACAACATCGGCCAATATCAAGTTGTTTGAATATTCTCCGTCTATGTTTATTCCCATTCTCTCTCTGTCAGTTTTCAGAGACACTTTCAAGGCTTGCAGTAAGTAGTTTAGTCAATATTGTATGACATTGTCTTACACATTTCCTCATCTTTATCTAGTTTGGATCTTCATTTAGTCTTATTATTGCAGTGCCAGTTTCGTATATGTTCTAAATGACTCTTATATAATTCTCATCAAGACCTTGTCCTTGCATTGAATTGAGGACTGTCATATGTTCTACCGAGTCAAATGCCTTTTCATTATCTGCAAAGGCTGAACAAAGTGATTTGTTGTATTTTGTTGACATTTTGATTAGTTGATTTATTGTATGTAAGTTGCTTATTGTTCAGTAGCCACTTCTTAGGCCTGCCTGTTTTTTTTTCATATCGAGTATTTCTTAATCTATTAGTGTGTATTTTGTGAATAGTTAATACATGTTAGGTTATATTGTAATAGAGTGGTAGATGGTAATGTCACGCTGGTCTCCTTCCTTGTGAAGTAAGATAACTTTTCTTTGATTGAAGATCTTGGGTACTTTTCTTTCTCGTATGCACTCAGTGAATAGCTGTGCAAGTCTTTTATGAAAGATCTCCCCTATATTTTCCAAAACGTCTGTCGTTATGTTGTCCTCGCCCGGAGCTTCTCTAAGTTTCATCGTTCGTACTGCAAACACTACTCTGTTTTTTGTTATGCAAGGGATATCACTAGTATTTTTCGACTTATCAGCCAGTGGCACTCCTGTTTTTGAAGCGTACATTTTTTCATAGTATTTACAGTTATTTTTGACCGATGCCGTATGCTGCTTCCAGATTTTTGTTTGACCGTCTAAGTCCATTTTGCTCTATTGCAGATTAACAGAACATCTTTCCAAGCAAGGACCGGACTGTGCACTCGGACCTTTCCCAAATGCACACTGCTTCATGGAGGACAAATTATGGTGTGGTCTCTCAAGCGCTGCCATAGTCGTATCGAATGGCTGCGATAAATATATAGTTGAATGAAGGTTTGCTACATAAACACGTTTATGTTACTACCCAGTCTGGGCTTCTTCAGGCATATGATTAGGTATATTTTAGATTCCTGTTTGGGAGATTAGGGGAATTTGATAGGAGTTCTCTCTTTCATTTTATCCAATTTGTTAGATTTGTAGTTAGTGTATTTCTGCTGGTGGTTATAAATTACATGCCAGGGGGTATGGTATGAGTGTTTGCATTATCAGGAAGTCGTTTCTGGTTTTGTGTGTTCTTCACATGAATGATTTTTTACTTAGATATCTTAGATTTAATTCCCCATTCTAGAATCCTTTCTGTATGACCTTAGTGGGTTGTATGATTATCTTAGATTTGGTCTACTTCCTCTTGTCTGAGGTAATTATGTTGATTAGGTAGTTCTTTGAGATGCCTCGGTGAATAAAAATATATATGTTAGTTATTGTTAGTGTATTCATATGTGGGTTATTGACTTATATTTGTTGATGAAAACATTGAGAAGCACCGGCATTTTAATGTTATTTCATTTTTTTCTGTTCTGTTTTATGTTGTTTTTTGTTTTTTGTTTTATTGGCAAAACTAAGTATAAGGGCTTTGGTGGCATTGAGTTTCAACAGTTCAGTGTGGGTTTGTTTTAATATTTCCATTTTACAGTTGGTTTAAATCCGTTATCATACATCCTCCAGCAATATGTGGATAATGATGTTCTATTTTTATATTTCTCATTCGTAAAGGATGATATATGCTTGGCTAACCTTCATCGTACGTTGCCGTTTTTATGTGTGTTTAACATAATTACTTCAACTTTTACATTTTGTGCATTATTAAAAGTGTGACCCAATCTTTTTTCTATTTTATTAGTTTTTCTATTCCCATATAATCAGCTATGGATCAGTGGGTAGTAAGAAAAGTGATGACAAAAAATGTGCTGAGAAGGGAGTAGGAAAACCGTGCAGGTTTTCTCGTATGGATACAGAAACTGTAATGCAACATAAATACGAACTGTAAATCGATTTGCGATTAGTAAGATAAATTATTACAGAAATCATCGATTCTTTGTTGAAAGTGTAACATTGTACGATTAGTGTTGGGTATTTAGTTGTGTAAAATGAAGCATCAAACTATATAAAATCTGATGTCACTCTTTTGTACTGATATCTTTTCGTCTGTCGAGTTATTCAAAGCCAATACATACAGATATTGAACGAATTAAGATTTCAAGTTCTAAGTTTTGTAAGTCAGTCATATTGGTTACTTGGAATGAATATCAAAGCATGAAAACCGCTGGAAAGACGGTCTTATTTAACAAAAATGATTGGAAATGATGGATCACTTCGGTTAATAGGTTACAGATTGATTGAAAAGCATATAATGAGCTAAAATAACAAAGTATTTATTAACTCAATTTCATTGATTTAATATCTAATATCTATTACTCAAGTACAATACGACCTCAAACATAATGTGATCTTTACTTTTTGTTGCTAATATTCAGTAATATTTTTATTCTCTTATCGCTGGAAATTTAAAAATCCATAAATCGGAAAACAAGGAAAAATATATAAATATAACACGCTAAAATTGACATATTCTGGGCTTTTGCTGTGTAACTTTTGATTTGAATTCACCCAAAGATCTAAGTTCTGTATATTCGTTGGTTTTACGTTAGTATTATAGATATTAACTAAAATCAACTTAGTACCGATCCAGGCCACAAGTGTGAGCCACACCGTGAGGTTTTAACTTAGTACAATAGCGATGGTCTGTGAGACAAGCTTGTTAACCGTTGTTCCATGACAAGGCGTCTCTGAACAAACATTTTATTCAAATATCTAAAATGAAGAGCTCGCAAACAAGTGAAGCTTCTCATATAAACTTACCAGAATAGAAATATTCTTTTGAACTTCTTTCAACCATTTTTATGGTTTTATTCTTTGGTAAATTATGTGAATGGTATTTTTGTATAAATTTTACAAACTTAATCTTTAATATGATGATAAAATAATGCAAGATTTCCTATTTTACTACTATATGGCTAAAACTTGATTCATTATTTCAAATATGTAAAAATCCTATGAGAGACTAAGAAGCACTCAAAGAGTGCACAATTCTGTCAATGCTATTGTCACTTTTGGAGATTTTGTGTGGATTGACAGACAGACGAACTGACATACAAATTAACAGAGGGAGACAGAAACAAGTCAAAATATATATCTCTTTCAATTCTTACCGGAGGTAAATAAAGGTATTTCTTTTAACTGAAATGCCGTCAAGGGATTTTTGTGGTACTTGACGGTTTCATGCACCCTGGGTGAAATTTGAAATTTGCGCAAAGGTTTTACGCATCCTAGATCTTGAGTTCACGATTGCTTGATATTCTTCTGAATTTTTCTCCTGAAAGGTCAGTTCTGTAAACTACAGAGGTCTAAGCACTAGGCAGCAGCTTAGTTTCATAGGTAGAGCCGAGCCTGTTTGGCAGTTCACTAAGGAGGATTCTTTTGGGTGTTTAAGATGGGAGTTTTGCCATTACCAGGGACTCTTCCACAAATGCAGTGTCAAGAATGTAGAATTTGCTGCATGGATTTCCATGTGATTCCATTTAAGAGTAAAGGGATTTGAAAGAAAATAAATGAATTATAACACTGTATTAGCCGGCAGCAAGAAAGAGCCTTTCTTATCTTGGAGAAAAGCAATTTGATTTCTTTGATGTTTCAAGATCAAACAAGATGGTTTGATATTCATTTAATTACGTTCTCAGATCAAATTTAAATTTCTTGTCATTTGAGTTCGTTTCGATAAAATGGTTCATGATTTGAGAGCAATAAGTGTAAGTTTGAGTATAGGAGAGTGCTTCCTCCATCCTATCTATCTATCTATCTATCTATCTATCTATCTATCTATAAGAGACTGTCAACCAAAACTGTCAACATAAGCTTTTTAAGTTTTCAAGTTAGATCGGCTGGCTGACTTGTTTTAGTGATCACTGTCAAATAAAATCCGAGAGAAGCAACTTTTCCATTGATCCCTCTCTTTTAAAAAAAATTCATTGATGACCTTTAATACGGCATGCTGCCAAGAGACTTTGGTCACGTCATGGTTTCTATTGAATGACTAACCAGACTTATCTATCAACTTTAGGGTTGAACGTTACTTTTGCCTTATTTCTCCTCATCTTTAACGATACTTCGAGGCTTTCCCTATGCAGATCAATTATCATGTGGTGTAGCTCACTAGATGTTTCTGATGTCAGTCCTAAGTCGTTAGCAGATGGCAGATCTTTCAAATATCATTCGTCTTTGTTTACTCCCATTCCTTCCCAATCAGTTTTTCGAGAGATGCTTTCAAGGTTTGCAGTAAATAATTTAGGCAAATGATCCCAATTATCCAAAAAAGAAGAGTGTACAGCCAATGCATTCTCCCGATTGTCACTTATGGAACTGAAACATGGGACCTAATCAAGAGACAGACCTACAAACTGAGAAGTATGCAACGTGTGCATGAGAGAATCATGCTCAACCTTATATGGAGAGATCATAAGACAGTACAGTATATAAGGAAGAAAACGGGTATCCGTGACATCATAGAAACTATTAAAAAACTCAAATGGCAATGGGCACGCTATGTTGCAAGGATGAAAGACAACCGATGGACATCACGTCTCACAACGTGTATCCCCATAGATCACATAAGAAACCGAGGCCGACAGAACACAAAATGCAGAGATGAACAAGACAGATTCAGGAAATACTGGCTTCGCTACGCCTATGATAGGGAATTGTGGCGAATCCTTGGGAAGGTCTATGTCCAACGACGGACGTTAAAAGACTGATGATGATGATGATGATGTCTCATTCCTTTTCAAGTCTTTATCTTATTTGTATCTTTATGTAGTCAAATTATTACAGCATCATTTTAATAAACATTCGCAACGTTTGCACGGCTGATTTTCGTCGACAGTGTTTGCTAGCAAGTATTTTTGAGAATTGAATATATTTATTTGAGTTATGTAATGAGGAGTTAGCTGCCAAGCTCTTCATTGTATCCTTCGTTGTGAAGAAGGGTCACTATTTTTTGAGAGAAGTTTCAAGGCAACTTCGCTTTTCGTATGCTCTATGTAAATGGCTGTGTCAATCAATCAGCAATCGTTAAAACATCGCACAACAGTTGCTCTCATGTACAATAAGAACAATTGTAGAAGTCCTGGAAATTATTCTATCTCTGTTGCTGAAGTGCTGATACCTGGGTAGTTTTTATGAACTGTTGACAGTCAGTTAACCTAAATGCTGTTCATCATAAACGCCCGCTATAACTTTTTCACAATGGTTTTGGGGGTGGGTGCTAAAGGATATATTTCCTTGGGGTAGCAAACGGATCCATTCGGAATTATCTTGATGACAATCCTGGTATCTGTCTTTTATACAGAAAAATTAAGTTGAGATCACATAAAACAATTATACTGCACCATCATCCTTTATTTAGTGTAAAATTCCAACTTTCAACCCCCCCTTGCTTTCGGCGAGAAGGCTTGATTGCACTATCTGTGTAACGTTTTTATAACTACCATTGAAAAACATTCTTCCCGTCGGCTTTTAGATGTTACTGGCATGTTTATTAGGCGTTTCTACATACTTGTGAATTCTGGGAAGGGTGATGAGGGTGACAAGAAGCTGGTGGGTTAGGAGAAAGGAAGAACGTCGGACTGAACGACCAGGGCCAGTTCGGCCACATTCGTGGCAGACCAAAGAGCTACGATGATAGGTAAATGGACAGAACGAAAAGAACTTGAAGAAAATTGAAGGAAAGGAGAAGAGAAGGGTTGAAGAAAGTTACGGAGAAGTAAATGGATTTATTTTCTAGAACAATTAGCCCTATTAATGATCAATACATCGGCTAGTTTTGTAATCGAAGAACTTTTTGGTACGATGTGTCGAAATTTTGATTTTTTGAATAATCCTCTTATCGGAATGATATATATATATATATATATATATATATATATATATATATATATATATATATATATATATATATCCACTAGGAAGATTGGCGGAATGCAATCACCCCACTCAGCTTTCCCTCGATTTCATCTTGTTCTGGATAATGTTAAGCGTAGCCATTGTCTGGATTCGTGGACATTCCACAACTTTTCACAACTAAGATATTATCATTACTCTTGCAAATATATTTCAATAATTAAATTATATAATTTTGTTGAAGTAACAAATTATCTATGTAATGTATCTCCATCAAACATAGTGCAATGGAGGTAACTGTGTAAGTTTTGCCTTTTCGATAATTTGGACCATTGTCTTCATGAATGAAAAATATATCTCAATCGAAAAAAATCTGGATCTGCCTAAATATTTGAATTGCTGTTCTTCAGTCCATGGCCCAGCCTTCCACAAAATGTCGTTGAAATCCATTGAGAACTTTTGGAGATATTGTATAGATGAGCATACAAATAAGAGTGAATGCATGTATTCCCCTTCCAATTTCGTTGGCAGAGGTAAACTAATATATTATAATTATTATCATTATTATTGATTACTTTTGCTATCTGTCCATTATAACCACAACTTGATTTTTAGGCTTCAGGCTTATGAAGAAGAAGTAATGAATAAATGACAGTTATAGTGATGATTGAATCCCTTCTGCCTCCATTCAAGCATAACCACTTTCTTTCATTCTTACACTTGTTCATTGCATTGCAGGAAAAGATTATAAATATGACGAGTATGAATAATAATCAGAAAGCGTAACGGTTGTATGTACAAGCAAACAGAATAATTAATATCATTATAATGCATTTTTAAATACGTATATTCTATGAATCTTTTTGTTTAAATTGTGGTACGCTACTTTAAAAAACATATACGGCTATTTTATTTACCTCGTTTAGTGTAACATATTCAGCTTGATCACCGAAGTTCATATTAGTAAGCATTACTGTAACACTTGAATGTTAGATATTGTCCTATGAAAGGAACGTGTGATCAGGTCATTTGAATTTAAATGATGTGCAATCAAATGTTTTGGACGATCGGCCACTTCGATAGATCCGGTCAGAGCGGGCAGAACGAGTTGATGGTCAGATGATTCGACTAAAAGAGGAAACCTTATCCCTCCTTCAACCTCCCAGTCTCTCTCTAGCTAACATGTGATTCCAACGGTCCCTCTCTTATGAAAACAGAGATATAGCAGCTTATTACATTATTATTACAAGAAATGTGAAATTAATGCTCGTAGGGCTCATAGGGGCACATAGAAGACGAAAGGAGCGAAGGTAGGCAGCAAGTAATCTACTTTAAGGGTTTTATATAGATGTGTCAGAAGTGGAAGGATGCTGTGGAGAGTCAAGTCATCATCATCCACGTCCTGAAGGAATATGGGACATAAAGGAGAAGATTGTGAGAAGTAGTATCTTAGTTAATATTGATGATTTAAACCAAAAAGTATATTATGATGATTTGTTTCGAAAGTGAGTTTATGGCTGGTGAGGAGTTTCGTAACCTCTTTTATAACATCTGGATGGTAAATATTTGAACAATTCAAATCGAATAATTTCTTCCAAGGGACCTTTGAACGAGCGAATCTATTATGTTCTAAATTTTACCAAAGGAACCAAGGAATTGTACAAGCTTTGTACGAACAAAATTTGTGTACTTACGTTTATTTTCCTTTGAGTTATTTTTTTCAATAATCTGTTCACATGTACTAATAAAATACTAGTTAAATTGCTAACAGTATTCCCGAGGGTTGAAATAGAAAGCACAACAGTATCTGAAAAAAAAACTCTTATTAGTTGCCTGAAGCGGCAATCTCGGCATTTAAGTACATCTCACAGACATGTGAATGTGAATTCAATTCTACCTGATTTTATTTTCGCACCTTTCTTCTTGTCTTGACGGTTGAGTTCAGCCGTTCTCCTTTTGCAAAAAATCTTCATATTTCACCCTACCCGTTTTCGTGTCTCTGCCCACTTCATCCGATTCTCCCCATCTTCATCGTTTTTTTGTGTTACGATTCCATTCTTTAGAAGTTCTCCATCCCAAACTACTTTGGCGTACAATTTTCGTTATTAAGATATGACAGGCGGAAATGCAACAGACAAATGTGTGCAGACGTATTCCCAATCATGATATAGACTAGTATATACGAAATATATGGATACACATCGTATTTTATGTACGTGTGTAATAACATAAGGAGCGTTCTGTTGACTACGAACGGGTTTTTATCATTTCGTTTTTGTTTTTAGCATTTTTTATATTTTTTTAGTGTTCTTGGGTTTCAGTATTTTTGCCACATCGTCAGGACACGAAATTCTTTTTTTACCACGTCATCGTGTGGTAACCTACTTAATAATAACGTATATGATTCGACCCTTAGCGTCACAGATGACAAATAAATAAATAAATAAATACTCATGGCGTATTAATACAACCGGTGTCCGTTGCTTTGTAACGCACAAAACTTGTCATTTGTGTTCTTCCATATCTGATCGTGTCGCCTGATTCACTTTCCAGATTTTGCATACATAGACCCCCAAAAAGTCTGCATAAAATGATCACCTCAACTATTTCAGTGACAAAAAACAATTCCAAATGTTAGCAATTATCACAGACATTTTTTAATTATTTTTTCCATAGGTATGGCCATAATTCAAATATCTTCTTTAAGGTTTTGTTTTTCGTTTTGATTTCAAGAAAATAACATAAAGTTGATGAAAATTACTCTTAGCGCAATTAAAACAGGTTTTGAACCGTTTTTATCGTCAGATTTTGTAATCAAAAATCAACTTTGGCCACGCCATGATTGATGTCTTCCGATAGAAAAATCTACGCTCTTTAATTAAAAATCTTCAAAAAATTGAGTTGATAATCAATGATTACTCAACGGGATTTTGAAAAAAACAAAAACTTTTTACTTGCAATATAGTGAAACATACACTTGTTTACACGTAATTGCTGTTACTTGTCAACGGGTAGCAGTCTAAAGAGTACAATTAGATGATGAAGTAATTGCAGGTGTTTGACACTATGAACCCAGGAAGTAAGTTTGATCCGATTTGTGAGAGTGGTGTGTTTTAGAATAGGTATGGCTTATCACTCAATAGAAACTGCCAAGTGACCAGCTTTTCTGGGCAGTATGCTGTGTTAGGGGTGATCAATCAAAAAGTTGGAAAATCAGGTGATCAAACACAAAGTTACTTCTCTCACCTTTTGTTGGGCAGTGATCACTAAAATGTTTAGTTTTTCAGGCGTGTATGTTTAGGGATCAGTTTCGTATAAACTTACATTGTAAATTAAACCCTCACTAAAACATTTTTAAGGGGAAATATAATAAAAAAACACAAGAAAAAAAGAACATTTTTTGTAGACATGCTAAAGAATAAATGTTGAAGTTTTGGTCAGGCATTGTCATGGAGAAGAATTGGTCATTTTCCGATTGACCAATACTGGACGTGAATATTGTAGTGCTTGGTGCATTTTGTCGATTTCTTCTTTGCTGAGACGGTTTCGCAAGGATCCAAGAGGTTGTAGTGGATGATTTCACTTGTTGATCGCCAGACAGTGACCGTAGTCTTCTTCTGACGCAGGTTTGGTTCAGGGAAGCGTTTTGGTGCTTCAACTCTGTTGAGCCACTGAGCAGAACGCTGTTGATTATGGTACAGAATTCATTTTTCGTCACGTGTCACAATGATATCAAGAAATGGATCCTTTTCGTTGTGTAAAATAAGCACAGAGCAGACTTCGTAACGGCTATTTTTTTAATTAAATGTTCCGTTCAGTTCGTGCGGGGCCCATTTGTCGAACTTTTAAAAAATTATCAAATGGTCATCGTGTAGTTGCTCTGCAACCCCCAAGTCTTTTTGCGTGAGTCATCCTCAATAATAACATTCAATTAGATGTCGCCGATTGCAGAAAGGCGTGCATGTCCCTCCTCATCTTCAAAGCTCACCTCTCCATTTTAAAACTTTTTGAATGACACGTTCGTTAACAGTCCCTTGCCAAATATTTCGTTGGTATTGTTTCCGCTACTTTACGTCCAATATACTGCAGAATTGCTTGGAATTTGCTTTTCCCCATCTCTGATTTGACAGCCTCAAATAAACCAGAATAAATAGCGAAAAGAAAACATCTACCTTGAATAAACGTGGTATATTACATGAACACAGTTTTATTCAAAAATAAACATCAAAAGATTAAATATCAAAAACCGAAATTATTTTTGCACCAACCGAATAGTAAATATTGGGAAAAGAGGAAGCAGTTAACAGCTTGGACGGGCAGAATTTAAAAAAAAAATTAAACAAAAAATAAAACAGTCATCATTTTTGACGTCATGAGTATACTAATAAATAATAAACTGTAAAAATGAATGAGAGAAAAATATTTCAGTAGTCAATAAAGATTCGATTCAAATGAAGACTTTGCTCTGATTTGAATCAACGTGAAGAGAATCTCTTTTTCTGATCTTTCGTAGGTAGTGTGGAGTAAAAAAAACAGGAAGCTTCAGCTTAGAATAAGAATTAGAAGATTTTACCCAATGTTAGATTTCACAGTTCGTCTTTCAGAAATTGAACAAGAATGAAAATTAGTATTACACACTTATTCAAAACCATACACTTACTAAGTTCCAAATAATGAGTTCCATCTTCATTAAGTATTAGTTGAACTTTTGATTCGAATTAACTAAAAGATCCAAATACAGTATTTTTCTTGGTTGGTTACCTTGATACAGCAAAGATGTCAACTGTCATTTTTCGAGTATGATTTGTTTCATCTCGTTCGAACTCTGAAATATTCAACAGATGTGCATTAAAATTGAATGAGTAACAACTATTACTCGTTGCATATTTATAACGTGACGTGGTTCGATGACAAAGGTAGTACCATGTATAAAACTTGTATAGTTCTTCGTATTAGCATGTAATTAGCAGCTGAGTTTGAACTCTTTATATTTATCGAGTTGCTACCGACTGGCTGATTTCGTATGAATAGTAAGAAAAGGTCAAAATAAAAGACAGACTTATTAGAAAAAGTAACCATTTACTAAGCTTAGGTTAGTCTGGCATGGCCACTACTAGCGGGCCCCTTAACGAGTAATGAATTCACAAGAATATATATCAATTAAGCAATTGCAACGAATATCCTTCTCACTTCTACAATGTCGTTCCATGTTTGTTGCAAAACCAGTGGGATAAAGTATGGCTAATTATTAATTGCTAAAATAGTCTTTAAAAACAGCTAAGATTGGCTAATTTTCCAATTCCTCGCTAAAAACAGTTTACACATTTAAAGCCCACATATCAAATAAAATAACTATACACTAAGACAAAAGAGTAAAATAATTAACAAAAATGTACATTCACTTTTATGAAAGTTGCAAATTATTTTTTCTAGATAACCATTTTTTCGGTTATCGTAGATTTTTATCGGCTAAATTGGATAAAAATCAGTTGGAACAAGCTGAAAGATGGCTAATTTAGCAACTTCGCGCAAAACGTAACCCTCTGGCTATTGCTGCATGAATTAAGCCGATCTTAGCCCAGAACACCTGTCTCTGTCTGTCTGTTTGTCTGTCTCTCTCTCACTCTCTATGTCCCCGTCTCTCTCTCTCTCTCTCTCTCTCTCTCTCTCTCTCTCTCTGGTATTTAATTTGTGCCTTAGTCCTGGCTTCGTTCGTGCTGTTCAGTCATTTTTACGACCAGCAGATGACAAATGGAATGCCCTCCGGTCCAGATGTCGTCTGTCAATTGTAATTTTTCCCTGTTTCTTTGGCTTTTTCCCCTTTCACATCTGCTTCTATTTTTGAGTTTTGTCAACACCACAAACAATCTTATCTAGTTGATATAAAACTTTGAATGAATCCTCTTTGGTGACATCGCTTTTAGGCCGAGCGTAGGGCAACATACATCGAGGCTTCTAACTCAGAATCATGATTTACTACACCCAAGCCAAGTCAACCCCAAAGATACGATTCCACGCATATAATTATTAGCCATATGTGATAGAACTCAATCATGCTAAGGGGTACAACTCATCTACGATGATGTAAAGGTAAATTTTCATATTCTGACGACGTCGTAAAAATGCTGAATTCAAAGAATAATGAAAGGAACATATGAAAGTAATAAAAACTATAATTAAAATGTAAAACTCTGTTTGTGGTCTATATTTTCAACGTATATAAAATGCAATGTACATTAATGTATTTCACTCGGTCATTTTTTACAGCAGATGTCAACTAATACTTAATGAAGATGGAACTCGTTATTTAGAAGTAGGCAAGTGTATGATTTTAAATAAGTGAGTAATTCTAATTTTGATCCATGTTCAATTTAAGAAAGACGAACTGCAAAATCTAACATGGGGTAAAATCTTCAAATTTTAATTTTAAGCTGAAGTTTCCTGTTTCTTACTCCGCACTACCAAAGGAAGATCAGAAGAAGAGATTCTCTTTTCTTACGGATATCACAACTTACACCTGAAGAAGATCGTGTGAACAACATAAATACTATGGAGTTCAATTGTTAAAAACCTCTTTGAATGGGAACAACTCTTTTCAAAATTACAGACACGATGTTAAGACGCAACACAAAACGGCCAATCTTGTAAATTTCTTAAATTCGCCACTTCAGTTGTTATTGCTTTTAATGAGTGGAAGACTGTTTTATTACAGGTCATAAGAGCTTTGGTTTTAATGATGAAACCGTGTTGTGGATACCTATTATCGAATTTATTCAACAGGAAATGAAGCTTTTAAAAGTATTTACAAGTGAATGTGACTCGAGAATTGACAATTTGATGACTGAGTTAAAAACAGGAAACTCACCTAAGATAGAAATTTGAAATAATCTTAATGTATTCATGGACGCCTTTAGTGTTCGTGATAGTTTTTTTGTGGTTCAGACATCAGCAAACGGCCCTGAAAATGGGTCTCCACAAAAAAGTTTCTTCACTTCAACTTCATCTACTCGAAACGCCTATGCGAAAGAGGCATGTACACTAAAATTTCAACAAACCAACACAAATACCCATTCATAATTAGAAAAAAAATCGCATCATATCTAATGAAAGCTAACTGTATGTTAAATAGAGATTCTCAAATGCATATGTTGAACATTTCTTTTTAATTACACATATATTATACAGCGTCCTATGCACCGGTATTTTGACTATTGAGCCGAGTACCAAAACCCTTAACAACCTAATATCAACCAGTTATGTATTTTTCGTCAGGTCCTAGCAAATCATCAATTCTTCCCGAATAGTCGAGTTGAGGAAAACTAATACTTATAAGATATCTAATGTAAAATTCAACAATATTGTAGATTACATAAATAAACAACCAATAGATTAAATACAATGTTTATTCCACGTTTTTTGTATAGAAAATTTAGTCCTGTGTAATGTCAAATATGGTTAATTACTTATAGCTTAAATTGTCTTCAAAAATAGCTAAAATGAGATGAGATGAAGTTTTCATTTCCAACCAACTAATTATATAAAAATATTATTTACAATATATATATATATATATATATATATATATATATATATATATATATATATATATATATATACATATATATATATATATATATGTATGTATGTATGTATGTACACACACACACACACACACACACACACATATATATATATATATATATATATATATGTATATATATATCGTGCCTTTCATAAATGAATCACTGCTGCCTGCGCGTGTACTAGAAGTAATTATCTAAAAGAATATCTAAAATCGTCGTTCGAAAAAAGATCTTTCTTTTTTTAAAAAATTATCTAAAGGATAGGAAAAAGGAGATGCGGGCATCCTTGGTCAAAATAATTGTAGAGACCCCATAAAACATTTTTTGGAGAAAAAATTAAAAATTCTCTTTAAGATCCTTTTAAATTGTGTTTAATTGTGTACTTGTGCAATCCATCAAGATTGTAGCCCACAAAATGTGACCAGGAATAGCCCAGAGACACACTGACGCCCCGACAACCATACACCCCCCCTACACACACACACACGAGAGAGAGAATAATCTGTAGCCTATCCGGCTGGTTCGTTGGGTGGGCCATTTGTTTGGCTACAGTAATTCGATATTCATTTGAAGCCCAAAAATCAAATAAGATATCTATGCACCAAGACTCCAGAACAGGTTATTATTGATAATTGCACATTTTATTTTACTTCAACGTATTATGTTTCCTCTCGTAGAATGTTGTCTGCTGAATTGTGAAAATCTGCTAGATCTAGCCAAGAATTGGTTGATTTGGCAACTCTATATAAAAGCATAAACCATCGAGATAGTCGAACAATGGAAAACCAAAGAAAAAAAAGAGTCCAATGTGACCCAAGTAACCTCAAAATCGGCTTGAAGCTTGTCCATCACACTGTCATCTGAATGTCTCATGTTGCATGAAAAGAAATGAGAAGTCGAAATAGCGGTAATTTTCCCACGCGGACAAATGTACTGGGATTTTGTCAACAGCCTGTAGTTTTGATTGGCATATGAAGCCTGGGGATTGAGACGCTGGACTCAGGTTTGAGGATGAGTTATTATGAGTGCTATAGAGGTTCTTGGGTCGGTTGAAACAAAAACGAGCAAGAGACAAATGCTGAAGGGAAAGTTGGCAAAGGTAAAGTGGAAAGAGAAAGAAATGCTTAGACAAAATAGACAGTGGTGCCAAGAAGATTTACCAATTCCATTCTCTGTACATAAATGCGTAGACGCAAATGTGTACGGATAAATCCATGTAGATCTGCTTATTTACAGTGATGGCAAAAAGTATTCGATACATTTTGAAAAGTTCGTTTTAACGTCCTAACTCAGGTTCAAAATTGGCGGATTTGGGCCAAAGCTAAATAAAATTATAGAAATAAAAAAAGATTATGTATGAGAAAATATCTTTGGCCCAAATTCTGTCAATTATTATGTATGTTGAAATAAATTTTTCGAAAGGTATCGGATACATTTTGTACTCACTGTATATGATTGAGTTTGATGCATAAGTTCTCAGTGCCATCTTTAGCAATGTTAGGGAAATCTTGGAAGTGTCTTTGAACGTCACTCAACTCTTCAGCTGATCAACCATTTTTACATTGTTGAGTAGCCTTCGGAAAATAATGAAGCAAAGACAATGGGTTAATCATGAACTTCATGAAATGAGTATCAACCAGTGTTTAAACGTATCTTTTTGGACACCATCAACGAAAACTGTCATCAAAACAATCAACATAGGTTTCTTCAGTTTCCAAGTTGGCCTGACTAGCTGTCTATGTATGGATCGCGTGTACAGGCCATATCAGCGGAGCTATTTACTATTTAGTACGTCTACAAAAAATACATTCTCTTTCATGTTTCGAAACTTCGATCTAAATAGGTATTTTTAGTGAGGTGTCAAATTGTAATGTTGATATATGCTAAATCGGTCCCTTAGTTTGTGTCTGGTGGCATTCACGTTTGTTTTCTTTAAAAAATTCGGACTCCTTCAGTGAGAGAAGTAACTTATTCATTGATCTTTTTCCAATTTTCGATTGATCACCTCAACACAGAATGCCGCCAAAAACGTTGGTCACATGACGGTTTCTACTGAGTGACTAACCAGACAAATATTTCTTGCTCGATGCAGGAAAACATGATTGTTAGATAATGATGGTCACTTGCGATAAATATGAATTTAATACAAGAACCTGAAACGAAGAAAATCGTTGCTACATCCAAGGCAGCCTTCAACATCTCAACTCATTTGATTAAATACAATGAATGTCAATTTTTCAACGCAACTTTCTTCTTAGTCCGTCATACATGAATATCAATCTCATAAACCGAACATTATAAATTTCAATTCAAAACCCACCTAATAATTACGTGTCAGGCTCCGGGCTTATTAATCGACCCTCGTACATTAGGATGTGGAATTAACGATACAGAAGTACTGTATCGTGGAACAAAGTATCACGGTCATATGAGAGGAGGATGATTGTGCTCAGCAATTTTTTCTTCTCAGGGGATCAGTCTGTCTCAAAAATCATTATTCAACATGCCTTCAACCGATCACCGTGACCAACTGATTGTATGTCCGCCTCTGGTTCGGTGGAACATGTTTCAATACACCACTTAGTCATAATAAAAACCTTTAAAATGGTTCAGATCGCGTTGACTACACTGGTTCTCGTAAGATTACCGAAGTTGAGCAACATCGAGCATGATAAGTACTTAGATCGGTTACCCTCAGGGAATACCAGGTGCCGTGAGTAGAATAAAGCTTTGATAAGCCCGTCAAACCAGAAGTGGGTTTACTAAGAATTGCCCGTGTAAACCCAAGTCTGCATCACCCTTGAAGGTATGAGCTGTGAACGGTCATCCATGTACAATTGCTCCATGGACACCAGCAGTGTCTATTAAAGTTGGTGCAAAATATACATTTTTCGCAGCCACCGAGCAGGCAACTTATACAAAGTTTCTCCAGAAAGTAACAAGTCATTTTGGGAACCGATTGCTTGTCATTGGTGTTACTTGACACCAATGACCAGCCCATTGCTATTTGAATTTTATAATGGATTCTATGATGCCTTGGGCTCCTGTTTTTACCCTGATATAGTGTGTTGTCTTGTGATCTCTCCATGTGAGGTTGAGCATAATTCTTTCATGTGCACGTAGCATGCTTCTCAGTTTGCGGGTCTGTCCTGGTTAGGTTCTATGTTTCAGCTCCACGGGTGACTATCAGCAGGATGCATTCGTTATACACTCTTCTTTTTAGGACAAATGAGATTTTCACGTTCTTGAAGGCTGAGCTTGCTTTGCCGAAGGTTTGCAGTCCTACAGTGATTCTTCGCTTGATTTCTTCTTCTTTTGAGGATTTTATCGAGATTCATTGTCCGAAACAGATGTAGTGGTCTACTTTCTCCAGTTTGCGTTTTCAGTATTGATCGCTGTGTATTTTTTTCTGACATGTTTGTTGCACATGACCTTTGTTCTGCTGAAGTTCATGTGAAGGTCAACTTTCTTGCTTTCTTCATTCTGTTCATCTCGCATATGTTGGAGGTCGTGGAGGTTCTCTATAAAAAAGGACATTGCTCAGATATTTGGCATATATTCTGATTCCTCTATTTTCCTAGTAATTTACGGAAGATCATCTCGAGGCAGGCTTTGAAGAGTTTGGGTGAGCTGGTATCACCTTGTCGAACTCTTTTTTGGGAGATAGCCTTAATGACTATTGGAATTTCCACCGAGTCGAAGGCCTTCTTGAAGTCAATAAATGTTACAGTGAGTGGCGTTTTGTATTCTGTTGCTTTCTCGTCTAGTTGAGTTATCGAAAGGAGATACGACCGAGTATATTCTTCTTAAGCCAGCTTGTTTCCGTGGTTGGTTTCCATCTACCATTTTTGTGATTCGGTTAGTGACAAATTTTATGAAACGTTTATAGATGTAGTTGAGCAAACTTATTGGTCTATAGTTGTTGAGGTCTTCTGGATTTCCTTTTTTATATAAAAGCATTATGATTGCAGTGTTTCAATCTTCTGGGGCTTTACTTTGTTTTAGTCATAAGTTAGATAGAATAGCTAGTTTCCTAGTGATGACCGCACCAACTTTTTAGATTGGGTCGCTGGTGATGTTATCTGATACAGATGCCTTTCCCTTCCTTGTTTGTTTGCTGGCTTGTGTACCCCCCTCGATGGTGTAACTTCTGGGAAATCCTCAAACTGATTGCTCGCGTCCTGCTTATCCTGTTTAATGTTTTGTTGTCCTTTTTGGGGGATTCAAGTTTTTTGTGGGATTCTTGGTCACGTTTGACAATCCAGTCCCTGTCTGTTGATATGTCTCAGTTTTACTCGAGCATACTAGACATTTGTTTCTGTCCTGTACTGACATCTTTGTCAGTAGCTTTGAAACCCTAACCTTTTGCTGACAATTGGTTCGTTGATTGCTATCGTGTATCTTTTTTGTCTTATTTTCGTTTCTTTTTGATTGTTTTGTTCGGTTCCATTGATTCATATATTTTTCTAAGACTCGTGCTTCTCATAAGGGGAGAATGATCGATATCAGGGATAGACCACATATAGATATAAGCAGTGCAGTCTCTGTCTCTGTCTCTCTATATGTGTGTGTGTGTACGTCTGTGTGTGTACGTGGATAAATGTACAAGGATTTATATGCATTCACAAGAATGCACTTGAGTGGACCCTTGGATGTAACGTATGTCATTATATCGCAAAAATTATGTGTCTGAAGTGACTTTATCTTCATTTAAATCTTATTGAATGAAGTATTATCAAACTTCCGTATGTAGTCAAAAAAGGTGCAATAAAAGGTAACGAAGATTAAAATGAAAGGATCCTGCTCAAAAATCTATAACAGTTGATGTATCTAAAGATTGAGACTTCACCGTTTCTTGCCTATTTTAGCGAACTTAGTATCGTGAAATATTTTGAAAAAAAATGTTTTGTTAATCTGTATTAAATACGCACATAACAACTTCTTTTTGATTATCTTTTTTACTTTGATCATTATGAAAAAAAATACAAAAAAATATAAACAGAGATTTTAGATCAAAACTCAGCTTATGATCACATGTCAGCAAAAAGATAAAATTTTCTACTTTCTTTGTAGGTGCTATTACATATTAATTGCCTTGAAAATGCATCCGTGGCTCGCAGGTAGAATGTTCGCCTGCCACACAGGCTGCCTGGGTTCGATTCCCGGCTGACACATGTTTTGCCATCATTACCTATGCACATGCCAATAAGCAGTTTCTGATGCCACCAAAAAATGGAAAGAAAACTAACCGTTCTACTAATGTCATTTCTTATCAGTGAATGATAGTATTATGACTCTGTGAGAGTATATTGTAGCATTGAAAAGTGCATCGGTGTTTCAGTGGTAGAATGCTCGCCTGCCACGCGGGCAGCCCGGGTTCGATTCCCGGCCGATGCATATTTTGCCATCATTACCTATGCACATGCCAATAAGCAGTTTTTGATGCCACCAGAAGATGGAAAGAAAACTAACCGTTCTACTGATGTCATTTCTTATCAGTGAATGATAGTATTATGACTCTGTGAGAGTAATTTTTAGCGCAGAAAAGTGCTTCGGTGGTTCAGTGGTAGAATGCTCGCCTGCCACGCGGGCGGCCCGGGTTTGATTCCCGGCCGATGCATGTTTTGCCATCATTACCTATGCACATGCCAATAAGCAGTTACTGATGACACCAGAAAATGAAAAGAAAAATAACCATTCTACTAGTGTCATTTCTTGTCCGTGAATGATAGTATTATGGCACTGAGAAAGTATTTTGTTGCGTAAAAAAGTGCATCGGTGGTTCAGTGGTATAATGCTCGCCTGCCACGCGGAGGCCCTGGGTTTGATCCCCGGCCGATGCATGTTTTGCCTTCATCGCCTATGCACATGCCAATAAGCAGTTTCTGAGGACAATAAAAAAATGGAAAGAAAACTAACCGTTCTAATGATGTTATTTCTTATCAGTGAATGATAGTATTATGACTCTGTGAGAGTAATTTGGAGCGCAGAAAAGTGCATCGGTGGTTCAGTGGTAGAATGCTCGCCTGCCACGCGGGCAGCAGGGGTTCGATTCCCGGCCAATGCATGTTTTGCCAAGATTACCTTAGCACATGCCAATAAGCAGTTTCTGATGCCACCAGAAAATGGAAAGAAAACTAACCATTCTACTAATGTCATTTCTTATCAGTGAATGATAGTATTATGGCGCTGAGAAAGTATTCTGTAGCGTGAAAAAGTGCATCGGTGGTTCAGTGGTAGAATGCTCGCCTGCCACGCGGGCGGCCCGGGTTCAATCCCCGGCTGATGCATGTTTTGCCTTCATTGCCTATGCACATGCCAATAAGCAGTTTCTGAGGACACCAGAAAATTTGAAGAAAACTAACCGTTCTACTGATGTCATATCTTATCAGTGAATGATAGTATTATGAGGCTGAGAAAGTATTTTGTTGCGTGAAAAAGTGCATCAGTGGTTCAGTGGTAGAATGCTCGCCTGCCACGCGGGTGGCCCGGGTTCGATTCCCGGCCGATGAAAGTTTTGCCATCATTACCTATGCACATGCCAATAAGCAGTTTTTGATGCCACCAGAAAATGGAAAGAAAAATAACCGTTCTACTGATGTCATTTCTTATCAATGATTGATAGTATTATGACTCTGTGAGAGTATTTTGTAGCGCAGAAAAGTGCATCGGTGGTTCAGTGGTAGAATGCTCGCCTGCCACGTGGGCGGCCCGGGTTCGATTCCCGGCCGATGCATATTTTGCCATCATTACCTATGCACATGCCAATAAGCAGTTTTTGAAGACACCAGAAAATGGAAAGAAAACTAACCATTCTACTAATGTCATTTCCTATCAGTGAATGATAGTATTATGGCACTGAGAAAGTATTTTGTAGCGTAAAAAAGTGCATCGGTGGTTCAGTGGTAGAATGCTCGCCTGCCACGCGGGCAGCCCGGGTTCGATTCTCGGCCGATGCATGTTTTGCCATCATTACCTATGCACATGCCAATAAGCAGTTTCTGATGCCACCAGAAAATGGAAAGAAAACTTACCGTTCTACTGATGTCATTTCTTATCAGTGAATGATAGTATTATGACTCTGTGAGAGTTTTATGCAGCATCGAAAAGTGCATCGGTGTTTCAGTGGTAGAATGCTCGCCTGCCACGCAGGCAGCCCGTGTTGGATTCCCCACCGATGCATGTTTAGCCATCATTGCCTATGCACGTGCCAATAAGCAGTTTCTGATGCCACCAGAAAATGGAAAGAAAACTAACCGTTCTACTGATGTCATTTCTTATCAGTGAATGATAGTATTATGACTCTGTGAGAGTATTTTGTAGTATTGAAATATGCATTGGTGGTTCAGTGGTAGAATGCTCGCCTGCCACGCGGGCGGCCCGGGTTTGATTCCCGGCTGATGCATGTTTTGCCTTCATTGCCTATGCACATGCCAATAAGCAGTTTCTGAGGACACCAAAAAATGGAAAGAAAACTAACTGTTCTACTGATGTCATTTCTTATCAGTGAATGATAGTATTATGACTCTGTGAGAGTAATTTGTAGCGCAGAAAAGTGCATCGGTTGTTCAGTGGTAGAATGCTTGCCTGCCACGTGGGTGGCCCGGGTTCGATTCCCGGTCGATGCATGTTTTGCCAACATTACCTATGCACATGCCAATAAGCAGTTTTTGATGCAAATAAAAATGGAAAGGAAATTTACCGTTCTCCTGATGTCATTTCTTATCAGTGAATGATAGTATTATGGCGCTGAGAAAGTATTTTGTAGCGTAAAAAAGTGCACCGGTGTTTCAGTGGTAGAATGCTCGCCTGCCATGCAGGGAGCCCGGGTTCGATCCCAAACCGAATCATGTTTTGCCTTCATTGCCTATGCACATGCCAATAAGCAGTTTCTGAGGACACCAAAAAATGGAAAGAAAACTAACCGTTCTACTGATGTCATTTCTTATCAGTGAATGATAGTATTATGACTCTGTGAGAGTAATTTGTAGCGCAGAAAAGTGCATCGGTGGTTCAGTGGTAGAATGCTCGCCTGCCACGCGGGCGGCCCGGGTTTGATTCCCGGCTGAAGCATGTTTTGCCATCATTACCTATGCACATGCCAATAAGCAGTTACTGATGACACCAGAAAAGAAAAATAACCATTCTACTAGTGTCATTTCTTGTCAGTGAATGATAGTATTATGACGCTGAGAAAGTATTTTGTAGCGTAAAAAAGTGCATCGGTGGTTCAGTGGTAGAATGCTCGCCTGCCACGCAGGTGGCCCGGGTTCAATTCCCGGCCGATGCATGTTTTGCCATCATTACCTATGCACATGCCAATAAGCAGTTTTTGATGCCACCAGAAAATGGAAAGAAAACTAACCGTTCTACTGATGTCATTTCTTATCAGTGAATGATAGTATTATGACTCTGTGAGAGTATTTTGTAGCATTGAAAAGTGCATCGGTGGTTCAGTGGTAGAATGCTCGCCTGCCACGCGGGCGGCCTAGGTTCGTTTCCCGGGCGATGCATATTCTTCCATCATTACCTATGCACATGCCACTAAGCAGTTTTTGATGCCAACAGAAAATGTAAAGAAAACTAACCGTTCTACTGATGTCATTTCTTATCAGTGAATGATAGTATTATGACTCTGTGAGGGTATTTTGTAGCGTAGGAAAAGTGCATCGGTGGTTCAGTGGTAGAATGCTCGCCTGCCACGCGGGCGGCCCGGGTTCAATTCCCGGCCGATGCATGTTTTGCCATCATTACCTATGCACATGCCAATAAGCAGTTTTTGATGCCACCAGAAAATGGAAAGAAAACTAACCGTTCTACTGATGTCATTTCTTATCAGTGAATGATAGTATTATGACTCTGTGAGAGTATTTTGTAGCATTGAAAAGTGCATCGGTGGTTCAGTGGTAGAATGCTCGCCTGCCACGCGGGCGGCCTAGGTTCGTTTCCCGGGCGATGCATATTTTTCCATCATTACCTATGCACATGCCCATAAGCAGTTTTTGATGCCAACAGAAAATGTAAAGAAAACTAACCGTTCTACTGATGTCATTTCTTATCAGTGAATGATAGTATTATGACTCTGTGAGGGTATTTTGTAGCGTAGGAAAAGTGCATCGGTGGTTCAGTGGTAGAATGCTCGCCTGCCACGCAGGCGGCCCGCGTTCAATTCCCGGCCGATGCATGTTTTGCCATCATTACCTATGCACATGCCAATAAGCAGTTTCTGATGACACTAAAAAATGGAAAGAAAACTAACCATTCCACTAATGTTATTTCTTATCAGTGAATGATAGTATTATGGTGATGAGAAAGTATTTTGTAGCGTAAAAGAGTGCATCGGTGGTTCAGTGGTAGAATGCTCGCCTGCCACGCGGGCGGCCCGGGTTCGATTCCCGGCCGATGCATGTTTTGCCATCATTACCTATGCACATACCAATAAGCAGTTTTTGATGCCACCAGAAAATGGAAAGAAAACTAACCGTTCTACTGATGTCATTTCTTATCAGTGAATGATAGTATTATGACTCTGTGAGGGTATTTTGTAGCGTAGGAAAAGTGCATCGGTGGTTCAGTGATAGAATGCTCGCCTGCCACGCGGGCAGCCCGGGTTCGATTCCCGGCCGATGCATGTTTTGCCATCATTACCTATGCACATGCCAATAAGCAGTTTTTGATGCCACCAGAAAATGGAAAGAAAACTTACCGTTCTACTGATGTCATTTCTTATCAGTGAATGATAGTATTATGACTCTGTGAGGGTATTTTGTAGCGTAGAAAAGTGCATCGGTGGTTCAGTGGTAGAATGTTCGCCTGCCACAAGGGCAGCCCGGGATCGATTCCCAGCCGATGCATGTTTTGCCATCATTACCTATGCACATGCCAATAAGCAGTTTCTGATGACACCAGAAAATTGAAAAAAAACTAACCATTCTACTAATGTCATTTCTTATCAGTGAATGATAGTATTATGGCACTGAGAAAGTATTTTGAAGCGTAAAATAGTGCATCGGTGGTTCAGTGGTAGAATGCTCGCCTGCCACGCGGAAGGCCTGGGTTTGATCCCCGGCCGATGCATGTTTTGCCTTCATTGCCTATGCACATGCCAATGAACAGTTTCTGAGGACACCAAAAAATGGACAGAAAACTAACCGTTCTAATGATGTCATTTTATTATTAGTGAATGATAGTATTATGACTCTGTGAGAGTAATTTGGAGCGCAGAAAAGTGCATCGGTGGTTCAGTGGTAGAATGCTTGCCTGCCACGTGGGTGGCCCAGGATCGATTCCCGGTCGATGCATGTTTTGCCAACATTACCTATGCACATGCCAATAAGCAGTTTTTGATGCCACCAAAAATGGAAAGAAAACTTACCGTTCTCCTGATGTCATTTCTTATCAGTGAATGATAGTATTATGACTCTGTGAGAATAATTTGTAGCGCAGAAAATCGCATCGGTGGTTCAGTGGTAGAATGCTCGCCTGCCACGCAGGTGGCCCGGGTTCGATTCCCGGCCGATGAATGTTTCGCCATAATTACCTATGCACATGCCAATAAGCAGTTTTTGATGCCACCAGGAAATGGAAAAAAAAATAACCGTTCTACTGATGTCATTTCTCATCAGTGAATGATAGTATTATGACTCTGTGAGAGTATTTTGTAGCATTGAAAAGTGTATCGGTGTTTCAGTGGTAGAATGCTCGCCTGCCTTGCAAGCGGCCCGGGTTCGATTCCTGGCCGATGCATGTTTTGCCATAATTACCTATGCACATGCCAATAAGCAGTTACTGATGACACTAGAAAATGAAAAGAAAACTAACCATTCTACTAGTGTCATTTCTTGTCAGTGAATGATAGTATTATGAGGCTGAGAAAGTATTTTGTAGCGTAAAAAAGTGCATCGGTGGTTCAGTGGTAGAATGCTCTCCTGCCACGCGGGTGGCCCGGGTTCGATTCCCGGCCGATGCATGTTTTGCCATCAGTACCTATGCACATGCCAATAAGCAGTTTTTGATGCCACCAGAAAATGGAAAGAAAACTTACCGTTCTACTGATGTCATTTCTTATCAGTGAATGATAGTATTATGACTCTGTGAGAGTATTATGCAGCATCAAAAAGTGCATCGGTGTTTCAGTGGTAGAATGCTCGCCTGCCACGCGGGCGGCCCGTGTTGGATTCCCCACCGATGCATGTTTAGCCATCATTGCCTATGCACTTGCCAATAAGCAGTTTCTGATGCCACCAGAAAATGGAAAGAAAACTAACCGTTCTACTGATGTCATTTCTTATCAGTTAATGATAATATCATGACTCTGTGAGAGTATTTTGTAGCATTGAAATATGCATTGGTGGTTCAGTGGTAGAATGCTCGCCTGCCACGCGGGCGGGCCGGGTTCGATTCCCGGCCAATGCATGTTTTGCCATCATTACCAATGCACATGCCAATAAGCAGTTTTTGATGCAAATAAAAATGGAAAGAAAATTTACCGTTCTATGATGTCATTTCTTATCAATGAATGATAGTATTATGGCGCTGAGAAAGTATTTTGTAGCGTAAAAAAGTGCATTGGTGGTTCAGTGGTAGAATGCTCGCCTGCCACGCGGGGAGCCCGTGTTTGATCCCCGACTGAATCATGTTTTGCCTTCATTGCCTATGCACATGCCAATAAGCAGTTTCTGAGGACACCAAAAAAAGGAAAGAAAACTAACCGTTCTACTGATGTCATTTCTTATCAGTGAATGATAGTATTATGACTCTGTGAGAGTAATTTGGAGCGCAGAAAAGTGCATCGGTGGTTCAGTGGTAGAATGCTCGCCTGCCACGCGGGCGGCCCGGGTTCGATTCCCGGCCAATGCATGTTTTGCCATCATTACCTATGCACATACCAATAAGCAGTTTTTGATGCCACCAGAAAATGGAAAGAAAACTTACCGTTCTACTGATGTCATTTCTTATCAGTGAATGATAGTATTATGACTCTGTGAGAATATATTGTAGCATTGAAAAGTGCATCGGTGGTTCAGTGGTAGAATGCTCGCCTGCCACGCGGGCAGCCCAGGTTCGATTCCTGGCCGATGCATATTTTGCCATCATTACCTATGCACATGCCAATAAGCAGTTTCTGATGACACCAGAAAATTGAAAAAAAACTAACCATTCTACTAATGTCATTTCTTATCAGTGAATGATAGTATTATGGCACTGAGAAAGTATTTTGAAGCGTAAAATAGTGCATCGGTGGTTCAGTGGTAGAATGCTCGCCTGCCACGCGGAAGGCCTGGGTTTGATCCCCGGCCGATGCATGTTTTGCCTTCATTGCCTATGCACATGCCAACGAACAGTTTCTGAGGACACCAAAAAATGGACAGAAAACTAACCGTTCTAATGATGTCATTTTATTATCAGTGAATGATAGTATTATGACTCTGTGAGAGTAATTTGGAGCGCAGAAAAGTGCATCGGTGGTTCAGTGGTAGAATGCTTGCCTGCCACGTGGGTGGCCCAGGATCGATTCCCGGTCGATGCATGTTTTGCCAACATTACCTATGCACATGCCAATAAGCAGTTTTTGATGCCACCAAAAATGGAAAGAAAACTTACCGTTCTCCTGATGTCATTTCTTATCAGTGAATGATAGTATTATGACTCTGTGAGAGTAATTTGTAGCGCAGAAAATCGCATCGGTGGTTCAGTGGTAGAATGCTCGCCTGCCACGCAGGTGGCCCGGGTTCGATTCCCGGCCGATGAATGTTTCGCCATAATTACCTATGCACATGCCAATAAGCAGTTTTTGATGCCACCAGGAAATGGAAAAAAAAATAACCGTTCTACTGATGTCATTTCTCATCAGTGAATGATAGTATTATGACTCTGTGAGAGTATTTTGTAGCATTGAAAAGTGTATCAGTGTTACAGTGGTAGAATGCTCGCCTGCCTTGCAAGCGGCCCGGGTTCGATTCCTGGCCGATGCATGTTTTGCCATAATTACCTATGCACATGCCAATAAGCAGTTACTGATGACACTAGAAAATGAAAAGAAAACTAACCATTCTACTAGTGTCATTTCTTGTCAGTGAATGATAGTATTATGAGGCTGAGAAAGTATTTTGTAGCGTAAAAAAGTGCATCGGTGGTTCAGTGGTAGAATGCTCTCCTGCCACGCGGGTGGCCCGGGTTCGATTCCCGGCCGATGCATGTTTTGCCATCATTACCTATGCACATGCCAATAAGCAGTTTTTGATGCCACCAGAAAATGGAAAGAAAACTTACCGTTCTACTGATGTCATTTCTTATCAGTGAATGATAGTATTATGACTCTGTGAGAGTATTATGCAGCATCAAAAAGTGCATCGGTGTTTCAGTGGTAGAATGCTCACCTGCCACGCGGGCGGCCCGTGTTGGATTCCCCACCGATGCATGTTTAGCCATCATTGCCTATGCACATGCAAATAAGCAGTTTCTGATGCCACCAGAAAATGGAAAGAAAACTAACCGTTCTACTGATGTCATTTCTTATCAGTGAATGAGAGTATTATGACTCTGTGAGAGTATTTTGTAGCATTGAAATATGCATTGGTGGTTCAGTGGTAGAATGCTCGCCTGCCACGCGGGCGGCCCGGGTTCGATTCCCGGCCAATGCATGTTTTGCCATCATTACCTATGCACATGCCAATAAGCAGTTTTTGATGCAAATAAAAATGGAAAGAAAATTTACCGTTCTCCTGATGTCATTTCTTATCAGTGAATGATAGTATTATGGCGCTGAGAAAGTATTTTGTAGCGTAAAAAAGTGCATTGGTGGTTCAGTGGTAGAATGCTCGCCTGCCACGCGGGGAGCCCGTGTTTGATCCCCGACCGAATCATGTTTTGCCTTCATTGCCTATGCACATGCCAATAAGCAGTTTCTGAGGACACCAAAAAAAGGAAAGAAAACTAACCGTTCTACTGATGTCATTTCTTATCAGTGAATGATAGTATTATGACTCTGTGAGAGTATTTTGTAGCATTGAAAAGTGCATCGGTGGTTCAGTGGTAGAATGCTCGCCTGCCACGCGGGCGGCCCGGGTTCGATTCCCGGCCGATGCATGTTTTGCCATCATTACCTATGCACATGCCATAAGCAGTTTTTGATGCCAACAGAAAATGTAAAGAAAACTAACCGTTCTACTGATGTCATTTCTTATCAGTGAATGATAGTATTATGACTCTGTGAGGGTATTTTGTAGCATTGAAATGTGCATCGGTGGTTCAGTGGTAGAATGCTCGCCTGCCACGCGGGCGGCCCGGGTTCAATTCCCGGCCGATGCATGTTTTGCCATCATTACCTATGCACATGCCAATAAGCAGTTTCTGATGACACTAAAAAATGGAAAGAAAACTAACCATTCCACTAATGTTATTTTTTATCAGTGAATGATAGTATTATGGTGATGAGAAAGTATTTTGTAGCGTAAAAAAGTGCATCGGTGGTTCAGTGGTAGAATGCTCGCCTGCCACGCAGGCGGCCCAGGTTCGATTCCCAGCCGATGAATGTTTTGCCATCATTACCTAAGCACATGCCAATAAGCAGTTTTTGATGCCACCAGAAAATGGAAAGAAAACTAACCGTTCTACTGATGTCATTTCTTATCAGTGAATGATAGTATTATGACTCTGTGAGAGTATTTTGTAGCATTGAAAAGTGCATCGGTGTTTCAGTGGTAGAATGCTTGCCTGCCTCGCGGGCGGCCAGGGTTCGATTCCCGGCCGATGCATGTTTTGCCATCATTACCTATGCACATGCCAATAAGCAGTTACTGATGACACTAGAAAATGAAAAGAAAACTAACTATTCTACTGATGTCATTTCTTATCAGTGAATGATAGTATTATGACTCTGTGAGAGTATTTTGTAGCATTGAAAAGTGCATCGGTGGTTCAGTGGTAGAATGCTCGCCTGCCACGCAGGCGGCCCGTGTTGGATTCCCCACTGATGCATGTTTAGCCATCATTGCCTATGCACACGCCAATAAGCAGTTTCTGATGACACCAGAAAATTGAAAGAAAACTTACCGTTCTCCTAATGTCATTTCTTATCAGTGAACGATAGCATTATGACTCTGTGAGAGTAATTTGTAGCGCAGAAAATCGCATCGGTGGTTCAGTGGTAGAATGCTCGCCTGCCACGGGGGCGGCCCGGGTTTGATTCCCGGCCGATGCATGTTTTGCCATCATTTCCTATGCACACGCCAATAAGCAGTTACTGATGACACCAGAAAATGAAAAGAAAAGTAACCATTCTACTAGTGTCATTTCTTGTCAGTGAATGATAGTATTATGTCGCTGAGAAAGTATTCCGTAGCGTAAAAAAGTGCATCGGTGGTTCAGTGGTAGAATGCTCGCCTGCCGCGCGGGTGGCCCGGGTTCGATTCCCGGCCGATGCATGTTTTGCCATACCTATGCACATGCCAATAAGCAGTTTTTGATGCCACCAGAAAATGGAAAGAAAACTAACCGTTCTACTGATGTCATTTCTTATCAGTGAATGATAGTATTATGACTCTGTGAGGGTATTTTGTAGCATTGAAATGTGCATCGGTGGTTCAGTGGTAGAATGCTCGCCTGCCACGCGGGTGGCCCGGGTTCAATTCCCAGCCGATGCATGTTTTGCCATAATTACCTATGCACATGCCAATAAGCAGTTTCTGATGACACTAAAAAATGGAAAGAAAACTAACCATTCTACTAATGTTATTTCTTATCAGTGAATGATAGTATTATGGTGATGAGAAAGTATTTTGTAGCGTAAAAAAGTGTATCGGTGGTTCCGTGGTAGAATGCTCGCCTGCCACGCGGGCGGCCAGGGTTCGATTCCCGGCCGATGCACGTTTTGCCATCATTACCTATGCACATGCCAATAAGCAGTTACTGATGACACTAGAAAATGAAAAGAAAACTAACTATTCTACTAATGTCAATTCTTATCAGTGAATGATAGTATTATGACGCTGAGAAAGCATTTTGTAGCATTGAAAAGTGCATCGGTGGTTCAGTGGTAGAATGCTCGCCTGCCACGCGGGCAGCCCGGGTTCGATTCCCGGCCAACGCATGTCTTGCCATAATTGCCAATAAGCGGTTTTTGATGCCACCAAAAAACGGAAAGAAAACTTACCATTCTACTAATGTCATTTCTTATCAGTGAATGATAGTATTATGACTCTGAGAGAGTATAGGTAGGGAAGAAAAGTGTGTCGGTGGTTCAGTGGTAGAATTCTCGCCTGCCACGCGGGCGGCCCGGGTTCGATCCCCGGCCGATGCATGTTTTGCCTTCATTACCTATGGACATGCCAATAAGCAGTTACTGATGACAGCAAAAAATGGAAAGAAAACTAACCGTTCTACTAATGTCATTTTTTATCAGGAATGATAGTATTATGACACTGAGAGAGTATTTTGTAGCGTAGAAAAGTGCATTGGTGGTTCAGTGGTAGAATGCTCGCCTGCTACGCGGGCGGCCCAGGTTTGATTACCGGCCGATGCAGGTTTTGCCATCATTACGTATGCACTTGCCAATGTGTAGTTTTTTAGATGCCAAAAAAAAAAATGGAAAGAAAACTAACCGTTGTACTAATGTCAATTCTTATCAGTGGATGATAGTATTATAACGATGAGAGAGTATTTTATATCGTAGAACAGTGCATCGGTGGTTCAGTGGTAGAATGCTCGCTTGCCACGTGGGTGCCCAGGTTTCGATTAACGGCTGATGTATGTTTTGCCATCATTACCTATGCACTTGCCAATAAGCAGTTTTTGATGTCTACAAAAAACAAAAAAAAAACAATTTTTCTGTTCATGTTTATTTTTACTGCTGAATGATAATAATATCAGGTTGAAATAGTATTTTTATCCCTCAGAATAAGTGCATTGATTGTTCAGAGGTAGAATGCTAGCCTGAGAATCTCTTGATTTGTTTTTTTCTCACTGATTTTTAATATTATTAGTGATAAAATGTATTTCGCTGAACGGAAATAGTATATCGTTGTTCTAGTGGTAGAATTCTTTTTTTCATTTTCAGTCGTTTTTATTTGTTAGAATAACTGAAAATGTAACATATAATGTATTTTTTTTTTTTTTTGCCTTGGATATGTGCTCTGTGAAGAAAGTGTCAGAAAATGCAATTTATAAATGAAGTAGTACATGGTATAATAGTATGTAACACTCTACTCTAATTTTGCCATAATGTCAAGGTAAGAAAAAACTCCATTTCTTTCTAGATATCTATCCTTCTTCCTCTGTCTCTGTATGTCTGTCTGTCTGTCCGTCAATCTGTCTCTGTCTCTGTCTCTATCTGTCTGTCTGTCTGTCTGTCTTTCTCTCCGTATATATATATATATATATATATATATATATATATATATATATATATATATGTATACATATGTATATGTATATGTGTGTGTTTGTGTGTTGTTCATATATTACAGATCAAGTTAGCAATATAGCATAATGTAAAGCTTTGTCCGATCTGTGATGGATTTATTTCATAGATTGCTAGAAACATTCAAGCTACACGGCGTGAGCTTTGTATAGCTCTAACCCTTCGACATGTTACCTACAACCACCAAGGAAAGTGTTCACACTACTTAAAACGATAAAACAAAATAGATAACTCCTCCTACTCATAGTGATACCCACAAGACTCGCTCCAAAATCCCCAAATTTCAATCTGAAAACACATACAATTATTGGCCCAGAGAGCGCAGGAATATGAATTTATTCGTGTAGCGAATCCACATCCTATTCTATATTTTCTCTCTCTCTCTCCTTCTCTCTCTCTATATATATATGTATATATATGACACAATAATCAATGCTCCTCTATTCAGGGTTGAACGCTCTTCAAGTGAGGTAACTCATTCACTGTAAGCTTATGCAATGCTACTTCTATAGGAATTGAGCACCCTGGTGGATGAGGGATTTCCATGAAATTTAGAATATATCACTTAAATTCAGCCTTACTGAGGTAGGATATCGGCCTACGGGTCTGAAGTGATGGTTTCAATTCTACCTCGAGCTACTGGATGGGATAATGGAAAGTCTATATCCACACTGGAGATGTAATACATCGAAACAGCTGTCTGTGGATGACACAGTAATATATATATATATATATATATATATATATATATATATATATATATATATATATATATATGTTACTGGAGATTTTGGAAGTATGCGTATGTATTGAGTTCTACAGAGGAGAGGACAGCGTTGAGCCAATTTTCCCTGGATGGACGTGATGCTTGCTTTGATCAGCATTTTATCTGCTCTTCGATATCCGATCGTAGGCTATTGAAGTAAACCCCTAATTATCCCAACCACCAGGCAAACCTTTGCACTGATTGGCCGATAAATGTGAATAAAATGATGACTAAATCATCCCGCTGGTATCCTCTTTTTTTCAGAGACGAACGATTCCGAGCGCAAAAATCGTATCAACAAAACTATGAAAGCACCCGTTCCAAAGGCGCAGTTTTGGTAGAGACCAGGCTTTATGGTGAGTGGAGCGGTCAGCTTTTCAGCAAAACAGGGATTTTTCGCAGCAATCCGAAAGTAAAGTGTTCCTTTGAAACATAAATGTTCGTTAATCAAAATAGCGCAAAACAAAGAATCAATTACCATAAATTTATATGAAAAGATGGTTTCAGCGTTCCCAGACCCTTTCACCACCCCCCTCTGGAAATGGCAATTATGATTCCTTAGGTTGAGTTTGATGCTCCACGTAAATAACGACTCAAGGGAAAACTAACTTTAAACTCTAATTTTGCTTTTCGCCTCTTTTAGTAAAAGCCTATAAAATGATCTAAAGCGAACTTTGAAAAGGGGAAGATACCTATATGTATAAAGGACTGCATGTGTGCACGTGAATATAAGTGTCTATTTGTGTGTGTGTGTGTGTAATCAATAGCCAATACACACTTATTGCAATGTAAAAACCTGCGTATCTGTTTCAATTGCCTCTCGTTCTCACCTAATGCCCTTTTCTTTCTCTTTTCGTCTGGCTTTGTATTTCTCTTGCAGCCATTGATTCGCCATTGAACAGGGCCGATCATCGACTGAATGCCCATTGTCGGCGCCTAGCCCCGGGGTCACGCCTATTAACTGACGATAGAACAAGGCTCGAGCGCCGACCACAGCCAATCAGAAGCGTCGACGCATCACCCCCAAGATTCCATTCTCATAACTTCCAACACTCACTTAATTCCAAACGCCTGCTTATTTTCCTTGAATTTCTTCTTCGATCTTGAGTAGCGGCGGGTGGGTTAGTTGGTGAAAAAGATGTCCTGTTTTTGTCTTTTTTTTCTATTCTTTTTGTGTGTATGATTGATTTCTTTTGTATTTCTCTATCTTTCTTCTTTTTTTTCTTTTAGTTTAATCATTTTTATGCTTCGGTTTTTCTGTTGAAAGACAAGAAATTTGCCGCCGTTTGAATTTAGAATTTCTGAAAACATTTCAATTTTGTTCTCGAAGAAAAAAAAATCTGATATTCATTTACATTTTGAAAACCTGAGTATTTTAAGCAATCATTCTGGTTTGCTTCTTAGCTAAAGAATTGTTGAGGGTGTGTTCGTTGTTGCTTTTAAACTTGTTTATCTTTTTGTATCATATCAATTCATTTTTTTGTTGCGCATTAGGTTTTTTAATTTTATTTTTACGCGTCTAATTTTCGACCCTTTTCGTTATTTTCGCCTTCTTTTCTCTTTTCCATCTTTTTCTTCCTTTTTTTCCCCCAGGTTTTTACCCTTTTTTCATTTTTCTATACCCTTTTTCTCTTGTATCAAAAGCTGTTTTACGCTGTTTTCTTTTCTTCTCCCTCTTCCCATACCTCATTCCCCACAATTCTTTTCGTTCTACTTCGTATCCTTCTTCCTGTTATCCTTTCCATCCTTCCATATCATCTCGTTGTCCTTTCCTTTCTTTACCCCTTATCTTCAATATCATTGAAAACCTTTACTATATCATAATTACTTTTGCCATCATCATTATCATTGTTATCATCATAATCATTATCGAAAGCTTTTACATTTTTTTTTTGCTTCTTTCTTTTTTCGTGGCACAACTTTTTCTTTACCTTTCATTTCTTTCTACTCCACCAAAATGACAGTTTTTGACTAAATCGTTTTTTTCTTTCACCAAGTTATTTTCCATCAGTTTTTTCGTTTCCTTTTTTTCATTTGTCTTCAGCTCTTCTTTCTCAGATTTTATTTTTCAAAGAAACATTCTACAGTCACAAATTGTCTTTCTAAATTCTTCTTTGATTTGAAAATAAGGAAAAAATTGCTGCAAATTAAATTACAAAACAAACGAAAAAAGAAAAAAGAACGTCAATCAAAGGATAACAAAGTGAAAGGACTAAATTCAAGATAAATTTAAAAGATAATAAATTGAATTCTCCTATAATACAGCATCAAGGAAAGGAAACCAATACGGGAATGAAAGAAGTAGCATTCTTTACTTCACGTCGTTATCTCCCCTTTGAAACAAACTTCTATCAATTGTTACCATTTTTCCAAATTTTTGTTCTGTTTTTTTTTTTTCTTTTTCGAATTTAAGCCACATTTCATCAAATCACTCAAGAAATTGTTGTACATGGATATTCGGGAACGTATTGTAAAAAATTTGCTAAAATCTTCAAGTTAAGCAACAGGATACGTGGTTCTGCACAACTGGGTGACTCTTGAACAGAATAGTGCTGCAGCCTTTCTCTTTTCTTTTTTTAGTCCTTAGTTGGTTCTGGCGATCTTCTTTAAAGTGTTTCGTGGCGTTGTGTATCTATTTTGTCTGAGGCTTTCAATTTCTGTTTCTTTGGGAGCATCTCCACCTACCAAAGATGATCTTAAATGCAGTCTTTAAACCTTTTTTTAGGCGTCCTATTTTCCACTCGCCCTGGGTCATGATCTCTTCAGGAGTTGACAAGGCTTCCGAGTCCTATCCATCCAGATCACGTGCACTGTCCATCAAAGCAGGTGGCCTAAGTATAGTAACTTTGATACTTGTGGGACTAGATCAGGCCAAGATTTCCAGGTTTGAGATTTCGCCTTGGCATTGTATATTCAAGTTTGAACGGAGGGAAAGCCCATGAAACTTTTCAAGTGATTTGGTGTGTTACCAGTCCAAGTTTTGCAACTGTACAGCACTTGGGTATGTACCATTCTTCCGAATCTGTTTGGACACAAAATTTACCGCACTTCCATTAGCTGCCAGATCATTTCATCAACTCATCACGTTACCGTCTGGCAAATACCCTGAGGACACAGGGAATCAATTCTAGGGATTTGTTTGTATGAAAAAGAAGTATCCATACTTTAATTCAAATTTTATGTTCTGTATGATAATATTTAGAATTCAAAATATGTATCAAACACATTATATACTAGACATAAATGATTTTGCACAAAAATCACCAACATGAAATCGATATCTGATTTTGAAAACGTGATAGATTTTTTAAATCTGTTCTTGATACATTAAATCTTTTCATAAAAGAAAATTAGCCCAAATTTTTATCGAAACAAAAAAAACAAACAAATATTTTCATTGATTCATAACGTAGATTTTGACTGTTACTAATTAAATACTTCCTATATCCAGCTAAAATTTAATAATGACTCCATTATAGTTGACAGTAATATTTTTTTAGAAATCTAAAATCCAGTCTTTCAAAATTCACCAAAAAAAGTTATTGTCAAATTCAGATAATTTTAGAGAAAATGCTTAGTTTTATCATCGGTCAACTGAACTGCGCTATCATGAACGTTGTGCAATATTTATGTATTTAAATACTTTATACTTTTGCATAAGTTTCAGTCTAAGCTGAGATGAATAATTGAACATTGCAAAATGAAGAAAAAATACTCTCTGACGTATTTATCATATATTTTCTGATTCTTGGTTCATGCAAATTGGTCCCTATTTTCAACGTTTAGTTCTTAGACTGTAATTAATGAACTACCTGCATTATAAGGCAATTTTCAACTTAAAAAATCATATTTATTCTACACATTACATTTATTTGAATTCTAATATATAATATTGGTCTGTGAACAATAATTAGTTTTTTTTAATAGCATTGCTATGGATATTTGTTGCTTCCCTACCACAGGATTCTCAAAGTCAGTTTCAGAGGAAACTCTGCTGCAGAACCCTGTTACGAAACTACTGGCCCAATGGATCGAAAGCACAAAGATTTGAAAAAAAAATTACCTTTTTAATTTTTTCTTCGACTTGGTTAACTAAAGTAACTCATTCCATCTAACCCTCTCCGATTGGCCAGTGTGATAGGAGCAAAATGTTGATTTCTTCTGCTTTCGCTAGTTTTGCCCCATTTGCAGTTCACTAGTCTTTTTTATGAACGTTTTTAATGTCAGAACTGCATATTCATACGTATGTACAAATCAAACGACTTGATCACGTAGTCTGCCCTCATTTGACGACGTGTTACATTGTGTACCTTCGGGGGTCAAGCCACACTGTTGAATATATATTCTCTGTTGAATAGCTGGGTTTAAGCTCTTTATCTATGTGTATTCTAATGGAAGTATGTATCATCTTGTATCAAGAGCCTATATTTTTTCTAAAATGAAGAAAAAAATTCTCATTTTTGATCTGAATTAAATCTCGCCTCCACCATCCTTGTAGTGTTTGTACCCCCCCCACGGCGTCAGAATATTCTCATGTTGGTCCGGAAACTATCCAGCCTACCTAGGCAATGGCACCTTAGTCTTCGAAATATTTCCCTTACAACCTCACACATATCCCTTCGCCTCTCCCGCTTTTCGAAGCGGTTGGCTGCCTCGTTGCATTCTCCTCAATCTCGTCTACGGTCGGAATAGCTCAATCTGAACTGTAGGGAGGGGGCAAAGAGTCCTGGATGATGCAATGTTTTGCCAAATATAGGATGAGATTGACTTGCTCAGTCAAAGTGAATGTGACGATCACACAGTACACAAGCTCACCCAATTGTCTCACTGCTGACTGAGTAACCCCACGGGAGATAGTCTGTGCAATTAACTCTCAGGATATCCAAAATGGCTGGATACTTTCCGGGCATACATCGTTTGTTGAGTCGTTAAGACTATTTTTTTCTATGTAAAAACTTCCAAGTTGACCCGTAATAATTTCAGTTGGTTGATATCTGCATACAATGTGAAAGGCTGAGAGTAACTCGACGATCGTGGAGTGCTTGTCTCTGGTCTAGTAAGCCGTGGTTCAATCCACAGCAGTGTGACACCAAAGAATGATCCACAATTCCTCTCTACTTAGCACAAGGACAAGGATTTAACAAGCTCTTCCCGATGCTAAGGGGTTGACAGCCGAATCAAGTTTTTGTAAGTTAAGCAGCGTCGAACTTGAATAGCACCTAGATGGGTGACTATTTGGGAATACAAGGTGCCATAAACAAAATACAAGGTGCCATAATCAACCCGACTGACCTGGAGGGGATTATTATTAACTGCCCGTGTGAACTTGAGTCCGCGACACCCTAGCGAAGAACGATAATATACGTACAATGTTCTTTCACTTGTAGATAATGGAAAATGTTGCGTGTATGTAAATATATATGCCTCCGACCGCAGAATAGAGAGATGGATGGTTTAAGTGCGCTATTTCGAACTCAAACAAGAATAAACAATTAAAGAAAATGTAGCAGTCTCATTTTCTTTAACTATCTATTCTTGTTACATTGTCTTGGTCAAATGATACATTCACAGTGTAATAACGGAGATATTTTGCAATGAAAGTTAAAATGTAATATAACGCAATTTATAATGATATATATATATAATATATATATAATGATATATATATATAATGATATATATATATATATATATATATATATATATATATATATATATATATATATATATATATATATATATATATATATATATATATATATATATATATATATATATAGCAGCACTAGAAATGGTCTATGGTGCAAGCACCTTTAGCACACTAACACTTTCATCAGCTCTACCTCAAACAAGACTTTATACATCTACCATAATTCCAACGGCAGAAGCAGAAATGTCATCTACCCCCAAGAATGTACTGAACGCACCCACAGAGAACCGGAAGGATCACGCTTAATTTATTATATAAGTAAATATATCAAAACTTTAATTCATTCCATTAATTATGTATATACATAGTGACACAGCAAATTCTGGTGATAGTTGGGAAATGAAACAATAATCCGATTATCATGTTTGTACCAGCGCAGATTGAATTCGAACCTGTTATACGTACGTATGGATTCGGTTCCCTTAACGTTGCCCACTGACTTTAGCGCCGCTCCATTACTCTACCACTACTGATTAGTTATTGTTATTTTCTGCGCTTACAAATTGAATGCTCCTGGTGGTAAGGGAACAACTTTCGTGAAAAAGTACCGATTTTTGCAGTTTTGGTGAATTGGGAAAATAAATATCAGTTGTTAACATCTGGAGTGTGCATACATTTTAGGGAATAAACTGTCTATCAACCTCTCTTGATAAATTGATAGATTGATAGATAGATCGATCGATAGATTGATAGATCGATCGATTGATAGATAGATAACAGTACTTAGTTTAGAAAGACGCCCACAGATGTACTAAGCCCTGGAGTTACTCTCATCGCAGAATTATCTGCTGCATATTCAGAGGTAACCAGAATCTTCCAGTAGATTTTTTTTTTTTACCGACAATGGGACGTCTTTGATAGGCCACCCAGTCTCATTCATCAATAGGAATAAAATAATATTGATGTTAATCACGATGGCCGGAAGGATTGAATAAAAGAAAAATATAAACTTCGGAGCACAAAGAAGACAACACACAAATGATGATAATAATAATAATAATAATAATAATAATAATAATAATAATAATAATAATAATAATAATAATAGTAGTAGTAGTAGTGATGATGATGATGATGATGATGAAGATGATAAAAAGGGCACTATTTTTCGTGGCGCCGATATCTCCAGCGGGTATAAGTACAACTGAATAAGGCAAAGAACGGTAACAGCAGGATATGGTGAATTCGATGATACAGATCAAAGATTATGTAAAAAAAAAAAAAAAGTCAGGTTGAAAAAAAAAGAACATAGAAAATGAATAAAAGGATCAACAAAAAAGAGAAAAGAAAGATACAAGTAAAAAAAAAAAAAAAAAAAAAAAAGGAATCGGTTTGTTTGTTCGTTTGTTTGCTATAAAGATTTAATAGTGTTAGGTTGTCGGGTGAAAATGCTTTGTTGTTTCTCGGAAAGAAGGCGTCTGTCGAGACAAAATATAATCTGCATCTTTTAAGCAGGTTTTCTTAAAATATTCAGTGCCAAACAGACGCCGAAAAAAGAAAACAGCGACAATACAAAAAAGAAAACGAACTTCAAATGACAAAAAAATCCATCCAATCATCAGGGCATCTTCCTATTGAGCTACCAGTAAATGTGTATGTATTAATACGCAGGTACACACACACACACACACACACACACACACACACACACACACACACACACATATATATATATATATATATATATATATATATATATATATATATATATATACACACAATTGTGTTTGTATTGGCGTAGAGGATTACATAATGCATACAAATAACTATATATATATATATATATATATATACTTTAAAAGGTATTTAGTTAGATTGATAGATAGATACACATGAACTATCGATATCTATATACGTGGTTATTAATGCACACGTGCACCTGCTAATATGGGGGAATATCGATACAACTAGCTGAAATACCCGCCCTACGGGTGGTTTTCAAGCAGAAGGACATTATGCCCTAATCTTTCACCTCTGGCTACAATGCACCATTTTGGTTACTTAGGGACCAGTATGCAGGTAAACAGAATCGGACGTTTAGTATTACATAGATGGAAAGATACATGGAAATCAGATCATTATTATCTGGGGTGAGTGTTAATGCTGCAAACCTTAATCTTTTAAATGTTAGAAAAATAATGAGCGGTAAAAATTGCTCTATTGGATTATTAGTGACTCCAAAAATTTTGGTGAATCAAAGTTATAGTAATTTTTCAGGTAAGCATGGACGCTGCTGGGTTCAAAATAAGTGACCAATTTACTGTAAAAGTCACATAGTAAACTGACCTCTACAATAAACTTATTTTGAAGGGGAATTTTCAAAAAATAACTTGCTAAAGACTTGTTGATTCCCATAAGTAACCGTAGAAAATTTGACGGCAACCCCCCGGCCGTTCTTGGGTTTTACGATTACGAATAGATGGATATTCGGTGAATTATATATATATATATATATATATATATATATATATATATATATATATATATATATATATATATATATATATATATATATGGTACAAATCAGGCTAGCAGTATAGCATAATATAATAATATATTAATAATATGAAGAACCTTCTGATACGTGGTGGATTTATTTCATAGAGTGCTCAATACATTCAAATTCATACTATGAAAGTCAAGTTGTTTTGGAGTAGAGCTGGAAATAAGTACTAGAATGTGGATTCGCTACACGAACCAGCTCATATATATATATATATATATATATATATATATAAAGCTTTCTAGACTATCTATGTATATATGTGTGTGTGTGTGTGTGAGAGAGAGAGAGTCGGCAACATAGAATATGCGACCGATAAACTGAGCTCGAATTCCGGTTAACACTGTTTCTGTCTACTTTGCACCAATATCCCGCTGCGTCTATGATATCTATCATTCGGGAAGGTCAGTAGAGCTGGACCACAACCTGGTGTCCTCAGTTGTTGAGACCATTTAACAATGGTCAAAGAGAACACAATCTAACGTTCACCAATCTGCATCATTTTGCAGTGCAAACAAGAAAAGGGACAAAAAAGTTTCTTCACCGAAAAGTTACTGAGGATAGGAAATGGGTTCTGCATGTAAACAGAAATCGGATGAACCAATGGCTACCTCCATTTTGTAAGTGGCAGAACTCTCCCAAATAGATGGGGTCAAACACAGCCTATCAGACTTATTCGCATTGAAGCTAACTTCCTTTTCCAAAAAGGCAATTGAAAAGTTGATTTTGTGTTCGAAAACTGTACTAGAGTACCTTACCCCAACTCAACTAAGAAATATATTTGTCTTCTGTAGCTAACAAATCATAAAGATGAAATTAGACAAAATCAATTCAGTAGCCTGTGTATGAATTATAAAAATTAATTTGATCCTTTCTGCTCGGGAGTTCAGGCACAGATGTGGACGGATGTAGTGCAGAGCTACGCGTTGAAATGAATAACCATAATTCGTGGGTACCACAATATTTCCTTCATGCGAAACCCTGCAACACAAATATCCAAAACGTAACTAAAATAAATTGAAATAATTGAATTGAAAAATAACCAAATTAGAAAACGATGACTTCAAATTGAGTGCATAAGATGTGGAAAGGTGGATATATTTGCTTATTCCTCCATTTTTCTTATGTTATTTTTTAATAAGATTATAATACCATCGTAACAGTCAAATGCATTAAAAATAAAGGGCTCTTATCGTAGTATTGCAGAACTGCAGTAATTTGAAACACCGGAGCACGAAAAAAGAAGCAAGTTGGACTGCCGATCTTTTATGCCTAAGAAAGTACTCGTATTTTACAAGAGGCTACAATTTCGCCCCTATTTTCCATCTAAATCCATTGCTTGTATTATACAAGAATTGTTTTATACACGAAGAAATATGGTACTTTGTTGAATTGAATATGCTTGCGTAAAACATGTGTCTGATGTGCTTCGGCTATTTTTTCAATGTCGGGATGTATGTACGATAAATGGACTCTCATTTTCTCATCAATACATTGAATAGTTTCTCTTTCTTTTGGCTCTTAATGTCGATAAGTGTCGAAAATCCTAATTCTCATAAATATGATGTTGAAAATTGCATGAAACTGGTCGATGCTTTACGAGCTACTGAACAATGGTCTCCTTTGATGGAAATCTCAAATATTTCAATAGACTACTAATATTCGATTCTCAATCCACGACCAACAGATATAGTTGCCAGTTTTTCTTCTGTTAACATCAAATCAACAAGATTTGAAACTCCAATGGAAGGGTTACGAATCCAGTTGTATTGTTCAGTGTTTGGCGATAGAAAGTAACAGCTCGATTTATCTTCTGGTGCTCTTGAATGTTCCACTATGATACGAGTCTTATCATTTATATGACTCTTACTTATCAAAAGAAACATTTCCAAGCTACAGTCTCTCGCCTTTCTTTTTCAAATCCGTATTTTTATGGAACGCCTTTATTTTATCGGTAGAAGAGAGAATATTTTTATCAACACCTTAAACACCCCTGCTTGAGCTATTAAGGTGCTTAAATATATCATACAAGTATTCTAACCTTGATATCCAAAATTCACATTGTAGAAATTTAAGGGAAAAAAAGAAAGAAAGCAGCTATTGTCGGAGTTCATGTACATGGTAGAGTACTTTTCACCTTGACAACCATCTGACTTTGGTATGTAAAAGTATACGCCCGTGAAACCATATCAATACGAATTTGCCCAATAAACGAGTTTTTACTGGTCTGATTTCAATAAAATTTACCATTTCGATAACTTGATCTAAAACGTCCTTCAACTTATCGCCAAGTGTTTGGGCGATTAAAGTCTCTCGGTTAACAAAGCTGGGTTGTGATAACATCCGGGTTTTGCTTTTTTTATAGACTATACAAGATTCCTAATGGAACCTACCATTGAGGGAGCTCCATTGGCACAAATACCAACACACGACTTCCATGATAAGTTCCATTTCTAGAGGTGGTCATTCGAATGATAAAAGAGCAACTTCTTTTGTAACGGCATACAGTTCTTTGAAGGAAAGAAACTGATTCACTATTTGATCTCCATCAATAAAACGAACGAATGCCAATAGCCACGCTTTGTGGGTAATATATGTTGATTCATCAATCTGCAGAACAAAATTTGGATGTTGAAGCTCATTACAGCCAACATTTTCCTCTATGTTAGCAAACGATTCCAAAATACGCCTGCATATTGTATTATTCGACAGTGGAATTACACTTTTATCTTCTTTTGTTTCATCCTCAAGCCCTGTTAAGCCCAAGTTAAACTATCTTTCTGCACGCAAGTAAAATAACCGACTCGGCTAAAATATGAGACAACATTTTAGTGCAGTCATATCCGATATTCCGTATGAAGCTATTAGAACTTTTTTTAGAAAATATTGATCTACTTTTAAAAAAATGTTGATGCTTTATCTGTTGTTCAAACAAACTTGAAAAAACTATCATATTTTCCTAATGGATGGGAATGTTTAATTTTAAAATGGTTGCTCAACTTGCTAAAAGGCATTGATTCATTTGTCATTTTATAACCACTTACCAATCACAGAGGCAATGGTTGATATTCATCTCAAATCCAAATAAAACTAAAGCATAGATAACTTTCATCGTATTTTCAATGAGGCCGATTGTTAACATTTCCCAATGGAAGAATCCGCCTCAGTTTTAGAATGACATTCATCAATAACACGTTTCACATTGAGAAATGTGTCCATTCTCTATAAGTGTATTCATCACCGATATAATAGAGCCAAACTATAGTGGAGGATTTTTTTGACTTGAGCTATGTTTTCTAATTCTATCCTGACAAATCGCGACCGTTACGAGATATGACGAGAATATGATAATAATTATCTAATTATATAAGATTATTAGATAATTATTCAAAATGTACTTAATTGTTCATATTGGGTTGAATAATTTTCTTTTCAATCAACTCTATTCACTGCTTGCGTTTGTGTTTGCCCATTTTATGCATCCGTAGTGGCTTTTTTCAATCGTAATTTTCTGTACTCTCATATCCAAAGATTGACGGTTTTTCAAAGACAAACAGAGGCATCCTTGGGTAGACGCAGAGGTGCCAAATATATTTTGAAATACAGTTTCCCTAAATTCATAAATACTTACACACTATTTTATATATGTATATTTTTTTCATTATTCGGTTGCCTTGGGGCGCACCTAGCTATTTCTCGAGGCGCACCAATCAGTGTTTGAGAACCAATGGATTTGACTATTAATGTTTTCTAATGAAATATGTCGATCTCTTCCCTAAAATAAAAACGCTACTTTCCGGTACACTTACTGTAAGTAAGGATGAAATAAATATAGAAATAATTGAAAAAAGAGGACCAACTCTCAACGTTTGTGTTTAAATGAGTTATTCTGAAGAGGAGGTACTTCGCTTCCGGTGGAGGGGTCCTAAAATGAATTTTAGCCAGGGGAAGTATTGGGTGGTTATTTTAGTCAAAGGAGTCACGTATATTGGAACATGATGGTTAAAAACTTCTAAATGACAAACCAAAATTGGGATGGGATTGAGGAATCGTAGAATAGTAAGGGGAAATGTGACTGAGAACCACTAATCTATGTTCGATTCTCACACTAAAATAGCTGGCTTGAACGCAGGATACTTTTACAGATTAGGTAGCGTTATAAAGAATTTTTGTTTTCTCCAGTTTGGTTTTTAAAGTTTTGATTAATTTTGTTTTATAATAATTCTTTCTTTCTTTCTCCCATCCTTCCTTCCATCCATCCTTTCTTTCTTTCTTTCTTTCTTTCTTTCTTCCTTTATTTCTTTTGACGTTGTGTGATATATCAAAACATAAATAAAACGTATTTTCAAAGGTTTGACGATGTTCCTAATGAAAGAATAGAGACTGTCAAAAGCTGTATATTCACAAACTTTAATTACATTCAAGAGGAACATGAAAAGGTTGCTCCCGGCGCACAAAGAGAACTATATCATTTCGATTCTGGAATGTTTTATAATTAGACACTTGTGAACTTGCCGCTGATAATGGGTTCCATCTGCGACACATTCAAGATTGTATTAATGACAGAGTTGAAACAAACTGCTGATTAGTAAGTTAGAAACTTACGTTTCCTACTTAATAATGTATTTTAGTAATAAGTCTTTTTATTTACCATTGAGTGTTCCTTTGAATATTATCATGGAGAAAACTTACCGCGAATGATATCAGTAAAAGTCACTTGGCGCAATGAAAAAGAAGTCTATTGTAAAGTTTTTAACTCTGTTAAAGTCCGTCTGGTGCTTCTTGGAGTAAAAGTAACCAGTCTGGTTAGTCACTGAACAGAAACTGTCAGGTGACTGACGTCTCGAGGGAGCCTATCATGTTGGGGGTGATCAATCAAAAAATCGAAAAACTGACTGATCAATGAATAAGTTATTTCTCTCTCATCATGTTGGGCAGTGATCACAAAAAAAAGTCTGGATCTTCAAAAACGAGTGTGAAGATGTTGGACCTAAACATAATTTCATTGAGAGACATCTTTCAGCGAATTTAACAGAAAAATTAACATTAGCTCCAATTGAAACATGAATGTAATTATTTGATTATTTATGTTCAGCGATACAGTTTTTTTGTCAATTGTTTTTCAATTTGGTCGCTTTATCTTTTTCATTTGATTGCTCTAGTTTTTGATTTGCTTGTATCATTTTTAAAAATTTTTAGCTCTTTATTTTTTAATTTTCCTTGCTTCAGTTTTAAATTTGCTAGCTCTATTTTTTTTTCAATTTGCTTGCTCTAATTTTCAACTTGCTCAGAGAAGATATAGAGACCATCGGAAAATGTAAGAGGAAAGAAGCAAAAATGATTAGTATATTGAAAACATATGGGACATGTCTCGAGGTTTCTATGACTGCTAGAATATATATGCCCCGTGTATCTCCTTCAGAAGTCTACTGGGACGTATGTGTCATGAAAAATAAAAGTAAATGAGATTTCCCGGCTTTTACGTCCGCAGAAGATGAAACTTACTCAGAAACTAGAAAGCACTCCGAGAATGCATACATTTGCTAATGTCGTAAAGTTATTAAAAACCGAATTAAAATAAACTCGTATCGCAGAGGAATTGACTATATATGTTTCGATTTTTCATAATTTTGGAATATAGTCTTCATATATGAAACAATATCTCTCAATCGGAAAAGATTTCTGGATCCGTCCTACATTTAACCAATTCTTTCTTAGTTTATGTGATTGATATTCATATAGAACTTTGAGGATATTCTGTGGACAAACAGACACTCATCCACGCTTGTTTTTTGAAAATTCGAACTTTTTCAGTGATCACTGTCCGGCAAAAGGCGAGAGAAGTAGCTCATTCGTTGACCCCCGCCTTTTCTATTTTTTTTAATTGATCGATTCCAACGTGGAATGCAGTCAAATGTCTCTGGTCACGTGACAGTTTTTATTGAATGACTAACAATACCTAAGAGAGTAGTCAAAATATTGGGTTTTCGTCATTATTTGAAAATGAAATTATGTGTGAACTGCGATGTTTATACCCCTTATATTCCGTCGGTGTTGAGCTTGGGAGTTCATTCAAAACTCTAAACTTTAAAGTTATTCACCTCCTCCTTTCGTCGTCGAAATTTGCATAATTTGAACACACGCCCGCCCACGCAGGCACTAACAGACATACACTCACTAAATAGAGTTCTTTTCAACATAATATCCTCCTTTGTCATTGCACTCAATCTAGTGATGAATAATGATAATAATAATCACATAAGTCGAATATTATACAAGGAATATTTCACATCAAAATCTAACCAATAATTACCTAATAGGTCACAGACTCATTGATTCAACCGTATGTACGTGTGTGACGTTTAACTATGAAAGTAGATGAGGAATATTTTTCGCATCAAAATCTTCAGTCATTGGTTATATCATTACAGCATGCGAACCGGTTACTGTTCCGCTTGCCTTGCGACAATCCTACAAACTAGAGGCAAACCATATTCAAGACCCACAGGAAATTAAGTTGGGAGAAAACTTTCGTTATTGCTGCGCTATTCCTACCACAGATGGAAAGTATATATCGTGAAACAATAACGTATTTTAGAATATCAGTGCTTTTGCATGGATAAATAGATAGATAGCTATACGTTACAGTACTTGTAGGGCAGATGTTTTTGTTTATACGTATAGGTGTGCATATGCAGAAACAATTTGCGAATAATATATATATATATATATATATATATATATATATATATATATATATATATATATATATATATATATATATATATATATATAAATATACGCATGTATATGTATGTGTGTGTACTTATATTCCATGTAACTTAGTACGCGAAAAATAATTAAAGAAAGTAAATGTTTTAAAAGCATTCTTATCTAGCTAAGTTTGTTGTCCCAAAGGATTTATTTGATGTCGCTATTATAGCAGAACATTTATAACATTAACCGCGTAAACAATGCAAAATCAAAGAGGGATATTGCAAATAAGAGAAAGTAATAAAAAAAACACAGACAGAGATTCTCGCCTTTGCCTCATAAGACGGTCGCCATCTTGGGACACAGCAAGAACGCTTGTTCTGCCATGTTGAATTGGGATGTTTAAAGTGATAAGTTCACTGGCGCCATTACTTAGATTGTGTTAATACCTTGGTTACAAAGTTCACTCGATGTTTCCCGTGGGACAGCGAAGTGGTAAGCACATTGGACTTTAAAACCTTAACATTTCCTTTAATATTATGCGAATATCTTATATGAGACATTATCAATTATTAGTAATTTTCACTGGTATTTGTTTCATCCTAATTTCAGCTGACTTTTGTCGTAATTTCTACATTATCGGTCTCCGAATTGTACTTAGTAAGCAGCATGGATCAGAGAATAAAAAAAATTAGGCTCCAGACGAAATTCAGACTAGCATCCCTATCTTTTGGATCAATACTTATCGATTAGGCTACAAAGGCCAATGGACTGTAATCGTCCGAATCTAGTCATATGTAAGTTGCATTGAAAAGCAACTGAAGTTCAGACAAATACTGATAAAAATTATTAAGAATCGACAATGTTTCACCGGAGAAATTCGATTAGTATTGCATATAATACTACTTGTGTAATAAAAAGCAATAGAATGAACATTACCTTACATTTTCTGCTTTAAATTCAAACCTCCTTTTATATATATATATATATATATATATATATATATATATATATATATATATATATATATATAATTGTCTATAATCGTGTTTGTGTGCACGCATGGAAGGGCAAGGTAGAAAAAAACTAAGCTTGACATCAGTAGCATCTCCAGTAGCGACTACTATCTGGAACCTTTTTTATCAGATAAAGTATTGTGAACCAGCGCCTCACAGACTTGGAGTTGAGATGCCTTCAGGGAATTATGTAACTCAAGTTCGTTTTATAATCACAAGAAAAATATTTTCTCATATTGGTACTTATTGTAAAATGAATCAATGTCATTCAATAATTTTATGAATGCAAATTTCGTTTCTGTTACATTTTTGTAATTTAAAATTTAACCATAATAAACACTAAACACCGTAAGTAATATTTTGCATTTTTTGTTTGGGGGGGAAGAATAATTTGTTTCTATGTTCAGTAACAGTAAAATTATGACTAAAGACAAATTATAGTTGTGCCTATTGATTTTATAACACTGAGTGAGTGGTTGCAAAAACATTTGTCTCATCAGTCGCTAATTGAAAAAATTGCAAAGCCCAGCAATTAGCCTTTAGTTTCAATTTTCCATATCGTTCATCTTAAATATATTTTTTTAGTTGTGTTTAAGTTATGTTTTCTGTTACAAGTAAAAGCAAAAAAGTATAAGAATTAGTTTTGCTCCCCGATCAATACCACCCCTTAAGATTTTAGGGGGTTCGAAGTAACTGTAACACTGAATTGGAAATTTACTCTCAGTCTATTGAACGACTGTCCAGAATCATTTTTCAAAAACACGTAAATTCATTTGAGCATAATTGAAAATAACAAAAATCCCTAAAATAATTCATTTCACACTGGAAGTTACTTGAATACTCCAAAGTCGTACGTTCACAAAACTCACATAAAATAAGGGTCCAGGTCAGGATTAAAGTAACAACGTGAATAGACTCCCCCAGCCCTCAAAACTAATGAAATTCTGTTTTTGTATTGTATTCTTCCTAAACTGAAAATTTCCCAAACGAAACGGCTCTCATCAATTAAAAGTACCAAAGATTTATTCTGAAAAAAAAATCTAATTCAGTTTTCCGTGTTTATTGCTTAAACGAATGCAAATCGTTCATAATCACAACTTGACTCTGACTTTGGATCTTTTGCATTCAGGAAACAGCGCAGATCGGAAGTAAAGAATAAGCTCTCAGTGTAAATAATCCACGTGTTGTGTACGAGAAATATTCTAAAGAGTATATTTTTCACCGTGTTGTCAAATCTGAAGTTATTTTCTCCGGGCAACTCTGGGTATCCTAGCTAGTAGTTTATATATCATTTCTTCCAGTGTATGTCATACATTTTCTGGCTGGCATTCACATTCGCTATGATTTTAAAAAAAACCTGGGTGTGTTGGGGTTCATGCATTTTACCAGATTGCCTTGACGAAACGATTCAATTTAGTAATTCTGGGATCGAAGATATTCAATCGGTGTTGCTTACAGGTATTCTAATATTTAGGTCAGCGACCCTCCTTAACACATTCACCGCTAACTTGGAAAACATACGGCTCACCAAAATAAGCACGTCTCCCGCTCATTGCCGCCTCAGTGGAGGTGAAATGCATAAATATTTATACTGTACTCATGTTCTAACATCCGGTAGGGGAAGTCACTCGTATCTGGAAGTCAAAATGTAATACACGCTATGTTCAGAATATTTACAAAACCTAACACGCCTCTTTTGTTTCTTGATTGAATATTTATTACCACCCAACATGTTTCCCGGAATCACTTTTTAATAATTCAAATGATCTGTTATGGTTTTTCTAGTTTGAATATCTATTGCATAACCTTTAATTAGACCTTTAACGAATTCTAACCCCATCCTAAACTCAATTATACCTAACTTAGTTTCATTTCTTAATAAGTTACTTGCCGCCGTTTGTATCCTTAATTTAAGAAATGTCACTGCATTACACCATCTTCATTTTTTCTTATAACATATACATATATATATATGTGTGTGTGTGTGTGTGTGTGTGTGTGTGTTTATCTATTTTTCTCCTTTTTTTCCTCCTATTACGTACTTTTGAACCGGATATCTTTTGTAATTGAAAAAAGAAAAGGAAGAAAAATAAAGAAAAATGGAGGAACGTAATTTTATTCTCGTGTCGTTCCCTCCGTTATCGTCTGCTTTCCATCATCGGCTTGAGCAATGATGTCAGCGGCCATCGTCACCAAATTAATGCCATTGCCTTTTATTGACAGTGATGGATCTCCAAGTCATCAGGGAGAGACGCTTGATAATAATTACATTTTAATTGGTGGGTGCGTAATACTGTTAAAAGAAGTTTCTAAGAGTGTTCTCACCAGCGTTGCCAATTTAGAAGTTGTTTATTTAAATTTTTGAATTTGCAAGTCCGGTGTTGTCAATTTAGGTCGTTTCTTGTTCTGTTTATTTTTTAAATTTTTTTTCAAATTTACGAATGACTTCCAAATTCAAAAAATTGAAAAAACCCTCTAAAATGGCAGAACTGGTTCTCACAAGATCTGTATGAGAATGGGTACGATGACTGGGATATAGGGGCTAGAAGATAGATAGATATCAACAGATTCAGAAATCATTATTAACTGATGGATGCTGAAAATTAAAAAAAGAAAAACTTTCTTTTCCAAAAGAGTCTACTTGCACTTGAATCGTCGTTTGAAAAAAAAAACTGACTGATACTAACGGAGTGGGATAAATAGTAAGTAGTGTTCTACGCTGGTTACGGCCTCAGCTGTTCCTGTTTAGGCTCCACAAATCACATTTCTACTCGGCCTGTTTGCAATACGTGAAATAGAATTAGAGGTGACAAGCACCCAAAGTGGCGTTACTCACGTCCACCCTTTAATATTTTACCTAAGGCTAGCTAGGTGAAGAGATGGATTCAAGGGTATTAGATCAAAATGAACACTGTCTCAGCCTGAGTTTCTAGGTTTGCTGAATCTATACTCCATGTCGTTACCCTCTTGGTCATCCTGTACTCTTGGGTGCACAGACCAGCCGTTTAAATTTTTATTTTAAGGCGGTGATAACCATGATAACTTTTAAGACCTGGGAGCAACTTGGTCGGTGATGCTATTACATTAATCCGGATTTATGGCCTTTCTAAAGCTTCCCGTCTCTTACATCGACATCCTAAACATACCAGTACAACAATTGCAATAGTCTCGCTTTGGTGGATTAAAGAATTCAATTTTAATCGGCCAATATGTATAATCTGCACTCTAGATCCATCATGTGTAAATACAAACATTTTTTTTAAAAACTCCAGTACAAAGTCAGAAGTAATTGCCCCCAGGTACTGAGAACCCTTGTCACGCCACTACAAGCGTTCTAATTATATATAGTTGCATATTGAAAAATCGGATAAGATAGAATTGAAATGAAAAGAAATAGATATTCCTTCAAGCGACTCACAGAAAATTGGAAATGTAATTTCTGCTTCCTCTGAAATGGCCGACTGTTATAAATTGCTATTAATTCTGACCACTCATTCATAACGATGCAGCGTGTTTGGATTTATAATTGTTTTTAGAAGAAGGGAAATTAAAACAAGTTTACATACATTTGCATATGTGCACTTATATTTATCTGTTAGCGCATACATAAACACATGCACACGCATGCATGCACACACTCATACGCACATATATTTCTGTATCTGTGTGTGTGAGCGTTCATCAATGTATATGCATATCTATACGTGTACATATGGGGAGTGTAAATATATGTGCATATATTTATACGAATGTATTTGAACAAAAAAGAAATAGATAAAATTTGTGTTGATGTATATTTATATCTATGAATTCCGCCTTACAAGTAACGGTCATGTATGTTTTGTAAAAAAATGGTCTGGAATTTGGATTTATAAGAAAAAACAGATCAAAATGATTTGGGGAAATTCTAAAGCCAGAGAGAAAGTTTAATAGTCATGAAAAACCAGAGATGTTGTTTCCCTTGTTAAAAGTAATTGTGAAGGTTTAGGAAATAAACCCTACAACATATTAGGGGCTAATGGAACAACTGAAAAGGAATTGCTTATAACATCGATTGAGGGAAGGAATTGAAAGATAGTTTAAAAATTTCCACCGTACGACACACCTAGCTGCTGCAAGGTCAGACACTACTCCTATTTCTATTTCGGCTGAAGATGATTACTGCAACTTCTGTATTTTATATCTTATAGATATAATTCATGAAAGATATTTTTCTTCAGCATAAATGTATTTATCGATTTGAATAATATAAGATTTTGCGTATTTCTAACAGACAATTTGGTACTTATGTAAAACTTGTCGATTAAGGGACATGACAACTAATTAACATTTCCTCGCCGTGATTTTTAATTCGTTGTTAGAGAATGTCAATTTTTACTACCCTATATTTGGCGAGGATTGTTCTTGTTGTTTTTATTGTTCTTGTTACTGTTTGGAGTTTGGAGTAGGACAAAACCGAATTGGCTGGTTGAAGATGAGCTGAATTTTCTGTTGTAAACATTTTTGTCGCCAGACATCTTCTCTTATATCCACTTGTAGAATATTCGTGCCGAGGCTGACTGGCGATTGGAAACACCACAGTGAGATCTAGATTCATGCCTCTTGTCAAACTCTCGTCCAAGTCTGGGGTTGACTTTGTCCTTAACTGTTACAACCACAACAACAACAACATCAATCCTCACCTATTTTCTAGATCTGGAGTTGACTAATTTAGTGGAGCAAACTTCACTGTTGGTCTGTCCCGTCAGGTTAGACCAAACTGATATATAACATTTTCCATAATTTGAAGTGATCAGCAGGTGGTCCTCTTACCGACAGAGCCAAGCTAAGAAGCCTTACATTTCTACGCAAATCTATGTAACAAATACGCCCGGGCGCATTTCCTTCTAATTAATGAAATACATTTATAAAATGGACATTTCCCAATCGTGATTTGAAAACAAGATAGAGTGACTGGTAAGCGGTTCTACCGACTAATACACATTTTCGTATTTTTTAGGCACAGCATAAAACTTGCAGTAATCATGTGCAGAAGGAAAACGAGCAGGACTGAGGTTTGACCCTCCAGTAACCAGATTTGTCTTAAGTGTTTTAGAATGAATGTTGTAACAGCGGCTGTAACCAGAGTTTGATCTCGCTTCTCCGACTCCATTTTTTGAATCGCTGCAGATTGTGCTTTTTTGATTAATTTGCAAATACATTAATCTTAATATTAAATATCAGCATACTGTCGGGTACATTTTGATTAGTACACCATCCCGCAGATTTGCCCTTAGTAGACGCGTCTCTAACATATATATATATATATATATATATATATATATATATATATATATATATATATCAACACATATAAACACATATAAACACACACTAAATATTCATATTAGAATGTTGATATGGCTTATGTATGGCCAGTGTATACTGGAGTCTTTTGATGTAACATCTGGGTGCCGTTTGTTATTAGATTTGTGAATTCATATTTTTCTGCAAGTTACTCGAGAGAGAAGACCAAAAAACAGATCTTTGGCGCAAACGTCAAGATTCATATGAACATGCAGAAATCACCAGAGAAAAGTAGGATGTCGGTTTTGACTCATAATCATTGAGAGAAACGTTTTCCGGCGTAAAAGGAAAGAACGGCTGAAGTTGAAGCATGGCTTTCATGGAGAAAACTGTCACCAATGAAAAAAAAGGGCGGTAACATATCACTTACTGCGCATGTGCGCACAATGTGACCTACATGATTGTGTGAGGGTAACGGTAGCGTTTTTAAGTCTAGTCAGGGCCACCGAGAGCAATTTTATAAGACGGTGAAAAGCTGGTTTTGCAACCCACCCTCTTTCACACTGCACAAACACCCACGTCCTTCAGCCATATTGTTTTCATCTGCAACCGATTAGAAACCGTTATCAAAATTGTTAATGTTGGTTTCTTCAGTTTTTAAGCTGGTCCGGCTAGTTGACTGGCTCTGTATCCTGCGTACAGGCCGCACCATTTCAATATATACTATTTGCTATGTACAGAAAAGACAGTTTGTGTGCTTTTTAAATACCCCCTCTAAATAGGCTTTTTTTTTTAAAGTTCGATTTGCAATTTAAGTATCTGCTAAATTGATCCCTTAGTTTGTGTCACGCTTACTATTTGAAGATTCAGGCTTTTTTTAGTGATCACCGACCAACAAAAGTAACTTATTCATCGACCAATCCCCTTTTTCAATTTTTGATTTATTTAATTGATCACAGCAAAACGACATGAGGCCAAAATAGGCTGGCTAGTGGATGGTTTCAATCTAGTGACTAACCAGAACTATTTTTGTAATGGACATATCGTATTTACTTTGAAATTTCGATACAACTAAAGAAACTCCCAGGCTTCCCTTGGCCCCCGGAGCCTCGGTGCGGTGCGCCAACGGCACTCCATCCCTGTTGCCTGTTGTAGGAATTCGAGTCCAAGTAAAGATTAGATTCTGAATGGCGACTTTCATAGCAAGGTACTCGAGAAGTTGACGCTAAACAATCTTCCCATTATGTTACTCTATAAGTGCATCTATAATGTATAACTGTATCCATTATTGGAAACAATCAATCAAGACTGTCAGCATCAACATAGGTTTCTTCAGTTTTAAATTGGTCTGGCTGGCTGGCTGTATGTTTGTATCGTGCATACAGGCTACACCGAAGGGGATAGTGGGCTGAAAATTTAAACATTTACTTCTTTGTATGTCTGGAAAAGAAACGGTGTTTTTTGATTTTTTTAATTACTCCCGAAATAAGTTTTTAGAGGAGTATTCAAGTAACAATGTAACTTCAAGTTAAATTGGTCCCTTATTTTATGTCCGGTAGCATTCACGCCTGGTAGTTTTTTGTGTTTTTTATGAACATTTTTAGTGAACATTACCGAACAAAGGACGAGAGAAGTAACTTATTCATTGATTTCTCTTTTCCCAACTGATCATCCCCAACATGGCATGCTAGTAAAATGCGTTGGTCATAGGACGGTTTCAAATGAGTGACAAACCAGACCTGTTTTAAATTTCGTTCTGACAGATTTTTTTCGCGTTATGTTGATATCTGATTCAAATCTAAGCGAATGTCTCTACCTTTTCCTAGGCAAAATAAAAAGTTAGGCATGCAAATTTTGAAAAATAAGGAAATTAAAAAATACGGCATGCAAATTAAAAAAGATGAGAGAACTGAATCGATGAGTATTAGTAATCATGTATACTGGGAGAGGGTGAGAATTAAATTTCTATTAGAAATCAGGTGTAACTTTTGAAAAAATCCAGAAACGATCACCACCATTCACAATTTGAAAAAAAAATCAGAATTTTCTTTGAAAATGCCTTCATTGTTTAATATGATATAATATAAGTTGAAAAAAATACAATCGACCAATTCCTCGAAATATGAAATTTTTTATTTCGTAAAGGGATAGTTTTCTTAAACCATAAAATGAAGATTTATACTATTTTTTGACTTCTCATGCTTTTTTGAAAATCCAGGCATTAAGCACCTTAATGTCGTATTTCACCAAGTATAATCCGAACCTTTTTCCGAAAATGTTGCGCTTAAAAATCTGTATGCGTATTATCCATGGAAACATATCTATTATGTATCTTTGCGTGCATGATTGTATAGACTCGATTCGGGGTGCGGGTTATCTCCGGTTGCTGGTTATACGTAGTGAAATACAGTTGGTTAATCTTGAAAGACTGGTAATATTGACAATGTTAACTAAAGCGTAATACACTTGGTAACAAAAGCATAAGTAGATATGTTACTAGATTCCAAGTTTTACTACCTAAAAATTCTGGTTTGGTTAATCAACTTCAAAATAAGAATAAAAGCCCTTTACAGGACTTCCTCTTCTGTTACATCTGTACCGATTTGGTACTTAAAAAAAACATTTGATACGTTCGGTACTACGTTCAGGAAATATCCTTTCAATTCTATATCTTATTTGATAGACGATTGAAATGTTTGAATATATTTCGATTCGCTTCCTACAAGGAATTTATAAACTTTACTTATATTTTGAAGTAGATATGGTGATACTATTATTTAGTCTCACATTGAGCGAGCAGGGAAGACCAGCACAACTGTTAACATTACTACTACTATCAAGATTCTAGTAAAGTCGTTAAGTTTGATAATTTTGTCTTAATTTCTTAGTATTTGCAATGTTTTTCTTTCATTGGTACTTAATGTACGTTTCGGTCTAAGCTTTTGGTACATTTGCTAAAAGCCCTTGTCCTTGAATATAAAACGTTAATTAAATACAGATATACACAATATAATTACTTAAATTCAATTAACGTCTCTAAACGGAAGCACAAGAGAGATTCTTCCCCTCTAGCCAAGCCAAGCCAAACAAGCACTATGGAAATAGTTCGTTTCTTTCAGGATTAAGTTGGGGAGAAAAATAGACATAAAATCTAGTCGGCAGACTTATGACTCCGAGCAGACACTGCAACGGTCTTATGCCTCCCACCGTTAAGAAATGACTGAATATAGACAAAATGTCTCCGCGCATGGCAATACACGCTCAGATACCGTTGATGCGAGACTTGGTTGATATCGTTGATGCGAGACTTGGGGGTCGGCCACTGAGTGATATCTGACATATATATGATTTTTTTTGAAAGCAAAAGTTTTGAAATGGATGAATATATCCGTGCACAATAACACACAAAGTAATTTCTGAACGGTCATGTACAGAATATATATTAACTATTGAGAGGTTCTTTTTATGACCGTAACATTTAGTAGAATTTGTATAAATCGAAAATTGTTTCATTTCGTTCCCCCACCCGTCTGTTCGTTCATGTCTATTTTTCTATTTGTATGAATGTCTACAGCTTAATTCGGCTCAACCCGAGAAAGCTCCTCATCGACAGCTCCATTTTCACTTAGTGTGCTACAAACTGAAGCATTTTATCTCTCTGTCTGTTACTCACAGTTATGCCAGCTTTGATTATTAATTCATCTTGATCAAGGTTCCGGGCAGTTAACAATGAATAATCAACATCATTTATCTATGATTCATCTTCGAACCTTCTTGGTAGCTTAGTCGGTTGTGAGATTGCTTCTGACACCAGTAGTCAGTGTTCGAGTACGAGTTGAGGCATCGATTTTTGAACGCCCGTCATGATGAAGTGGTTGGCATTCTGCACTTTCAAACTATAACAGTACTTCAGATTTACATTTAGTGTTCGGTAAAGAGACTTTCTTTTCAAATAACCTTCCCTCCTTTCTTTCTTGTCAACCCTCCCTCTCTCTCTCGCACATACACACACACTCTCTGTCTGCCCCTCTCTCTTTCTCTCTCTCTCTCTCTCTCTCTCTCTCTCTATATATATATATATATATATTTGCGACCTCATACCACTCAAGTCATCTTTAATCCGATCCATGTCATTTCAACGTATTATCCCATAAGTATTTTAAAATTAATTTTATGATCTTGATGGATTCAATTTAGTTATATTTTTATTTATATTTATAATTTTAATTTATTCTTTATTATGAGGTTCATCATCAGCTGTTTTACCATAGCCCAGTTTCGGAAATATTATATATATATATATATATATATATATATATATATATATATATATATATATATATATATATATATATATATACTGGTAAAGTGACAATTGCAGAGTAAGCTGTATGCTGTTTATATATATATATATATATATATATCAGCACATAGCTTTCTTTGCAAACGATGCAAGTTTCTCTGAAAAAGGTGGCCGGCAACCATCGAAAAGCACCAGAACATGCCCAGATGATAATAGATTTCTTTCGAGATGTAAAAAAATTTTTTTTCTAAATTTCTCTTCACTTTTTTATTATTTCACCAACATTCTGTCGAATCAGCTCAAATCCACACACACACACACACACACATATATATATATATATATATATATATATATATGTGTGTGTTTGCAAGTTAATGTCGTCGACCATGGCTAGAGTGTCAGATGAAGATAAGCTAAGTAAATATCTACGAAGTCAGTCTAGATGTATCAAGCCAACTGATAATTTTCAAGAAAATGTCTACCCAAGTCAATAGCTCCTTAGTCCTCTTCATATCATCCCGCTTAGACCTCATACGCTTACCCTTTCCAAAACCGTCACCTTTCAGGATCGCCATCAGCTGCTTCGTCATGTTCTCCTTAATATCATCCACGGACTGAAATCTCTCCCTCTCTCAACGGTTAAAAGACAGAAGTCATAGGGAGACAAATCTGTTCTGTAAGACCACTGACAGCCCTCGCCGATAAAATGTTTTGCCAAATATTTGAACAAGACGTGAAGAACGAGCAGGCTCAGTCTTTCTAAATGCAACGGTAACTGTGCATAAGCTCACTCAAGTGATAACTCACTGAGTGACCCCACGGGAGAATTTTTGTTCACAAAAGCGCGGTAAAGCTCTCTCTTATAGGTTACCAAATCAGGCCGTGCGACCTGTTCTCAAAATATAAAAATTTCCGTTGCTAAAACCTGTTCACCTCAGTGAAGTGCAAAGCAATGCTGAGTTTATTTAAATCTGGATTCAAATCCATGGGAAGCCCCCGAACCCAATATAAATGATTGGCATTGACAGTCAGTACTCTCGACTACTTGTAAAATTCCTTTGCTAAAAAAATATTCCGTTTGTATTAATGAAATTCGGTGAGTCTACAGCAATTTACCTCTCCTCTTTCTTCTTACTCTCTTGTACAAATTCATAATCCCCCCATGTTATTACTGAAATTGTAGCATTTGAACGCAGGTAGGAACAAGCATAATAATATCATAGATTATATCTCTATTTACATTATATCTGGAAAAAAATGAGACATTGGTAAAATCTTTCGCTTTTGTCATTATTTTCTATGATCCATGTTACCTATAATTTTCCATGGCCAGGGCTCAGTGATTCTGTGTGCTTGTTCTCACTGTTACGTCTTCATCTTCAGAGCTGTCAGACCTATTCTCTGGTTCTATTTTATTCTCAGTGTTGATTTTGCTGACGGGAAGCATCTCTTCCACGAGTGTCATGTTTAAGGCAGCATCAGCTTACGTGTCCTGGATCAAAATGCCTGTGAAAAACTACTAAGTGTGCATGAAATATTTTACTTTTGAGATGATCATTGATTTATTCATTTATTTATTCATTTTTGCCTCAAGTTTAAGAAGTAAAAGTCAGTCACTTTTAACAAAAAAGTGTGCAATAAAATAGATAGTTTATTCGATGTATTGCCTTTACTTTTTTTACGTATTCATTATAGTTTTATCCGATGGTATAACATTTTTACTGGGCGGCATAATTTGTTCTGGTGCACGGTAGTACATTATAGAGTGAATACAGTCACAAAGGAAATATAGCTCAGTTCAATCCTTTTATTAACGTTTCTTCCTCTCTTACCTGCAATAATGTATTAAATATTAACTGACCCGTACAATTTAATGGGTTTTCTTTAATACATGTTAGTAAATGTTGGTTAACGGGTCAGAGCTCCTTGTTTTGCGTAAAATGACGTTTTTATAGAATTGCATTTCCCCTAACAATAATATACAGATATTTCCCGACCTACGATTGGATTAGGGATCAAAATTGAACTTGTAAGATGAAAATTTGTGAGTCGAATGCACTTTTAAATGTATTCTATAGAAAAAAGGACTTGGGTCCCTGTTCTTGATTATTTTTATTCTTAGAATAAAGTTAGAATGAACGCTAAATTACCATAATTGTCTCATTAATTGAAAGAAAAACCGTAGTTCACAGTATGAAATTACTCAATTACCGTTCATATAATTGCATAAACAAATCACTAATCGCTGTCAGATGAAAAGTGTATTTCCAAGAAGTCATCATCGTTTCCCTCACATGTAGTAATAGTCCAGTCAAATTTCACCCCCAAAATTGTCAAACCCAGAATTAAATACGCTATTAACAAAATCAAACGAAGTGCAGTTTTATGTAAAATAAGAAAAAAAAAAAAAAAAAAAAAAAGACATGAGCCTTTGGGGATTTTTTAAAGAACAAATGTAAAGGGTGGTGTTTAAATAAAAATGGAGGATTTCAAAATTGTATTGTCTCCATTCAGAATTTTTTATTTTGAATTTAGAATGATCGATCATACGCTGATTGTGGAGTTTCAATTTTATGGTGATTAAGTCAAACCGCTTTGCAGTTGGCTGCAGAATGGCTAAAATCGACTGTAAATGGCTATCCTCATTGTAAATGTCTATGAAATGGTTTCCCCGATTGTGAATGGCTGTAAAAAGGTTGCCTCAATTGTGAATTTTGAAGTTTCTCACACGCTGTCATTCAATGTCAAAAATGGCACACGGCTTTTATGCGTCGTCTTTAACATCGAATGAGAGAGTACGTGGTATTTGGGGATTACTCAATATATTTGATGTATCAACAGTTTCTTTTTTTCAGGAATTTTTACAAAAAGAACGGCGCACAAAAGATGTAATTTAGTTTACAGAAGTGACAAAATGATGAACAAACAATTGTGAGGGCGGTATATATTGGAGATATTTTCTGCATTTAGTGGTCGTTTCACGCAATGAGTTGCAGATAACATAGACCATAACAATCGGACATTAGATTGACAGGGCACTTTCCATAACATGGGAATGATGGCTGTATCTACTAAATTAGGGGAAAGTTTTTGATCCAAGATAGATCGATTGAGAGACATAAGAGATCCATGTATGTAAAGGTTATAGTTGTAGGAAATAGAGTTGAAAAAATATTACGATTTCCCAAATAGAGGAGGATTAAAATCTATCATTTTTTGACCTATCAATGCATTTCTCGTCGGGCAGCAGCAATATTCAAAGTAGCTGGTCTGTGTTCATGCAGCAAGTTTCCCCCGGAAGAGTGCTCCTCAAAGTCAACTATCACAATGCTTTCTAAATTGGTCTCAATCCATTTGATAACTCTTGCATCTGTTCTATCCTTGTCAACATAAGAGTTCAAGCAATGGAGTTGAACATCCCAACAGCCTTCATCGTATTTGATCAGTCTTTTTATTTTAAGGAAATGGAGATAATTACGGCCAAATCGGATTACATTATGTGCAAATCTAAAGAATTGCATAGTCTGATTATCTTCTTGGGGACGAATGGTGACTTGATGGTAGGATCTGGACTTGAAAAGGCACAGCAAAAACTATATGGTAAGAATACTGTGGGACACTCGGTGAGTGAAAAAGGCCGTATCGAGAGCATTGAGAGGACATATAAGCTGATGCCTTAAAACATAACACTCATGGAGAAGATATTGTTATCAAAATCAACACTAAGTAGATCAAGGAAAGAGGATTGACAGCTCTGGAGATGAAGGTGTGACAGACAGCAAGAACAAGTTGGATGAATCAGTGAGCCAAAATAACATAGAGACTCAAGAAGAAACATGCCAACTTGAAGAAGTTGACTTTGATGAACTGCAAAAACATTTATAATCAGTTGATGTCAAATGAACCCATAGAATAAAAACAAACAGAAGCTTTCTTCGACCTCAACAACGACAAAACTATGACCAACTTATTGCATGAGCATTGATATCGTGAAAGAGTTCATCTGAACGGGAGGATTAGTGACTGAGAAATGCATTTGAGCTCTCTAGGAAAGATGCTTAACCTTTTTGCCGTGACTGGCCATAGTTGTTATGCGAAAAGTGGTTGGTTGTATTTGTAAAAAAACTGCAGGGATTAAGTTCACCGTTCTGTTGTATGAGAGGAAGGTCTATGGTCCCGTTTCAAGTTTGAGGTTTGTAAGCTTCATAATGATTGTTGCGTCATCATCCAATTTACTACCTGAGAAGCTACCATCTACCAAGCGTGTAGTTACGCATCATACATGGCGTGTTCGGATTATTCAGTGGAAAACTTGGATGGAATT
>OY735227.1:25139988-25179988 GCA_963457665.1 Thysanoteuthis rhombus | reverse complement strand
TATTGATTCTAGAGCCACACGTGATTGGTTCTGTTGTTGATTCTGCCTCGGCTCTGATCAATAAAACTTCTGACTCTAAGAACTTACTCAAAAACATCATTATCGTTATCGCCATCGGTCTTTTAACGTTCGTCATAGGACATAGACCTACCTGTGATTCACTATACCTCTTGATCATGGGCGTCGCAGAGCAAATACTTACCGAAATCGTGTCTCGCCATGTTACATTTTGCCGGATACAATTTCATATCTGATCTCTGGGGATCCATGTTGTGAGTTGTGATGAACAGCAGTTGTCTTACATCCTTGCAAAATGACCGGCACACTGCCATTTGAGTTTTTTAATTTCTTAAATGATATTTCTGACCTCTGTTTGTTCTCTAATATGATTTGCTGTCTTGCGATCTCTCCATGTGACGTTGAGCATGATCCTTTCCTGTGCTTGTTGCATGATTTCAAGTTTTAGAGCCAATTTTTTGGTTGAGTTACAAGTTTCAGTTCCATAGATGACAATCTGAAGGACGCATAGGCTGTAAACTGTTCTTTTGAAGACTAACTGGATTCTCTTGTTTTTTGAAGGTTCAGCTTGCTATACCGAAAACTTGCCGACTAAAATGATTCTTTATTTGATTCCTTCTTCTTTTGATAATTTCATGGTGATTCTTTGTCCCAGGTAGATGTAGTGATCTACTACTTTCTCAGGCTCGACATTTTCGATTTGGATTGTTTCTTTGTCCTCAACGAATCTGTTGCACATGACATTGGTTTTACTTGAATTCATGAGACCAAATTTATTGCTTTTAGTCTGTCTAGTACTAGAGATCATCAAAGTTCTCAGCAAAAAAAGACGTTGCTGTCCGAAAATCTGAAGTTACTTAGACATTCGCCATTAATTCTGATTCCTCTATTTATCCAAGTTTCGAGACAAGTTGTGAAGATTTCGACTGAGCCGGTATCACCACGTCTCATTCCTTTTTCGAGTTCTGGATCTTTATATAGCTTGATGAAGAAACAGCTGTGCTGGCAGATATTTTCTGAACTCCGACATATACGGGATGTACGCCTACAATTGCATCAATGACTTTGGTGATTTCCACCGAGTCGATGCTTTTTTGAGTTCAATGAATGCTTCAACGATTGACTCTGTATTCTGCTGCTTTCTCTCTTAGTTGGTTGGTCAAATGGATATGGCCAATGGCTGAATAACTCCTTCTGGAGCTAGCCTGTTCTGGCAAGTGTTTTATTGATTTGGCTAACCTCTTCGGTAAAAAGTTCGTATATACAACTAAGTAGGTTTATTCACCTGTAGTTGCCAAGATCTTTTGGATTCCCTTTCTTATAAAACAGCATTATGATTACAATGTTCCAATCTTCTGGGATTCTACTATTTGAGGCATAAGTTGAACAGTTGGGCTTGTTTCCCAAGTGATGACTTTACCAGTTTTTTTTATTAGGTCGATGGTAATGTTATCTGGTCCAGGTGCCTTTGACGGTTAATTTTCAACTACAAATAGAAGCGGAACGTGCAAAAGTTTTGACGTTGTTCATTTAGCTCCACTCTCCTCATCTTCATCATCATCATCGGTCTTTCAACATCCATCGTTGGACATAGACGTTACTGGTAGTTAGCAGTAAGTAATAACGATTGTCTATAAACGTCTTTAAAAGGAATGATGAAAAGAATTAAAGATTTAAACGGTACTAAAAAGAAAGGACATTTCTATACACGTCGTATACAAGTCAACACCTATAGTTGATTCACCTGGAAGAAAGAAACATTGTGTATAAACACAGTTTTTTGGTGAAGTTTGTATGGCAAAGAATATATCAAAGTTTTGTGGTCGTACAAATGCTTGTACGTATTTAGGATATTTCTATTTGACACGTGAAACAGGAAAAATGTGTTCTTGCTGATAAACTCAATGGGTAAAATTCTGTCTGATTTTTTTTAGATGAGGAATCATCAATATGTATAGATTTTTTCGGATTACTGTCCTCATCTTGGTTCATCTTTTGAACATGACGTTCCGTCTGTTGTACCCTACTGTCCCAGCTAACAAATTGACGTTACTACAATGTTCCTACTGACAACGTTGCAAAAACTTTGCTTTATAACGTTATATTAACGTTCCTTGGTAGAATTCCCAGAACGTCGCCGTGACGTTGCAGACAACGCTTTTTTTTTCAAAAGTTCTCGAAGAAATTAGGAGAACATGCATTTTCAAAATTAGTGCTTCCAAACTGAAGAAATGTTATACATCCAGAGGTATGAGTGAGAAGGTTCACGTATAGTCCAGAGAAAAAAAAAGTATTTTGATGCTTTTCCCAGAATGAGCGAAATTTTCAGCTACAGCGCTTTGTAACGTTAACATAACGTGGCAGTAGCGTCTGTGATGTGCAGCCAGTCAGGATTTAGAAAAGTACTCAATTGTAACATTATAGTAACCTGCCCACAACGTCACATGTCCCCCAACCAAATTACAACTTGTTTGCCACGTAGCAAAAACGTTCCGTGTTGGCTGGGGTCTTATCACCAAATATGGACAGTAACATGATTATGATCAAGGAAATTCTACCATCCGAAAAAGGCCAGAGGGTACAACGGCTGAAACATTGTGATCAAAAGGTGAACCTAGACGAGAACAAAAGTATGAAAAAAAATCTATACGTGTTTATGGATACATTTTTCGAAATACATCTATAAGCAAAATGTGTCTGATTAAACGTGATGTATTGATGTGAGTATGTTGACGTCAAAATGCCGACTGGCTGACAGTTCAGAATCCATTATACACAACATTTTGGCGACCAAAGAAACGATTATATCTGGATTATTGTTTCTTTAATTTTATTGATTCAAAATTATTGCTTAATTTGTGCTGATTGGCAAGGAGGTTTTATTTTTATGATTGGCTTCGAAAGATTTATTGCCGTTTTGATTCTACCTTTTTTCACAAATGTGATTTTTGGTCATTTGCACTCTCTGAATGATAGAGTTCACTTCAGATACCATAATGTTCATTTCAATATTTATTAAATATCTATCAGAGAAAGAGATTAATTCTCCAGGGCTCGTTTTTAACTGATTCAGTGAAGTAGTCTTGCAAGTGGAAGGAATGTGATATTTTTCTTGAGTCATAGACATTTTTAAGACTTTCTCGCTTTTTTTGTTGTGTTTTTTTTTTTCGTTTTTATACAAATAAGACCCGTTTTTTTTTATTAATTGGAATATCTTCAAAACTCAAACTCATGTCATTGCACTTGCCCCTATCCTTGATCCAAAATCCGACGACTATTGCGAACTTCACCATACGGCACAATCAAATCAATCCAATTCCCCACGGTTGCCCAGCAGGCAGGGTTAGCTTAGGAATATTTTAGGCTCCCGGGCGAAGCGATGCACTGGGGCCACTAACCTCCCTCGCCCCGACAGATCAACATCAAGTTTTTATTTTCCAAATTGAATTTCGGGGTCCCTAAAATCGCAGGCTCCCGGACAACTGCCAGGTGTGCCCATGCGATAAGACAGCCTTGCTTGCAGGATTTAATCCTCACCGAAGTCCTCTGGGTAAAAAGAATCTGGATCCCGAACTTATTCATACGCTGACCTTTTGTCACATTCTATCATCGTTTTTTTTTTTCTCCCGAAACCAGATACGTTAGAATATCACCAACAGAGATTCAACGATAGGATATTGAATCGACAGGAATTCAAAATTGAATAAATATTAATGCGAATGTTATCAATGATTAAGATTCGTTTTTTCCCCGGAGACGGAACAATTATGGGCATATGGAAACAAATATGCATATATTGCTGACTCAACTTGAAATAAACATATAAATACAAAACAACAGATATCAAGCGTAAACAGAGTCTCCTTATGAAAGAAAAAAACTTGGACTTTACATATATATATATATATATATATATATATATATATAGCATCTGTATGCACAAATGATCCTAAGAAATATATGAAATTTTCCAAGGCCACACCAGGATTTGAGCGTATGGTCAGCCTGGCTTTAATCGGGGCTTCTAACCACTAAAACACTTATTCACACATGGAAAGAACGGTAGATTTATATCCTGATACTTGATGTTGTCTTATCAGCTGTATGAAAAAAAGAGTCGTTGTTTCGACAGTACTATTGAGTTTTAAATTTATGCCAGAATATGGTGTTAAAAAAACTAAAGGATCTCTCATTTTCATATTTAATGGCAAATTTATCAATCAATTGTCTTTGTTTTTCTTTTCTCTGCTATGATTCGATTAAGCAAATGTAATTCAAATTCATATTGTAACCAAAGCTACTTTATAAGAATCTATCTAAATTGAAACAGATCTTTTCAAATAACTGTACTTAGGCATGATTTTAAATTGTCAGTAGTTCTTTAAGTATTAAATCTGACCTTCATTTCTTTCGGAAATTTTAATTTTTGAGAAAAATTAATGTATGCAAAAGTTTCCAGTGAGACTAGATTTCTGCAGAATTCGTTTTAGACCAAAATTCGAAAGCATTAGATAACAATAATTCTCCCAAGTATTTGTTTTCAATCCATAACGCCCTCGTTGCCCCCGGAAATTTGTCAGTTTTAAGAAAAAGTATTTTTCAGAAACCTTAGAAGATGGGTTATATTTACATTGTAATTACTATGCTAAAGTAGACAGTTACTTCCCGTCCGTCACATGCAATTACAACTTTGAAGTATTTGGTTACTTAGTTACATTAGTACCTTTCGGTTACTTTCTTATTTGTAAAAATAATCATTTGTTTTGCGAACACAGCGATTTTGACCACTGTCGAAATCGACCACGGATGCACAAAAGGTCAAAAACTATTCTATTACACCAGGCGATGTTTAAAGCAATAACAGTATAATTCAACTTCTGTTTTTCTTCCAAGAATTTCGGACACATTCGCTCACTTGATGATAAAAACGTCACACAAAAGTTCTTTGTTTTAACATCGAGTGCGGAATTTCACAATTTACAATCGCCTTTTAATACAATTAGTCAGCTGTTTGGTTCCAGATATATCACTTGGTTTTTGCTCCTTTATGCAACTGTAGTCGATTCCGAGAATGATTAATATTTTTTGCTTTCACAAAACAAGGAAATATCATTTAGGTAGGAAGGAATCCTTTTTTCAAATTTTATATCATTGGAATCTGAAAGCAACCTATATGTGGCTCTTCTCTTTCTAATTGAGCTCACTGGTCAGTTAGAAATTCGAGAAAGCACTTTTATATCTTTTATCCTCTACGATCGTAGGCATAAATATACATAATGTTCTCATCGAAACATACATACATGCACAAGTAAGGGGTCTTGGTCAGCATTCAACAACGAGAGTAGACAGCCCTATTCATCAAAAATTCAAAACTTTTCAAAACGAAACAGAGGTCTCAACGATTGAACGCATCAAAAATGTATACTGAAAAAAATGAATAAATAAAACACATGTTATTCAGTTTTTCGCTTTTAGTGGTTGAACGAATGTTAAACTTCTTAAGATACAACTTAAACTCTGGCCGTGGATCTACGACATTCAGTAAATAGCGCAGATCGGAAGTCAACAATAAGCTTTTCATGTGACTACTCTTTCCTTCAATTCGTTTTGTTATGTACAAAGGAATGTGTTAAAGAAGATACTTTCCAATGTGCGGGAGTATGCGCAAACCTGCCAGAGGTTTCACAACACCCATGCCAGGGAATCGATCGCACAATCTGACAGTTACTATACTCAATACACTCAAACATTTTTGGCTTCTGCCCACTGGTTGTGTGGTGTGTGGAGACATATTTTATTTTTGTATTGTCAGATATTCATTGATTTTCGCCGGGCAATGGCAGTATTCCCTGAACATTATTTAGCTACTTATTGTTTATGTGTTCATATTCTTGAAGAATTGTGGACAGAAAAGTAATAATTTGGTTTTAATACAAATCATAGCTGAATACATAATATGCATTCGACAATGATCACTCCTTATGTTTAACCAAGGAAAAGTTCGGAGGGCGTGAGGGAATGGATCACTGATGCTTATAGTAATTATGCAGTAGGTGCAAGCAGAGTGTCAGGAATGCGTTCTTAAACTGTGATTTTGAGCTCAAGGACGAAGAATGCTCTGGAACATCTTTAGAATATGAAAACTGGTGAATTGAAGGAAAGGGTAGCACAAACATAAGCTCAAAGAAGAATTAGAAAAGTGAATTTCAAGGGCGTTAGACGACTAAATGGGTGGTGGAGCTTGAAAACAAGAAGCTGGTAGGGGCGTTGGAAGACTTGACGTAATTGGGGGGGGGATAAAGGCAAAGAGGGCAAATCAATATCCCCACGTATAAAGTCGTATCAGGCCCATCCTTCATTGATTATTATTCATATTAGTTAATCAAATACTTTTAGAAACTTTTGCAAATTTATACTTTTTGGATATAAGTTAAATGTTTAAATCGAAGAAAAATCTTATTCGAATCTAATTTTCAATTTATCATTTTCGATCGACTTTACGCGTGGCTTTGATGAAATATATACTTTAAAAGGGGCCAGGGTACTGATTAGATACTTATTCTAAATGGGGGTGGGGGTGCTGATGATATATATGCTCTAAAAGGAGTGGGGTACAAATGAAATATATACTCTGGAAAAAAAGTTTGATTAACCTCTGAATCAGAGTTTTGCAGTCATCTCGTTTAATTAATGCATTGAGAGAGAAAAGAGATTTATCTGAGAAAGGGAGTCAACCGTTGATTTTGCTGCACGATAACGCCCGTTTCCATTTTGCAGATGAGGTTCAGAAAGCGATCAAATATTTAGAATGAGAAGTCCATGGACGCACCGTGGATTCACCAAACCAGTTACCTTAAGACTATCATTTGGTTAGTTTCACACGACACTCTTTTTCTACTTAACGGTTCCAGCAAGTTCAAGATATCGGAAAATTTCTCAAAGAATTCATCAAATCGTTCTCTTATGATGTAATATACAACGTAACTAAAAGTTGGCTCAGGATCATAGAGAACCAATATCTCAATTCCTGAATAATGATGCTATGAATTTTCATGAATAAAACATTTTGTGAAAAACGAATGCGACGAATGAGTGTATGGCAGAAGTGACGTGTGTATGTATGTGACAATTCAATTTCATTCAAATTTTCAAAATGTTGACAATTTAATTTTATCACAATAAAAAAGCTTTCTTTCACATCATTTTGCTTTTAATTGACCACAGATAAATGAAAAGACATTGATATGGCAGATAAGGCAATCGTCATACACGCGTTGCTAACACGAAGATAGCAGAACGAAAATACAAACTTTTATCATCTGTGTTCGTGACTAAGCTGGCTTGAATTTAAAAAACTTATTTACAGACCAGAACAGAGGGAGGCAGCGGGCAGTTGGCATAAGCCTATAGCTTTTTTAGGGAGGGGTAAAAGAGACCACTTGGTATCGCAAAGAGCCATGGTGGACCATTTACCACTTAATGTTAATATTTTAGAAATTTCATAAAATATTATTACTGATATATTTTAGTTACAGAATAAATATGAATGACGTTCTCCCCTGGGAAATATCTGAAATAGAGTAATAAAACATCTAGAAACTGGAAATTGTGGAGAATCTAGGTTAATAAACCCGTTTGAACAAGGCACCCCAAAGGGCCGAAAAGGTGTTTTTTTCCTCAGAAAATAAAAATAAAAACATTTTAGAAGGGGCCAATTACTGATGCCAATTTTCAAGTCTTGACAAAACGGTTCGGCCAGGAGTGTTAGAACACGCTAACACATAAACAAACATTAACAAAGGCGCATATAAAAAAAAGATTGACCCCTTTGCCCTCTCTGATGGCTACGTTTGTTCAATGTGCTTTTATATTTTTGCTTATTGCAGTGTTGCACTCAATTATCTCATGTACGTTTTGAATAAAATGTTTGCCACTACGTTTTTTTTAATTATTTCATTCTGTTCTGTTACTAGTAAGTAAATCATATATAATAGAACTACATATACGTATCCATATACACAAACCATATGTATTTAGCACTTTACGAAAATACTTAATGAGCAGTTTGAATATATATATGTATCGGTAAATCTTGGTCGCCGATGGTTGAGTCGGTAACACTTGTACATCGTTAACACTAGTCCAGCAATTGCCGTATTTCTTCGTTTAAAATATGATTCGTGTATGATACTAGTATTAGATTTTGATGTGAAAATAGGTGTAAAATTATAGCCTCTTGTATAACAGGAATACTGGTTTTGGTACTACACTTTGGCAGTCCCACGTGTTTTTCTGTTTCGATGTTCCAAATTAGTGTTTTGTCATGTTGCACTTATACAATAAATGCCCTCTAGTTAATGCCGTGTTCTGTTAAAACTGTAATTATTTTGATTCGATCAAATGAAATAACACAAGAAAAATTTTAAATCTACTTTCGTACACTTTGTGGACTCAATTCGAAGCTATTGTTACTAGATTTACTTATTTTTCCATTCGATTCAATTATTTGTTACTCATGTCAGAATTTTAAAAAATTTATTTGAGTTGAGGGTATTTGTGTTGCATGTGTTTCATATGAAGAGGGGAATAAATATTCTGGTATACAAAAATTACGGTTAAAACTTTTAATCTTCATCCCGTGTAAATTCAGGTTACCTGCACCTGAGCTCTTGAGGGAAAAGTTTTTAAAAAAAAAGTTTCGTTCACAGACTTCTAAAATGTCTTTGTTTGATTCATTTCAAGTTTACAGAAGGTTAGTCGCGTAAGTCAAATATATCTTGGGGTGGGAGAGCGGGTAAGTTGAGTCACCTGGAACTGATTCTTTATTCAGTTCCGCGCTATTAATTTATTTATTCACTGCTGAAAGGAACCCTGTCTGAGTTTTGTTGCGACAAAAAGCAACAGCAATTAGGAGGTAAAAACAAATGAAAGTAAATAGTAGCAAAAAAAAAAAAATAATAATAATGATTTATTTAATAAGACAAGTAAAGAAAATAGAGAAAAAGAGTTCAAAACACACACACACATACATATATATAATTGTGTCATTCACAGACAGCTGTTTCATTGTATTATAACTCTTCGATGTGGCTATAGACAATCCGTTATCCCATCCAGTACCTACCACGAGGTGAGAGAGAGAGAGAGAGACAGAGAGAGAGAGAGAAAAGAGAAGAGAAGAAGGAGGAGGAGAAAGAGAAGAGACGGAAGATGAAATAATGATACTAACAAAGCTAATCATAGCAGTTCGAATGGATTCAAAATTAGAATTCACCAGAAGGATTTAAAGAAATAAAAGTTATTAATAGACACTTTTCCTCAGATTGACTTCGCAGAGGATTGAACTCAGTTTCTGTATCCTTTTTGTTGATATTGATACCAATGATTACCTAGAACTTTATGCAAATACAAGTAAGGCCAGATCAACCTAATGCAGGTCCGTAGCATAAGTTATAATGGGACCCTAAATCGAAGAAATGCACAAGAAAATTTTACCGACATATTTTGCAATTAATATGTCTGACATGCCAGTAATAGTACCGCCGCCCGGTTTTGATTTTTTTGAAGCGGCTATGACTTCGGTTTTCTGTGAGTGATAATTTGCCTAAATCGATAACTATAAAGAACAAATCGTTCGTAAAAGTTGGAGGCAGTATAATAATTGATAGCCAGTACAGAATCATATGATCGGAATTGATAACATGAGTCCTTTGAAAATGTGAGACCCGTGACATATACTACTCTTACTACGCACCTAATACGTCACCCTTCGTTTGAAATCACTTTTTATTTCCCTTCCTTGTGTGGAGGTGCAAAATAGTCGAGCGGGTAGTTCGGAGAATGGACTCGGCGAGATAAGTTCACTTCGCAGTGATATTCTTGGTAAAAGGCATGAATTCCTCCTTCTTTTAGCTATGGAAGGAATAGTGCAGCATGAAGAGAGTGACCTCACTTCGGGTGCTTTTCGCCATTAGATCCATTACACTTATCGCAAACGGGTCGTTAAGTAATGTGGTATGAGGAGCCCAAGCTGAAGCCCTAGCCAGCGTAAGGCACTACTTACTTTTTTGTTTTTTACTTTACTTTCTCATTAGTAATTTCAGATCTGACATCGGAGACGAACACATGTAGTACATACTTATGTTGTATGAGTTAATAGTAATTATATTTGACTACAATTGAAGAAAGGTGTGTGTACACTGGAATTACCCATCAGCTGGCCATTGTACGATGTTGACGTTCGCTAGATATAATAGTCTGCTCACAAGGCAGTACAGTGTTGACTTTAAAGTTTTATGGATCAGGGGTTATCGAGAAATTTAATATAAGATGGATTTTAAAAATTATAGATTATATACGTTCTATCTAAAATTATAGATCAAATTCATGTATATATATCTAAATTAGTTATAGATCTATATTTAGGTATGAAATATCTGAATTGACAACAGAGGGAAAAAAATACTTCGAAGCTCTAGTTTCTTACAAGGGATGGAAAATTATTTTACATGGCTTATAGGGAGACTGGTCACCACAACATAAAGTCCGACCCTTTTCAAACACACTTAAACAGGCACGCCTTAGTGTCATTTGTCTCGAGAAAAAAAAAGCAGAAGATTACAACTAACTTGGCCCCATAATTGTTGTTATATGTATAACTGTATATATAAGGATGTAACAACTATTATAGGACAGAAAGCTAATAATAATTTACTGCTCTCAAGAAATTTATTCGTAAGACAGAATATGATTTCAAGATGCGAATTGAGTGCCCCTTATCCGAAACTCGAAAAAACGAAATATTCCGAAATCTGAGAATTTCTAAAAGCAAGCGCTTGTTATATCATGACTCGAAAAAGAATCCAGCAAACAATAGAAATGAAATAAAACAGCTTTTAAAAATTATTTTGAAACTTCTGTTACGTTACAGAAAACAAGACAACCGCTCTTGGTACACGATCTAATTAATGTGAGATAAATATGAATTAAGAAAAAACAAAACAAAACAGGATTATCTCCCTCCGCTTACATTACAGGCCCCCCCTTTCCAATATACATCATTATGCAGATATTCAAAAATCCGGATGACTCTGAAATCCGAACCTCTTCTGCTCCCAGGCATTTCGGATAAAGAGTATACAACCTGTAATGCAAGTGATATTGATGCCAAGCCGCCTGTACCAGGCGGTATCCAAGGAATGTATTTAATTTCGAGATTAAAAGACGTAACTTTCAGAAGAGGCATGAATACCCACCCCCATACACACATTCAGGGCCCAAAATTTGAGGTTAATTTGGCACCCCCCCTCAAAGTCCCGAATGGAGGAGGTAGAATCGTTCACGCATTGCATTTCTACTGACAAATCTCACTAAATGTTAGAGAGAGCCCCTCAAGGGAAAAAGTCCCCCGAATCATAGGTACCCACTGTGCACAAGTGCAAGTTTGATGGCACTTAATGACGCCCCCCCCCCCAATGTTTATTATCAAGATTGATTTCTTAATTAAGTTATTGCGGTGGAAATAATCTGATTCTTTCCATCACATATTAGCTATTTCATACATCAGAATGAGGCTGCCTTTAGAAGTCAATGTTTATATTTTTTACCGTGAAAGCACGAGGAAAACTCACTGAAAATAATCGGCGCTCTTTAATAAAAGTAAATAAATGGTTTTAGTAATAATTAAAGTCAAAATTGAAGTAAAATATCTCATGGTATATAAAATGTATAATGAGGTATTATAGAAAATACAAGCTAACGATTTATCGGACTTTGTAAAACCTTTTTACAACGCCAACCTGCATTCATAATACACTTTTTTAAAACTTTGAACACTTTGAAGTGCACTTTGGTACAACTTACCCACAGTGGTCCCGATCACTTTGACTGTGGTTTACTGTCTTGTAAATATAACTAAATAGCAATTTAAAAATATACATGAATTACATTGTTAATGTTTTGGATTTAAATAGATTTAACCTTTTTTTAGATTGTTTTGTCTTGCTTTTTAAATTTTCGTCTTGTAGTATAAAAAAAGACAGATCGCTTATCTGTATAACGTCATTTGAATTCCAATCGGGACCACCACAGCTAAGTTTTGCCCAAACTTTCCAAATAAATATGAAACCAGTCAGACCATTTATCAGTGTAACTGTTTATTTCTTTCCCCTTTTCTTTATTTTTCTTTAAACTTTGGTTTCTTTTTCGAATAAACATGTTTTTTTTATGATACATACTGCATGCACGCTGTACACAGTAGCGAGAAGGACCGTACATGTGATTGTGAATACGGCGCCTGAGTTACTTAATTCATTAATATGACTTACTACTACTACTACTTCTAAACTTTGCACACACGCACCGATACGATTTCACATTTCTATACTCGAAGTTCACAGGGCCGGCCCATCCATTACGCGATCCAAGGCGGTCGCCTATGACGCTTATGTCCTAGAGGGACACTCAAAAAAACAAACAAAAAAAAAAAAAGAAAAAAAACCGTTGTAATAATACAAATTTCAAGGGTGCATGGAACCCTTGTGCAAATTTTTAGCCTCGCCTCGGGCACATCAGACCTATGTACCGGGCCCCGAATGTTCACCATCAAATTTTACTAGAGATTGCCTTTTGACAAATGAATAACAACTCAACCTTCTAATGGGTCGTTTTCGCAATTTGGCAAGACTATATTTTTTTCCTTTCAGAACTTTTAAAAGCGCGATTTTTTCGTACTTCAATGCCTAAAACGAGGGAGAGATCTTTTCGTTTATGCTGTTGATTGAAACCAACCTCGGCACAACTTGCCATAAGTGGTCCCGATTGAAATTCTGCTGACGTCAGGTATGAAAGGGGGAAAGTTTACACCTGCTCACACTCGACGTTAGAATTGAAGTCCAAATAAGAGTAAAACGAAAGAAAATTAAAATGTTACTACATCGCTTCATAAATTTTCGACGGATCACATATCTGCATCATGTCACGTGACATGCGATCGGGACCATCTTCATAACGTTGTACCGACCCATTTTTTTTTAGTCGTTCATTGCCATAAAGAAGGTGGGGTGGGATTATTTTAAATTATGTTGTTTGAAAACAATCCTTGAATACCGAGATCATTTTTCTATATATTTCCTTTCGCTGAAGACTGATATATTGGAATTTTTAATTGTTCAAAAATACTGGGGTAGTGCCTGTTCAAACCGTGCATGTTTGAAAAGGGTCGGACTTTACAGCGTGTAGAGCAGCCGGTCATGATTGTCATAATTTTCCGTCCGTCGTGCGAAACTACTACTTCGAAGTATTTCACTTATTTCTCTTCGGTGTTGACTATTTGAGTCGTGGGAGTCCTCGAGAACATCCAACTCAACACTGCAATGTCTTTTGTGCTGACTAATATATCTAACATACGTCAACTTCATACAATGGCCAGTTGTTCTGTAATCCCCGAGCACACACACATACGCATACGCACACACATACACAAAGATTTCTTCAATTGTAGTTAGATCGTAGTTACATGTATTATCGCTTATGTGGGTGTGGGGGTTTTACGTGTTTGTGGTCAACCGCCGACCGTAACGAACCAAACCAACCTACCTGGTCGATTATTTTATTTTGCTTATGGTGTAAAAGCTAGTTCGCTAAATCGAAAAAAATTCAATTTTTCAACTCTTTCTTCTTTTTGCTTCTCTATTTTTTTTTTACACTTTTGCAACTTAATATGCAGACATTATGCTGGGGCCGAGCGTAATTTTCCTGAACAATTAAAAACAAAAATAATAGAAACTTCCTTAGACCTTTTCATTGTTTTCATTCATTTCAGCGTATCTATTTTTCCCTCTCTTCAATTACAATTCCACTTAATAACAATACATAGATATTAACTTATCGATCTAATCTAAATGATTTGTCATTTCATTAACTCTCTACGCTGACAAGTATGTATAACTAGATGAATACATTGGGATCGAGGCAATTCATCGCTTTGAATGATATATATATATATATATATATATGTGTATACATATACACTCACATACACATATACATATATATATACACTCACACACACATATACATATATGTATATATACACTCACACATATACATATATATATATACACTCACACACACATATATAAATATATATATACATATGTATATATAAACACTCACACATATACTTATATATACGTATATATATACACTCACACACCCATATACATATGTATATATACACTCACACACACATACACACACATATATATATATATACATGCACACATAGATATATATATATACTCTCACACACACACATATACATATATACACTCGCATACACACATATACATATATACACATTTATATATATATATATATATATACACTCACACACACATATACATATATATATACATATATATATACGCTCACACACACATATACATATATATATATATATATATACTCACACACATATACATATATATATACATATATATACACTCACTCACACATATACATATATATATATATATATACACTCACACACACAAACATATATATATATATGTGTATATATATATATATATACATATATATACACACACACACAAATATATATATGTGTGTGTTTAATATAAATTGTATTACAATTCAATACAAATCAAGGATGTTATCTTATAATACAACATCCAATGTATGATCGGTTCATTTCATAAAGTGCTCGATTCATTCAACTCATCAAACATTGGTTCAAAGTAGAGCTTGAAATATAATGGAATGAGGATTCGCTACACAAACACTTTTATGTTTCTGTCCAGCTTGGACTTGTCCAGGCAAATTGGCAGAAGAAACGTAAATGTGTTTTTGTATCAATCCACACACACACATATATATATATATATATATATATATATATATATATATATATATATATATATATATATATATATATATATATATATATATATATTGTGATAGATAGGAAGAATGCTTAGTTTAATGAACGGTAAGAGAAGGGAGAGTAAGAAGCTTTGACGCTCAAATCTCCATCCCAGAGGGGAGAGCCTGTTAGTCTTGAGAATCGTTTGAAGATTTACCTTTTACCTGGACTTCAACTCCGACCTTTGGCGCCGATGGGAAATCCGCAATAATCTCAACCACCAAACAGACCACATACATATTTTTTTAAAGTTCTGTTTTTACATTAATGACGTTTGGAATACATTTGTTAGTGCAGTTTTTATTAGTTTATCCTTTGATGTTGAACGGTTGAGGTATTGTTACACAAATTAGTATAATTAGGTATAAGCTGTAAACAACTGAACGGTAAATTTGAAATTAATCAACCGCGCGATTCAAGGTATACCTGTATACACATAAATGCATGCAAATAAATTTTGTTACACTTTCACAAGCGTTTTCATTGGGGTGGGGGTTCACTATGATAACTATTTTTTTATGACAATTGCCGACTGTTTAACCGGTCCGTCCATTACGCAGACCTAAGCGGTGGGTCCCAGGGACGCAATCCAAAATGAAAAAAAAATTAGTTGTTAGAATGCAACTGCAAGTCATGCCTAGGGCGCATGAAATCCTGGCACATGCCCTGTCCGATTGTGTTGAATGTTAAGTAATTGTTCTAATTTTTTTTTTATCTCAGAGTAGGGAAAATCAGTAATTCACCCGTTTGTTTTTTCATTTCATCATTATTCATTTCTAGAATAACTAGATCATTTTTCAATTTGTAGACTGTGTCAGATCCAATCTGTCCTCTTGTGTGTGGGGTGGGGGTTGCCTTGTCATGAGCTTGATCGCTGAAACGTCAGTGAGAATGCATGAATTCGAAAATGTAATAACTTGAGATATATACTATGAGATAGGAGCGCTCGGATTGCCGTAAAGTGCAACTTGTGTTTACTGATTAACGTACATGCGTGTGAAAAAAAGTACTGAACCGTCCAAACCGTAGTTCAAGGACCGATCATGTTGTAATTTTTTTTTCTAGCTTATACCTAGTTATATTAATTTGAACAGCAATACGTTGACTGTATACCAAAACCTGCACTATTCAAGATATTGTTTTATCCATTACAAACTAATTGGTCGTTCTCCGCTCTTTCCAAATCAACTTCCTTCATTTTCCAACTTCATTTTGATCCTGAGAGTTCAAGTGTATCGAACTTTATTCGGCACCATACAAGGAAGGTGGTCCCGATTGTAGATTGTGATGTTCTACATCCTTGCTAACTCGGTATTAAAAACAACGCAAAAATAAGAGAATTATTTGAACAAAAGTAAATTCATTGAATTATACAGGTTTTGCTTTGAATGAACCAAATTGATGAATTGTCTTCATTTTTTATTCCCATGTGAAATCGAGTGAGCGAGGGTGAGAAATTTTACAATCGGGACCTTATTTATGTATAATTATTACTGCGTGTATGTCTGTTGGTGCATGCGTGTGTGTACGTTAGAGTGAGTAAGAGTGAGCGCGTGAGTGTGTGTGCCTCATGCCTTTAGTATTAGAACGAGCTAATACCGGCATCTTTCGATTGAAAAAAAATGTACTACTAGAATAGATAACCAATACCCCTTTTTATATAACCATCTCCTAAACTCCTCCCTTTCCGTCGGCCTCCTTCCACATCACAACTACAATCTATCTACCTCATCATCTCTCTTCCTCCCTCCTTCTCAGTCATTTCCTATACTTTTCTTTCTCTTCGAATCTCTCGTACGCCTCCTCCTTAATCTCCACCCTATCTTTCCACTAATTTTCTTTCTAGCGTTCAAAGTATCAACCCTCACTTCTCATTTTCTTTCTCCCCCCTCTTATTTTTCCCCTCCTGTCGCTCTTTGTCTCCTCCCACCGCAGACCCCTCCAACTCCCACAAGCAGCACATAACTCATTCATTTTTCGTATATGTATGTTTTTCTTTCCTCTTTTTTCCCTTTTTTAATTCACATACGTTGTGAGAGAGACGAGCCTTGATCATATACACTCACACACGCACGCACACGTTCACCTTTAATAATTTTACAGCGAAAGAAGTCGCGTGCGTGTTACACACATGTGCACACACATACACGAACACAACTTTCACACCACATCACACACATATTACACACACACACACACACAGAAAACTCGTCGAATATGTTTGTAGATAACGAGGGTGCAGTTGTAGTGGCCAGAGACTAAAAAAAATCCCCCGACAATCTCCTTTCTTCTTGTTATATACGACACAGCACGCACAGGATTCCACATTGTACGGGAGTATATCCCGGGGTTTTACACGTACTCAAAGGCCCGAACACATACTCATGCACAAATATATATTAATGATACGCGAATATACAAATGCACACGTATTTGTATACCCTCTACAGTATTCTCCCAATTTAACACACGCACACCAAGACAAAACCATAAAACGACAGAGACGCAACCACAGAAAAAAATCAACAAATGTATTCTATCCACTGTGAATGCAACGGCGCGATATGACTTAGACTATCTTTCCAAGTTTCGTTTTTTTTACACACTAATAACTAGATACACACATACGCAGTGTACAGTAAACACACACGCATACATACACATACGTTCAAACGTAGAAAATCACGCGTACACATATCCACACATGTACATTAATAGAGACCAGCCTTTTACATATCTATCAATTTAGTATTTGTGATACAATTTCCCAGCCGTATATAATCAGGTAGCAACATAACTACGGTTGATTTTTTAAGCAAACACCTTCATCATAGCTCAAACAAAATAATTTTCATTAGTACTTTTAATCATTTTTTGCATATTCATCGCAATAGGAACCCAGTTATTAATTTTTTTAAAGTGATTTTTGAAAATCTGTGCACGTTTTTTTATTTATAAAAACAAGCATGAACACGTATTTGTAATACCAAAAAAAAAAGTTATGTCACGGAAAGAAGAGAAGAAATCAACAACTTTAAAAAACGACATGCATATATTTTTACCCACTTATTGTATATAAATATATTCTGCTCTTTTTATTTATGTATTTAATTATTTATTCATGTATTTAATGTACATCAAATCTACATACACAGCGCACACATATTTATAACGAGACAAAACAAATTCGTAATACATGTATCAAAATTCACCAGTCGTGTATATATAAACTGCATCGTAGTTTATAAAACTCTCCCCAGACACGTTTACATACTCATACATACATACATACATACGTATGTTTTTTAGCTGTTGTGGTAGAAATACCTTAATACAGCCTCTCTTGAGATTTTACATAGTATACTATACCGGGAAGAGAAACCGCACGTACATAGCACTTGAAAGTGGTCGGCGTACGTCTCAGTAACAACAAACAAACGACTCGCGGTTACTTTAACATGAGACAGGACACTAGCCGCACGGATTTTACTCGATTGTACAAGATCTTTTGCAGTTTCCTCGTCTGGGGAACACTTTTTACGACAACGTCTGCCCAGGCTTTTATTGAAGGTAAGAAACACCCTTTCTTCTCGAAACTTTGACAAAAAGAGAGAAAAAAAAAAAACGTGTTTTTAACTGTGCTTTTTGTTGCAAATAATACGTCTGACGCCCCCTCCTGATAAAAAATGATTTTTCTTTATATACACAAAACTTCTCATAACATAGAAAAAATTGGATAGATATTATTCCTTCAATATATGCACACCGTAAGCGAAGATTTGATTTCGAAGTTATAGGCATATCTGTGGACTCGAACCCACTTTCACGAGAATTGTCCATTATTTTACGATGATTGAGAATATGAAATCGAATTAATGTGATGATGTGAATGCAGCTGATATAACAACCTTTAGAACCTCGTCTGGATATTCAGTGGAGTTTACAGCGAGGTGATCAAATAATCAAACACACCACCAACTCCCATGTTTCATCACAAGTTTCACTGCACGCTATTACTGATATCATTACTGGTATTATCCCCGAAAGTCACTTAGCCGTTAACAAAAATTTGTTACTTGTGTCAACTTAGTTTGTTTTCCCACCAGTAAAAATAGACTTTTAATGTTGTCAAAAGTTTCAACGGTACGTTGTTTGCAATATGAAGAAGGGAAACAAACGAACGAAATGCAACATTTGTTTTATTTGAAGTTGTTGTAATGATTTTTCTTCTTTATTTGAATCGTATTTTCCTTCTTTATAAAATTTGCTGACGAAGCAAAAAAGGGATATATTTTTTACCTTCCCTTTTCTTCTTCTTCTTCTCAAAATTCTTCTTCTTCTTCTTATTGTATTCGTTGTCCCATCAACAGAAATTAATAGCTTCCAATGGAAATCAAGTGACAGCAAGCCTTCTAAGTATGCACTCCAGCACTCTCCTCGGAATTCTGTCAAGTAATGCTATCATCTACATGGTTTCAATTCTTCCACACATTTTCATAACTTCCAATTTCTTTACAATGATCATTTGGGACTGTTCCATGCACGCCAATAATGGTTGGTACAACTTACACCTTCATGTTCCACGATTTCCCAGGTCTTGCGGAAGGTCTCGTTACTATTCCAGCTTATCACTTACTTTCAATTTTATCCTGTAGTCAACTGGAACCGTGAAATCCATTATCTTACAAATTCTCATCTTGTTGTGGATTATTATTATTATTATTATTATTATTATTATTATTATTATTGATACTCATCGAGCTTTCACTCCAACAAGCTATAAGAGATCAAGTGACAGCGGTTGTCAGTGTGGAAGTTTCGGATTCGTGTACGCTCGATATTGAGGGGACACATGTTCAAAAAGAATTGAGAGAATTCGTGATAGAAAAACAGGTGCGACTTCATGAAGTAAATTGTCACTGCTTTGCGTCATAAATTTCGCCAGATTGCATGCCTGCGTGACGTCCAATACGGACCACCTCAACTAAGTTGTACGCACGTTTATTCCTTTAAATTCGGCCTATTTTCTAATTTACATGCCAAACGTACGTTGTAGTTTTTGCAAGGGATCAAGTGACAACAAGCTCCTCCAATACTCCTGTATTTTGCCTTCATTCTATGATGTCGGAATAGTCTCAAATCCCAAAACTCAAATTCTTCCATTCTTATTGTAAGGGTCTTCAGACCATTTAAAGCTTTCCTTTGACGGTGGGCACTATTATCACTCTCGTATTCCAAGAAGACCAGTGGTTGTACAAACAAACGGATATACCTTTTATTCCCATCTGTCCTTCCGTGTCATAGTTCGTCAGAGACTTTTTTCATTTGATTTTTTGAAATTTAGCATTGAAAATCATTAGCATTAATCTAAATGACCATTTTTAACCTTCTGGTATATTTAAAAAAAATTTATTTACCTTTTTAACCAGCCTGAGAAAAGTTACAATAAAACTTCCTTTCTTCGGATTCATTCTTACTTTTCCGTACCCACTCGAAGCTTTCAAAATCCACTAGAGAGTTTTCATGCACGGAAGCACCAATACAATTATGATGGTAAATGTCCAACTGTAGTTAACCCTGCCTTCTAAAATGACATGATGAAATATATGTACACATCGTATTTTATGTACGTAGCTTTTCATTGTAATGGACTTGGAGATTAGTGTTCTACTGACAACAAACAGATTTTTATCATTTCGTTTTTATTAATTTTGTATTTATATAATTTTTTGGATTCAGCTTTTTTACTACGTTATCAGGACGTAAAATTCTATTTCACTACGTCAGTTGCATCCGTTAGTGTGACAGAACGCATACACACATTTTAATTATTACACGTCTGGATGGCAAATGCAATTTGTATATCTTTTTTGTTTTTTATTTTCTTTTGTAAAGGAAAAGTCTCATTTTAAACGATGTGTGAAGGGAAAACAAACAGAAATAACTTGGTGGGAGAAAGAGGTGAAATGAGACATTGACTCCGTACCGGAAATACGCCTGGAAAATAAATCATAGAGATATCATTGTTGGGTTAATTGCCGAGGGGGGCTGTGGGGAGATGTATAATAATGTACCGGTGGAAGTCTTATTTGGGGTAGTGGGATATGTGTATATATATATATATATATATATATATATATATATATATATATATATATATATACATTTATATATGTATACACATTTATGTATGTATACACACGCATATATTCGGTTCTTAAAATAATAAATTATATCAACGCTACGTTTAATAGTGGTAAATGATATGGTATATAATATTTTCATTTTGGATTTCTGAATTACCAAGAGTAAGTACTACACCAATCAAAAAAACAATATTACATAAAAGAATGCCACCAGTAATGTTTCTGAGTATTAAACTATTCGTATAAACAAGAATGGAAGTGCGGTATGAAATATTATCCCAACATAGTTTTTAAATCTCTCTGTGTATATACAATGTAGTTAAAACCTCATACTAAGATATATATCTCCTACCAACTCAATTGAGATCCTCATCGGTACTTACTCACCATTCTCTCCCCTCAGCAAATCTCTCCACCCAGGAATTTATCTAACCCAGTGTTTCACCAACTTTTTCGAAACACCTCCCCTTTTATTTTATTACCCCCATCCCGTATAGTCGGTCGAAAATGATTCATAGAAGATTGAATTAGAATATATTTTATAGATTTGAGCATTTATTTTTTACATTCATGCTTTTTTGCAAATTTTGCAAATTCGAGGATTCACTCTTGAACATACGACATTATGTGTAGGAGGTATCGATTTGTATTCTTTGGCCCTTACCACACCTGGCCTTTCAGCGTCCTTTGAGTTTTCCAGATTCCCTTGAGGGGTGGTAGTGTCTCGAATCACTGATTCAATCGATCATTGTGTATCAGGAACGAACTACTTTAGGACATTTCAAGTTTGAAAAAAAAATACTTATAAAAGATTTAAAAAAAAATAAGGCATGAAAGTTTTCGATTATGCGAATCATCGAACGAGTCGGACCTCTATTTTTAGGGAGCGGATACTGACAACTTGTAAATACAAATTGTGTATTAAGAAAGCAATAGAATAATGAATACTTGCCTTACGGCGAAGGAGGTTAAGGTCAGGCTATCTTCTTTTCTTCTTCTCCTATATTCTCAATGACACTTCCTTAATCTAAAGTGTGAAGACGCAATTAAAATGCCAGACAAACTCAGTGATTGACTCGCACAATCAGAAACTTTTAAATCTTATTTTTTGAGAAATAATCTTTTTTCCCTTCCAGCGATGTCATAAGTACATTACTCATTGCACACTGACGTCTCTTTATGTATGATTATTTTTCCCGGTTCGTATTTCCGACACGGAGTTGATGTTTCATTTCATTAAAAATGACAGAAAATGGAATTGAGAATCTTCAGACAGTGTTTCAGTTCGTTACATCACTTGGAGATTATAGCTTCTAGTTGCACTTTGGTTTGCCCGACTTTGAAGCACCTTTGATCAGTATCCTTGCGTAATGAACTATTTTATGTTTCAAAGAAGAAAAAAAACCAACATTTCTTATGCAGAACACATATTTTGAAATTCAATGAGAAAATGGCGGAGAATTCCTTCATTTGTAATAGACTTATTATTCACATTTATAGAATTGCATCAAAATTTGCTCTGCTAATTCTGTTTTTTTTTTTTTTTTTGTGAATTTTGATATTGATTTTATTCTTTGAGTTCTGAAGATGTGACACTTGGTTATCCTTAGGTTTCTCAAACAGGGATTCTGACTTACTCCTCCGAGGTAACCCTGAGATATGATAATGAAGCCCCTCGTGTCTTTGGTAAAAGTTGCGGTCAGGGTCATCTGTTCGCTCATAGAAGTCCCACGTTAGTGCGATTTTTGTTGTTGTATTATTATTATTATTATTATTATTATTATTATTATTATTATTATTATTATTATTATTATTATTATTATTATCAACAATAATGATGAAGCTGATAATTTTCGTCGTGAATACAACTATACTGATACATAGAAAAAAGTCACTTAATTTCTTGGACTGATACTTAGGTTTTAAGTATTAACGATACGTAACCTGCCTCATTACATTCTATTCAATAGATATTCATTTTCCAGCATAATATCCTCCTCGTTCCATGCACTTGGACCAGACGCTTCTCCATTCATCACATACATCGACCATTATAGAGAAAAACATTCACATCCGAATTCAGTTGAAAACATGGATGTTAGATCTCCGTCTTCAGGCGGAATTCCGTCTGTGACAAATGAAATATGTGTCTGGGATTGACACAGAAAGCGCACAATTGTTTGAATATTTTGGCCATTTTTTAGCATCTTCGTGGTATTTTTTCCCAAATTTTGGTGGGGTTTCTTGGCAGTTAAACTAGCACGATTCAGTCAGGGCAATTTTTTCTGCTGATGCCCATGTTATATATGCCCTTGCCTACGGACTTTTTGATCCACCTTGGTATACTAAAATACCTTCTCTCTCTGAATTTTGAACTAAAATATTGTACTTATTCTTTCTCTCATGGTATAAAATTTCGATCCTGATTTTGAGATCTTACAATGATGAATCTTGGAACAAAAAAACAGATGGAAGAAATGAAATGCCACGGAAAGTCTTCGAGTAGAATTCTATGAAATAATATCTACTGTGTTATTTCTTTTTCTTTTTGTATCCAAGAACTCACGGTTGCCATTGATAAACATCTGATACTTCAGATGTAAAGATATAAATGATAACAGAGGTAATCATGAGAATACAAAATGATGCCAAGAATGGGATTAATAGCATCAGTTGTACTTATATCGCTAATACAGTTATTGATTTGATTTAGAGCATTCCTCTTCAACAGACGGATGTTCGGAAAGGGACTGGACTTGATGGCGTGTGGAGCAACCTGTCACGTAAAAAATGAGACACTGTTCTTTGTTTATGATGTCATTAATAGCAACAATCAAAATTATTTTCGTCCAATGGTAAAATCGACAGAAAAAAAACTGATTTTCTCTCTCTCTCTCGAAACAGATTTTTTAATGCCGTTACGCCATCTATCAATAAACCCCACCCTGATTTGGGCAAATAAATTTTAATCCATTTAAGGATGAATTCGTATTGTAAATCGAGCATCCCCTATATCGATAACTGTAAATTCAAATGATTTCAAATTTGACACAATAATGTCTGGTACACGGACCAACATATTTGGCGAATATCAACTCCGTATGATGGCCAGTTGTCGAGTCATCTCGGTGCTGGAACACACGCATACACAAAAACGGAGATTTCTCAATTAATAGTAAGGAGAGGAATGAGGAAAAGATAACAATGGTCTGAAATTAGTAATGAATAATTTTTTTTAATGACTATAACTTTGAGAAGAGGCAAAAACATTCAAACTTTCGTTCTGATAATCTAGTCTCTTCTTTCCTTAATAGTTTGTACAACATCCCGGTCGATTCATCCTATGACCATCTTCAGGTGTAATATGTACTATCCGGTCTCTTTCCTTACTTATATTATGTATTACCCCTGAAGAAGGCTACAGAATAAATCGGCTGAAACCTTTCGTCATCATCAAAGGTGGGAAGAGGAGATTCCAAACAAAATCTATACTTTGATCAGTCTTCGAACGTTCTCAGCAGAAGATTAGCTGAGGGAGAAGGTGGGGGTCAATTTGAAATCGCCATCCGGGGCCCCACTGTAGGGAGACCCCAAAAGCTTTATCAATAAGAGTTCCCCAACTGCAGGGCTTCGAATATTACAAATTTCACTAAATGTTGGAGGGATATCTTCAATGAGCTAAGCCCTGGGGTCCCCAAATCTCCAGCTGTACCCCTGGGTCTCAGTGCGTTTTTAGCCTGATCAAATCTAATACAAGACGGTGTTTTTGTTTTGTGAAATCAGACAGAAAAGTAATTACTCCTTGTATTTAACACGATTAGTACTACAACGATTTTACGCGAAAATTCTCCAATCATCACAGCCATTATTGATATCATAACGATTTATTGATATATTGATTGTTATATCAGTGTCGTTATTGTTAAAATTATTGATGAACTTTCGTAAGTTTTATAAGGTTGAAAGAAACCCTGCAAAATCCACCCATGAGACATGGCTTATTCATTTACTTATTTTGGTAATTGAAATTCAACGAAGAAGGAAAATTCATATTTCGATGTTCTGATACATTATTAAAAGAACTGGATCCTCAAGTCGTGTATCAGTTAACTTCAGAGTTCATAAAATGTGTATCAAAAGTTAAGTATGCCTCCTTCATACCGACTGGTGAAGTGGAACGAATTTTGAGCCCTGTTAACGAAAGACACCCGATGAATAATTTGATAATGTATAGGCTAGTATCGATCATCGGATTAACTGGATAACGTGACCTTTCACAGCCCAACACATTTTATGAATCAGAAAACCACAAATGCGCTGTTTCCCTTTCTCGGGGGGAAAGAATGAAAGATATTTTCGTTGCTATTAAGAATGAAAAGATCTTACAATTTATGGGCTAACAGCCGGAAAACACCGAGTCATATAATGTTTTTCAAATGATTTTGTTATCTAAATAATTGACCACAATTGTAAGTTTATTTGGTGTAAATTATAGCAAGTATGATTGAAAGTTTCTGAACTCAGTAAAATATTTGGTTTCGTCACAAACTACGACGGCAGAGATTGCAATATGTAATGGTTGCTCCATAATTTCGGATATAACTAGGAATACTTTTTAAGACTTCCCGCTAGTATATAATTTGTGGCTTGAGAAAACTGCTTCTCTGTCGTACATTTTGAGTGCTATTTGTTGGCTTTAATTTCACTATTTCTTTTTCTCTTTTTCCATAGATGCTTTTATTACGCATGTCATCAATTATAAGGAAAAACAGTCATCTTTTTACTACAGCTATTTTTTATCCATCTGAGTCTAACATGACGAGAACAGGACAGGATCGGTCCGTCCATTAGACTAAACTAGCTGGTCGCGTAGGACGCCTAAGTTCTACGGGTTAACTGAAGAAAACATTCGTTATAATACAACAGGGGGTGCAAATTTCAAGGCTAACCAAAGGCGCCTAAAACCCTTTCACCGGCCCTTAAGCGGAATTATGTTTACGGATCCTTGATAATAATCGGCGATTTATTTGTAATAATAATATTAATTAATCAATAATAATAAAACCATAACACTCTTGTACTTTCAATTCAGACAAGAAAAAACATTTTTGATCGAAAACGAATTGTATATAGCTTCCAAAAATGATGAAATAAGCAGGTCTGGTTGGTCACTCAATAGAAACTGTCACATGACCAACGTCATTTGGCAGCATACTGAGTATGAGAACGATCAATAAACATAGGGAGAGGGGTGATCGATGGAAATTTCTTTTTTTGTTGGACAGTGATTACCAAACAAAGTCGGGATTCAAAAAAAAAAAAACGAAAAAAAAAAATGTTGCTGGGCACAAAATGTTTAAATTTTAGTGCAACCTGTACACATGATGTATTGATAGCTATCCTTCCAGCCAGACCAGCTTGAAAACTGAAGACACCTTTGTTGGCAGTTTTGGTGAAAATTTTGATCGACCGTTTTTCGGTGCTGAAATATTTACAATATCGGCCACGCTAATTGATACCGAGCATATTTTATGGAATTAGTTTTGATTTTTATGTGGATAATATTCTGATGGGGATGTGCATAAATATGAAAATATCAATGAAAAATTATATTCTGTTTAATTTTTACACCACTGGAAAGAGTTATTATCCAAACATGAGTTTTTAGTTTCTGTATTGTTTTTTTCCTGCAGGCTTTATATCGATATGTTGACTACATGGTAATATCATTTAGTGATCCTTTACAATTATGAATATAAATAAAAGTTCTGGTAAAAATGGGTATGAGAGAAAAAAAAAGAAAAAGCTGGATCTGTTTATAAACATTATAACTAACCTTTGAGTTGTATTTTCGTTCGCCTTGATTTTTTCTGTAGCTTTTTATGGCAAATTTACTGAGGCTGTAATTCTACGGCTGGGAGTGAACAGTGAGGTTATGAAATAGTGGATAAACTAACGGCGAGACTCGCATCCTTTTTTCCACAGGGATGCTTCTTTAATCGTACCAGCAGTTCTCCCTGATATGCGCTATTTACTCATTACCGTAGATTGACAGCTGGAGTAAAGTTTCTATAGAATGAAACTAAAGAAGTTACTTGTAAAAAAATATTGATGATGGTCGATATAGCTTCTTCTAATGGAATATTTAATAAGGATGATATAGCAGCTTTTGATTTTTCTGGTCTCTAAATCTGGAACTTACAAAAATATGTTTTCGGTGTCCTGAAAAACTTGCCAGTAAATTTTAATAGCTGCATACGTGTCTGTCTATCATATATATATATATATATATATATATATATATATATATATATATATATATGTGTGTGTGTGTGTGTGTATATGTATATATGACAGTGGAATAAGCCTTCAGTCTGAGCAATGGAGTTTTGAGGCGAAGTAATTATTTAGTCAGTCCTAAATATTTGAAAAAAAAACAAACAAACTCTTTAGTTTTGAAATCCCCAGACGGTTACGTTGTAAACAATTGATGATCCCAAAAAGGAAGATTCACACTTGGTACCATAGTATGATTTTGGAGAAAAAAGAGTAGAAAATGAAAAACCAAAAAGAAAATTACGCAAATTGCAATTATTGGGAAGTAATTGACAAATTTTTAGAAAAAGATTTTTTCATATATTTAGTGTCAAAGTTATGTGTGTGAGTGTGTGTGTGTGTGTAGCGAAAATTTTTGATCGACAGGACACATAGCAAAAAGAATGGACATCAGAAGGGTAAATGCAATCGAAGAAGACCAGGACTTTTAACGGCTGCTGATAATGATCCTGATCATATTGATAGATATAGATTTATAAAGGTGCTTGAGTAGATTTCCACTGCAGCATGTGTGTATACGAGTATGCATCAAGTGTGTGTGTGTGTGTATGAATATATATATATATATATATATATATATATATATATATATATATACACACACACACACACATACACACACTTGATGCATACTAATGTAATGTATGTGTATGTCTACGCAAATATATTTCGATATATATATATGAGTATGCATCATGTGTGTGGTGTGTGTGTATATATATATATATATACATATACACGAATATATATATATATATATATATATATATATATATATATATATATATATATATACATATATATTCGCGTAGACACACACATACATTACACGATCATTTTTAACAGTACGAATTCAAATCTCACATGATGCATATTATTTACTTCCGATCTGCGCTATTTACTCTTCACTGTATATGGACGATTTGAGTAGTTGCGATGAAAAGCAAGTTGAATTAAGATGAAGAAACAACAACAATATCCAGTAATGGTTAATAACACTTCGTCTGAGAGGGAAAAAAATTACAAATATAGATAATATTACTAATACCATATCCTGTTTCATTGTTGCAATGTCTCTGTTTGAGGGTGGCAACATTTTCCTGTATTTACTCACCTGGTGACAGCGGTGACCAAGCACATTCAACTGCCCACAGACAGGCCGAAGCGCTCATGAGATGACCGCAACAGCATGTGAAGAGAACCACCACGTGTTTACTAGTACCCGAACGACACCATTTTTCAGTAGTGACTGTACTACATGGAGGACACTTCTAGTCACCTGTTGAGTATACGTTCACCTGTACCAATTCACTCAATAGTCAGCGGCAGTCATTCTGCAAGTGCTAGGCGTATTTCAGTAGTTAAGTTACCTTGCGGGCATTAACCACAGTGGCGACGAAGTCGTATGGGACAGTCTGTCTGGTGAGTAGGTGAAGTACTGAAAGTAGGCTCCATTCATTCATCGACTGTAATTGTTGGGTTCAGTAGCTAGCTAGCTAGCTAGATAGATAGATTGATTGATGGAATGAAAGTTTATTTGCTAACTGCATTCTTTTATTAGTTCATTCATGCGTTTATCCATTCAATTACCGATGGTAATTCGGTGATATAATCGGGTATATATGAGTCAGAAATTATATTTAGGGAAAAAAAACAAAACAAACCAATACACTGCATCCAATACGCTCGTATTATAACTAGGGTCCGTTTACCGAAGGCTGATATAGACGGTTATGGGACTTACATTAGTTGCAGTAATGGGTCGTCTTCCAAACACTCTTGTGAAACCATTCATCTTATAGTCTGGCATATACGGAATTTCCTCTACAACTAACTCGTTCTTTTCTATCACACATTCTCATTCAGATAGATGGATAGGAGCAGAATAAAGGTATCATTTCAATGGCAGGTATGTCTGTGTGTGTGTGTGTGTGCGCGCGTGCGCACGCCCGCGTGATATAGAGGCATAATTGCATGGCACTGGTGGGGGAACTCATGCTTTTTGAAAAAAAAAAGATCTTTTACTTAGAAGAGTGTGATTGAGAGAGAGAGAGAAACCCCAATAAGCCTCTGAGACGAAACACAGATTCTACCGTCCAAGTCAGGGTCGCGCTCTTCAAATACACCGAACTTTTTGGATTGCGCCGTGTCTTTTATATATATATATATATATATGCTTTGGAGTTCGAAGGTGAAGTACAACATGCTCACTACCGACCTAACCCTTTTAACATTGGGTTTACACGCTATAGTTTACGGAAGAGGCGCAAATAACTGCAAGGCCCTGAGGTCGTAAGTTTGACTGGAGTTTTCGTCTTCTGGCAGATGCCTAAGCTAGCCATTGGGTTCTACCGAGTCTTTAGGGAGTATTTCGATAATATGGCTATCTTGGGGGATTGAACCACAGAACGTGGACATCTCTCTCTCTCTCTCTCTCTCTCTATATATATATATATATATATATATATAATCATAAGTGCGTTATATTACTTCGAGACTCTGTTTTGAAAGGATCTCCGTTATTACACGTTGAATGTATCATTTGATCTAGACAGCGTAATCAGAATAAAAAACTATGAAAGAAAATGGCACTGCTGCACCAATCGAACCTGTGACCGATAAATAGCCGCTTTAACGTAGCGTTACTGCTACCGCTGAGCTAATGCTTAGTCCCGAATAACTTCTTTATCTCCCAATTTTCATTCACCATGTAAAAACGGAACATTGTTTAGCGTAGTTATAATTATTTCTGTCGGATTATATATAATAATTAATAATTGTGTCATCCACAGACTGCTGTCTCGTTGTATTACAACCCCTCAGTGTGGCTATAGACTATCCATCATCTTGTACCACGAAGTAGGATCGAAACCCAGAGGCAGACATGTTACCCCTGCGCAGAACTGGGCGGTCTATAAGATCGAACAAAGCAATGTATATTTACTTACGCATAATTCACCGTCTACCAAAGTGCTATATTGCTCAGAGTTGGAAGAGCATTGCATATATATATATATATATATATATATATATATATATATATATATGCTCTGTTGATGCAGATGCCTGAACAGGCTGTAGAGGTCTGCTACCAATTCAGAGAAGTTAACCAACGATGACTGGTTGTACCTATGTGTATATTTGTGCGTGAGTGTGTGTGCTCGTATTCGCTCACATACGTCCCTTACATAGTCATATCTTGATTCAGAAACACACAGACATACGTGCACACATGCAAATTTACCAAAAGACTCTTGTTCGTGGTCGATACGTTTGGACAAGTATTGATGAGAATGTAGTGAAGCCCCATTTGCTAACAATTTCATTGGTACAGTCACATATGAAGTCATGATATACATATATATATATACGCACACATATATAATTTTGCGTATATTTGTACATTCCGTACGTACACATATACAGATACACATGAGCGTCTACATATAAACACGCTGATATAAGTATGTATGTATATATATGTGTGTGTGTTAACGAAGACGTAAAACAATAGTGATCTGGAGATGATATTCCATCCCCCTCTCTCCCTTTCCCTCTCTCTATCTATTTATCCATCACACACATGCATTCTCACGATCGCGCTCAGACAAACACTCGGGTCGATTTGCACGGGTCATATCTTCGTAAAAAACCAAGTCGCTGTTATATCATGAAAATTTCATTATACTATGCAATTGATCATTACTTTCAATTGACAAAAAACAGAAGTTGCTCCGAATTATTGCCGTTATTTTTAACATCGAGTGAGCGAGGATGTAAAACTGTACAATTTACAATCGGGTCCAACTCTCGTAGGTATTGCCAAATACAATCATGATGTTTAGAATTGGAAACAGGGAGTTGGTACTGAGTTTCGTTTACGTTAAGAAGAAGAACAGAACCTATACTTTGATATTGAATTAGAAGGCGCATTCCAATCGGGACACCTCTGCTCATGTAGTGCCCTAAAACATACGTTTTTCTGAGTGAAAGGTATCGTTTCAAGAATGAATATATTCATTGCCATTAAATAACGCATTTAAATATTTTGCATATAGGCAGAAAACGCATTTTATTACATTCACATACAAATTGTCGGATTCATTTCATTTCTCTAATACTTATCCATTGCTCGAAAGTGAAACGAATAAAAATATGAAATTGAAATAACCCTGAAAGTATCGTATATGTGAATTGGGCTATGCCCGTCTCAAACATGCCTGTTTGGAAGGGGGCGGATTTTATGAGGTGTGGAGCAGCCCAGAGCATATCATGTTGAATAATTTTCCGTTTGCTGTGTGTAACTATGGCTTTAGAGGATTATGGTTTCTTATCACTAGTTTTATTAATTGAGATAGTTTATCTAAATATCGATAATTCTAAAGAGAGGGAGGTAATCGAGATAATTCATAGAGTATAAGGAGGGATTTTGATTTTTAATTTTTTTTACTTCTTTTCATTAGATTAGATTTTTTGAGGGCCGCCGATCTAAAAAAAACAAAAACAAAAAAACGCGACTCTGCACGGCCTTGTGTGCTGACTAACATATCATAAAATGTATTTTCAATAGCTCTGAGCAAATGGGTCCTTGATACCAAAATATACGATGTATACATACGTATTGCCTAATGACAAATATCTATTTTTCAACATGATCTCCTTTCTTGTCGATGCACTCGGTGGTGAATATCAATCACGTAGATCGAACATTATACAGTGAAAACTAAGGCTAATGACTTATTGATCAATTCTCGTATTTATTGATGGAAATCAATTTCAAGTATTACGCAAACAGTGATATATATGTGTGTGTGTGTGCGCGTGTATAATGAGGATTACTTACCAAGAAAATTAAGTTTGATCTTCGAGATTGTTTTAATTTTCATATATACATATAAAGATTCTATTCTGAGAATGATAAAATGAAGTTGATTTGTTTTTTCCATTCTTGAGCAACTATTGATTATTTAAAAGATTTTTCAGAGGGTCGTAACTGAGAGAATATGTTCAGCGGGACCAAGAGGCAACCAAACCAGATACAACTGTGCATTTTGGGGGGCACTATTAATCGTTCAGTGGAGTCCAGTGGTTAAGCCGTGCAAACATTTTCCTTGCATTTACTGTATGAACCCAACCTGGGGAAATAGGCATTTTTTTACAAGGAATTGTGAGAGGACTCTTGTTTTTTAATTAATTCCTTACGTGTTAATAAACATGGACGTACACGAATCATTTGTGCTGTTAGTGAGTTTTTAATTATATCACTACTCACTAAACCATTATTCTACGTCTGCTTATTTATTAAGAACCGTTGACCATAACTGTCAACATCGATATAGGTCTCTTCAGTTTTTAAATTGGTTTGACTGGCTAGCTATGTGTGTACCACACCTACAGGCCGCACCAATGGAGCTAGTGGGCTGAAAATTTGAAATTTTTGCCTTTCGCATGATGCTTTTTAGGAGTAGTTTACGATGTAAGTTCATGCTAAATCGATCCTTTTATTTGTATAAGGCAGCATAAATAATGATCTTTTCAAATTATGACCTTTTTAGTGATCACTGTCCTGTAAGAGGCAATATGAGTAACTTATCCATTGATTACCCTTTTTCCCAACTTTCAAGTTGATCACCCCGAACACGGCATGCTGCAAGAAGACGTTGGTCATGTTTGTTAGTCATTGCTGAGTGACAAACCAAACCTTTCTATCTACATTTTCTGACAATAAATCTTACGAAGGCACTCATAAAGTATTCGTTTCAATGACATTCAAATCACTATTCGATCGGTCCTCAACCTGGGATGTGCGGATCTCTGTGGATCCACAAAGGTATTAATGGGTTAATGAGTTCGTTGAGTTGGCAGATCTTGAAAAAAAATTGGGCTCCGTGGTAAAATTCATGTAAATAAAAAGAACCCTCGGTTATAAAAAAAATGTGGGAACCACGGCATTACCCTATTAGCTGTCTTCGTATCAGTTACCTCTCTATCAAAATATATATCGAAAACACACGGAGGTTCATATGTGTATGACTGGAAGAGATCGCGAGAAAGAGATAAGACGGACAGAGAGAGCGAGTGTGTATTCGTGTGTGTGTGTGTGTGTGTGTGTGATATTATACCGTTTGTCACTTGGACACATACTCATTTGTATATCGACAGTTAGAATAATAACGCGATCTTAATCGCATACATGCAGACCACGAACTTCTCAAACAAAATCATACGAGCTTTCACAGACGTACCAACCTAAACGCTTTCACGTAATACAGTCCCTGAATATTGGCAGAAACGTGCCTGAACCCACAAAATCTCCTGCTCGAGAGACGAGCCTTGTTACACTGGATTCTAGATTGAAAATCTAAAATCTGTATTTATAAGTGAGAGGTGTCACAAAGTGTGTCTGTCTGCCACGCTAAGGGAAACACTCTAAACATGGGCGCTGTCCACCCACACTTGGCATGTGTTCTCATTAGATTTAGGGGAAGGTTTTCAGCGAGTTACTCTTTGAACCCTGACCCCTAATATATTTTTGATTGGGCAAGGTGTCCATTTTAAATGAAATTTTTATGCGAAATATACTTTGAAGATTATATTAGATTATTCTTCCTTCTGAATAAATTTAGTGGTTAGCGTCTGTTTTCTTAGATATATTTTGTATTCAATTGGAAAATTCTTTTTTATAGCATTAACAACTATGAATCATATTTGTTTCTCTTGAATTGCTTATAGAGCCGAATAAACATCACGAATTAAATTCAATGTGTATGTGCTGTAAAAAACACTGTTTCAGGAACTCTCGCACAGCCGGTGGAGGAGACGGCTCCGTCAGGCAATCTCACCCAGTACACATCCGTGAAAACTTGAGGGGGGGGGGGGTCCACAACACGGTACAGGGTACCGAGAGCCATAACTAGGGGACCTCACGGCGCTGTACAGGGGATCGACAGCCCTGTATTGAGTAACGGAACTAAGATCTAAGTACGATTTATACAACAGCTTTTAGATTAGCCTCTTTTTGTCTTCAGGCGCGACAGAACACAAATTAACTGTAACATCTTGGTCCCTGGGGATTCTGATTCCGTGGCAGTACTTCCCTACCGCACTCAAAAAGGTAGGGTCAGTGGGTTTGCTCTGGTGCCTGCAAGAATGGCCGTTGAAAGTTTTGCCCCCACCGACACACAGATGTAAGTTGGGCTTCATATTGAACCAATTTTGTGTCACAATTGCCCTTGTCGGAAAGTGGATAAGTCTCAGCTTGACGTCATGACTAACCAGTAAGATATGAACATTCCATCTTTTTGCCATTTCATTCGTTGGGTTTGAATGGCTGACTTTCTCTTTTGTATTTGAGTTTGCTGAAATGGACTTGATATCGGCAACATAGACAGTAGCCTGAGATGCCAAGTACTCGGGGCACGACTCACCTGTGTGAGACAGTAAGGCTCTCCGAATTTTAATTGAAAAATGAAATAATAAACAGAATCAAGACAGTAAATATAAGAAAATTCCCTGATTTTCATTGATATCTGTCAGTTGAATGCCTTCTGTTGTGATGTAACAAGGAGAAACAATTGGCAAAGGAAATTCTCATGGCCGACGACGAGCTTAATCAGGCATTAGAGGGTACCAAAGATTAGCTCGTCCGGGTCGCCTGATATCCAACACTCCTTTTGTAGCATTGAATTAAAAACGGCAAGAAACAGTAGATAAAAAAAAAATTATGATGCTGCGCGCTAAAAGCGGTTTTTTTTTCGTTCATAAATATGAGTTGATTAGTAGAACAATATCTTGATAAATGTAATATATACATAAATTTATGTAAGAAAGACGAGCTATCTAATCCGTGAGATTGGACTGTCGATTTGATGAAACGGATAATGTCGTCCGTAACAGCAATCAGATAAAGTTACAATTGTTGTAAGTGAAATTAAAATTAACCAGTATCCTCAGGAAAGTCGCAAGGACAAAAAAAAAAAAAAAAAAAAGGACTAACGCAAATAATGGTCACGGTACGGTGACAAATTCTACCATTTACTTTACACCCATGTTTATTTATATTCTACACATGTAAGGAAGATTCTTATTGAATAATACTGGATGGGGTGGCGCAACGGTTACCGACACAGAAAATGGAATCAGTGGACTGAGTTACATTCACTTCGAACTCATGCTCTTGTGGAAGGTATGAAAACTCACTCCCTTCTATTAGTAAATAGCTGGACAGTTGTAACCCTTGTGAGGCAGTCCAAGAGAAAGTCACGCTGATGGAAGAAATCTGCGGCTTGGTAGTCGCCATAGCTGGTCTAAGGCCTAGGTAAAGGAGCGGGCCCAGCATGGAGCTTGCAACCCCGACCCATAAAACTTACTTGCTACTGAAATAGCAACAGAGTTATTGCAGCCCTACGCGCCACAAGGAATCTATATGGATGAACAAATAGAATAACACGACTTCCTGTTTCAAATGAAGATTGAATTACAAAACAAAGAAACTCAAGAAGTCAAATTCGAAAATAGATTCACGAGATACAACGAGACGGGAATGATCTTTGGTCTTATATTTTCTGATGTGTAATAAACAAAGGTTCAAGAAGGTATCTTTGCATTTGTCAATCGAAATAATATTGAGCTTGGAGCAGACTCGGGGTAAAAAAGAGTAGACAAACAAGATGGGAAGAAATCATCTATTACATTCGGGTAGTACAAGAAAGCTGTGGAATGGATCGGCCGAAATGTTGCGTTAATAGTATAAAAAGCAAGGATTTCAATCGCCCCAAAATCTCATTTTTATCTCTTTTAATCTATTCTGAGATTTGGGCACGGTTAATGTGGGTAAATGGTACCCTTACGCTGACCACAGTTTTAGCTGTCCCTGCTTGGGTCTCATTACACATAACTACATACACTGCACACTTGCAATTTGTGAAATGGACTTACAGAATCCTCTGGTTGAATCAAAGAAGAGAAATCAGAAAAATAAGGTAGAAGGAAGAGGCCGAAAAGGTGGAAGGAAAGAAAGAAGAGAGACTAGCATTCCAAGGGAGATTATTCATCACTATGTATGCTTCTTTTTACCTTGTGAATGAATCATCGGCGGTGGTAAAATTAAGTTACCTTGATGAATATAATACCAATATAGTTTGAATTGTAAATTCATTACCGGACACAAATTAAGCGACCGATTTAGCATCCACCAACACGGTTAACTGAACCCGTCACTAAAAGCAGATTTTGGAGAGGAATTTAAAAAGAAAAGACTTGTTTTTCCAAATCACTGAGAGGAGTGTATGTCTGTAGAATTTCAGGTTTGTTCTGTAAACGGTTAGTGCTGGGTGATGCCAGGATACAAACATGTGTGCATATAAATGTCAGAACACACGAATTGCCAAAATCCGGCAACAGAGTATAAACTGGTCTGTTGTGGGTTGATTAACAAGATGGCGAAACATTTATTGGAATTCGAACCTTGATAGCTGCCAAAATGTCTGAGTAAGAACGGTTGCAGATGCGATGTTAGGGAAGTGATAATGACTTGTAAATGACCGGCATATTGTTTGCCAGGATTTGTTCAAGTGTCGAGAGAAAGATTTCGGGTGCAGCGAGATGGCCGATCGGGGTGTTTAGCAGAAGAAAGGCACCTGGATTTGCTCTATTAGAGGGCGTAGAGAGGTTTAACTTTATTAGTTTCTCCTTCCAAGATAACAGCTGATCTCTAGCCCGAACAGTCGGCATTTCATACCCTTTTGCCTCTTTGTGCCATTGACGTGGTTTACGAAATACCACTGAGGGCTCCTCCAGCGACCTCCAACCTTCTGATTGTGTTATCATGAAATTCTTTCTTTCTTCTCTCCCCTCATCTTCCTCTTCATCTCTTCTCACTGGCTCTCACTTCCTGCTTTACGTATATTCGTGTGTGTGTGTCGGAGTGAACGCGTGCATGCACTCAGACACATACAAGAGCTTTATATATATATATATATATATATATATATATATATATATATATATATATATATGGTACAAATCAGGCTATAACATAATATAATAATATATCAATAATATGGAACCACTGCCTGATGAGGCCCAAAGAGGGCAGAAACATGAGCTAGTTTGTGTAGCGAATCCACAATCTACTATATATATATATATATATATATATATATATATATATATATATATATATATATATATATATACTTGAAAATTCAAAAGGTGTTTATCATGTAGGGATAGGTTGTTTTTTTTTCTAAAATGGTGTTTCCTATAGTTGGCGGATCATTGAAATGTAAGTTAGGAATCCTGATGATTGCTACTTAATTGTCTATTAAAGAACTTGAGCTTCCGTTGCTAATAGATACCTACTAAACTTAACAGTAAATCAAATGATGATACAGAGGATGATGTTGCGGTTGTCTTCAAAATATGGCAAGTCTGTTTTATTGAAAATCAACCTTTAAAATCTGGGTTTTCAGTAAGGACAATACCCAACATGGTATCTGCAGGGAAGACATAATCAAATCAGGTACTATGTATATTCTTGAATGCATTATATTATGTAAATAATAAGAGATGATTCCCATTGTAGTCGTCTAGAGAAATATTTTCTGTGAGGTGAAATATACAACTATGAGCACAAAACCTTTTCACTGAATATCCGAGTTATCAAATACTGATTACAAACAATGTATATATATATATATATATATATATATATATATATATATATATATATATATATATATGAGAGAGATAGATATTATTATGAATTGCGTCACATTATATCGAAACCCTTATTTAAAATGATTTTCCATTATTATGCAATGAGTGTATCATTTGGTGTAGACAACGTAAATAGAATAAACAATCGAAGAAAATGAGATTGCTGCAAGAATCGATCCTGCGACAGATAGGGTACCCGTTTCAACATAGCGTTGCTCTTTCTATTGAGCTAAACAGCCGCCGGTCATGCATAGGCCAAGATAACTGTTCAAACACCTAATTCCCATTTTGTCTATTTACGGTCCATATCTGCTCTACTTGTTTCTTTCAACGCTACAATTATGTTATTAGGAAATGGATATATGATCCGACAGAATGATTATAAATAGCATTCTTATTTGAAATGATCTTACATTTTCTTTGTTTTATTCTACGTATTCTAGGCCAATCGATACATTCACCGTGTAATAACGGGAGACCATTACAAAATGGGTTTCAACATGATATAACGCAATTTATAATCATTCTGTCGGATCATATATCCATTTCCTAATAACACGCACGCACACATATGCATACACACACACACACACACACACATATATATACATATATATATATATATTATTAAGAAATTGATCTACAATCTGACAAATGTACACACACATTTATATATGACTGAGCAAATCGTGGCACAAAGCTATTTTCAAAGAAAACCTTGTTATTGTCAATATAATATAAACTATTTAACCACATCATAGTAGTGTTTTCATGGGTTAAATGCAATTATACAGGGTATTAAGTATATAAAAGAGAGGCTATTTTTCTACACAGTACAGAACATGATGATGGGCTCTTCTGTACAAGTCATTTTCTATGGAAGACGAAATGGGATGCAATCAGGTTACCCGGGGTCTAGTTCAAAACCCTCTAAACATACTTCGATAAATTAGATATCGGTAGATCATAACAATGCGTAAGTGCCATGGACTTCACTGACGGACTTGTATTATTATATCAGTCACGGTTATTTGTACAGTGCCCCACCTTTCCTACAGTGAATTTAAATCTCTTGAATGTGCTTTTTGAATTGATCAAAATATGCATGCGCATGCACATACACACACACACACACATATATATATGTATATATATATATAAATATATATATATACACCCACCGATAAATTCATAGATGCAACTACTTTTTTCGTCTATTTGTTCATTACGCTTCAACCGTGTACACTCGGGCCTTCGTCTAGTGTTTTGGATTCTAGAAGATGTACCGGAGATAGGCATACATACATACATAGTGGGAGATGATAGAAATATAAAATCTACCTATTAAACATGTTTTGTAACGTAATCATTTGATACTGGTAAATTAACCACTGTATCCCATCTGTTAATTCTCATTACAAGTTATTTCCTATTGGCAGATCGAACTCGATGTTCATTGATGGAGTGGGTTGATGAAATTCATTTCCACACCTTTGCCACCGGCCAGTTTAGTCGCAATAAATTTTGTACTTTACAAATTTACTTATCCCAGAATAAGCCATCGATTGATGGTCTGCCCTTCACAAATTAATCACTTTTCAATCCGGGGTTAGGATTAAGATATTAACTAAATTCAATCGGCTATTGTAGAGGCTCGGTCTAATCAGCGATTTTATATTTGTCAAATTTACTGGCGTATGCACGAAAACAATTTTTATCTGATACGTTGCGAAGAGGTGATTTCCAGAGTCGTAACCAGAGATTTTAGGTGATTTGGGGACCAGAGAGCGTGGCTTGCTAAGGAGCCTACATCCAACGTTTGGGGATCGGAAGCTGT
>OY735227.1:25129988-25137488 GCA_963457665.1 Thysanoteuthis rhombus | reverse complement strand
GTAGAGGTAAAATTTGAATGTTTCTTGTCTTCTGTATAAACAGACGCACCCGTGAAGCGTCATACTACACAGTTCGAAAGTACCTTCCTGTAATTATACATATGAAACCTTGTATACTAAGAAAAATGTTATCCAATTAGGCACATCAATCCATCAGCTTTCCTTCATATTGTGTGTGCTTATATATATATATATATATATATATATATATATATATATATATATATAGAGAGAGAGAGAGAGAGAGAGAGAGAAATAAATGAGAGAGTGTGCGTGCGTGTACGTAAACAATAGAGGTAACTCGGGAAAGTCGTGGGCAGTTTTGCTATTAATTTTATGTTAATTTGCACCATTCTATGATAGGTATGAACTTCAGTGACATTTTATACACATATGTGTCCTATGGTATTTTATTTATTTTGCTTATACATATAATCATATTGGTAGTGACTTTCATTCGTAACGGTTTAAGAATGATGTGATTAAACATCGAAATATCAAAAAAGCCACCCATGACTCTTCTTTTCTGATCGAATATTGATTACTTACGAGGATGATATATTGTTGACACTTCGATTGTTCGTTCCAATAAGACTTGAGGGTCTGAGTGTGCACTGATTGCACTCCTTCGGACGGGTTCTCTAAATTCACTGAATGATTGACTGTTTTGTGTTGAAGTCCGATGAATTGAATATTTGCAAGGATCCCTTTAACATCCTCCCTCTGAAAGGGATCGCTTTCATCCCCACCCTTACAAACCAGTTCAAGGGGAGGTACGTTCAAGTGATCTGATGTATGTTTGCGGAAGGCTACATTTTAAGAATACCCTGCTAGGATCATCTCACGCCCAAGTGACTTGCGACATCACCTCACAATTTACAACAGAACCGGGAGCGTGGCAATGAATGCCAGAGAAAAAAAAAAACACAGTCGAAACATTATGAAAATACAAAGATTAAAAGATAGAAAAATGGACGTTATTTGATACATGTCCTTACTCCTCTGCAACGTCAGAAAAAACAAATGAACGTAACTAAACAACGTCCGTGACATGACAACCATGAAGAGCCAGTGAAGAAACAACCCCCTAAAAATGGATTTTAACGACTTCCTCTCAGTTTGGAGTTGGAGAATCCATTTCTATCCAAGCTTTTTATCTTTCTACAGACAAATTGTCGAACGAGGTGAAACAAATTGTTTACGCACTTATCAGTTATTTTTTCACCGCTAAATGGTAAATACTTCATCCTATCCATCAAATGAATATATAGATAAATAAACAATACTGATGATCATAATGATTATGGAAATTTTCTTTTTTATGGGTGAAGCATTTTTTCTCCTTGGAAATTGCATTTTACTCTTAATGCTTAAGACATTTCACTTGGGCAAGTTTCAAACTATATTTCCGAACACTTCTGTCTCTGTGTATCAAGGAGCAAAAAAAGAAAAAGAGGATTTTTGGTCCGACCAAGAACTAGCGTCCATAATTCCAAAGAACAGAAGCCTGAAAAAAAGGAAAAGATTAAGAGCAGAAGTAGAACAGTGTCATAAAAACAGAGACCCCTACCTTTTATTCTCTCGGGGTATCAGCAGTCAGGTTACTGATAACCTGTCCTGAATGATATCATTTGTTTTCTTAATGAAGTTGCAGTACGTGAATAAGAAAACAAGAGCGAGAGAGAAAATAAGAAAAAGCCAAGGTGAATGATGAAGGAAATGAGGTTGTAGATGTATGAAGGACGAGGAGAAAAAAAGGGACAGAAGAAAGGTGAGACGAGAGTGACAAACAAACCAGGAGAACAAGTTGGATTAGAAGAAGCTGAACAAAACTGTCGTTCCCCTTACCATAAAAAAGTACTTGGATTAAATATCATGTGGCAAAAAGAATCACATCTCATATGCTTTTGAATACATGTACAATTAAATTGATAACCTTTGTTTGAATCTGTAAAATATAAAATTAATAATATTGTGTAATAATTGATTATAGTACAGGAAATTACTCAGTTTTGAGTCACGAAACACTTCTAGGTCTTAACATCCATATCCCAAACTGCCCCAAAATATAGTCACGCCCCCCCCCATATGTCCATGTACACTAAAACAAATAATCAATAGATCTAAAAAGTAATAATTTCTTTCTTCAACAACAATGATATTATGTCTTCATCAGCCGTCATACTATCACCTAAAAAAACTTTTTCCTCTTACCGTGGGAAAAGACAAACCTCCTTCCACTTGCCCCTAGAATCGTGTTTGTAGCGGCCGCCGTCGGACAAGTTAACTTACCTGCGAGCTGCGACTTCAAACACACACGGTTATCCACCGAGCACCGACTGACAACTTGTTCCACACTACCTGTCTCATCTACCTGGGGTCTTCTTTATCTAACCCTGCCGCAAACTGGCCGGACCACCCATCACCACCCAAATCTCGCTTGCACGTCAACTACAAAACCACAGATATGAAATCACTTATCTTAGATAGCAGTGATAGGAAGTAAGACGTCTCAAGAAAGGTTAAAACTTGACGTTGTGTAGTCGCTAACTCCGAGTCTTGTTGACAAATTATCAATTCACATGGTGTGACTCTTGACTTCTTTCAATTTGTTACGGTCTGTTCGTGGTTCCAGCTAGAAAGAGACATATGAAAATTTTACTGAAAACAATCTTGGATCTGCACACTGATTAAGAACATTGAAAACAAATGGTCGCAATAAATAGCAGCAATATACAGGGTGTCCATAAACTATCTTTGCAACTTCGAAAATCTATCAAAAATACAAATCTTAACATAACTATGAGCGGTTTGTTTCAGAATAAAGACGAAGTAATGAAGTCTTCTGAAAAATATTAAGGAAACTAATATCCTTAAGAACACTAAACGAACTAAATGGAAACAATACTACACAAAGAAGAAATACATAAATTTTGGAGGCGATAATGCCAAAAACTTATTCAGGGTTATCAATTTCTGAGCGCTAATACAGGAATACATTGAATTAATTGGTGAAGTTTTTGATATAGTATAGTTACGGCATTGCTATGAAAATGTAACTAATTATAAACTGAAGAAATCCCAACACATATCAACTTTTAAAATAACTTCAACTGTATGATTTGGAACAGTACGAAGAATGTTGGAACGAATCAACCGCTCTAATCAAGGTATACCTGTATTCATTCTAAAAGTAAATTTAAGACATTATTAAAAAGGGGGCTGCTTAACGAAGCAAAAGTTTGACTTACGCCTTACAAGCCATCCTCTTCCCTGAATTGAGACGCAGGCCTCACTGTCCCCATTCGGATACTCCAACCCGCTAAGCTTTTGATTACTGACTGTTATTGCTGTGATCTATCTGTTAAACGTTGTTCCATCATAATTTATTTTAGCTTTCTGTGTTTTGAATGTCATTGACGCCGTTAAGACGAAAGTTGACTGGAGAAAAACTGTACGACTTGTCTGTTGACTAGACAAAACCTCTTTGACCGAAGGCTACAACCAGAGTTAACCTTGTTTAATTAGAGCAACAAAGCTGATGTCCCCGACCGCCCAACTTTAACTTGTTTTCCTGTGTCAGAAAACACAACTTTTCAGGGTGTTTTTTAATTTTTTTTAATTTTTCGGCTAATGAGCAATTACATCATGCGTCGACCCTTACAAGGGGTTTAATTAGAGAGATCTGTATTGGGCACTAAACTATTGCAGTTGCAACTGTTATTGAACTACAAACGGAGAAACCTGTGTGTGTACGCCCTGCGATTACTGGACAACTGACCATTGAAGTTGTTTTGATCTGCAGGTCCCCAGAAATCTGATATAAGTAAATAGAACATTGAACGTCGTATATCTTCCTTCCGCATTTCTATAAATTATCTCACTTGACTTCCACTCTTTAAAATCTTCTTAATTAAGACATGAAATACATAAATTGACAACACTGGAACAGATTGATTGAGCTATTTCGAAACTTGTTTCCTACATTGGACAGAAAAATATTATACATCATAATTATGGCAGGTTGCTCCACAACCCTTTACGGTCCGGCCCCGCGAAGACACACACACACTTGGAACGGGCGCTGCCCTTATTGAGACTTAATGCGGCACCTCGTTGATAATCGAAACTTTTAAATGCGATACTAGTCGTTGGTGGTAAAGGAAGACTCCATGAAATTTAAGATTCCGGGCACCATGAGGGTGACGGACTGGAACTCTTATTGAGTGCGCACAAAGATGTCCAACAGAAAAAAAAAATTTTTTCAACTGTGTATTCAATCTTTAGTTTTTAAAAAAGAACGTTGGCAACTTTGGCTCTAAGCTAATCTATATGAAGAAGGCAGAACTGGACAAAATTCACGTGCGTCCTTCGAGACCTCTGTATATCCTTACATTCTTATAACCCATAAATATTCTGAGGCTCTACAAAGGTGTAAATGCCCTCTTTTCGAATTGTCCTGGGACGTAGGTGTTTCGAAAAACAATAAATGTCTTGATTCTGTTTCTTCTAAGTATGGAAGATACTTCAAATAAGAGAATAGTTTTCTCCAACCATCAGATAGAATATAGACTTGAGAAATTACATTTTATCAGACAATGCCACCTTACTTACTGCTCACCTCTTACCCAAACTGTTCAATTGCATCCTACGAAAATACAATGATTACGTGACTGTTTTTTATTGAATGACTAAACATATATTTTTATAGTTTGTCTTGTGAACATTAAATGCAGATTATTTGCTTGATTTCCACGACATTTTATTCGAATATCTCTCTCGAGATATCACACACGCACACGCACGTGAAGTACATTCGTAGCCTGACACAGTTACAACCTGAATTTTGATCTGGAAATTTCACTGTATAATGTTCAATGTGAGTGAATAATGGAGGAATGTGGAATTAAGTGCATTGACACGTAGAGAGTGGATTCTGAAAAATGAATCTTCTATGTGCATTTTCCATCATGAGGCTGGATTTATTGATGCGCACATGTCAATCGCTTTTACAGTTAGAACTTCAACGATACTTCTGTTAACCCGATATTCACCGTAGACATCAGGCGATGCTTCTATTTCCGACTTTGATGCACTATACAAGCAATACTACTGCTAAAATATTATCTAATTCAAAGTACAATCCTAGTAATTCAATCCTTGTAATACAGTTTGAAAAGAAGAATTTCTGTTTTGCGTAGTCATGGAAGTGATTCAATTTGAGTATCGGTAACTGCTGATCTTCTTAATTGATCTTCCCCAATGCGCTATGGTCACGTGACAGTTTATATTGCGTGACTAAACAGACCTGTTTTTACTTTTCTTTGTTTTGGTTGTTTTCATTTTAATTATTCTCACCTCACTTGTCTAAAATTTCTTTCCTTTTTTTTTTCCTTTCATTTTCATCATCTTTTTTCTCTTGGTTTTTCGCAGTCTGAACCCTTTTCCCTTCATTCTCTGCCCCCCCCTCTCTTTTTAAGACGAACACACTTCCTTTTCTCCGACTCATTTTCAACCTTTCTTTCATTTATTTTTCGGCTTCCTTCCACCCCAATCTCTTTCTTCTGTCTCCTTCTTTCTCTATCTCACTCTCTTTCTCTCTCTCTCTCTCTCACACATACACTCTCATACACACACACACATTCTTCTTCTCCTTATTTTCGTCATTTTTTTCTCTTTCTATTCTTTCTCTACCCCAATCTGAACCATTCTCTCTTCATTCCCTCTCCCTCTTCCCTCTTCCCTCTCCCTCTTCCTTGCACACTCACAATTCCTTTTCTTCTTATTTTCATCATTTTTTTTCTTTTCTCCGACCTTACCCAATTCTCTCTTTCTTCCTCTCCTTCTCTCTTCCTTCCTTCACTTCTCTCTTCCTTCCTTTCTTTCTCTCTTTTTCTTTCCTACACACGCAAACACACGCACTCACCAAAAGTCTATTACTCCTTCTTCCAGTTTCTCAATCACTCACTCACTCACTGACGCATTCTCCATTTACTTGCTTTATTTTCAACAAACGTAATCACCTTCTTTAAATAATTCTGTCCAACTGTTCAACAGTCAAAGTCGTCTACTCCACAAGTGCCTATCAATTTCCCGCTTAAATACAAAACCCGGCTGGGCTGCTCACTTCTGAAGCCGGGCCTCACCGTTTGCCCTCTTTTAGTGAGAAGAAACGTATGGAGCCTGGCAATTTCTCCTTTGTCAGAAGCTCAATGCCGACGCCAGGGACCCAGCATGGGCCCAATACCCCCTCACTGAATCTCAGCCTGATCCTAGGTCCACCCTGTAGGTCCAGTATTTTTAACGATGGGGGAAAACGGTTGGTTGACGAAGTTAAAGCTCCCGCGTCACCATAAATCTGTAGTCATAATTCGTTGGTGGTTAGAGGTTGAGGGTTTTTCACGAAGTGGGTTGTTAGACGCCCGTCTACGCTTCGGGAGAATTACTAGTCGGCCACGTTGCGAATGTAATGTTTTTGTTGTCGTTATTCTTTCTGTTTTTATTATTAACATTTTCGAAAAAGATTCCAATTAATTAAATAGCTGTGGAAAAAAATGCAAATTAGTACAATCCGGGTCACAGCATAGCAATGGTGGTCTTGATTGGAATTCACTTGGTGTGATGTTTACTGTATTGTGAATATAACTGAATAACACAACTGCAAATAATTTTGAAATAGATACATTAATTGTATTGCTATTGACTTGGATTCAAATGAATTGGATTGTTGGTTGAATTGTTAACAATCTTGTGTTTTGTGTATAAAGATTCTGTTTCAAAAAAGACAGATCGCATATCAGAGTGACATCTGGTGAATTCTAATCGGGACCACCGTCGTTAAGTTGTGGCCAATTGGGTAACATGGGTCGAACGTGTCGGTTTTTGATGAAGTAAAACCTACCACAATTATTTACTCTTTTCTCTTCGGTGCAGTATGAGAAAACGAAGACCGCTTCACTCAGTCACAACACACACACATACAGATAGCGATAATAAATTATAATATATGTATATATATATATATATATATATATATATATATATATATATATAAATGCTATATATATATATATATATATATATATATATATATATATAAATGCTATATATATATATATATATATATATATATATATATATATATATATATATATATATATATATATATATATAGCATTTACTGACTTGCTGCTGTAGATTTGTTAGCAATCTTGTGTTCCTAGAGAGCTCTTGTACCGAACTTGGATAAGTTTGGTAAATAATTAAAAGATATAATAAAATCGGGAAAGTTCAAAATTCTAAGAATGATATCTTTATAAATCAATTGTCTTTATCGATAAATCCTTCAAATTCATTTTCTTATAATTGATTTATCTTTAATCGATTCATTTTGTCATTCCTGATTTTATATTCTATTGCGTAAATAGAATTTAATTCTCTGTGATCACCTTCTCATTTTTTGCTGAATTAATTAAAGCGTAGAATGATTTACAGAATCTA
>OY735227.1:25072488-25122488 GCA_963457665.1 Thysanoteuthis rhombus | reverse complement strand
ATATATATATATATATATATATATATATATATATATATATGCTAATATGTGTGTGTAATTACATGCAGAGATATCGACGTGTATATGTGAACGTATACGCATGTATACATTTGTACATATTACACCATTTTGTTTCACAAAGGGTTTTCATAGGAATGCTCTATTTTAAGATAACAGAGGAATGCACACACACACACATACATACACACACACACACACACACACACACATATATATATATATATATATATATATATATATATGTGTGTGTGTGTGTGCGTGTGTAAATGTATACTTGTATGTATATACAGATAGATAGAGGGGAAGAATGGAAGAGATAATGCCCGTTGAACGATCAGAAAGCATTTCACTGGACTGTAGACTTGGAGGATTGCCTTTATTAGAGGATTGAACCAAGTATTATTCACACACGAGCACGCACACGCATATACAGCTGTGTGTATACATTTGCACATCATATGTATCATCAAAAACGAGCTAGATATTTTTAGAGAGCTTTCCTTGTAGTTTCGATCCCAACTGAGAATCAATGGAAGGGCTCGACTGATAATATAGAGGTTCATTTGAGTGGCCCCCTCCAACATTTAATGATGTTTACTACGGGGGAACTATGATTTACAAAGTTTTCGGGTGTAACCGTCTCTTAAATTTTTGGTGTTCCAATATTGGCCAGACTTCAAATGGACGTTTATAGGCCATTAGAGTTCATAGTCACCTATTGTATTTTCATCTTGGGGTCCCTTATACACAAATTTTCCGCTTGTTCGATGCAACCTTTTAGGAATCTATAAACCATACATTTAAATACAAACAATCAATGGAACAAACATGCGTCGTCTTTGTGATTGTGATATATATATATATATATATATATATATATATATATATGTGTGTGTGTGTGTGTGTGTGTGTGTATTGTGGCGCATTGCCTCTAGTTCTTGACATGGACCAGCGAGGTACAGAATTCATTCCTAAGATATGGCCTACATTCCTCTTGCCGTTGGTTGGCGCCCTGTCCTTTAAAGAGGTCGTTACCCAAGTCTGTTATCACTTTTTACGCTTTCCCCTCACCATCCTCTTCCTTACCGTCTCCTTCGTTTCTCCACCCACCCTCGTACCCCAAGTCAAAATTGCAACTCTCACTTAGTTGGTTAAGTACAATTAGACCAGCTTTTATACCTGGCCCAACCCCCAGGGTGTACTAAGGATTTGTTAGTAAATTTGATCATTCATCATCAGGTTTGCGTTTTTTCAACTCTCATTTTATACTGGTCTGAAAGTGTTTCTCATCATTACAACATGAAACTTCACTACGACAGAGTAGTAATGATATAACGACAGAAGGTCAAGTCCATTCATTTTTTTATCGCTTGCAACTAGGCCACTTATGGTGTTCATGGGAGTGGTAGGAAAAGGGGTGTCTTTGGCTTTCCTTATTGAGCGTAGTGCACGAACAGGATCCCCCGGGGGGACCCTCTGCATGATCTACAGCTACTGACGGCATATGGTATATTTAGTTGATCATCCATCAAAGTATAGACCAGGTTTTACGTAATTCAACTTCGTTGATCATACAAGAACCGGTGTGTCCAATGCAAGGTCAAGAAGGGGGAAATGAAGAGGAAAATAGCGTTTCATCAATTCTCCAAGTAGGGGGAATAAGCCTTTAAAATCGGAATTATAATTCTCAGTTCCTCCTTGCATTCGAACACCAACCATGGGCACCAGTGGGGAAAAACGGAACTACCCCCACCAACTATCAGGCCTACTACGTTGCCTCTGAGTTCGAGAAGTCATAAACAAATAAACTTTTTTTTCGAACAATTTGAACTCTTGTTATTTTCGATTTAGTCACAACGTTTCGACCGATTTATTTCTACGGCCTTCTTTATGTGGAAATGTAATATTCTGGAGGAGAAGCAATTCTTAGCAAAGAGGGAAAATGAGAAAGTTTCTATGTTGGAAATTGTTGAACAACGTTTACAGCACACGTTGCTGAAATAGATTATTTACCAGTGTTCCGGCCTGCGTTCAAATTTTCTGCTTTATACCGTTTTGTTGTGTGCGTGTTTTGTTGCTTCGAGCCACCGGAAGGAGGGGTCGATATGAGATACCTTCTTTCGTTACTGATATCAAATTTTTACACGTGAAGAGGATCGTAGGAATGAACTGGCTTGAACATCGTGACTACATCGAAAATGAGAAGAAGAGTTCAAATTGTGTGAAAAAAAGTTGCTATTACAGATCATTCTTTCTCTGATCAAACCTATGACAGTTGCCTCTTGTAAGACAGCTATCGATCTCTCTCACTTCATTGTGTACTCCAGGGAGCCCAACCTTTTTCGCAGAGCGAACCGGTTCAAGATTAACAGTACTCTTGCAGAGCCGCCTACGGAGTTGGATGATGGTTAATCACGACCGGAATTCCGCCAAATCATTTCGTTTCTATGCAGCCCGGTAGCATTGCAGACCGGTACCGTGTGTTGAGGGACTTATTATGTACTCAACTTGGAAACGAAGGTCTCCAAAGTAGTCAATGAAAAACTTCACTTCGAAGGGTCAAAGGGGTAGTTTGGGGAGTGATTGACGTTTTGAGGTTTCAATGCAGAAATCATAATCTAGAAAACAAAAATTTCAGTTCTAGCTCAATTGAATTGAATTCAGAGAAACAATGTGAAAGAGGAAGATTACGGTTGAGTACGCCCAAGACACTCCAATTTGCTAAAGAATTATTGCATTCTTTCTCAGCCACATACCTATCATAAGAGGTGTCAAACGATCAATGAACAGTAACGTTAGTTCACTTTATTGATTTATATGATACAGAACGTTCATCATAATCATGGGTAATGTTATCTGCTGGTTATCGTTATCAAAATACTTTCTCCCAAATTGATCACGATAAGCGGATTCTTTCATGTTCTTGAAACCACTCTTTTATTATCGTTAAGTTAGTATTAAAGCGACTGAATATCAAATGTAACCATCAACCTTTTATCATTTTTGGAAAAGAAACACAGAACAGCTCTGGTTGATCGTTCAAATAATAATAACTGTCACGCAACTAACATCTTTTGGTACATATGCTGTGGCGAGTGATTGATTCGAAAAATTGAGAAAAAGGGTGATCAATAAATAAATTGATTAGTCACTTCTCTCACCTTCTGTTGGGTGGTGATCTCTAGAATCTGGATTGCGGGACGAATTTAACATAAACTTACATTGGTTATTGAAATGTTAATTGGAAACCCCATTAAAAAAACATTTGCGGGGGATTTTCAAAGATGAAAATCTTTCGAGACACAGCAAGGAATAATTGTTTGAATTTTCATCTGTGTAGCACCATTGGTGTAGCCTGTATGCTTGACGCATACATACAGCCAGCCGGAAAAAAAAAACTTATGTTGACTATGTTGACAGTTTGTTACAGTTCAACACGATCACCATTTTCATTTATCACCTTTTTACAACCTATTCCAGAGTGAATCAATGTGTCCGCAGAGATGAAAACCCAGTACAAGCAACTCCACGGTGAAGTAAAAAACCTCCAACCATCTGAATAGATAATAGGTCCTCCAGCGACGAACTTGATAGAAGTGTTTCTATAGTTTGATAGTAACGAATTGTAGCCTTGGGAGTTGGCGCACGGAATCTGATTGGGTGTAGGAACTAACGCTCAATGAATAACAAAGTAACAAAAAGATAATGATGCATTTTTTGTGCATGTATGTATGTACGTGTGTACGTATCGTTGTTCTCTGCTTGTACCCTCACCGAGTTTGGGTACACACGAGCACTTGCAATTAAGACCCACCTCCGGCTTGCCAGGCCTGTCCGAGGCACCTAGTATTACACGATGGTCATCCATCCACGTTTTTCAGGCAGCTGTGATCATAGCGCAATAAATACGTGGACAAGTTGATGAGATACACTGCTTACTGGCTGATTATGAGCGTACACTAATCAAAGCTGAAATCGAGGTACGCTTGCTATACCGTGCGGGGTCTGTAATTGTTTTAGAAACCGTCATTTGAAACTATCAACACGGGTTTCTTCAGTTTTTAAGTTGGATGTATGGGTCGCGTATATAGGCTGCATCAATGAAGCTTGAGGGATGAAAATTTCAACATCTACGCCTGATTAGGTTTGGTGAAAATGCCCCCCCCTCCTCAAATAGGTTTTCAGTGAGTTGAGTGACTCAGCTACCAATGTGAGTGGAGGTTGATTTAATCCCTTCGTCTGTGTTCGGAACTCTTGTCTTTTGGGAGCCGGTGGGAGGAATTCAGTCCAACGATCGGCGGGACCAGTAACTTATTTATTGATCACCCATTTTTTTTTCTCTGTATTTTAATTGATGAACCCTCAACACAGTATGATGCCAAGATATGCTGGTCACGTGACAGTTCCTGTCGTGTCAAGTGACTAATAATAATAATTAAGTCGAAAATGACTCTTGCTTCTAATCAGATGTTGCTTGACCAGTCCTTATTAAACATCAACCGTGGAAAATGTTTGGAATTCGGATGAATACATTCCTCGGTAGCAATCTGGGTTGTAAGTCAAATTCATGACATTCCCATTAGCAGAATTCAGATCAATCGTGAAAAGATGATACAACTTCTGACGAGGCGGTACTGAATGGCTGAGCGGATGACGGCACGGACAATTAATTCAGCGAACCGAGTTTCAGACTCCGGGCTGAGTTTGTGTTCACTCTGAACTAACGTCCTTGGGAAGGGTATAAATTCATGTTTTCTTCCCAGCTGGTGGTAAAAAAAGAATGAGTGATGCTAGTAGGATCTTGCCACCTGCAAGTCTAATTTGCAAACGTGTAAGTTGTCAATGACGATGACTGAGAAATTAGTGAAGTCCTTGAGTTGATAATTGGACTACGTGTGGAAACAATTTTTCAAACTAGAATGAATAAGGAATATATATATATATATATATATATATATATATATATATATATATATATATATATATATATATATATATATACATATATATATATAAAAATGATAAACTACGTATGTGACATGACCCACATAATGAGGGGAGGTGTCGTGTAACTGATCTGTTTTTAAAATCCCCGAAACAATAGTTCTATGGTAAACAACTGATGATCCCAACAGAAAACATTTATACATTGTACCATGATAACCAAGTGTGTGAAACAGGAAAAAAAATTACCGAAATTGCATTGACAGATATTGGGAAATAGATGACTGAAGTGACACCTTGAGAGATCTTCTGGAAAAGTTTTTAACGTTCAGTGCTTAATGCTGTAAAGCTCTCTAGACCACACACACTCACCCCCCATATATATATATATATTTATATATATTTATATATATTTATATATATTTATATATATATATATTTATATGTATTTATATATATATATATTTATATATATATATTTATATATATTTATATATATATATTTATATATATACATATATTTATATATATATATTTATATATATATATATATTTATATATATATATATATATATATATATATATATATATATATATATATACATTTTTTTTTCTTTGAAGAACCTATTTCGCACCCTACCCCCAACTTTTGAGTGGATAGATTAATAAATAGATATAGGTAGATTGAGATAGATAGATATGAGTTGATTGAGATGGACGGATAGATAGATAGATAGATAGATAGATAGATAGATAGATAGATAGATAGATATGAGCCAATCCGGATAGATGGATATGAATAGACTGAAGTAAATACAACCATAAATATATAGTATAAACAAAACGTTACAAAGAAACTACAAAAATGCACGACTAGGAATGAACGTATAGACAAATGGAAGGAACAACTGGTCGAGTGGGGGGGGGGGTTAGTCTTAATGCTAAGTCGGTCGTCCCGAGCTTCTACCGGTTTTCAATCGATGTAACTGCGCAGTGATTTGCACAATTCATTTCGTTAATTCATACCACAAAGATTTAGTTAGGAATTATACAATGGAATCAATTCAGGACGCTTAACTCAATTTATCGCCAATATTAAAATCCTAAAGTGCCTTTTTCGAATTATTGAATGAATGAACGATTTTGTTTGATCAAAAGAGGGTGTATTGCACAAGTTTAGGAGACGGGATGAAAGAAATGCAATTGAAGATTGAAAGAAGTAAATGAGTACATGAAGCGGAATGAATCTGTGATTCATTTGTCAACATTACTAACAAGGGAAGAAGCTGCCCGGAGATGTGTGCAAATGCTGTGTGGGTTTCTCAAGTCTCTCGATTTAGCAACGTGGCAAAAAATACGTCCAGAGACAATAAAAATCCAAACGAGTGTCATTTTCTTTTAACTGTGTTATTTAATCATAGATACAGTGTGGCATTGAACTAGGTTTATTCATTCGTTGTTGGTAGTTGTGCCGAGATTGGTAACTGTGTGTGGCGATTTGAATATAGAGAGATAGATAGATCGATCGATAGATATGTATACACACACTCGTAATACTTTTCAGTGAGTAGGTATATACTACACCCTGATTCTTGGCAGAAGTGAATGGAGCAGCACTCAGATCCTTGTCAGAGAGCACAGGAACTCTAATCCTAGGAAATCCTTAGAGCACCAATTCATACGTAAATAATCCCGTCATTTTCACGGGTTGTATGTTAGTTAAAACATAATGTTGATATTCAGTCAAACACTATAGTAGTAACGGGCAGCTAAGCCAGCCTCTAATTGTTAAAAAACGACGGTGTATTCATTTAAAATACTACTGGTGCAATACTGCACGTATGGAGCACCAGTGTGGATCGAAATCACTACTGTAGTAATGGTTTGCGAAATAAGTTGGCTAACGATTGCTCCATGCAAAATCAGCTTGGGTATATATACAACTTGTGTTGTTGTATCCATTAGAGAAAAAAGGCTGTCTTGCTCTACTTTAAAGAAAGAGATAATTTTTAGGGATTGGTGATTATCATTAGACTTATCCTAATATGCCACAAAGCCACAAGTGGATTATATTGGAGAGATATACTTGAGTATAGACCAGTTCGAATTAGCGGCCAACATATAAACCAGTGCTTCATAAGATATTAGAAACTGCCAACTAAAACTGCCACTGAAACGATTGAAATGGGTTTCTTCGGTTTTCTATGTAGCTGGCTATGTAAGTAGATATTACACATACAGGCCGATCCAGAGCGCTGGAATTTTCAACATTTACACTTCATTGTGTCAGGAAAAAAACTGTATCCGTTATTTTTACATAGATTTTTAGTCCAAAGGTTAAATTTACTATGTGAGTTGATGCTTGATGAGTCACGAGTCTGTACCTGCTTTCTGAAAAATTCGAACTTTTCAGTGATCCAACTAAAGTTGAGAAAAGTAACTTATTTATTGATCACCCCTTTTTACCAATTTTTCTATTGATCACTCTGAACACGATATGCTACCAAAAGACGTTAGTCATATAACGGTTTTCATTTGATCACTAACGAGACCCTATTCCGAATACTTCACACTTGGATCTTCATCACGAATTCCCATCCATCCGTAACTTGATTTAAATCATTGTGTTGGTTTTTTTTGATGATTTTTGTCTCAGTCTCCTTTGCATGTAATTTTGTAAATAATTCATTCTGTATTGTGAGCAAGAATCATTAAATAACTTATTTCTTAAATCTTTTTATCTATCCATTTTTTTGACATCCTGAAAAAAAAAGATGAAGAAAACCAGGTGAACGAAATGAGTGCAGAAAAATCCCCATGGTTCTCTAGTCACCAGGAGTAAAACTAGTAAGCAACAGCTCTGAGTTAGTTACTTAAAAGCAATTTCCCTTGTGGTATATGTCTTATCATAAAATATTAGATTTTTAAGAAGAGAAAACACGAATATCAGAGTAAATTAGATAATTCATTCTTCATTCACCTCCAAATTAATTTCATTCACCTTAGGTGAATCGTTCACCAGTTTGAGAGACACTGATATAAACCAAAGCATAACTTTTCTGTCAGGAAAACCAGGAAATGGTTTGATATTTTTAGGACAACAACAACAACAACAACTACACTTGAGTGTTACTGCAATGATTTAGCTTTTGTTGCTCTTTTAGAGGCCATTAAACGTGAAGTCGTCTGCGATTCTCCTCTTGAACTGTGTATACAAATTCCACTTCGAAGATAAGGACAGGTTTTATAACGAATGAACTTTTCTTCCAGACAGCTTACATTCTTTTCACTTTTATATACACCCCTATGACGTCTGTTGTAGTGTAGTGAATAGCATGCTAAACTGCAAAGTATAAGTGGGGATCTCAATCCTCTGTCGTTATTGTACAAATGTAGCCTTTAACCACACTAAGTTGATCTGGTGTGCGATACTACTCGTTTGTCTTCCTGTCGAATTGGCTGGATCTGTTTCTTCTTCAGTTTTAATATGTCTGACAGGCATTCGTCGTATCCATTAAATAGATTCACAATTTAAGTATTGAAATCCATGAAGCCATATTTTCGTATTGTTCACTGCATTGACCAAAGGGTTTGAAGGAATAATGCACCCTTACTTTCTAGTAATTTTGAACATATTCCGTCGATTGCAGTCTTCAATTTGTCTCATTGGGACAGTTCTTGTTTGAATCGATCTTTCAACTCAATCCCATACTCACAGAATTACTAAGGATAGTGATGGAGCATCGAGACGGCTTCCTATCATTTGACCCGCAGTGAAAGCCACGGGTTTTCTTCCAGTTAACAAACTCGAAGAGGTCAACGGACGACGATATTCATAATGATATTACAGAGCTCCGGTAATCATTACTCAGAGTTTCTAGGTTAGTTGATACACAACAACTGTATATAAAGAAATTTCCCCTTTCGATACCAGATAGCATCGTTTTAATAAAGTGGAAAAAAGAGTTCTGTAACCCTTGTGGTCATAAAATACTAATACTAGACACATTTTATGGTACGTTTAAAAACGCATTTAAGTTATAATGAGGAGCTACGTTTTAGGTTCTATTCCTCCGAGTTCGGCACTACATATGGGACAGAACGATTTTTAAGCAAAAAATAATGGTGTGCAATAGTCGTATGTAGATTGGAGGCGGATTATTAATCATCGTTGGTCGGTAAGCCAAAAATTGCAGTCTTTTTCAATTGCCATGCTTTTGCCGGATCGGATAATTATATGCCACGCAAAAGAGAATAACAAACACCTTTCTCAATATTTATAAATTGCAAATATGTAACCTGTAATTATCACAACTACCACCGATGGCATTACGGTCACAGCCACTGCGATAGATCATTATATACTTTTCGTCATTCAACAAAAATTACCATACCCTCTTATATATATATATATATATATATATATATATATATATATATATATATTGCTTTGAATAGGATATTAGCGATTAACGGGATATTTATCTGAAATTTCCATTGTACAATATATATATATATATATATATATATATATATATATATATATATATATATATATATATTATATGTTGCTTTACATATGATTTTGGTGTAAACTGAATGTTTATCTGATATTTCCATCGTACAATATTGGATCATTATCCACCACTAAAATAAGTACATTGTGAGATCAGCAAGGGCTACAACGTTGATAATTTGTTGAACTATTTAAATAACCACAAGTCTGTCCTGAAAACATATCTTTCGAAACCACTATCAGTAACGCATTAACACTTTCAATGCTACTGGGTTTTTTACTGTTACAATTTTGATTATACAATCAATCTCTTTGAGACCACGAAGAGACAGGAGACTAGTTCACTTACAGGGTGGATGGGAATTAACTCCCAATCAGGAATCATATGTTACGTATTTATCCGTGGATCTCTCCACTTGGATTAACCAGTTGGATTTCCAATAAGAAGTTTCTTTTCACCCACCCTGTTGTTACATTTAGATACATTTGGTTGAATCTAGAAAGTATAGGAACGTACAGCTAGCAATACAGAGATTTTCGTATTTAACAGTATAGACCCAGGAGTGTTATCTACGCAGATCTTCGTACAAAACATTGTAAGTGTTGAAATATTTATGCTTTGCGAGTTTTTTCTTGTTTTTCTTTACCATAATTCTACTATCTAACAGGGTGCCTTTAGTCTTAAACCCTATCTAGCAGGCCAAAGAAGCAACATCTTAACAAGATGAGCTATGTTGCACGGCTCCAATGTTTTAAATGCACAAAAATATTTGTCCACAGAGCGAACAAAATAAAGAAGCTTGTTTGGCAAGTAGCCATATTGAATTCTCAGACATTGCTAATCAAAAGTGAAGACTCATTTATTTTAAATGGGTCTGAGTTTTTTTTAAGGCTTTCGAAAAAAAATGGAGATGATTGATTGAAATACTAAGTGGTTTGACTTTCAACAAAGTTATTTGATGTGTTTATTTATTCATTTTTTATTGTTCCATACTTTTATGATCGGATAAACTTTTTCAAAATTTGAACAGAGCATATCTTTTTTTCCTCTAAGATGAAAAAAAAATGTACTTCGCATTACTAGTACGAGTAACCCCCGCTTTTCGGAAGTTCACTTTACGCCACTTTTTCCCCTTTACGTTAAAAGGCGAGAAGCAAGAATAATGTTCAGCGTTTGTATTGCTGCACACATCAGCTTCCCCTCACTCCTACACCCCAATTTTACTGTCTAAGATACCATCATTACTGTATTGGGGATCTCGGAACGTTGAAGAAGTTTTCCCATAAAAATGGATGGTAACTGCTTATTCACTTTACATCATTTCAGCTTACGAGTTGTTTTTTTTTATTGGAACGTTCGACTTTCGGATAGCAGAGGGAGTCGTATGTAAAGGCACAGACTACGCTACAAATAGAGTGGGGAAACTACCGTGATTTCACGAATGTTTAGTTTTTGAGGTTGCAGCTTTTGTGTTGAACATTATTTTTGTCGAATGGGATTGATAAAATATTTACAAGAACAGTTCTGGATTTATGATGGTCAAATATCAGCTTATCAAAATTGAATAAATAAACTGAAAGGTTTACATAATACAGGCTCGTACCAGTTTCAAATATGTGCTAAGTTGGACCAATCATTCCGTAGCTGGGCAGTTATCAGCTGGATTTTTATTTGAAATTTTCGTTGTATAATGTTCGATGTACGTGACTTATATTTGACACTGAATTGGGTGCTTGGCAAGGAAGGACATAATGCTGAAAAGAAAATATTTGTTGTGTAAAATGAATCCTTTTCAATCTCTAGGTAACGGACCTTGTTATACTTTCGTGAAGCCCCAGGAGTTCGTAATCGGTCGTCAACTTTACAAAGATCAGGCGAGAGACAAGATATCAATTATGACAATCTCGTTTTCTCTCTCTCTCTATTGCACACACACACACACACACACACACGCATGCGCGCACACACACGCACACACATACGCACAGTCACCTCATTCCATTGTCCTGAAATTTCTTTGGGTAAAACCAGAAGTTGCATAGAGCCAATCTAGAGTTCAGCGCATGGCAGACATGATGCAACGTCTTGCTAGATCCTGTGCGAGACACGATGGATAACTCTTCCGATTATTGTGGATGCAACGGCCACACAATAAACTAATACATGCTACTACTGGCTAATTTACTCTACGAGCAGTATCTGTTTACACATGCACAATAAGTTCCCCTCTAATTGGTTACTAAGTTACAAAAAAGCCACACAAGCAGTTCTCAAGATCTTTGAAATGGCTGGATACTCATCAGTTTGTGTTGCAAATCCACATTCTACCATTCATTTCCAGCTCCACTCTAAAACAACTTAACTTCCTTAGTATAAAATTGAACGTATCGAGTACTCTATGAAATAGATCCATCTCATATTTGAAGTTGCTTTATATTATTAATATATTATGCTATATTGCTAGCCTGATCTATACCATATATATATATATATATATATATATATATATATATATATATATATATATATACATATACATATACATATATATATATATATATATATACATATATATATATATACACACATATATATATATATACATATATATATATACATATATATATATATACATATATATATATATATATATATACATATATTTATATACATATATATATACATATATTTATATACATATATATATATACATATACATATATATATATATATATATACATATACATATATATACATATACATATATATACATATATATATATACATATACATATGTATACATATATATATATACATATGTATGTATATATATACATATACATATATATATATATACATATGTATGTATATATGTATGTATATATATATATATATATATATATATATATATATATATATATATATATATATATATATACATATGTATTTATATATACACGTGTATGTGCGTGTTAATACGCATATCTACGAATATTTTCCCGCTGTTATATATAGATATATGTGAATTGTAAATTGCGTTTCATTACATAGAAATTCATTTGAAAAGGTCTCCCGTCGGTTGATATATCACTCAATTTGGACAACGTTAATAGAATTGAAGAAAATGAGGGTGCATTAGGAATCGAGCTTGCCACCAATACGGTAGCCGCTTCAATATGGAGATGCTCTTACCAATGAGCTAAACAGCCGTCAGTTATGCAAAGCCCAAATAACTGTTTTCAATCCAGATAATCATCTATAGATAGATATACGTGCGTTTGAATAAAAATGACGATTTTTTTCCACCGGAAGATAGTCACGTGAGTGCGTATACATTAGTTGCTTTTTGTTAGTGGTGTGTATTATATATTACGGTATGTTGAACAGCAGAATGATCTCTGTACACATACTTAGATATATAAAAATATTACTGAAAATACAAGCCATCCCTTATTTTTTTATCGCAATTTCACTCAAAAGCTTCTGGTGAGACTTGAACTTACATCTCTCCGGCCGGATGGAGGTCAAGTTCACGCCCTATCGTGCTTCTAATTGAGCTACCGGAGTCGAGGGAGCCCAAACCAAACCTTAGAACTTACTCTCTAAACCAGTCTTTGTGTATACAAAACGGAAGTATCAGTATTTCACTATTCTCTTTCATTATATTAATTATTGTAAAGCATTATCATGACCGTGCTTACTAGCATCAATATTTACAACTAGTATTATTCATCTTGATAAGCATGATAAAAGAATGAGTATTTCATGAATACTATTTACCCAAATCAAATCTTTTTCAGTTGATTTTTATTGCAAATTGGCTCAGATTGGCTTCCCTCGACAGTGAATAATCAACGCCAATCAGAATTATAATTAGTAATACTTGATCTAATGAGAATAAATAATAAGATACAAGAACGGTTGTTTGTGTGTACAGGCATACGATTATTTACTCAGAAATCAATAGCAATTGTTCGGCTGGAAACGTGTAATTGTTATGCCGAATTGGTGAAATTGCCTATTTGGCGAAATTCACTTATAAGTAAATTTACAATTTTTGCTAATAATTTGATCTGAAGTCTTCAGATATAGTTATATCATTTAATAAGTCAGCTTCAGGTGTGTATATATGTATATGTATATATATATATATATATATATATATATATATATATATATATATATGTGTGTGTGTGTGTGTGTGTGTCGTACAAATCAGGCTAACAGTATAACATAATACAATAATATATCAGTTATATCGCATGATGAGGCCCGGAGAGGGTAGAAACATGAGCTAGTTTGTGTAGCGAATCCACATTCTGATATATATATATATATATATATATATATATATATATATATATATATATATAGAGAGAGAGAGAGAGAGAGAGAGAGAGAGAGAGAGAGAGAGAAAGTTAACTGGATGGAGATCTCGCTTATTTTAGCCATTTCCACGGATGATTTACGTGACAACGCTGGTGATTCCCAGTGAATCGCAAGGCGCTCCGCTCGAATGGTAAACAATTGATGATCTGTGAGTGATCAAATGATTGCATTGGAGTGATGAAATCTCTGTTGTGACGGCCAAGCAGAGCCAAAAATCACTGGACTCATCTCAAGACCCTTGGCCTCGAGGAAATTTTGCATTAAGAGAAAACTAAATACCTCTGTTCGAATAGCTTACCTTGAGGCTCACTCCAAGGCTTTCAAATGATCCCGTCCGTGTTGTTGAATCAAGATTTCTTACTTTGTTGTTGATCTCTTCAAATTGCAATGAAAGATGAATATAAATCTATATAGGCACTTTATAAGCGAATGTGACAGAAAATAATTTTAACATCGTCTCTCCTTAAAAAAAATACTTCGACAGATAATGTTACCTTCACTTTGCACTATCCTAAATTTAGCATAAAATGTGTACAGGGAAACTTTTAGGGGCTGCTTTGGCTCTACCAAGGAAGATCTATGTATTCAAAGCCTGACATCAGGTGTAACCATCACCGTCTAGACACAATGTAATTCTACATTTTGAAAATGGAAGGGCGTCATATGTGCTGCAAAAGAAACAAAACGTGTTTAGTATCAACTACACATATCAGTGAATGTTCTGGCCTTTGCCCTTGAGTGCCATAGGAAGGTTTTATCCAGAAGACGATTCTATTGTACCCATGGCAAGGTACAATATCTCGATTGTGTTGCTGCTGCATAAGCAATTCTTTATTCACTCACCCGTTCTTATTTTGGTTTCAACCAACATCATGTTTCGAAATTAATTCGAGAAGCTGTTTGCTATGACATGAAGATGAAAATAGAGCGGGAAATCTGCAGGAAGAGAAAGAGAGAAAAATGACAAATAGATGGCCAAGAAAGTTTCAAGAGATATCAAGGGGTAGAGAAAGGTTAAAATCCAATTTTGATGATTCTAATTCAACTGATTCTACACCGAATTGTTTCATATCATATCAATCAGTACAAGTCGTGTGCATTAAATAGAGAACTGGACTCTTTCAGCTTGGAGTTCCTGGTAACTCTAAAGACTAATAAAAAAAATAATGATTAATATATTTCTATATTCGTGTATCTTTCGGCATAGATAAGATTTGGTGTTTGATGGCATCTCATCATGTTTTGAAATTTAAAAAGCGGACAACGTAATATTCAAAGGATCACGGATTTGTATTATCGTTTCATCCTATAACGCTTAACGATAATAAATTTGCCGGGCTAGCAAGCCACTGAGAGTGGGCTCGATATTCGCTGAGTTTTCTAGGAAAGAAGCGACAACGATGAGAATGAAACTCATCTGATACATTTAAAAAAAACAACACATCCTTAGGTAGTTTCAAAATTGATGGGATCCGAACCAAATACTGAAAGATACAAAAATTGAAAGGAAATGGAAGCAAAAATGAGTATTGGAAAGTTATAACCAAAAATCATAAATCTTTGATCCAAATTCTGTCAATTATTGGTTTCTTATTGCTCTCACCTGCAGTAAAGGTTCAGATTAGGGTAGGGCTCTTTTTTTCTCATTCCCGATATTTTTATCTAATTCCCAGTAGGAGTATCAACAACACTCCTCACTTGATTCTAGGTAAGTTGCCAACCCATCTCGTTAAACCAAACGTATACATGCAACTAACATTTATCTGCTGTCATTCAAAATCACAAACAAGTGATCGGCTGGCTGCTCTCTTACCGACTGTGCCAAACTGACAAATCTCATAGATCTAAGAAAATCTATGTTAGAAATATGCAAGGGCTTATTTCATTCCGATAAACGAATCCATTTATACTTGGAAAATATATTTTTGTAATTTTTCATTCATTATATATACCAATGGTTCCCAACTTTTTCAAGGTCTTTCTTCTCTTTAGTCAATAAGTTACTTGTTTCCCCTCCTTCCATTCAAGTTTCAAATGTTTTTTTTTTTTCATCGGGACTCGTCGCCTTTTGCCAGAAGTCTGCGATATTCGCTACTAATTATATTAAAATACTATTATCTCAAAATTGATTACGGGAAGCGAACGCCGCATTCATTTATATTAATGTTGATGAAACCAACTAAATGAAAACGACAAAAAGTTAACTCTATAACTGAATTTAGAATTATCAATTAATGAACAGAACGGTAAAGAAAATTCAGATCTTGGGTTATACAGTTGGAAGTCCGTCTCGTATCACTCATTCCCACTATCCTTAAGCCAAAAACATTCACCCCCCACCTGATTTTAGTTAATAACCTCACTTCCCCAGGGACTACCAAATCCCTCCTCCCTTGGGAGGATTCACTCCCCCTTCCATTGGTTGGGAATCACTGATATCTACTATTTGAAAGTTGCAATAATCATCATCGGTTGGAATAGAAATTGGAGTGGAGTTTGACCCTGCAGCAGCCTGTCTTATTCCTTTTCTATTCTTCTCTCTTACACCTTTTTTTGTTCTTCTCTCTATGTTCTCCATACTCTCTCCCTCTCTCATTTTCCTTTTCTACCGTGTTCTTTAGTCAAAACAGCATGGTGTAATGATACGAGAGGTCTCGAATTTCTGTGTACATTTCTCTTATACTGTTTTCTCTTTCCTATCCTAATTTCTTCTTCAGCTTTAGTTAGTTTGATTTTTATCAATTTCTATTTCTTTAATCATTTTCACTTGATTATTTCCTTTCTTTTCTGTCCATCTGTCACTGATTGCCTTTCTTTTTATTTCTCCCCCCATCTCTCTCTCTGTACATGTATATTTGTGTGTGTGTGTGTGTGTGTGTGCGTGTGTTTCCCATATATTTCTTTCATTCTTTAACCCATTCCGCTCATCAAACAGTAGACATAATTTGAGAAAGAAAGGAAGAAAGCTAGAAAGAATGAAACGGGGGAAGCTAGAAATGAAGAAAAAAACGAATAGGGAGGGAAAAGAAAAAAAAAAAGAAAAAGCATATTTCCTACGCTCGTCACAGTTGTACACCTCCGCCCCTTTCGAGTCATGTAAGTTTCCCGTTCTCGTTTTTACACACACCCGACACCGACGCCATTATTCCCCGGACAACCTTGTTCCCTCTCCCAACTCTAACACTATCCAAATTCCAGTTTCTATTATCTTTCGTTCGGGGCATAATTCTACCGGCACCACAAAATATACGCATACACAGTAGGCATACAGACGTCTTCATAGATACATGCGCACACACCAACTCTAAATACATCCGTGTTTACATAAAGGAAGTGGCAAATAGCAGACGACGCCATTCATATTAGATTGGGAGACGCGCATACGCACTCGAACTGGTATTACAGAATATACACGCACGCATGCGCATGCACATATATGCCTATTTAGGAAACCCTAGTGTATATGTGTGTCTGTGTTTGTATACGTGTGTACGTACTTGGAGCACTGGTGTCGACTATTAAAAACGTAAATGCGAATACTTACATAGATACGTAAGCTTGTATACGGTTTGTAGTTCGGAAACGAAATGCATGTAATGTATAATGTATATGTATCTATCTCTCTCTCTCTCTCTCTCTCTCTATATATATATATATATATATATATATATATATGTGTGTGTGTGTGTGTACGTGTATGTGTGTGTGTGTGCGTGCGTGCATATATTTTACTGTGTACGAGTACATTTCAATCTATTTTTTAACATACACTTATTCTTATTTCTCTCTCTGTACGAATGAAGCCAGAGATAAATAAATATTAGATAAGAAATGACAAAATCAATTTGTGGCTGTGTGTGTAAAAAAAAAATGTCTTTCCGTTTACGCTTGTTTTTTCAGTATTAAAAACACTTAAAAGCAATCAAACACCAAGTCGTATTTATAGAAAGGCGTATGCATCCATGAGTGCGCGCATGTGTATGTTCGTGAGTGTTTGCGCGTGTGTCTACGTGTCGTGTGAGTGCGCATGTGTATGTGTGTGGGTGTATACATAAATATCAGCGTGGGTGCACACCGTGGCACGATGCAAACCACAACGCAAACTTGGTGAGCTCTATCCTTTATTGGATGGCCTTGTGCCAAACTGAACTAGGCTTGGTGTATAACCCAACGAAACTACACGACCCTGCTCGATATATTTTAGAGTACGGTCCCCACTAAGCTCTGCAGCGCCCGAAAGAAAGTTATTGAGCGCACATGAGATTTTGCATTCTGTTGATAGCTTATTGAGTTGGTTTTTTTTTTTTTTTAATATGTGTATTCACTACGCCATATTCAGAAGAACGCTTATAATTTTGTTTCATCTAAAAATTTTACAAAATGAGGTTTTTGCGCATACTGATTACTAAAAATGACAGGAAAATTTGTTTGAGTGTTTTGCATGTCTTTCACCTGAGTAAATATATTCTCAAGGCAAAACAATTGCAAATTTTTCTTGTACAAACATAGATAGAGAAGCTAGGCTTTGATATTTTCTACGTCAGGTAGGATAGACTCCGATTAATGGATTCTGTAAAACAAATGTCATGTACAACAAACATGTGGAGGACGGAGATCGAAATCGAAAATGCAGAGCTGAAGTAAGTTGACCACTACATCTATCTACCTAGGACAAGGAATTTCCATGGAATCCTCGAAAGAAAAGAGAAATCAAAAATTATTTCAGTTTTGCTAACTTTTGGTACAGCCAGGTCAACCTTCAAGAAGAAGAAAATTCCATTAGTCTTGATAAAAAAGGTATACAATCAATGGATCTTCTCGATAGTCACCTATAGAGCTGAAACATAGAACTTGACCAAAAGATTCAACATACACTGGGGAGGATCATGCTCAACATCACATGGAATGATCACCAGACAGTAAGAAAAAGAACAGATAGAATCCATGAGAAAACTCAGATGTTGGTGGTGTGATCATGTTGCAAGAATGGATACCCCGATATCATATGTAAAACTGTGTCTGTATAAGATGGTGTGACGAACCTGACAAGTTTAGAAGATATTGGCCCCGTGGCACCTATGATAGAGAATTCTGACGGATATTGGGAGAAGGTCTAAAAGACGCTTAGAGACTGTGCTGCTGCTGATTATGATGATTATCATGATGATTGAATGTATGATGATATATATATATATATATATATATATATATATATATATATATACATATATATATATATATATATTTATATACACATATTTATATACATATATATATATATATATTTATATACATATATATATATACATATATATATTTATATATATATATTTATTTATATACATATATATATATACATATATATATATATATATATATATACATATATATATATATATACATATATATATATATATATATATATATATATACATATATATATATACATATATATATATATATGCGTGTGTGCTCCTGTCTCTTGGATTTGTATTTGGAACAGGGACTCTACAACTTATGACAGAGTTTCTGTTTCCCTGAAACTTATATATGACAATAACTCGAACTTGCATTGTCAGCCAGACCAACCAAAGGTATGGCAACACAAGCTCACCCAGGGCGCCAAGTTCCAGGATGCACCTATAACGTCAAATTTGGGTTGAGAACGAGAACATAAAAAAAAAACTCGGATAGAATTAAGGATAATCAAATCGGAAAATTCCCTGATTAGAGGTTAGTTTTTCCGGAAGTATCTGACAGTTGAAAATTTTGTCACGCGGGAAATAAGAGAAACAATTGGCAAAAGGAGATCAATCTAATTATTGTTATATACTCTTGATTCTTATATACGTTTCTTGAAATATAAATGAATAAGATAATGCTATGTTTTGAATGATACCTAAGTTCAGCGTACCAAGGGCGCTTAGGAACCCTAGGGCTGACCCATCTTGTCATTCTTCGAATTTTTGTATCTTTGGACTATTTCATATTTATCCTTCCACAAACTTTCAATTACAACGCCTTTCCTGAAAGTATTCCGGTCATTTAACATCAACGAAGTAAATAGCCTATTTACGACGATGGTGCCTCTTTTGGGGATCACCACCAACTGCTTTGTCGTGTTCCCTTTGATCTCGTTCATGGTCTGAAATCTCTTTCCCTTTCAACAGTGTGAAGACAGAATCTGAAACGTAAGTTGGCTGACAGGTCTAACTGATACGATATTTTGCTAAAAGAAATCTTGCACGAAACTTGAAAAATTGGCAGGCTCAGTAATTGCTAATCACAATCTCACTCGGAGGAGATTCACTGTCGACTGAGTAACTCCACTGGAGAAGGTCAATTACTCATGCGCAGCAACGTTCCTTCTGAATGGTTGCTATGTTGAATTAAGGCTGTGAAAGCGGCTCTCAGTATCTTCAAATTGTCTGAATATGTTCCAGATACAATTGGTTGATCCGTCTATATCTAAAACCTGTGACATTTAATCGTGTGTTCATCCGTCAAATTTACAATGGCAATATATATATATATATATATATATATATATATATATAGAGAGAGAGAGAGAGAGAGTGAGAGAGAGATAAATGGATAGAGAGAGATAGATCGATCGATCGTTCGAGTAGGATTACCGAAGTTGAGCTGCATCGAGCCAGGTCAGAAGTTAAATGGGTGACCGCTGTCCGTTTCACATATCGCAAAAGAAACTTATGAAATGGAAGGCCTGGACGGGAACATCAGATATTGTAGCCAGCGTAAGGGCACTGAAGAAAACAGAAAGTATACATATACCAGTACGTTTGTTTATCAGTTATTTAATCTTGTCTTTCGGATGAAAGATATTACGTCACCACTAAACGGCCTTTAATTCCTTTTGATCGACACTTTTCATGTTCCCTAAACGAAGTCGACACAACAAAGGCAGGGATTAAGAGGATTAACGCAGATATAGGATTAAGAATTAACCTTTTTTTAAGTGAGTCGCAAAAAAATTCGCTTCTTATTGACATTTTTTCAGTTTTTTTTTTATTTGCATTGTGGATCAGTTCGATAGATATAAGTGCTGAGTGCGTATGTACGAGAGTAGATCATTGTCATGTCGTTATTAGCAGGATTTTGATGTTGAATTTCCATTGTATTCGATGTATGTGATTGATTTACACCGCTGAATTGAGTGTATTGACGAGGAAGGAGATTATGTTGAAAATGAAGAATTGTTGATAAATGAATGATTTTCGTCTTTGGTTAACGGACCTTGTTGCACTGACGTAAAGCCCCAAGAGTTGGTAATCGGTCGTCAAGACAGACCAATTTCTGAATAGAATGGATTGAAAGACAAGACACCAATTACGGCAATCTAGTTTTCTATCTCTGTCTCAGTCTCTCTCACACACACACAGATTTACCCTGTCATGTTGTCCTGAAATCTCTTTGAGAAAAACCAGAAGTGGCATGGAGCCAAATCTGATCTTGGCCTCATGAAGACATGATGCGAAATCTTGCTAGATCCTGTGCGAGACTCGATAGATGACTCGTCCTGTCATTGTGGACGCGACGGCCACACAAGACACGAGAACATTCAGGCTTCCTACGACCAGCTCGGTTACCCCACAAGCAAATATCTGTTCACACATGCGCAGTAAGTTCCCCTCTAATTGGTTGCCAAGTTACATAAAGGTCGTGCAAGTGGTTCCCGGGATATTTTTTCGTCATTAGGCAAGGGGCTCATTGATATTTGTACATAAATTCATATCAGCATTAATATAATATGATGTATGATTTTGATTGAATTACATGATAATATCATTTTATGAAAACGTGGTTAACTTCGTGTAAATGTTCATGTATGCAAGTCTTTGTTTATCAATCAAATGTGTATGGCTGCAGTTGCCTGAGTATTCACAAGGGATTTTCGAAAATGAGTAAGCCCTTTACCAGTATAAACTTCGGTAACGTCTCGTCTTTTTCAGGTGAAGATTAGCTATCGGGTCCAATTTTTATCAACACTTACATTGCAAACAGGACCTCCCCATAAAACCCATTTTGGATGGGGTGGGACGTGAACTTTTCTAGATATAATAAGGAGTAAAAAAATTGAATTTCCGGCCTTATGGCTCCATTGATTTAGCCTGTACGTATGATATGCACAAAACCAACCATCAAGCCAGAGCAACGAAAAAACTGAAGAAATCTGTGGTAATGTTTATTTTGTTGGTGACAGTTTTGGTTGACGTTTTCTAATTAGGATGCCATAGAACTACTTCCTAATCATCAACAGAATATCGCATTCATAGTGAGTTAATCAAATGATTAACACACTATGAACGTATCGGATGGCCTGAAATGTTCGTGGAGTTTCTATTGTTAATTTAATTACATTCTAAAAGAATGCCTTTGATTATATTGTGACAGCTGTCATATCAACGTGCATTCTATTCAAACCGTCAAAATTGCCGGATTCGTATTCATTAATTCGTACACTTGAGATAGAAAAAAAAGCTATAATTTAGGTATATCATTTGTTTTTAGATTGAACTCAAATGAAGTAGTGCTGTGTACATGATGGGATAGGAATTGGCTCCTGAATATGCAAGCGACTGATTCGATCAAGTTATACTCCCAATTATACCAATTGAAGGAAGCAATCCATGAAAAGTGATTACAGTTGATTGAGAGAGGGACGTGATATTCCAACAGGATGATACTAAGCCTCATGTTTTTTGGGGGGGGGGTGACCAGGCAAAAACTGTTGAATCTTTTCTGTAAGTTTTCATTTATTCGTCATATTCACCATATATTGCTCCTTTGGATGATCGTTGATCTTGGTCTTTACAAAGATCATTTAATGGAAAGTTTCAACATCCAGGAACCTTGCAAGAAACATGAAAAGGTCTGAGAGGCAGAAATTATAGAGTTGTAAAAAGAGTATTTTTATATTTTTCGAGATGAACCGAACTAACTTGTTGGGCAACCAAAACAATTTTTCTGCCTATTAATCGCTGTTGTTATATCGATACTCATACCATAGACTTTACAAAATTTTGTAAAAAGAACATTTTTGATATCTTTCCAAACATCATTGGAATCGATTTAAAAATAATCTTCGGATCTTTTTAACAATTACCCTGGTCAACAAAATTGAACCTTTTTTTCTCATCAAGGTTGCAATACAAATTTTTAGGCCGATTTTCGACAAAGATAACGAGTTTCGAGCCCGTTTCAGTCAAATACGTTTCATAATTTTGCTACGGGAATGTTCTCTTTCCACTCCCTCTGCGTATGAGGCAATACGGTTTAAATGAAAACCAAATTTGTATCACTCTGATTTCTTTTTAAACTAAGGTTACTGTGTATGAGATATACAAACAGCATACTATGTAGAAGGGCAAGCTAAAAACGTTGAGCTTTAGGTCGCCCATGGTGTTGGGATTATATACTGAAATATAGTTTCCATCTCATCATGAAAGCTGGACGTGATACGAGAAGACCGATCACAGTTTCAAAATCAGTATCTAAAACTACATAAAGTACACCATGATACATGTCGGATGAAAAATTTGTCGATGATCAACGTTTTTTACGGAGTCGGTGAATCATAAATCTTCATTTTCAACATGTGATGATTTGGTTGGAAAAAAAACAAAACTAACTTCTTAGAGGCTACGTGGCCATTCTTATAGGGATCGCCACAAACCTAATTATAATCAAATAAGACAATCTCCGTATAAAACCAGCTCAATACTACTGCTTGGACATGATATTAGAATCAGTTAACAATGCAACAACCGATATATAAAAGTCAGCGTATCATGAGACAACACTGATTTTCTTGAGTAAAACTTAGGATGCTTTAATAAGTACGACCTTGCTGATAGAACGTGTTTGAAAATCATATGATCATCATATAGGTGTCGATGAGCCATAAAGTGAAACGGGCGAATGAGAAGAAAAATTCTCATTTGGACTTCGTTTGTGTGCATCTTCATGAACAAGAGTGTGTGAGTGAATATTGAGTTTATGTAGTTAGTATATGCGCGTGGTCTTTGTTCATATATCCGTGTGTGTGTGTGTGTGAGAGAGAGAGAGAGAGAGAGAGAGAGAGAGAGAGAGAGAGAGAGAGAGAGAGAGAGAGGGTGGTGGTGAGAGAGACTGCCGAGCTGCGTGTGCAATTATACCCAATCATGTTTTTATGTTTCTGGATCTGTTTGAACGTGTGTGTGTTTCTTTGAACGTATGTGTATATGTGTATGTGAGTGTATGCATGTGTGCGTGTGCCAATACAGTCTGATGCATGATCTCTTTTATTTTCCCTCCCGTGGGCAGAAAGCTTTCATTGTTTTGTTGCTCAAATCTTATTACTTACTCTTATCGCGCGATTTGGATTAAAGGGTGATTTATTTCCTCACTCTTAAGCTACCAAAATATCTACAAACATGAGACTACACAATTATGCACTAATGAACAAGCATACATTTACTCCCATTCACGATGCACCCTCATCCATAGATTGATGGACAGACATATTGAAAGAAAGCGATCAACTACGCTTTTGTGTATTTTTATATGGTCACCGAACTGAGCTTAGCTCAGTAAATAACTATATATAATCCATACTTGATGATCCCTGTAAAAAAATTCACGGATGTATTTGAGTTTCTATGAGATAATTCTATTAAAAAAGCAAACAACTGAAATCATTTTGGAGGAAAAATTCATTGTTTCAAACTGAGGGTAGATGATATTTAATCAGCAAAGTTGTTATGGAAATACGTACAGAAAAACTGAAAACATCACACACACACACACACGCACACACACACATATCTATCTATCTATCTATCTATCTATATATATATATATATATATATATATATATATATATATATATATACACCCACACACACACACACACATTTATATATATATATATATATATATATATATATATATATATATATATATATATATATATATGGAATCATGATTCGACAAAAATGAATTATAAATTGCCTTATGCCATATTGAAACTCTTTCTTTGAAATGATATCCCGTTATGACACGGTGGCTGTATCATTTGGCCTAGACAGCGTGAATAGAAAAAACAATCGAAAAATACGGGACTGCTGCAGGAATCGGACATGTGACTAGTAGGGTAGCTGCTTCAAAGTAACGTCGCTGTTGCCACTGAGCTAAACAGATGAACTTTAACACCAAATGGAATTTCGAGTTGAATTAGCTGTTTGGGCCTTCCCAGCGACTGTTTGGCTGATATCTATATATGTGTGTGTGTGTGTGTGTGTACCATATCTATGTATACTAAAGGAATGTACGGAATTGATTTAAGAGAAGTATGTTTTCCTTGAAATAATTCGCCTAATTAAATTGGCTTTTTTCTATTGGGTTCTTGTGAATCAGACTAGCGTAATAATTACACCTGCTTTTTATTTGTGTTTCAACTTTCATCCAGAATTCTTTTGCGGAAGTTGCGATGACGTCTGTATTACACATTCCATTTACTAACCAATATAGATAAGGCCCACCCGAAAAGAGCAAAACTATGGGGGAAAATTCAGACAGAGAGAGAGAAAACAGAGAAGACCAACAAATTTATACTCATAGCAAATTAGCAATAACTGAAGTTTTTATTCATTCCTCGTCAATTGATTGAAGAAATTCTTTCTTCTTTCTTTCAAATTAATACTGTTTTTATCTGAGTGAAATTTCGAGCAAATCAAGCCCTCTGCCCCTCCTTAACGAAAGAGTTCCCATACGCCCATGATATGGAGCTATTCGTGTCGTTCCAAAAGAAACGACATCGGTGTTATATTTAGAATCTTTGCCGAAAATTCTTTGGTCGTTTCCTTCCTGATTCTCTCTACATCATTTTCTTTCTCTCTCACTCTCTATTGGTCTTTTGTTTATATTTCCCCCGTCCCTCTTTTCCCCCTTCCCCCCCCCTCTCTCTCTCTCTCTCTCTCTTAATCCCTCTCTCATTTCCCTACGTATTTTTTTGAGCCGCTCAACGTAGAATTCAATCTCTATTATTATTTTGTCTGATTTCAATAGCCGTCATTTAACTCTCCATTTTTCTTCCACGCTATTCCTGTCGTTCATGGCCCCACCTTTCTCAGATTGCATTGGCTACACCAGTTCTCCTACGATCGCCGAAATAACATCAAATCTGGCCAATACCTACATGAGTGACCGTCTTGGAATACCAAGAGCCTTTAACAGCTGGGGATCAAGTCGAGATCCTCCCCGGTCAATCCTGTTGAGGAAAAGACTTATCCCTTCACTACACTCAATAACATGAGCCCAAATCCCCACTGAACAATCAGTACCCCCTTGAACAATCTGATTGGCCCGGAATTATTGATTTCTAAACCCATATTTCTCTCTCTCTCTCTCTCTCTCTCTCTCTCTCATCTGCCATCCTTCGCTTTGTTAAATTCTAACTCCGTCTGTCTGTCCACCCATTTCAGTGTGGACCTGTTTGGTGGCTGAGATGGTTGTTTATTCCCAGTAGACGCCTCTGTTAGGTGATTTAACCTAGGTAAAAGCTAGAATTTGAATGCTGATTTTCAATGGTCCCTCTGATTCGACTTTAGGCCTCAGCAACAGTCAATACATTCATTATTCGAAAAAGTTGCAACACTCAGATGGTATAAATATCCACGAAGATTGGTCCGTTCCGAACTATCTATCTGTGCCCCTCTCTCTCTCTCTCTCTCTCTCTCTCTCTCTCTCTCTCTCTCTCTCTCATTTCATTCTACCAATTACTTAGGATCTAAATTATTCTACCTCTTCGTCTGCTTCTCTCATTCATTGAACCAGAAATGGAAATTTTGCTTTTTCTTTGTTTTCTCTCCTTCCCACGCGAGCCCAGAAATATTCTGAAGTTCAAACACATGTCTTACTATTGACCATCGTTGTTAAAAGCCTCCAAAACATTGTTTTTACAAACACACCAAACACGTTTGATGTAAACGCCTATTGCCCGATATATGTACACTTGAGAAACTTATATAAATTCGCACAACTACGTATAAACTCACACACACACACACACACTTATGTGTGTGCGTGCATATATATATATATATATATATATATATATATATATATATATATATATATATATATATATATATGTAATGAAATAGATATTATCTGGCAAAGAAAGAGAGGAAGATCCAGGAACTAGATTTTGCTCGAGCCGAATCATTTACAGTATCATAAGTTGGTTTGCATGCAGTCTGAGATTGAAACCGACACAACGGAATTAATATTCACATGGGTAAAAACTCAATAGGATCAGCACGAACAACAAGTCAGGTCTGTTGTTATACTTACTGATCCCTCATCGTTCAATACATTTTTTGTAACCTACGTAAGTAAGCCCTGTTCCCCGAAATTGGATGATGTGTGGTACAAATTGATATCCAAATACAAACCCCGTAATACTCTATATAAAATAACAAACTATATCTATGACATGAGTTATATATTATAACATATCTGAAAGAATGGTCGTGTTTTATCAACACTGCTGAGGTACCGTGTTAATATAACTGCTTTGTTTTTAAAGTCCTCGAAACAGTTACATGGTTAACAATTGATGATCTCAACAAGGGAAAATTTCTACATAGTACCATAAAAACGAAGTATTTGTGAAACAAGGGAAACATACCGAAGAAAATTACATGAATTACACTGACAGATATTTGGAAATAAGAGACTGTGGTGATACAAACAACTTCTGAAAAAGTTTTATTTATATTATGTGTTTTGAGCTGTAAAGCTTTCTAGACTCTCTCTCTCTCTCTCTCTCTCTATCTATACATATATATATATATATATATATATATACACACATATATATATATATATTCTTCATTTGTTTATTCTATTTATGTTGTTTTGACTAAATGATACAATCATCAAGTAATAACAGGTGATCATTTCAAACAGAGTTTCAGTATAATATAGTTTGATTTATGATCACTCTGTCGGATCATACATCCATTCCTTAATAACACACATACACACACACACACACACACACATATATATATATATATATATATATATATATATATATATATATATATATATATATATATATATATATATATATATATATATATATATATATATATGATGAGTAATGGATAGATAGATAGATTGACAGACAGACAGACGGAAAAAAAACTTGGAGAACTTGTAGATATATTCATTTCGGATCTTAGAAATTACTTTTAGCATTCCACACATGTCTTCCATTTTCAGCTTCGCAAATTTATTTCACGTAGATTAGAATTTAACTGGCCGCGATGTTCACCAGATTTGACCGCTCTCAATACTTTTCATTTGGGGCTATCTTTAAGAAAGAGTTTGAGTAAACAAACCTCAAAACACTTCAGGTACTGGAGAATAATATTCGACAATGAATAAAGCATTGGAGCCAGATGCATGTCATGGAACATTGCCTAGATAGGGTTGAACTCACGAAGCTGAAAATGGGAGGTATGTGTAATAGTCTACAATTAGTTCGAAATGATTTTCAAGGTCCAAAATTTATGAAGGAGAATTTTTTTTTTTTGCTTTTTCATTGAAAAAAAAAAAAACATACAAGCTTTGAAATAGAAATTAGCTTTTTGGCTATCCTATATTTAATTGTTTGGAGTTTGAATCTTCTTGCAGGAAATAGACCAGGAAAAAGTCTTTTATATTGTATTTCAAACTAAGCATTAACTTGGAAAGTATACATTACTTTTAGATGTTCACACATATCACACTTGATTCACCTATACCGAAAAAGTTGGAGAGGTATATTTTGTTAACTTTCGTCCATCTTTCTGTAAGTATGTCTGTTTTCAAAATATCTCCAAAAGTTTTCAATGAATTTCAATGGAATTTTGTGGAAGAGTGCGGTATGGGCTGCTGAAGAACTGGCTTAACGTTAGGGCTGAACCATGAATATTCTTCCGACTTTTTTTCATACACACGATAACTCAAAAAGTTCTCAATGATTTTCGATTACATTTTTGAAGGGTTAGACATACGTTAAGGAAGACGTGATTAAACTAAGGGGAGATTGATTTGCTGAATTTTAAATTTCGAAAGAAGTAACTCAGTATTTGTACATATTGCAAGAATTGTACTGTGTCCCCAGTTTTTTTTTGGGGGGGGGGGCATTTTTGTCTGCATACGGAATCAACAGAGGTATGCACTCCCTGAATGCCTTCTAGTTTTCATTCTGTGACAAAAAACAGTTTTTGCTGGTACGAGACCTACTGCCAAATGTGAAGGCAAGAAGACATTTTTGATTTACTGAATAGTCTTCCAGTAAGTATACCTTCTGTAATTTTGAGAAGAGCCATTATCATGTGTAAAAGCAACACCAAGTATGAAAATATGTCTTCCAAGAACCAGTTTCTGACTATTTATCTGTGGGTAATCTATTGATTGTATTATATATCTATTTCAGTCTCTCAATATCTCTCTATCATTTTGAGTCTGGTCTAAAATAACCCCCAGCTTTTTCTTAGTCCCGCACAAAACCTGAAATATCCAAAAGTTTGAACACATCTTACTGCAGACCATCGCCACTCAAGGTCTCCAAAACATAGTTTTCACAAACACACCGAACATGTTTGGTGTGTTTCAATAATCAGAACAATTCTGGAATGTAATGAATCAGTACCTTAGTTCATCGATTTTATATGCTGTTTCTTCAATAAAATATACTAATGATTTATGCCTACTTGGGTTCACCGAGGCCAAGTGGTAGACTGACTGCCCCCGGTTCGGTAGGACGTAAGTGCCATCCATGGCCGAGTTATACCAAGTAATTTGAATGTCGTACACAATTCCTCTCAGTTAAGGTCTCAGGAAGAGAAGAACGGAGGAAGTCCTAAAAGAGATGGGCTCCGTCAGGCCATTTCGTCGAAGACGCACGCATGAAAAAATAGACACGGTAAAAGTGACCAAAAATCTTGAACTGAGTCATGGAACTATGAAAGTGTTCACAGAGTGAAAGTGACCAAATATTAGTCGAAGGGGGAAGGTATCGATTCTATCTATCTTGTTGAAAGCCTACCAACTTTTGATCAGACAAGCTGAACTCCTCATCCCATCTTGGATTTGGACACGAAGTTTTGGCGATTCATTCTACAGCTTTTTTTTAGGTGTAAAATGTAACATCTGTTAGGACTTCATACTCGAAGATGAATCGAATCGAATAGAACGAATCGGTCGAAATGTTCGGTCGACATCAAAAATTGCAATAAATGATCAGATTGTCCGGACAATAGTTGATATGTTATCGACTCTTTTCAAAGTTATGGACAATAAATTCATTGTTGAGAGCCTGTTTGGTATTTGATACAGTAGGGAGTTATACACAGAAGCAAATGTTCAATCTCAGATGGAAGCATTCTATTTTTCAAAGAAGGCGAATCCTCTTCAGTCAGATCACTTGCATCAAAATCTTCTTATACTCCAGAATATAGTGAAGTTGGTAATATCTGTCCAACTATATTTCCTGTCTGTTATCATCTATTATCTCATCTATGTAACTTCTTAGCGGCCGTAATAGTTTTGTCTGCTTCCAAGGCTGATTTCGGTATTTGGGTCTACGTAAAAGCCAGCGTTTAAGATACTGGTTTTCGAGACATTAACAGTAGGTACATCCGTCTGTTGGTAAAATATGCAATACTTACACACTAACTACGTGAGATGATACGTATGGAGGGGGCTACAAGCAATAGAGAGATAGGGGGGGAAGGGAGGAAGTCTCCTACACGTAAGTGGCTATATTTCTCCCACCAAATGCAAACGCACAAACCCACTAACAATCTAATCCCTGTTCTGTATACATATACATCTACATTTTCTGGCCAAAACTCAACAGTATTCTTTCAATCGTTCGCATGTTTTCTTCTATTCTATTAAACGCTTGACAGCACCTCTTCTGTTTACACTTCTCTTTGCCAAAACTGATGATACCTGGTGTTACAACCAATCACCCTCCCATCCACCAATGCGTGCAATCACTCAAACTCACGCACCTAACATATATGTTGATTCATGTGTGCATGTGTATTTGTGTGAGTGAGATGTTGGTGCATGTATCTGTGTGTATGTGTGGGGAGAGGAAAATGTGCTGTATTTTACGTATATGTATATCTGTGTGTGTGTCTCTGTCTGTCTATCTGTGTGCACGTGGGTCCGTGTTTGTGTTATGGAGAAACGTGCCAAAATTGAAACCATTTATCTTGTACTCCACGAAATGAACAGACTATCAGGACGGACCAAAAAGTAAGTGTCGGAAACGAACCGTTTTTCATTCCATAAGCCACGAACAATTGCAAATTGATATGAAAGACAGTGAATGAGACAAGCAAGAGAATAGCTAAGTATCAGCCAACTATCTAAAAGACAGACAAGTAACAAAAAGCAGCAGCTAGGAGAGCAAAGAAAAGGTTAAATACCAGAATCAGCGATTCCTAAAGCGGGCGCCACCTTTCCCTGGGGTTGCTGATAGACTCGAGTCGTGTCAGGGGGCAAGGGGCATTAGAGTGCATTGGAAGACAAGGGACAATGAAGGATGAGAGGAAGGCAACGTATATGAATCGATACCCCCGATGCATCAAGTCGTATGTCTGAAGAGCTGATCTCACAGTAGAGCTGTTCGAAGTTCGAACATTTTCTTTCATTTTGTTTATATAAATCAATAAAGTACTGCAATCTGTGAAGTACCATAACGATTTTTAAACCTAAAACTCGTGGGTGCGTTTTACACGCGAGAACTAGATGTTGCCTTTTCCCGATCAATTGTGTAGCCATATTCGAGACAGCATGACCAAAAATACGTCGTATCTATTGCCCTAGATAGATAAAGCGTAACAAATAGTTCAAATGTGTCACTAAACAGTGGAGTTGTTATAAATGTTTTACTCAATAAATGTTTTACTCACATCTATATTAGGCACAATTCAGTCGGGTTCACTGCTCTCCGTGTCGGAGATGGACACCTTGACATCATCATATACGTTGTCAGCCTAGCACAGTTGAGTGTATGTCTGAAACTCAGTAATGTCCGAAACCAGGCAGTATCTTAAAATTGGATAATTTTAATTATTTGTAATAGAATTTCTATATTCATATCTTCAAAAATGGTCAAACCCCAGTCAACATTCCGTTTCAACTGTAGATGTATTATAACTGTATTTTAAACATTTAAAAACAATATCCCACAACTAAAAACAACCCAAGGAATCTAAATCCAGGTGTAAGATGTTGGTGCTATACATCGAATTTGAAGCACAGCTGAGACTCGCTGTAAACAAACATGATTTTCATTATCTTTCAAGTTTTTTTTTCTAATCCAATCATTAAATCAACTGATTTTCTTCAAATGCATTTTCTTCATCTTCAGAATATTTCAAATTGAACATTCATAACGGTTTGATTATTTTTTGTTCAGTAATTTGCTGTTGACAAAAATGTGAAACGTGACGAAAAATGTATCTGAAGACCTGCTTCAAAAAACCAAGTGTGAGGGTAATCTTTCCCATGGTCAAATTTCCCCAACTTTAGGTTAGCACCGTGTATATTTTTACACTATGAATACCTTTTAGATTTGGAAGTGAATCATACTTCCAGAAAGGCGAGAGAACACGCCTGGTTGCTGCAGACACAAACTCCACCCCTATTTCCATCCCGACTGAAGATGGTGGCTGCAAATTTTGTGTTGGATATACAATGAATGAAACACCATAAACATTTTTAGCATAAACATATTTATTCATCAGTTTGAAATATGCCCTCTGCTATCTGTTATACGAATTACGTTGATATGTAAGAATTGTCTGTTGTTCAGCTCAGTTGATAAGTGAGTAGGCTACTTATAATTTGGTCATGATTTCAAATCATGGCATAGGAATGGTAATTTTATTGATTCGTTTATTAGAATGAAATGAGCCCTTGCGTATTTGTAACATACGTATTACTTCAGTTGGTTTGAGACCAGTTCATCAATTGGTTGGTTGTGATTCCAAATCACTGAAGGGAAGTGACGATTTTGACTTGCCTGAATTTGATTCCGATTGTTCTCGGTGTTTTTGTTTTTGTTATGGTGGAAGTTAACTCCGGATTTCGACAAAAGTTTTATAAATATCGAAAACGTTGATGAACTCATTTGCCTACAATAAAATCACCGATTAATATTTGTAAAAATAAAGCTTATTCCGACGCTCATTCATACATTGTAAATTCTGTTCTCTGCTCTACAAGGCCCGGTAGAGTGCAGCAGGAGTAAACGAGACAATGGTTGAGCGTGGTTTCCGTCGGGTCATCTTGGATTTCAAATGCGAGCTTGGTGTTCTAACGACATCTATGGAAAAGATTTTCGGTTTATAGGAGCTTTTTGGTTTTACGCATTCCGTATGCGTATCAGCGATATAATAGTGACCCTAGAGTCTGAGTTTTGGGGGTGGATTAAGCAAATACTATAGGCTCGTAGGCAGTTACGAATAAGTATATCAATTTTGAATTACTTTCTTCCTAAGTCTCTTTTTTAAAAATATTTCGTCTTGTTTTCCATGGCATTGTAGAATATTTCCGTCATAGAGAAAAAAAAGGTGCAAGCTAGGCAAATTCATGCATAATTATATAAATTGGGCTTCTCTTTCCAAGGTGAATGTGATTTATTATGTATTATACACCTTACGAGGCTTGGGGGATATATATAGCTGAGCCTTATGCGTGGCCCAATGAGGTCTTAGGAAGAGAGTGTGGTACCAGACGTCCGATGCATTGTAGGGGTGACTGGCCAGCCTTGAACATAAACATGGTAACTGGACTGATCAAAATCACTGACGAGAAATACGCAACTACTCAAGCCACGGCGCACACACACGAACACACACTTATACGCACGCACACACACACACACACACATATATATATAGGGAGATGCAATATTCATATAGTAATATTTTTTAACCTGGATGAGAGAGAAATTCTGATGATAGAAAATATTAGTTTGGCCTCATAATCGAACACTAAATCTTGGATTCAATCCTGATCATCTTAGTTTAAGGGAATCAACCCGAGTTATCAAAATAAGGACCGAGTGGCGGATATGTCGAGGCAGGTTGAGGAATTTACTCGGGCGTTAAAATTTTTGTTGGCTCGACGCCGGGAAAGAAATAAAGGAAGCTCGTTGTTCAAGGCGTAAGTAGAATTTTACACAAGTTCGGGCCTTAACACAACAACGCGAAAGACATAAAACATAATGGTGAATGATAGGACTGAGGCCGGCCAGTCGCCAATCAGCCGACCAAGGGAACAGATCTTGTTCGAGGATGGAACCAGTGTGGCGCCAGAAAAAGACAGAAATTCATTTTAACAAGCAAATCATATAGGCGAATAAAACCCGTACACAAAAATTGTGTCCTTAAGAAAACTTTATAATCACAGCGGATGCAACTAACTCTGAAAGGCATAGTTGTAACAATCAATTTTCGTTGATTAACCATGGAATGGGAGAAACTCGAGAACCAAGTCCCTTTTTGCAGACCATTAGAATTGTTGTGAGTTAGATCCTCAATGGGTGACATATTTGTGAGTTCATAACGTACTGAATACTAAGTTGAACTCGGTGAATATTTATATCCCTGTGCTTATTTACGTCTTCCTCATTGTATTGCTAACATTACCGATTCTGGAATTATTTTCATCCTTTATTTGCGAACGAACACACACACACACACACACACACAGATAGATACTTACACACGTGTACGTATGTATCAAAACCACGCAAAGAGTAATGGAAAGAGCTATGTTAGTGATAGCGATAGAAAAAGATCAATATGGGTCCGAGAGGGAGAGGACCCAGGTGTAGGATATCATACATATAATTGAGCAACAGTGGATTGGCGCCGAGGTAACGGCTCAGACAATGAAAACGGAGACTCGAGTTCAAACTCCAATCCGGGCTGTATATGTTCACTTTGCACTAATACGCTGGATACGAATCCATCTCCTCTCATGGGGTGAAATAACAGAACAGATAGGATTCTCTAGTCTTGAGGAAACAGTCTAGGAGAAAGACAACTTTGATTCCATACAAGGGAGTGGAGCCCAACCCAACCCAACCCCACCCCAAGACACTTTGACACCCAATTTGATGTCCTTTCAACAGCTCCAGCAGACGTATCGATCAGTGGAGTACAACAGTGGGGCCGAGAGAAGGGTTCTGACAACTGGGCATTCTATGATCTCCATAGGCTTCGCCCGGGTGAGGACACTCCAGTGTCGTTCCGGGAGGTCATTCAATTCAGTAACAAAAATTGAGATTTGTATGGTGCATAGCGAGAAGAGAGGACAGCAGGAGCGAATGGCTAACCGATTGGTGAACGCAGAAAGAAAAGTCCAGATAGAGAGATTAGAAAAAAAAGCGATTACTGTAATTGCACTATAAACTGTATCATTCATACAGGGTGGGTATAAAGTCTTGGTACGGAGGCGAATATACATATAGTACAGTAGCCACACTTGTGTTGTTTTTATCAATTTTATTCGTATTATATACTTGCTTGAGTTTCTAACAGTCCCAGTGCTGAAAAGACGTGAGACGTGCATAATAAGTTGGTCAAAAATTATGATGTGATCTCAGTTGGTCTATCAAATAATAATCCGATGCGGTTCTGCGACTTGGTGTACCGGAAAGTTGGTTGTGTGCCAGTACTGACTTCTTGGACTTCTGCACTGGGAAATAAACTTCAACCAAAAAAAAAAAAAAAAAAAACTCCAATGATTTTTTTCTTCAAAATCTTCCGTGAATGTTCCTTTGTTTAGGAAATTGATGTTTAACGATCTTTCAAAATGAAACAGATCCTCAATGACCGCTTGGCTATACATTGGTTGGGCGGAATAAATGCTTATACTTCCGAAATACACTATTTATATCTTTACATCTTGAACACAGAAAGCATTTTGCAATATAAGTCTGCATAAAAAATCCTGCTATGACATCGAATAGCTACGAAAAATAAGGAAGTTCTTTTTCACAACTGGATCATAATTACGAAGAAGTGGATGGTAAGATGGCTAACAGCAGTGGCAAATGTTCTCTTCTTAAAAATGAAGCTGAGCTCATCTCATCTGTCTCTATTTCTAACTGCCTCAATCCTCCACTCCATCTTCCGTCGCTGATTATTACGGAGATGCATTGCTACAATGGATGCCGGTCAACAATGAGCTGGGGTCAGATTTAATCATAGGTTTCCTGTCGGAAATGATAATCCTGTAATCTGTTGCGACGGGTTACTCACTAGCGAGTTGATGAAGCGGGAGAGAGTTAGGGAGGGTCGAAGAGTGAGTTGAATTTGATGCAGTAAGAGCGAGTAGTTAGGGTGCATCGGCTAGATAGTCCTGTCGGATAGAATAAAAACTTAAGAAAAGAACGATGTAATGATTTCGGAGTATAGAGTTGGAACATATTCTGTTACTGGAAGCATTCTCTTCTATAATAATTGTTGTTGCTGTTGATATTGATGATGGTGATGATAGTGATAACTTGAGCATCTTTTAGTTGGTATTAAGAGAACTAAATGCCCCCGTCTCTTTTTTGCCTTTATTTCCTTATTGTACTTATTGATTATGTTATACGACAATTACTGATGTCCCGTCTCACGCATATTGTGCAAAAATGAATTGGTACTAGCGCTTCATTTACACCTCAAAGGAAACCCTGCAATGCTTTTTTTTGCATAGGTACATTTTTCTGACGTTGTTCATAGCTAATAAAGTTGTAGGTAGTCGAAGCGCTGTGTGACCGAATATCCATTGTCAACACCGTATGAAATTTTATTCTTGCTGATAGTTACATTAATTTTGTTTGCATTTGTCAATACTCCTGCGTCTTCCTCTTATTTCGTTCCCAGCTTGCACTGCTCTGACTTAGTTTTTCCGGCTTTTATTTTGAATCTTGCCCAACCTACTTCCGCCTTCCTTCTCTGATGGAATGTTCCAGTAAGCATCCTCCCACGCCTCTCATACGCAGTCGCCATTGCAAATAATGTCCTGTCAGTAGAAACATACTAGAAAAGGCGGATGAAGCCTTTTTTCGGGGTCGTTTGAGTGAAATGAGCTCATGAAGTAGATGTATGCACATTATTTCTGATTGAATGTGCCTATATAACCACAGGTATGTACGTGTTTAAATATATGCTAAATTGTCGTTGACTATACGACAAATAAGAATACGCCCTTGTGTGTGTGTGTGTGTTTGAGTGTGCAGAGCTCTTGTGTGTCAATGCGTGCATTCAACATACATAGATATCAACCCTTTTCACAAGATAGTTATTATACGTGTACGTGGATCAGTGAGTTATAAACCTTCATAAATGAATACTTGAGGTACTTGATTATATAACCTGTTGTAGAGCAGTCTAGTCTCACTCAACGATTGCTAGTGAAGGGAGTTCTGTTCTCATTGGGTGACCCACAACTATTGCTCGGTTCCAAACTGAGCAAAGTCAAACAAATGTCTCTCAGTGTTCCTACGAGCTATAATTGTAGAGGTTCCTACATAGAAGTAGCTTTAGCATTTGCGAGTTTTTCCCACTCAACAGCAGAAATCTGTACGTATTTTCTGGAAGAGTCTTGAACGAGCGGAGGAGCCTTTTCAACATGTGTTGTACGCCTTTCAACCACTCGAAACCTTCGCCAATCACTCAAATCAGATTCTGTCAAGAATGGTGCTGTTTTATGGACAAGTCCAAGATACTATCTTCAACGCTTTCCTTCGCCATGTCTTCAATATTGTCGGGCTGATTTCTTTGGAACCGACCAAATCTACCTTTTCGGACAACAATCAAGTTTTTTCCAACCTGCATGCAGCAAAGAACATGGTGTACGTTATTCGTTTATTCACCGATAAGTCAACCGTTGAACTTGACCTAAAGAGGCGAATATTCACCGAAGTGTAGAACTCCTGTGCAGTTGATGAAAACGTCATCAGATTCTGAGAAGACCGTATGCATGCATGTTCCATCAAAAGTAATGGGCACGCTTCTTCCTGTGTGAAACATCCAGCTTCAAAAAATTAGTTTTAATACGAAACGTCCTTCATGTATGCCCATGTGCATGCATGTTTCTGTATACCTGGGGGCATTATGGGTGATACACTCTTCATGAATAAAGCCCCCCCCCCAAAGATATTAGGTACCATAATGATCAAGTTCGACTAGAAGATTTAAATTGTACTGTAAGATGACGATTAACGTTGCTTGAGTTGATCTGTTTCATGCGAGCAGAAACATCAATCTGAAAGATCTGGGAGTATTTCTGTACATTTTCGATCAAAGATACGTTCGTATGTTTATGACAGGTTTCCTCGGCTATCCGAACGTTGACTGTTCTATTGAAACATTCCGTAAGCCAGAAAGCACAGGATATAATTACAATCAAATTATTTGGGGGAAATAGTGTGCGTCCTCACGTATTCTTACGTGAGACTTTCACAAATGCGTGAGACTAAGCTGTTGAGTATGGTGTTGCATTTCCAGTTTACCACAATAGTCATAGCAGACGACGAACTACGACCTTTGACTTATGGCTAAGCCAGCAAAAAGAATACGTACGCTCACGTACACCCAGAAATTTCGTAAAGCTCTGTTCGATTCGAGCAAAGAGATTGGTGCACGCACGTATGTTTGTGTGTAAGAAAGAAAGGGGGATATGAGTGGGTGCAAGTCTCTTTGCAAATTATGGATTAATCCAACATGCATTTTAAAAGAGTGCGTAGCTGAGGAGCGGAGGGGGCAATTTTGAACGCCTACAGTCCCGAGTTGAAGGGGGCCCAAACTATATCAAGGATATATATGATCACACACGAATTGCATCGAAAATAATTCTGTCCTAGGAACGTTTTTGGTTTTCTTTATCAATTAGGAGAAAGTGCACGTCCATTGATCGCGAATTTTCCTTTTTCATCAAATCTCACTAAATGTTTGAAGGGGGTAGAGGCCCTCGAGGTGCCAAGGCCTCCAAGGCCCCCAAATATCTACTTAACACTTGCTACGCCATGGAGTGCGTAATGTGTTTATTATGCTCGGGCGCGTGCCTGGGAGAATGATTGTACGCCGAGTTGCGACATCATTTGACTTGAGGGCCGATTTCCTGTCATTCCTATAAAGCACCCAGTTGCCCAGAGGACGAAAGCAGCCATGTCAAGGGGTACACCTGCTTCGATTTTTTTTCTGGTGGGGGTCCGCTCTGTTTTGGCCTTGGATAATCTGAAAAAAAAATCTTTTGTCGATTCATGCATTGTTCGTTCGCCTAAATGCACAAGTACATGGATTTGCACACACACTACACTATCTTCATACACACACACTCTCATTCTCTCTCTCTCTCTCTCTCACACACACAGACATGCACATACACACACACACACAAATAAAGCATCATCATCATCATCATAACCCTTCTGCTTGACAAAGGCCTTTCTGAGCTTCTTACATACCGATTTTGACTGTGCCAATCTCTCCCGTGTCTCACTGACAAACCTTTCTATCGCCATCTCCCCAATTGGGTCTTCTCCTAATGTGTTTGCTATCCTTGAGCACCAATCAACCAACTTTTTTTGCAGCACCATGTACGAAGCAAATGTTGTATACGTGCGTGTACACACACACACACACACGCACACTAGCGCGTTCACACACACATGCGTACACACGCGTACACACACACAAACATATATATATATATATATATATATATATATATATATATATATATATATATATATGCAGAAATAACATTTGTGTTAAATAAACCATAGGGATACATACACATACATACAGTATACGACTGGTAGATAGGTTGATAAATTTATTTGACTTGAATGCATATATATTAACACAAAATGGTCCATTAATCCAGACTAGTATATTGGGGGGAGGGGGCTATGGTCAGGCGTTCTGATACTTTATTCAGGAGCATTTCATGTCCAGATGATTTTTGGAACCTGGTCCAAAACATTTGTCTTGTTCTCGTTAACATCCCAATAAGAGCAATTCACAGATCCCGAGCGTCAAAGGTTCTTGTCGAATTTAAAATTCAAGAGTGAGTCTGAAAAAATACAGCCTGCATGTTGGAAAGACCAGAATGTATGCTAATCGATTGTATGGTATGTATGAGGTATTTTAACATCATGAAAAAAAAGGCACCATGAGTGTCTGTTTCTGTGAATTTATACCACTGAAATCTTTGAACATTTAAATTTTATGGACATTTAAGCGACGTATACAAGCCAGCGATTAAATCACAATGAACCACTTGACATACGTGTACGTATACCTGTGAGGTTATATGTATACGTGTGTTTGTTTCTAAATCTTGATTTGTTCATGACTACATGTGTGTATCTATGTGTACTAGTGGATTCCCAAATCCTCATTTGTGCATGACTAGAAGTGTGTCTGTGTATGTGCGTAAACGTGCGTCTATTTCTTTATGTGTCTGCGTGAGTATGCATGTACGTTTGGGCATACGTGCATGCAGGGTTGAGCAATTCTTCCTTTTCCATTTTGCAACGGAGCATTCCATCCATTCCCCTTCCCCCCCACCAGTATTAATTACTGAGTCCCACCTAACTGTGAAAAATTGATCACTGTAGTTTCCTGAAATCTCGTCCGCGACACAACGGAATAGTCACGTGGTACATACTGAGAACCCATGAGCGGACACCGTTCTCGCTAGCGGTAAAAGTGAGATTCCGTGTCTCTATCAATCAAAGGTTTACTCTCTTCCTCTCTATCTCTGTCTCTGTCTCTGTCTCTCTCTGTCTTTCTCCCTCTCACACACACACATAGAAAGACTCCCACACTCATAAATGCTGTTATAGAAACAAAAGAGATGGAATAAACGAAATGAAAATACTGGTTACAGATCCCCAGAAAATTATATTCAAACAGTCTGCTTAGTCACTCGAAAGAAACCCTCACGTCATAGATGTCTCTTAGCAGCATGCCGTTTGAAAAAAAAAGAGATGGAAAAAGGGATGATCAATGAGTACTCCTTACACCTTTTGCCGGACAACGATAACTAAAGAAAGGTCTGGGTTTTAAAAGAATGGACAGGAACAAATATAGGATTATTTCAGCAAAAGTTTACATTGCAAATTGATCCTCACACTGAAAACTTATTAGTGGGTATTTGGGGAAAAAATGTTGTTTTTTTTGTTTTTTTTTGTAAACATATCGAGTGAAAATGTTATAAGTTATCAACCCTTTAACTTCATTAGTAAGGCCTGTACGCCTGATACATGTCCAAACAACTCGATCAACTTGAAAAACTGAAGAAACCTACTGGATAGTTATGGCAACAGTTCTGGTTAACGTTTTCTAATAAAAACTTCAGATCAACAGAAGCAACCCTTGCGGCCAAATCGAATCGGGCAACCGGTTCTTGAGCAACGTCAATCCTTGTCAGGATTTAGATCGCCGTAAGCAGCTGGGGATCATTTGAGGAGACTCAACGTGTAATATTCTCCTGAAGATACCAATCTCTACACAATGCTCAATAACGCAAGCCAAAGGCCAGTATCCCCACCTGAACCCTCTGACTGGCTTGGCTGCGACCGACAAGAAATTAATGAACTCCGAAACCACGAAGGATACAAATGAAAAACTGGTTGTTGCAGTGATCAAGCTCTGTTACAATTCCTCTTCCGAGTGAAGTTGATTATTGTAACTTGTGTATTGTGCATATAATGAATGAAATTATATATATATATATATATATATATATATATATATATATATATATATATATATATATATAACTATAAACACACGCACATACATATATATATATTTATATAAACACACACACACACACATATATATATATATATATACAGTTATAAAACACACACACACACACACACACACACACATATATATATATATATGTGTGTGTGTGTGTTTATAACTGTAGAAATGGATTTACTAGAATGAAATGAACCCGTGCATAGTTGAGTAAGTTTTTGTAAATTTCTAAAAAGTGACAATTTAGCTCAGTCAGTGAGACGGCCTCCTGACGATCAGTCAAGAATTCAAATCACGGTTGGGGTTGTGAATTTAACATATCCTTTTGCACTCTTAATCCTTTGATGAGTGATGTTCTTGTTGTTCTAGTTTTGTTACAGTAAAAAGAAAATCAGGTCAACTCAAGTTTTGGAGTTTGACGAATGAAAGGCGGGTAATAGGATAGAGCACGGAAGATATTTTTTTACAATCCTGACAAGTGAGTGACACCACTTTGGGTGCTTGTTGCCTGTACGCCTATTTCACACGGTGCAAGCCTCGAAAAACTGAGACAGACCAGCTCATGTTATGTGAGGCCCCGGCACGGACGGCCGATGTAGACAGACACTACTCTACTTTATTTACACAAGATACATTCTATATCTTATCTAATTGATTTTAATCGATTTCGATAGTTGAAAAAAAAGTTTTGGGGGGGGCGGGAAGAAATGAATTTTATTCAGTCTGTCGTCGGTGACTGACTGAAAAAGTTGTAAAAGAAGGTCAAAATGTAATAGAATAGGAGAAAGGATACGTCATTGGAAAAGATGATATATTTAGTTTCTGGAAAGAACAATAAACATTGGGATTTTTCAATACAGTAGTTATTATTCTGATTCATCTTTACAGTAATGAAGTAAGGAATATTTATTTGAATATGTAATATTTTAGATAGAATTAAATAATATTTCATGTTATTTTTGACATTTTTAATATATTTTTGATATTTTTATCAATATCTATTTTATCAAAATATAGTTGAAATATAATTCTATAACTATAAATTGAACGAATTGAAATGTTATCTATTTCATATATTTTTCTTGAAACCATTTTTCATTTTTTGTTGCAATAGGGCAGGGATGTCTTGACAATATAACCCGTTTATAAATCTACTTATATAACAAAGTTTCCGATTTCTGAATGTATGCGCGAATGTGTGTGTTTCATGTGCGTATGGGATAACACATCGGCACATGCGTATTCGTCTATGATAGGCAACAACACCAGAAATACCAGTTGTACAAGTTATGTAAACCTGGGTGCAATGGATCGAAACTGACACCCGCCAACATAAAAAGAAAGAAAAATGAAAGGCAGTCAGGAGAAAACGATGTATTAAGGAATCTCAGGAAGACGTAAGGAAAGAAAGAGAGAAAAAAAGGGGAGAAAGGAAGGAACCTACATTTAAACCCAAAAATCAATAAAAGGATATTTTAAAGAAAGTAAACGGGGAAAACTAAGGCTAGAAGTTGAAGGAAAATACTAAATACTATAAAATATTAAGAAAGAAAGAAAAGTCGTTGCAAAGGAAAGAAATGAAGGAAATAAAAGAAAGGATAAGAGTTAAAGGAAAGAAAGAAAGAAGTGTAAAAAAAGAAAATAAGAAAGACTAAAAATTAATAACCGTCAACCTGACGCCACAGAGCCGCTTTCAGGTTTCTGTTTTTCGTTTTTATTTACTGGGATTTTTTCTTTTTCCTTTTGCTCTATTGTCTTCTTTCCCTTTATTGTCTGCCGAAGCTTCTGACGCATTCGTCAATATCGCAGCAGACATACGTAAACGTCAGCCGCTGGGCTACTCCAATTTTACCTTGTACACGTTGCGTTTATTAGGGAAACATAACGTGTACAAATATTGTTCAATGCTTCTTCTGAGCCCTTGATCTGTGGGAACAGGACCCCAAAAGATACAAAGCGTCATCTTGAAAGGAGAAAAGAGAGCTGAGAGTAGGAATCTTTAACTAGCAGCAAGTGTGGCATCTTGATGGTTTAATTTCAAGTTTGTAAAATGGTGGACTGGAGGCCGACAAGGCAGAGGTTTAAATCAAAGCACTGTGTTAATCCATTAATTGTGAGAGTGGTGCTGTGGTTTAGCAAACCATTTTGCTCGTGTAGTAAGTTTGATGCCCCACTCATGTGGCCTTGTGTCAAACTCAGCTAATTCTATCAAAACGCCAAGTGCACGGGAGATAAACAGTCGGCGTGTGTATGCGCTCATTACGGCGAGGAATCAGTAAGTTTGCAGCTTGACTCATAGTTGTTAGCTGACCTCAAATATTCATTGTATTAAGTTTGATCTATGGGATTTATATTCACCATTAAATACACTGACAAGGAAGGAGATTATGTTGAAAAATGGATATTTGTTGTGTAAAATAAAAGTGTGTGTGTGTGTGTTTCATCATTTGGCTACGGACTTACAGATGCATCCTCTCTTTCATACATCAAACAGTCCTACTTTGAAAAAGTATCATCAATTTTCGTAGGTTCTGCTTTAATAAGTTACACACGCTCATATTTATATAAATGTTTGAGACATGTATTTATAAATGATATAGCATAACATGAAATCGAAATAATCAATTGAGGGGGTGAGTATATACATGTATGTGGCTGTGCGCTGTTCAACTCAAGTAGGTAGGTACACAGATAGATAGATAGATAGATAGATAGATGGATGGATGAATGGATGAATTGATGAATGTGTGAGAGTGTATTTATTTATATGAAAAAAAAAACCCGAGTCAGCTGGTGTATTCTTTTCAGCAAATAAGAATTATCTGCCCTTCCTTTATTCAGTCATATAACCAAACGAAATAATTTGGTCATACGTGTTCAATTGTTATTCTTTGTAGAGATACAGATTTGAATGCACCTCTCACTTGCACGGCATTTAGTGTCTTTGTTGTACAATCGTCAGTTGAATATTTAAAGATGCAGACGTCCAGGTACTTGGTCCTGCAACCCAGTATAGGTTTATCTGACCCCAGTACGGGGTTGGCGGGATACTCATCACCGGTGTGTCTTGGGTGAGATAGGCTGACAGAGCCTATTCTGTTTCATTTTTCTTACTCTTCCAAGCTGAGTGTCTTAGGCCACGGATTGAACCCGTGGCAAGCACTCTACCACTCGGCATCGGTGATCGGTAAAGATGCTTAGTCGATGAACCCAAGCCTATCTACTCTCTATGCAATATCTCAGCATTAGTCGTTCTCTTTCGACCCACCACCCAATTGGAAATGAAAAGGTCATCTTATTCAAATTTACCGACTCTCCCAGTCAATTTTTACTAATTCCCCTCCATATTTTGAAGCAAGTAGCGAGAATCAGTAATGATGCTGCTTACTTAAAAATGGTCCGGGGTCGTTACGTCCAGAACTACTACTACTACTACTACTACTGCGACGATTGCTACTACTACTACTACTACTACTACTACTACTACTACTGCGACGATTGCTACTACTATTACTACTACTTTTATATAGTGAACAAACTATGGCTGGGATGACGGAGGTAGGGAGATGTAGCGACGTGATTACATACTTGATAACGCCCAGTTGCTTGGTGTCGATGTTCAAATTGATATCGGTGACGTTTATGTTGGATGGACTCTCAGGATATAGGATGCAACTACTTCATTACCGATCCATTCTGATTACTCGGAAACGGTTGTGGAATGAGACCACCTGACCGTTGTTATAAAAAGCAACGGTGAAAATAGTAGCATTAAGAAAACAAGCCTGGTTGCTTCAGGCTCTAACTCCTCTATCACTTTTATTAAAACTAAAGATGATTACCGCGACATAGATTCGTAGGTATTTAGGACTTTTCAGTTCGACTCAGTTGGTGAGAGGGCCGTCTAGCAATCACTTGATCTTGAGCTCAAATTATGATGGGAAAACGTTGATTTCATGTATCAGATTGGTTTAATGTGCCGGGATGGAGAAACGGTCAAGTGTTCCTTGCGGTTGTAATATGGCTCTCTTACCAACTGAGCTAAAATGAGAGGTTATATATACGTACGAATTCATTCGTTATAGGTTCAATTAAGACATTGCAGTAAAATGTATTGTCCCAAGATATCTAGCTACTTGAAATTTTTCGTTTTGTCACACATCCGGTAAGATTTATTTACCGGTTCGTTAAGAGCGGGGTTTATATCAATATTTTCTTCAATTCCGTCAACGACCATTTTGAATCGCTAAAAGGGGCTAGATCCTATTTCCAGATAACCATATAGCTGATATGTTATGTACGCTCTAGGGACTCTATTTAAATCACTCAGAAAAATACGTTGTTGTATAGAACAAGAGGGCTTACCAACGGCATATTGATTATGATTTTATTATTTTGATAATGAATGGTGAGTACGTTACATAATTATATTAGATATAAATAAACAAATGAATGGATTAATGAATATTCATATATATATATATATATATATATATATATATATATATATATATATATACGCTCACACACCTGCATATACTCACACACACATATATAATATATATATATGCATATAATATATATTTTTATATCTATATATCTATCTATATATATATATATGTGTGTGTGTGTGTGTGTGTGTGTATGAGTATACATATAGATATATATATATATATATATATATATATATATATATATATAATTTCTACATTAAAAAAGGGATAGGATTTTTAGATTGAAAAGAAGAATGTTATTTAAGGTTTAGGCCTTTAGATCGAGATTACGTTTATATATCATCGATACGAGCTATATTTATACCTTTCAGGGCGTGCATTATTACCTGGAAAATGAATAAACCAAATTACAAACATGTTTTGGAAAATCTAACCATTCAAAATGGTTGTCCAAGAAATCCAAGAAGATGCGTCTATCCAATCGCCATCGATCACCTCGTTTGTTTCGAAAACGGATCATATACATTCCTTTAGATTCCAGTTAAGAAGGGCATTTTACATTAGACTTTCTGTTTGGTTGGTTTTTATCCACTCGATCATCCATCTATTATATTAGATCAGTGTTTCCGAAAAACTTTTTCTGGGTACCGCCCCCATTTAGAACATATATTCCATCAGAGTGACCCCGCGTAAAGTCGGTCAGATATTATACATCGAAAACGATTACGCCCCGTCCTCGCCCCCTCTCACCATCAACTACCCAGGCTTCCAGAGAACTACCCCCATCGACTTCAAACGCCTCCTGGCGCCCATTTCATCTTCAATACCCACCTTCAGCCCCGTTAACTTCCAAAGCCCCCTTATCACCCTCCTGACTTCCGTTTCATGGGGAAGTGGGTGGTAGCGCCCACTTTAAGAACCGCTGTAGAGCGTGCAGCATATTCGTAAAGCAAAGGTAGTTTAGGCGGGAAACTGATTTCTAGTCAGATAAGTAAATGAAATATAGATACGATATAGATAGATACAAATGAAACGTGTATGGAGTAGAGATGATTTAATAGATAAAATTGAACAAAGCGATATTCATTTCGACATTGTTGAACCGTGGGAGAAGAGAAATTGAGAGAACGAGATCACATCCAATAGTTTGGGAAAAAGATACAAAGAATGTCTCATGACTCTATTGTGACAAATAAATATTGCACTAATACTCACATTACAATTACTTTAAATACTCATGCATATATATATTCATATACGTAAACAAACGTTATGTCATGGGTAATTATTTTGTTTACTCTATGATTTTTTAAAATGATTATTTTCTATTTTAGGTAGGTTTAGAATATATTGCATTTTAAAGTTTGCTTTATTTAGCGATATGTTGGGAAATCTGATTTCAGTATTTTTGTGTTCACTCACACACGTAGAATTGTTTGTTTGTTTGAATATTTGTTCAGAGAGAAGGTGAGACGGTGGGTAGTAGAGTGACAGAAAACATTTTTCTTTGTCAAATTGTCAATGGCGTATGAGGCAAGTTGGTTAACTTATGCACTACGATGGGCATATATATATATATATATATATATATATATATATATATATATATATATATATATATATATATATATATATATATATATATATATATATATATATCCAGAACCACACATACATGATACGTAGAGACACTTTTGCTAGAAAAATAGTATATATAATAAAATTTAAAAAAATGAAAAAAAGCACTTATGTACACTGACTCACTCGGGATTGAACCTTTGAAGCTATGCGGTCTTTCAACACGACTCCTGTCTTGTATTCATGTTATAATAGTCTAAGTATTGTCTTTCTTTGGGGCCGTCAAACGGCAGTCATATAGTGTTACCTGACGCTACCTGTCGGGCGCTCAATCGTCTTTCCCGTTTTCCTGGGCTTATTAAAAGATATTACATTACCCGTAGGGCACAAGGGGCGACAAAGTCACGTCTTTGTCAACATGAAATCCTTGTTTGTTTTACTTTCTTTTATTTGCTTGTGCCGGCAGTAGACATCGCCCCACCCAATGGCCATTACCAAGATACGTAAGAAGAAAGGGAGGGGCGGAGAAGGAAGTATCTCTGGCGGAATTGTGTTCTGAGACTGATCCGCCGTAAAAAGAAGGTCAAAGATCAAAGGAAAGGTCGAATTAAAAAAATGAACCGAAATTTCGGGAAAACTGAATCGCGAAATTAATTTCTCTTTTTGTTGAATTTATCTATTCATTTTATTGTACCTATCCAAGAGAGGGTCCGGTTGTTTGAGTAAATCGATTTTAACAGATCAACGCACTGTGAATAGGAACCTACACTCCGCTAAAGTGTTACTGCGCACCCACGCACTCAAAAAACATTGATAAGTTCAGCTAAAATGTGGAATATGAAAATCTTGACCCGTTGCGTTTGTGGTACGTTTTTGTTGATTTATTATCCTAACCTAACAACAATGACATTTAGTTCAGACTTTCGATTGAAATTGAAAAGTGAAAAGCTTATAACATGATGGATAGAGAGAGAAGGGGAAAGATAAAGACAGATTCTAATCCTACATCATCAGTGAACAAGAGAAAGAAAAAAAAGGGGTGAAAAAAAGATAGGGATAGAGGGAGAGAGACACACTCAAAGAAGAAGAAAGAGAAAAAGTGTTGAAGGGAAGCTATTATCTGGTGTCGTAACCAGATTCTCATGATTAGAATTCATGATTCAAGATCTCTATTTTCTATTTCTTTTTTCTCTGCTCTTCTTAGCCCTAACCGTGTGTGTCTGTGTTTGAGTGTGTCAGAGAGAGACAGAGAGAGACAGAGAGAGAGAGAGCACGAGTGTGAGATAGAGAGGGGAGGGTGTCTCTGTATGCCTGTGTATTGATTATTTTACTAAAAGCAAGGAAAGTTCAAACTCGACCCTCTTGCTGACGTTCAAAGCAATGATTCTATAGCAATTGTGGGGGCTAGCTGGATCCCCAAGATTGTTGGTCTTGCAGACCTCGGAAGATCCAACCGGCGTCCTATTTATTAAGGTGGATTTATGCCTTTCCACTGGTGCTAGGTGAATGCAAAGCGTCCTAGCCTGGGTTCGAACTCGGGTTGTCGATTGCATTCGTTGTGCCGTTGATCGTCAGGAGAATTCAAGTATATCTATGCCTACAAACGCCACTAATTGTTGGTTTGTATTCGCAAAAATAGTAACGTTACGTTTTTGTTCGTATTGCGTGCACATAACCCCAGCATACGCAACACCTGAATTACTACACATCAGGTGAGTCAAAAACGCCAAAATTGATCTTCTTGAAGATGCTAAATTGACAAGATCATTAATCTTGAGAGGTCACCATTGATCAGCCCCTTATCATAAATTTATCCTGAGGTCAGATTTCTCGTGTACACAATTTAGCTGCAGATGGGTGCCGCCGTCTGCCTTGGGTTTGAAAATGCCTAAATACATCTGATCTCGGTGATGTTCAACAGGAGTCAGCACCTACTATCCTATGTTCATACTGTGGTCTATTTGCCCCGGTTTTCTAACTTGAAGCCCATACGTTGCAACCGTCTTTGATGAATTCGAAAATGCCTTTTTTTAATTCAAAAATTGACTTGGACATGAATTGAACTTGGGAGGTCATTAAACATCACCATCACCTATCCTATGTTCATCATCGGGTTGAGTTACCCTGGCACACAAATTTTCAGGCTGTTGAAAACAACTGTCTTCCTCAGATTCGAAAATGCCAAAAAAGCTGACCCGTATTGACCTTTACAGGTTAACAGGAGTCATCACCACCTACCC
>OY735227.1:25047488-25069988 GCA_963457665.1 Thysanoteuthis rhombus | reverse complement strand
CTAATGTTGGTTTTTATTCGTAACTATAATGCTTTCTCTCCGCGTCTCTTTGATTTTGTTTCTTTGCTCTTATTCTAAATCCGTTTTCGCTATCTTTCCATCTTCCATATCTGATGCCTTTCTTTTGTTTTTCTTTCTTTTCTTTTCTTGTTAATGCCGTTGGTTTATATTATATGACTTTTTTTCACTTCCCCGTCATTATTATCATCATCATTATCTCCACCATTATCATCATCCTCCTCGTTATTATTATTATTATTATTATTATTATTCATGCATCTGTATGTTAACACCAGATGTCTGGGGGCTATCACTGGGGACTGAGTGACAGCAAGTCTACAAGCCTCTTCTCTGCATTCCCGCAGTCCACAGCAGTTCCATTGTTTGAAGAAAAAGTATTCAGGCACTATTTTAAAAAATACCATTGAGATCAAAATAGACGGCGAATATCTGAACAACCTCAGATTTGCAGACGACATTGCCCTTTTTGCAAAGAACTTACACGACCTTTACTTAATGCTATATGAACTAAATTAAGAAAGCAAGAACGACGTCCTGCACATGAACTTCAGCAAGACAAAGATCATGTGCAACAATCACGTTGAGAATAGGATCTCAAAATCAAAATCGAAGATGTAGAACTGGAGAAAGTACACCGCTACATCTACCTAGGACAACGAATCACCCCGAGACCATTAAAAGAAGATGTGAAGAATCACTCTAGTATGGCAAGCCTTTTGTAGAGCAAGCTCAACCTTCAAAATCAAGATCCCATTAATCCTGAAAAGAAAGTTAATCAACCAATCCATCTTCTTGATAGTCACTGATGGAGCTGAAACATTGAACCTAACCAAAAGACAGACCTACAAACTGAAAACCATGCAACGTGCACCTGAAAGAATTATGCTCATCCTCACATGGAGAGACCACAAGACAACGCAATATATCCAGGAGAGAACAGTCTGAGACATCATAGAATCCATGAAAAAGCCCAAATGGCAAATGGGCAGGCCATGTTGCAAGAATGACAGACAATCGATGGACATCACGACGCTCAACATGGATCCCCTGAGATCACATATCGAGGCTGGCAGTGAACTAGATGGACAGACGAACAAGACCAATTCAGGAAGTGCTGGCTCCGCGACGCACACGGTATAGAAGTTCAAAGGTCTATGTCCACCGACGGACCTTAAAAGACCGATGATGATGATGATGATGCAACATAATGCGGGTTTGAGCGACAGGGCTATTGTCGAGATGTTGAAGTACCACCGGATCAATTATTCTGAAGTGGAAGAAATTTGGCCCAACTGAAAAACTTCTTTGAACTGGTACTCACACGTAATTCCATGGAAAACGTCTTTTTCGAAAAAAAGGCACCAGGGTTTATTTGATGAATATGATTGATTGATTTATTTATTAGTACGTTCGTGTATATGTAGATGAGCTGTATTATCTTAGAAGAACGTTCTTGGGTCAGACGAAACAAAAATGAAACTTTCTTCCAAAACCCAAGCGGATCCACCATGTCACAGTAAAGTATGATCGTGGAAGTATCATGGTTTGGGAGTGTCTCTCTCTCTCTCTCTCTTTCTCAATGATACAGGGGTACATCACATGATTTGAGGAATCATAGATGGATCGGTGTGTCTGAGTATTTTGAAAGCTGTTTTGACCTCTCTTATGCAACAGTTACAGCCTGGAGAGGATTGAATCCTCCAACGAGATAACTGCCTCAAACATTCAGCTGAAGTAACTTGCGAGCAGTTGGTCCAGAACAATGTAGGGGCGCTTCAGTGGCCGATTCAATCAGCTGTCTTGAATCCGATAGGAAATTTATGACAAAGCTTGAGATATTGAATTTTTTGGAGGGATTCCTGAAACATTGATGATTTGAAGTTATTCTGCAAGGAAGTTGAGCTGAGATTTCAAAAGAATGTTGCAAAGAGCTTGTGAAAGGTTAACAAAAACGATACTGAGCTTTAATAGCAAACGAGGCCTATGCAGCTCAGCATTGAATAATGAAATCTACGTGTCTGGATACTTTTTTATATATTTTATTGTGCATTGTATATTTGGAAATACATATTTACTTTGTAATTGTTGATTTTATATCGAAATACATATCCCACGTGAATTATAAAACGTGAGTATAAAACGTGAGTATTTGAAGTATATTCAAGGAATATTTGGTAACTGTCCGAATACTTATTTACCCCTATTGTATGCCATGTTCATTCTGGCTCTTGGGCCATTCTTGACGACTGAAAGTCGTTCGTCTCATATTTTCAGCACCCCTAGGATTCTTGCAGATCCCAGTAGTGCTGTGGTCGGCATAGTCTCGATTCTTCCTCTCCCACTTCTCCAATCTTGACTTCAATGTCTTCGGCACTATTTCAAGCGTGTTTGCTGTTATTGGCGCTACCCTGACCTTCATGTTCCTCACCTTCCTTTGGCTCACGGACTAAGTCTTGGTACTTTTCCAGCTTTTCACGCTCTTTCGTGATCATTCTGTGGTCCACTGGTTCAGCATATTCTATGATATGGCTTTTCTCTTTTCCTATCGACAAGTATCATATCTGGTCTTCTTTCGTGCATGGGGCGGTCATTTTGGGTGTCAAATTCCCCAAATGATGTGTGACAGAAAGAGCCAATCTGTTGAGAAGTCGTATTGATTAGAAGAAAGATGGCGAGGCAATATCAGTCATGAAAACTTGTTGAACTTGTAGATGTATATGGCCGCGGTTTTATACCAAATCCTTCTGCAGATTTCCTATTATGCGGCAACTATTGTTTGCGAATTTACTTTCGACGTAACCGTGGAGTTCAGCCAGCGACGTTGTGGTTTTTGCGGTGGGTGTGGGTTTATGGCAAAGAAATACAAAAGAAATGAAAGAAAAGAAAGAGAGAAGGAAAATAGTTAGGAAATAACGCAAATAATCCAGACAAACGAACCAGGGAAAAATGAAAGGAATTATATTATTTACTCTCAAGTTTTGAGTATTTGTTCAATGATGAGTTAGGCAGTGCCTATTTGTATTTCTCTCTGACTGGGTTGATCCTTTTCTGAAGCACGCAATCGACACACATACACACACACACACACACACACACACATCTATCTATCTATCTATCTATCTATCTATCTATCTATATATATATATATATATATATATAATTGTGTCATCCACAGACAGCTGTTTCGTTGTATCACAAATCTTCAGTGTGGCTATAGACTATCCCTTATCCCACGAGCCTGGATTGAAAATTTTGCTTCAGGCCCGGAGGCCGGTATCCTAGCGCTGCGCTACGGAACTGGAGGTCAGTATGGTTGAATATAAGTGATATATTTATTTAGCATATATTCCCCATCCATCAGAGTACTCTATTCCTATGGAAAAGCATTGCATAAGCTTACAATGAACGAGTTTGCTCACTTGAAGAGTGCTCAACCCAGAATATATATATATATATATATATATATATATATATATATATATATATATATGATACTAGCTAGGATACCGGCGTTGTCTGAGGAAATCGTTACAAATATAAGAACTGGAGAAAAATATATTCTTCAATATATATCTGCTTATTCAATAGAATAAATGAAAAAAAAAAATATTCACAGTATTTACATACGAAAAAGTTGCTGTAATGGAAAAAATATTCTGATACACAACACAAAACAAATGATGCATCCTATTAGTTTGACAGGATTTCCGGATACACAACAGCAGAGCTTCTCCCACCGGATCCCAGTATGAAAAGTTTGTTTGTTTTTTAATTTTTGTCTGAAAATGTTTTTCAAGGTTATGCATGGTTTTACTAATAAAACAGGAAAATCAAGTTTTTTTTCTTTTGCGTAATCTGAACTCCTCTATATGACTTGGTATGAATTATAGTTGGTATAAAATAGTAAATAAACAAAAGTATCATAAATAATTCCTTCTAAATGCGTAATCATCTTGTTCCCATACTGCGGTGGACAAGTAAACGACATAGTCGTAATTTATCCATTGTATATCAATATAATTTTCACTATCCTCATACGACATTGAATAGAACTTGATATAAGAGGAACATTACAAGATCATAAAACAATGATTTGATTTGTAAAAATAGTTTCAACAACAAGGGTAGACTATAGGCGGTCATAGGGATCTACATGTCCCTAAGTTACTCTCGATACATCTTGATACGGTATGTGAACGTGTTGGGATTTTAATTCTATGTTCATTTTTCCATCATTTTTTTTCAATTCTTTATTTTTCCTTACAAAAGGACATCCTAGACGCCTGGAAATACAGTTAATATTTCTGCCGAGAAATACAATTTTCACTTAGACGAGACAAGAGTTGGAAAAGAAAAAAGTTGACGTTTCGAAGCGTCCATTTACTGCTTGATTTGAATGAGTTCTAATATTTTCAGGAAGAAAATGTTACATTGAATGAAATAATGATAGCTGGAGGGGTATGTAAAAGTTGACCTTGAAAGGATAGAGCCTGGTTTTTCTTGTTTGTGTACGACCGAAGAAAAGAGCTTGATATTGACGTAAAAAAAAAAGGAAGACGGGAGGGAGAAAATGAATGATAGAAATGGTCAAGATAACGATAATGGAAGAAGAGAAAGAAGAGAAATATCATCAACAACAACCACAGCAACAATAACAACAACAATAATAATGGAAGAACGAGACTGTTTTTTATGGAATATGTTTTATGAAATTATGAAAACTATCGACGTTCTGTGTCTCACTGAATTGAAGTATTTTTCAACTCAAACTAGATTTAATTGAGGAACAGTTTTATTTAACTAATGATTGATTAAGATATAAAGAACATATTAATATAAATATTCATTATTTCAATTTAAAAAATCCAGAAAAACAGTCGTTTGTTTTCTACCTTTAAATACCAACGAACAGGGTGTTCACGATTAATCCTTATAGAAAAAATGATGATGATATCAAACTTGGAGATTCGAACACATTGCCCAAACGAGTCCAGACGACTAGATCTAGTTATAATAACAAGAACGAGACAATTGGTCAGATAATGGATGTCGCCGTTCCAGCAGACCACAGATGAAATTGAAAGAAAGTGAAAAGCTGGAAAAATATCTAGACCTTGCCAGAAAACCGGAAAACAAAGTGAAACGTGAAAATAATAGTTGTATCACTATCTGTAGGAGGTTTTGAACAGCCCGAAAGACCTTTGCAAAAAGACTTGACGAAAGGGAAATCTAGCCAAAGTTGAACAAGGTCAATACCAGTGGCAACTAGCATCTATATGATGATATCAGTATTAATGGATGGAAATTGATGATTGGAGATAAACTCACCGGGTCCCAATCAGGGAGTGCTGGAGCATTGAGGAGACTTGTTGTCATATGATATTCAGTGGGACCTACTAAATACCACAGGTGTGAAAACTCAACGGTCGTTTGCAGAGTTTCCAATAGATTACCCTCCCCACTCAGATGTACTTAATCCTATACTCCCTCTTAGTTTGTTGTATTCATTTATTATATGATTGACAGTCTATTCTCTGCTTAGTGAGTATATCATTCATTTTCTACTGGCTCTATCTTCCTTTGATCTCTGTGTGATTTATTCATCTTCCAAGTCGATATTTAGTATGTTTCATTATTCTCTCGGTCCTACCTATTTTCAACTTTTTATTCGAGAGCAGGCAGAGCAGCAGATATTTTTTACAGAACCACAGGAATTATTTAATTTTTAATTTTGAGTAGTTTTCACCTCCATTTCACTCTTTACTTGCTTTTAATGACAACCCGGAGCATCATTACAGAGCAACTGGAGAATCGAATCCACACCTTCTAGTTAAAGGGCGTGAGTTCGATTCTCATCGTGGACTACTCTTTATTACTGATCGTGTTTACTCATCACCGTAGAATGGTGACCAGAATCAAAGTTGTCATAAGAAGAAGATGAAAGATGAGATGAAGGTGAAAAGTGGCAAAAATTAATTAACGAAATCATTGTATTACAATGCTTAATTCAATAACAAGAATGAAGTGAAGATGTCTTTACAGGAATATTCTTTCAAATGTTAGAAAAAAAAAACATAAAGAAATAATCTTTAATATTAGTTGGACAGATGGCTCAAGAATGAGACGATGGTGACCACTATAGATTGCTGTTACTCTGGTTTCTAAAAAATAATGACTTGTTCGATATGTTATGTCTAATAGAAACTTTCTTGTTATGAGCCGTGTATTTTCCCTCTTTTCTCAAATGAAAGGGGACAATAACGTTGTAAAATTATTTGAAAGTTTTATTTTGACGATGCATGAACTTTCTAACACACGGATACACAACCCGGATATTATTTTTCAGAAACTGACAGTAGATTGGTCGTTGGATAAATGAAATTGAGTCAGCGCTTGATCTTTTGGGAAGGTTTTTCCTGTCTGTTGCAGACCTTCAGATTGCAAGCGAGATCTACGTGGGATCAGCAGACGTTGCCATGTTCTAGCTGTTATAGAAAGGTCGTGTTTTGCACCGCTTCCTTTTTTTCTTCTGCTGTCGCCCTGCAGTTGGTTTTGGCACAGGGGTTTGCATGGGAAGCTTCTTATCGGCTGCCCCTTTTGCCCAGTGGTGGTTGGTGATGACACAGGAGATGAGGGTCCTTCTCATGGAGTCCCTGTATCACTTCTGTTGGTCCCTAGTTCTCCGCTGAACGTGGGCTAATTCTCCTAAAGGGAGGATCTTTGATAGCCGATGGTCCTCCGTCTTTGCCAAGTTCCAGCCCACTGCAAGTTGATCAACGGCTATTAAGTTCTTTCTTCGGACACTACACGCCATGCCTCCGCATATGTTGCGTTTGCCAGATTTGTTTCTTCATTCTCTTTCGTCCTTTCTCTCCTCTCTAACAATTATATAGGGATAGATTGCTGGAGAGATCACCACTCATTCACTTAAACAGAGTTTTATGACCACTGCTGTCAACACAAATGGTCATTCCACCAGATGGCAACTGTCGTTTTTTCTGTAAATTTCTCAACAGGCCTATCTACTGGCCAACTTCAAGCTACTGACTTTAATTTGACAACAATTATTCCCAGCATTTTCATTATTTGAATAACTAGCGCAGAAACTACCTACTCGATAGTCCAGACTCGAGATATAGGCTGAAAGACGTAAAGCCTTACTCAGGCATCTGTGGCGATTTGCTTGTCCTTTTCAATAGCGAGATTCACAAGGTTCAGTATAGAGCCCGTCATACGCAGCTGCACACGAAGACAGTCAATAATCAGTGAAGTTTGAAATAGAAAAAAAAAAAAGATTTACTAAAGGAAGAGTTGAGGCATGGTAAATTTGAGTGTTGATATTTAGTGACAAGTCGGTCGGCGTGAGTGTTGATACTTTGTGACGTGTCGGTCGGCGTGAACAGACACCACGACCAATGTCTCGTGTTCGCGAACACACGATGATTCGTTAAGCTTTCCATCAAATTGTTAGAGAGTGTATTCAGAAGATGTGGAAAATCAGGATTGTTTCTTAGTTTAGTAATTTAGAAGAGAGAGACACAAAGCAGTAGAGAAGGAAAGTGGAGATAATATGCTGTATATGGGGTGCGTGGTGAAAGTGGAGATTGATACGTACATACGGAAATGGATAGATAAATATAAACGAGGTTGAGATAGATAGATAGGATAAACAGGCTGAGATGTGTAGATATGATCGTACACCAGTAAGTCCATAGTCAGATAATGAAAAGAGCATTTTTTACGCAACAAGTATTTTTTTTTTCACGAGAAGTATTTCTTGGTCAATGCACTTGACCCAATATTTCTCCATTAATCACATAGATCGGACATTATACAATAACAATTTCAGATCAAGATTCATTTAAAAACCGTGTCAGACTACGACTTCGTAGATAGATAGATAGATAGATATGAAGAAACCAAAGACTGATAATATAGATACCTAAGAATGTAAGCCTTTGGGTCCACATTACAGCGTCTTGAGAGAATTAGGCAAAGATATTCACTCTGTAGAGGCGTGTCAACGATTCTTATGCGTAAACTTACCCCCCTCTCTCTCTTATTTGTTTCTTTGCCGCTGTCAACGTTTTCGAAGAATGAAGACCTGCCTTGCATTTAACTCAATATGACTTGACAGATTTCAAAACGAATTACTTGATTGTTGAGAGTACAACAGTGAAACGAGGGTCAGGCTGATGGCTATGCGGTTCAATTATTAAACAGACCCATCTTTCGAGTGCGATACTCGGGACTAAATATTTCAATCGCCTCCATCCAAAAAAATATCTTATCCCAAACGGAAGTGATGAAAGGTCATTAACATTTTCGGGCATTTGAACTTCTTGTTGTTCATACTGTTGTTCACTCGAAGAATAAATCAACGGAAACGCCGTGTGAATAACACAAATAAAAGAGTTCATTCGTCGGAAAAAAAAACTCTTTGAATTCCTTCATTTCTGTTTGATACTACTGTGAAAGATATGCTCAAAGCATCCCAATTACTGCATTATGGTCTTGATCACACTCCAGAGAAATTACTTCCTTTTCCTTACAAGAACGAGAATAATCCTCGCCTGAACCAGGGAAGTAAATTCTTCACTGTTTGTCTATCCTGCCACGGAAAACCAAACTGATTTATAGAATTAACATTTCCCTACCGTGACTTAAAATCACGAGCGAGTGATCGGTAGGTGGCTCTCTTACCGACTTGGGGAGGCGGTTGTGTTATTATATCCATTTATCTTTACTTTCCTATATTGGATTGTGAGTTTAATCGAAGTTTTACCAGAGCTCTCTTAACAGTACATTTTAGGAATATATTTCCGATTCTTTTCGTGGTTTGAATTCTGCGTTGTCTATCTCCTAGACTGGTTGCCAACGAAGACTTAGGATCCAAGTCTTTGCTGCTATCTACTCATAGATGTAGATTCATGCCTTTCCCAAGGGCATTGGTGCTAAGTGAACGCAAACTCTCAGCTAGAGTTCAATCATCCGTCGTTTCAATCATCCGTCGTTAGTAGACTCATATCTCGTTCAAAATATCAGTATTCATATGGAAAAATTCGTCTTTTTGCTTTGCCCTACGTCTTCATTCTGTTTGAAGTTTTTGGCTTTTTTTGCTAGCAAAATAAACCCGAGCAGGGTTGAATGAAGGTTTATTGCAAATACATTTCGAGTTATCCGAAAATTTGATTAGATTTTATCTCTACTCAGTATAACCAAACTAATCAACCAGAATCAGGTTAAAAATCATATATAATACGGAAGTTAGATGGACCTGTGTACTTCTTGCATTTGCTACGGAGAACTTTGGATTGTAGGAAAGCTGAATGAGAGCGTAAGGAGCATTCTAAAAATATAGGGAAGCATGTAGATTATCGCAGAGTCAGTGTACGTAAGTAGATTGAAGGAATCTGTACAACTACTTATATAGTTTGCTGTTCGTAACCATGAACTCTTCCACCAGGAGGTAACAATTTTGCTGTCAAGAAGGTCTCCAACCAAACATTTGAAGCAACGAACCCATCCACTCTAACGAGCCTTATTTTCAGTTTCTTTTCTTGAAAAATCATTTACGAGAATCCTAAAACAGGTCGTCTCTTCTTTTCGGAAATTTGCTTCACGCCAACTTTTTCACTTTTTGGAAGTTTGTATTACACAACTTTTTTTTTTTTGCTTTTTGAAAAAGGTGATTAGCGAGGATCGTGTTCAGCCTTGTTCTGCTGCGAACCATCGTCTTCCCTCTCTTCTACGCCACAGTTTACTATATTTCTCACTCCCACGACCTCTGATGACTCAGTCCGACATACCATCTTGACCAATTTAGGGATCTGGGGACGCTCTGTAGATTTTTCCCATATAAATTAATGGTAATTCCACCTTAGGTATGAGCCAACTCGGGTTTACAAAAGGTTTTTTATAAGAATGGAAATAGTATATCTGTGATTTTATTTCACGGGGAAAAGAAATAGTATGTCTGTGATTTCTTTCACGGGGATTGACTTGTCAATATATAGCAGTAATATTTCATTTTTTAATCATCGTATTGCTTGTTTTATGATTTATTTCTCCCCTTTCAATCATTCTCCTGATCGATGCACTTGATTCGTTCCAAAATTTCCTGTACCGTTCAAAACCGTTCTGTTCAAGAACTCGTTGAAATTTAACATGTTTCTGTTTCTAGTTCATTCTAATTTACATTAATTTGTACAGCAATACCATAGCCATACTACATCAAAACTTCCACTACTCGAAACCACACAATCGGGTGTATTCCTGTACATTCTTCTTGCATAACTAGCGTATCCATCTTTTGTCTTTTTTCTTTGTTCATGAGCATTTTCCCCCTTGAGCATTAACTCTAATTCTCTTTCTGTGATAACCTTAATTTTCATTCCAAAATACTGATCATTGTACAAATGGCGCCATAGCTGTAAACTCCTCATCACTCCAGCATCTATTGTAGGCTCTAATTAAGGTCGCACTGTCTCGCTAAAAGAACGCCGAAGAAGTTAAATGTTTGAATCAATAAGAAATAAAAGAGAAGGACAAGAAAGGTGTGAGTGGGAGTGTGCGTGTGATTGTGCATGTGCGTGTGTGTGTGTGTGTGTATTGGTGTTTGTATGATTATGTCTCAGGCTGAGAGAAACTGATACGGATATATAGTAGACTATTTGTCGCAGGGTGTGTACATATGAGAGAGAGTGCGTGAAATAGCTTGTCAAGTTTTTTTTGGGGGGGGGGGTAGGAAACAAGAAGAGATGGTGTATGTGTTTCTCTATGAACCTTGGAAATAGAAAGGATTATGAACTCTCAGTGGACAATCCTGTGAAGGGACGAGTAGGGATGAGCCACGTCCCGATCTGAGGAGTTGAAAATGTGCAGAGAGAGAGAGAGAGAGAGAGAGAGAGAGAGAGAGAGAGAGAGTACATATCTGCATGAATGTACGTGCTCACACACAGACGCTTACTTCGATTTCTGAAAGAAGAAAGTAAGGAAAGGAAACGTTTCAGAAAGGGAAAGAAGTAGGAAATGATGTATCAAAACGGAGACAGAGGAAATGTATCGGTTTGGTCGAAAAAGATTGTTCTGCACAGTTGGATGACACTAGGAGCGTTAAGTACATTCAAAAAGATTGCTTTTGATTATATTGTAACAGCTGTCATATCGGCCTGCATGTGAAAACGTGAATGAAAATCGGCGTATTTATTCTCTTAATTCTAACATTGGGAAAATGAAAAATATTTTCGACGTATTTGCTTTTTGTTTCAAGAGAGGTAAAAGAAAGTAAGAAAGAAACATAGTTATCAAGCTTGCCTCGCGGGTCAATTCGCCAGTGTAGCAATTTCAATAATCAGAAGAAGTCATCAATTGTAGCCTTGTGTCAGACTGAACTAAGCTTAGTAAGTATGAGCGTATGAAAGCAGTCTGTTTGAACGCACACTCACACTGATATATCCGCCCACACAACCTAGTAATAAAAAAAATTGAAACGCGTATACCAACATCCACACATGTATAAATGAGCGTGTGTATGCAGATGTATGTGCCCATATGTGCTTATATGATAAAACACCAACATCCGCACCTGTCTGCGACCACGCCTACATTCTCTAACCCCGCCTTTAAATAGCTTAAGACTAGATTGGAAGCTGATTAGAATTCCTTTTGCTTCCACAGATAAGCAATAGAAATGATTGTTTTGTTTTTTCTTTCTTTCCCTCTTTATGGCTTTCTCTGATTTCAGTTTTTAATCATCACCAGCATCATAACTGTCATATCATCATCATTATCATCATCAAGTACTGGGGGGGGGTGTAGTCGATGCATCCGATGCATTGTATCGGGGCCAGGAAGCCGGTAGGGGGCTGAGAGTCTCTTGGGTAGAGCAGCTTCGCACCACCTCATGAAATCCCACAAGGAGACACTGATAATCATGATCATAATTTCCATGCAAGCATAAAGCTGGTCTTTCAGTGTATTTCATTGCAGCAGTCTTTCATTGTCTGTTGTTGGACGAAGACCTTCCCCTGGATTCACCAGGACCCTCTATCATGGGCATTGCGGAACCAGTTTTTTTTTTTTAAATTTATCTAGCCACGTTATATGCAATGTCTGGGGACCCATGTTGAGTATGAGTCGTGATGTCCAGCGGTTGACTGGCATTCTTGCAACATGGCGTCTTGTTATCTTTCTGTTTTTCTTTTTTTTCTCCCCATGCTTGGACCTTTATTGATGATCTCAAAATTTCCAACAGTACTGTCTTTCCTAATAATATTTTTTCTTAGGAAAATTATACGAATCTCTATTGTCAAAATCCTTGAGTTTTGACTTCAGCTAACTTTTTCCACACTTAACAACGATGACAATCACAGGCTTCCGGTTAAGACTAAAAAGTGAAAAAATTTAAATCTTGGATATAGGAAGGGGAAAAGTGACATATTTTATTCCTACGTCATCGATCGACGAAAGAAAGAAAGAAGAAAAGAAGCAAGAAAGAAAGAAAGTGAGGGAGAAAGAGAAATTTGAAAATTGTTGCTACATTTCAATTTATACCAAAATTGTCTCAAATTAACTTCTGGTTAAGACTTGAAGGTTAAGACTTGAAGGTTTAAAATGATGGATAGAAAGAGAAGGGAAGGTACCGATACAAATTGAATTCCTACGTCGTCAATCAACGGAAGAAAAGAAGAGAAAGAGGAAGAGAGAAATTGAAAAAGAGAAAATATAAAGTTATGGATGTTAGTTTTTAATTGGTATCTAAATTGCCCCAAATAAGTCCATTCCCACGGCCACATTTAAATATCTTTTTCAGTTGAAGGAAGAATACTTTTACTTAAGTCAAAATATTTTTGAAACTTGGAAGTTTTTTAGAAAGGATTTTGACCTTCAAGCAGCCAGTCTTGTTTTATCTTATTTTTGCAGGATTTTTTGTTTGTTTTTTTTGGGGGGGGGGGGTTAAGCCAACCTTACCAGAGTAACTATGTTCAAAAAGTATCATATGCTACAGGCCCCGCCATTTCAAGAGTTCTGCGCTTAATACTTGCAGCAGGCTATCAATTTAAATTCAGTCTCTCTATAATTGCTCCATTACTACAACCTATTACACTGCCTCAACATTTAGCCAATTATCACCTTTAATTGGAGTTATTATCTTGATGCGGCAACTTTTAGAGTGTGATATCTATGCAATACATATACAACCCATAATTACGAAGGTAACTGGAATGGAAGTGAAAAATGTACGCCTTCTAAAATTTTATGTGCATTTTCTCAATTTGTGACCCCTTTATAACATGTGGTACTGGCCCTGCACTAGTTTTATCCCGTCCTGATCGCTGTTGGTAGTAAATTCTTTATTTCTAATCCATGCTACTTACCGAACGGAATGAAGAAACATTGCGATAAAAAGCAACTGAATTGAGATGAAGAGAAAACTAGTAAAAAACGATAACAATACCAACAATAATAACCTGAAATTCGGACAACCTAAGACTATTTCATCGATTACTGCTACTGCTTGTGCAAATAAGCAACAAAAATAAGATAGAAGAAACTAGTCAAAATGTATTATAATAATGATAATAGCAATGATAACAACAACAACAATAATAATGATAATAATGATAATGATAATAATGATAATGATAATGATAATAATGATAATGACAGCAGCAGCAAATAACTAAAGATTACAGTTAGATGGCCAGATAGTGTCATTAATAATGAAGAAGAAAAGCAGGCTTCATTGATCGATATCTCATGCCCAGCGGACAAAGATGTTGAATGGAAATTTAAGGAAAAGTTGAGAAATGTCAAGACTTTGTGATAGAATTACAAAATTTATTGAAAACTGGGTCAAGATTATAATAATCGGTATTGGAGTATTGGTACAACAAATCCAAAAATTCCTCCTGAAACTGAACAACAAGGACATTAGCACCAAATAAATATTGAAGACAGTTAAATTTTATCAGGTGTCATCTTGAACTCGTAGGATCTAGTTGATCTCGTGTTCAAGGTGATAAACAAGACAACACTGTATTGAAGCAGTAATTCCCTTGAACAATAATAATAATAATAATAATAATAATAATAATAATACCAACAATAGTAACAATGCTTTATCTTGAGAATTCGGACAGCTTAAGACTATTACGTTCGTTTCTACTAACAGTTGTAATCAAGTGACAAAAATACTATGAAAGAAGTGCGAGTCAAAATTTGATGATGATAATAATAATAATAATAATAATAATAACGTTTTATCCCAGAAATTTGGACAAATTGAAACTATCACTACTACAACTACTACTACTACTACTACTACTACTACTACTACTACTACTACTACTACTACTACTACTAGGTGTAAATAAACAACAAAAAGAAGATAAATTAAAAACCAGTCGAAAATGAATAATGAAGTATTGTAGTTCGTACAGGGCTTTCTTTGTTTTTACTTATTTCACTTATTTTTCTGTGTCCCAGTATTTTCCCCAGAAGTTCCCTAATGCTCCACTGATCATAGACGCAATCATTTCTTTCATATTTCAATGTTTCTGGGCCGAGGCCCTATTTTTATGTATTTGTTCGTTCGTTTATTTATTGTTCAGTTTCTCTATGGTCTGCTACGTCTACTATTTGGCATATTCTTTCTGTGTCAATTATAATTAAGTCCGGGTTTTTCATTTCTGTCACTTTTATTCTCCGTTCAATTCTTATTCTCATTACTTGCGGTAGGATCGGTGGATATTCCGTTGGGGCATCTCTGAAAAAAAGAACGAATAAAGAAACAATGCAATTAAAATATCTTAACGACACCGAAAAACAAACATTCTATTTACGATGTTAACTATTAATGGCTATTATAAACAATGGCTATTACAGAAAGTATGTATGCTTCATGAGAAAACACCATTACACTTATTTTCAACGCTTTATTTATGGAAGATATTAGCATAACACCCGTAAAAAATGATATGGATCGGCACTTCAGTCTTGAGTGCACCTTGCCTATCGTGTGTGTGTGTGTGTGTGTGTGTGTGTTATTCATGTCTTCTATCCATTCTTATTGGGTGGCTAAGTTTTTCCACGCCAATGATTGATACTAACAAGGGGGTTGATATCTAGATCATACTTTTTACTCGAAGATAACGGATCTGAAGATATTAAGGTAACTTTGTGATGAATTGATATGTTTTAGGGCGATGTAGTTATTAAGTTTCAAAGTTTTCAAAGATGAAAATGTATCTCGCTTGACATGGAGTAACGTTTCACACGCCATAGGTGGGGAACATTAATGATGAAGCATCTTCGACAATCGATAAGTTTTAGGTAAGGGCAGTGAGCATCACTCACAGCAGAGGTATAGAGATAGACAGATTGGCACTAATAAGGGCGTTGATATCTTGATCATTATTGTTACACCAAAATTCTAATTTTGCCTCTGTGTACCTAACCCCATGACATCCTTGATGAGGCTATGACATAGATATCAATATGACGACTAATCAGTTACAACTGAAGAAATCTCTGTATGTATACAACGCGATTACTCGACAACTAACAATTTTCAAACATGCACCTTTGGAATGGACACTTCTCTAATGGAATTTTCTCGCTAACCTAGCACCGTATCTTCTGTTGGTTAATCCAATCATGTTGATGGAAACGCCGACCCCGTATGATTTTTATTATCGTTATTATAACCCACATCGTTACTTACTCCCTCTCTGATATTTCTATCATTATCCTAAGTTGTTGCTAATCGGAACTCGCTGTGTTTTACGGCAGTGGTATCTAGTAACTCTCACTTATCAAGTGGCAGCAAGTCTACCCAATACTCCAGGATTCTCATCGGTATCCTTGCTAATTTGAGTGATTCTATCGTCTGCTTGCCTTCAATTTTTGCACGGATTTCCAATTCTTCCGATCTTTTTGCAAAGCTCTTTTCATTCCAAATTATAATTACTTCTGGATACCAAAGTTTTCTGCTAGTCACCTCTAAGTACCAATAAACATAAAGTCTCCTGAAATGTCCAGCACTTTTTCCATACTATTTTCACCCTCTCTGAAGGTTGGATCGTTTCTATTCTTCTTAGGTTTTCTAATTTTTAGTCAAGTCTTTTGGTTACTTTATTCGGGATCGTCTCAAGCATCCGGATAATTATGAACACTATCTTCACTTTTTATTTTCCATAGTTTTTTAGTTTTCGGGGAAGGTCTTGGTATTTATCTATTTTCCAATTTTTCAGTTTCATCGAGTCGTCTGCTGCGATAGCTACAGCAAATAATTAACATATTCTTCTATATTAGTTTACAACAATTATATCTAGTTTGCTGGCAATGATAGAGTGATATTCTTATCCAGTGATAGGATTCAGTTGTGTGAACATGGTATAAGGTAAGATTGTTTTTTTTTAAAGACATATATGATGATGTCTCCACCAGTAGAGACTGAACGTACAAAAACTTGAACACTGAGAAGTAGATATACGCTGTACTACCGCGTTAACTCTATCCTATGTGCACCACTGATTCTGTCTTCTCTCTAGTGGCTTTCACTGGACATTTCCCAATACCCCGTGAATCTTCTCAGTATTCTGACTTATTTTCATAATTTTGTCGTCTGGATGGTTTCAGTTCTTCTCTCGATGTTTTTTTTTTCTTTTTAAATCCAAACCTTTTTTCATCAGTCGACATACCAAACCTGTCCTGTATCTCGTCGGATATTTCACACCGCTCTTGAAATAATTTCACCAGGAAAGGAAAAATTTCATTTTCTATCACTGGATTTTTCTTGAAGGGATTTTTCAGAAATATTTTTGAGATATTTATTCCGTAGTGTACAACGGCCGAAATGTCGTGTTCAAAAGTTGAAATAAGAAGAGGACGACATGTATATTATGAAAAGCCCTTGTCGGAAATGAATTCAGACAGATTTTTGAGATCGTTCATTGTCTAATCACAGCATTGTTCATTGAGAAGTAGAACTTTTTCCGGTGAGCTATCTCTCTTTACTTCATTTTTTCCTTTAACTTCTATCGTTTATTTTACTCTTTTTCGTGAAAGACTCTTGTGTCCCACTACTAACATGCGGATTTTCTTGTTGGTGACACATTCATCGAGCCTGATGCCGTGAAAGGAGAATTACACGTGTAAATGAGCTGTAAACAGAATAAATGTATAGAGTATTATATATTTTATATATTTCATATATATATATATATATATATATATATATATGTATGTATGTATGTATATATACATATATATATATATATATATATATGTATGTATGTATGTATGTATGTATATATACATACATATATATATATATATATATATATATATATATATATATATATATATATAGAGAGAGAGAGAGAGGGAGAGGGAGAGGGGGAGGGGAGGGGAGAGCACTGAAACAGTTTGACGGATTGTCGCCAGTCGCACAACAAAATTTAAATAAATGTCTGTGTATGTGTGAATGTGTGTGTGAGTGTTTTTATAGACAGGTATACCTTGAGGAGTGCGGATTTTATTAATGTTGGATTTGATGTTGTACGGTTAAGGTATTTCCGTACACATTGATGTACTGAAGTATCAGCAACAAAAAAAAAAAAAAAACAAACGAAAAAAACGTATTAAATTATAAGACCTTTAGCCGTGCGGTTTTGAACAGAACGGAAATATTCATATATATGGCATGCTGCTCAAAAGATAGGATAATTTGTACAGAATAATCAATCTGTTCTACTGTCGAGTTCTCCGGGACATTTCACACCTCTCTCGAAATCACCCCACCAAAAGATAAGATCCTCATTTTCTATTTTTTTTTTTTATTTTTTCGTTGGAGAATTCATTTCTCGCCTTGAGTTCCCTGAACTTTCGTGTACTCCCCTAGAGAAGGGGAGGGGCGTATAGACAGACAGAGAGAAGGGACTTGTCATTTTCAGCATGTGTAGGTAGATAAGAAAGAAAGAACATCGTAACGTAGTGATCTGAAAGATAAAAAAAGAAAAGTATAATACGGAAGCAAGTGGAAGAAGACAAACGAAGAAAAAAAAAACGTAAGAAGAAAGACCGGGAATATCTAAACAAAGCAAGCAATAACATAAACTGTTAAGAAAAATATCTAATGATTTGAAAAACAAAACATTGAATAAATGAGGAAAAACTCGGGGTAAAAAGGCAAAAATCTTTTAAAAAATCGGAAATGCTAAATAAGCATGCAAAAAAGCAAATTTAACGATAAAAATTGAAAGTGAACTTGCGGCAGAAAGGAACTCAATGAACATGAAAAAAAAAACTTACAAAAAGCTGAAAGCTAAAAAACCAATATGGCGTCATGCGTCACAAGTGTCGGCCGCTGTCATAAGTGTGGCGCCGTCTCTATCTTGAGGAAGCGTCTCGCAGAACAGTGAAAATCAATTTCTAGCCTTGAATTCATCTCTTATCGAGTGCCTCATCTCGACTGCAATTACTGGTGGCACCTTGTTTAATGCAGTGGGGATAGAAGGACTAGGGTTGGGAAGGCCAAAAAAAGAATGGCCAGGCTGGGAGGGGAAGAAAGAAAATTAGGATCGAGAGAATGGGAGAGAGAACTAGGGCGGCAACTGGGAATGTAAGGTATCTTATGAGACGCGGAGATACGTACTATAGATATTCCATAGGCATTGCAGGGTTTGGCATAAGGCAATATTTTCTACAGCACCCGCTGTGAATTAAATTCACTACGAATAGTTGATATTACCTTGTTAACCACTGCGCTGTGGCAGTTGTGTTGAATGATTAGATATGATGAGACCGTGGCTAATGGACTAATATACACAAAGATATAAAGCTTGGCAAGATGTTCTTTTAACCAGCGACAGAGCAAAAGCTGAGACTGCTGCAGAACAATCTTGTTGATGCGAGTGGCACCTGGAATGACCAGGCTTGACGTTGCTTAACCGGTGAACGTAGAAGAGATATATCCTACGCCATGTAAATTCCCGGTGTCTTCACAATATATCCATTATATTGACATATTGCAATTTACACAGTTCAACCGAGTTCTTCAACTCATTATTATTTCACACTAATGAGCAATTTTTCTCCGGGATTGCAAACAATTTAACTTGATTATATTTTCAAGTGTTCATTTGTAATCTATATTGCCGACCTTTTAGTTGCTAAGTTGCATTTTCCAGCATTTATGAAGGCATCCTCTATGTATTGGAGAAAGACCAAATAATGAAACAGCAAGCAATGGAAAACATCTTTGAGAATTCATCTACTTATAAAGAACAATAAGCTTGACAGCCATGGACAGCCATGTTTGCGAGCAAAAAAGTGATGATCATTTGGCCGATAATCTTTTTCAATTTCTTAGAATACAGCTTTCGTTCACCGTTTAGATGGTTCATCTATTATATTTCGTTCCGAATTTACGGCAAAATTGAACTGTGCAGCTTATTTTGCGTGACCATTTATAATACACTGTATGTGTAACTATGTTTTCTGTTGATAGATTTTCTTTCAAGGGAGATAACCATAAAATGATTTTTGTAGAGCGGTTTCCATTGTTCGTTTATTTACTTTGCGGGTGTATAAAAAATCTGGGTTGATTCTGTTCCAACAAACGAAAAATGCAAAAGCAACAAAATGTTTTTTGTATATTTTAGTTCGATATAATAGCAAAATAATTTTAGATACTGTCGTCATTTTTTGACGATATGGGTGAACTAGTATTTTAGAAAGAGAAGTGTAAATTTGGGACATTTTTCCTTGTCTGCAAATACTCTCTCTCTCTCTCTCTCTCTCTCTCTCTCTCAACATATAGGTTAAACGAGTAACAACGTACCCAAAACGGCTGAACGCTTGGCTGGTTGTGCCGAAAAAAGAGGATATTTGTGGCGCCAAATCAGAAAAAGACGGAATTCATCTTTCTAATAAGATAGTCTAATTGTTCAAGACAAAGTGAGAAAGACAAAGTAGAGGAAGTTGAGAAGAACGGAAAATCCAGAGAGAGAGAGAGAGAGAAAGAAAGATGATTGTAATGATCTACTAAAAAAAGGGAGGAATTTAAATATAAAGGCAAAGGAAAAGGAATCGGAGACAAGCCTAGCTGCTTCTGGGTCAAACTCTATTCATACTTCTATTCCGACTGAAGATAATTTCAGTAACTTTTGTATTGTGTATAATTGACGAAAATGAATAAATAGATATGTACGTACACGTTAGTTTTAAAATGAATGCATGTATTTATTAAAAAAAAAAGCGTATTTGTAACAAATTTTTATAGATATGTGATACTTGGTCGTTTGGCTCCGTCGGTAAGAGAACCACATGTCGATCACCCGGTTGTATTTTCAAAGCACTGAGGGTAAATGTTGATTTCATATAACGGTTTGGTGTTACGTGACAGGACGGACAGAGAAACTGTAAAATGTTTATTCCCTAATAATTAAGTGGGGATTGTCTTCGTTCTTGTTACGATAGGAAAGCTAAATCATCTCCAACAATTTAAAATGAGGGAAAGCTTATTGGAGAATAATTGTATCTGGAGGAGACAGTTGAAAAAAGGAACCAATTAATCACAAAATGCGAAAAACAGAAAGCAAAGGCCCCAAGGCAGGTAATCAAAGAAGAAAAAAAGAGAAATAAATGGAAGCTTAAAAGGTCGAAAAAGATTTATTGACGAGATATTAACTAACAATCATATAAACATGCACAAATGTGTGTTCTTGCTTTTTTTCTTTCACTCTCTCTCTCACTCACACACACGCGCGCGCACACACACACACATACATACATACATACATATATATATATATATATATATATATATATATATATATATATATATATGGAATACTACTCAGAAGTATGGTGTATCTTGACAGCTTGCACGAACCGAAAGAATAGTCGCTGGTGCTAAAATGATTGCAGCTCTCACCATCAATTCAAAAGCAGTATATCTCAGCTTGGAATGAAATGGATTGATCGAAATAAGAACCCCTTTTAATCTGCACATATTTCTTAATTAGAAACACGTCCATTGATCCCTGAAGTATAAAATTCTGGGGTCCTGAAACCAAAGGGGTCTTGTGGGTAAGCTGAGTGAAGTAGTTTCGTAGCCAAGTTCGTTCAATTTCTGCGGGGTCATTTGCATAACATGCAAGCTTTTCTTACTTTTCATTCAGGATCATTTGCGCAGCATATCAATCTAGAACCTATGTCAAGCTGTGCACTGGTTGATGGTTCCTATGCTTGATTGATATCGCAAGCAGTTTCTGCTGCTTCGCCCTATTTTGAACACATACAACAAATTTGCCCGAATTAACAATTTTCAATCCTTGATTTGATACCCTCAAATAAACCAGAATGAATTGTGAAAAGCAAACGCCCAGCTTGGATTCACACTCTAAAATGGTATATTACAAAAGAATAGCTGAATAATACTTTATTCCAATATTAATGTCAAAGTTTGAAAAAAACAAAAATTATTTTTGCACTAACTGCTATGGATTTTCTTCTGTGAATAAATCGGAATATTTGTCCGAAGGAGCCCCCAAAGAGCAGAAATGTGAACCTGTTTGTATAGTAAATCCACTATTTTATCATATTTCAGGCTCTAATTCAGCGCCACGTAAACCACAAGTTGAAAGTTTGAAGCACTTCATGAAATTGGATATTGAGTACAGGTCAGGGATGGAATATAACATAGTATAATGCAATATCCGATGTATGAAGGGTTAATTTCATAAAATGCTTGATACATTAGACTTTGAATGTCAAGTTGATGTATGTTTCGCCTGAAGAGGCCCAGACAGAGCAGAAACATGAACGTGCTTGTGTAGCAAATCTCCTTTTTACTATATATATATATATATATATATTTATATGTGTGTGTGTGTGCGTATGTAAGATGTGTGTGTGTGTGTGTAAGGTGTGTGTGTGTGTGTGAGTGTGTGGGTGTGGGTGTGAGTGGTTAAACTATCATCCGTTTCGCGGCTGCGATTGATCATACCTATGCGTATTCAGTTGATTTTTTCATTACATACACATGTCTGCAAGGGTTTTGTAGAATTTGAGAAATACCGAAAATTTGTTCACATCAGACCACTTGGTTCCGAGCAAAATGTTATACACCAACAAAATGAATATCTTTTTTTTTTTTTAACTATTAGACCTCTTTATTTCCAACAAACTATCATACAAGAATGTATAATGGAAAAAAATCATGGAAAAAATGGAAAAAGTACACCGATACATGTACTTGTACAAAACACTCAGTTTTATGAGGAAAGTTTCCGGTACAATGTATGGTCCTATGTATGGAACCTTTGAAATAGTTAGGGAGGTTGAAACTGCATAATGGTAAGATGTAAACGAATTTAAATTGGAAAAGATGAAGATATAATAACAGAAACACGATGAAAGTGTCCGAACTAAGGAGAGCCAAGTATGGACCCAGCCACACGTCATTCA
>OY735227.1:24952488-25044988 GCA_963457665.1 Thysanoteuthis rhombus | reverse complement strand
ATATATATACACACACACACACACACTCACACATATGTATATATATATATATATATATATATATATATATATATATATATATATGTATATATATTCCGTGAAAATGTGGTGTTATATTAAAAAATCCTTTCATCGTGTCCCTCAACCCAATTTTCACATCATTCGTATATAGAGCATAAATCTTGGGGAAAAGGTCACATACTTATGCCCGAAGATGATCTGTATTTTTAGGAAAAGTAGGGGATCAAATGATTTTGCCTTCGAGTCTTGTAATATTTTCTAAATAAATAAGAAATGGGTTCACCGAATACAGCAGAATCATCGTTGCATGTATATTGGACATCGGCGTTCATTCTTGAAGTGAAAATGTTTATCAAAATACGTCTGTCTCCGTGAAAGTTTTTAGTGTATAAACCGAGACAAAGATGTGCAGGTGTACGTGTCATTTAAGGAGAAAACTCTACACACACACACTCACATTCATATATGTGTGTGTGTATCCGTGTCTGTGATAGCATGATTGAATCTCTTCCTAAAATCATGAGTATAAATAATCAATATTTGATTAACAAAACAAAATGGTGACGTTTATTGAGGAGATATTTACACAATGCTTAGTACTGTTCAGTACCCCATCCACCAAATCAGTAGTATTTCTCCGAATTGTTGATATAAATCTCCCGAATTATTAAGATAGATTGGAAGTATTCTTCTGAATTATGAAAACAAATCAGTAATATTTTTCCGAATTATCGAAACGAATTATTTGTATTCCCGCGAATTATCAAAATAGGTCAGTACTATTTTCCCAGATTACTAAAATTGGTTGTATTTTCCCGAATTATCTAGAAAAAATCAGTTGTTATTTTATCGTATTATCAAAATGAATCAGTAGTATTTTCTTGAATTTTGAATACTATATCAAGTCATATTTTACCAAAAAATGAATCTGGATTGAATTATCGTGCCGATTTAGACATAGATCAATGAGTTACTGAAAGCATCGGCTTTAATATCCGCAAAATTTGCTTTGGTAAGGAGAGGCGCCTTATTTTCCGAATCAAGATGCATCATTCAATTTACCGCACTGGGACGCCATTAAAAAACACACATTGAAAAATGGAAAAAGAACCTTTTGTTCCGAAAACTTTTTTCAAAGCGGGTCGGTACTTCCTCTGAGTCCAGGCTCCAATGTAGAGACGCCATGTCACGCTTAGGTTTTTTTTCTTTCTCATCGCCCTAGCCAGCCCTTTTCAGATAAAAAGATAAATAAAGAAAGAAAGAAAAGGAGAAGAAAATCTGTTACAACACTTTAGATCCGTCTGCATTTGCAAGTGTTGAAAGCTCAAAGTGTGAAAGAAATCAAGTATTAAAATGTTTTGCCCACAAAAATAAAACGCTACAGAATATGCGTAGAAAGAAATAGTTTAGAAATCTCTTTGCAAATTTGCCGTGCTTCAGAAAGTAACACCTCATAGAATAACGGTTGGGCCTGTGCAGTAGTGCTATGTCCTTAATATTGTTGAATCACCTTTTTATACTAAGTGATACTCATAATTTTGTAATGGCTTTTATAAAACTCGACCAATTTTGATGAAATTCAAGCTGTTTTATAAATAATTTTATTCTGGTAACTTTTTTGTATCGCTCTTAGTCATGGAAAATTGCTCTGAAAAACGCAATGTATAAAGTTCAAGCAGACTTAGAATTCTTCTGCTTGTTTATGCTTACTCTAAAAATTCCAGAAATGATTGAAAACTGCCGAAGTTGGATCGGTTTCTTTTTAAAAAAAAATCTGGTCGATTTTTTGATGGTGGTAATTTTTGCCAACTAAATTCATGTTTATGCAAGAATCAACAGAAATGATACTATGTTTAATTCAAGTAACTACCTACTTGTTTACCTTGAAGTTATCATCATCATCATCATCATCATCATCATCATCATCATCATCATCATCATCATCAGTCTTCTAACGTCCGACGTTGGATGTAGACCTTCCCTAGGATTTGCCACATTTCTCTATCATGAAATAAACTCTTGGAGAGAATGGGACTAGTTGGGAAAATGTGTACCTACACAATGTGTTGATATGATTATAAAAACCCAACGAACATTGAACAATTATTTAACATGAAATGAACGGAGAAATATTACTGCTGTGGCAAAATTGAACTAGATCATTTTTTCATTGAATTCAGTGAGTAAGCGTCACTAAAGATGGCTGTTTTGTCTCACTGAATTAATACTTTTTTCTCTATTTTATGTTGAAAATATTCTTGTTCAGTGCCTTTTTTTTCAAAGTCTTGAATCATATGAAGACATTGTGCAAGTAAGCATTTTTTCACTGGTCTTAAAATGCCTAGTGTACAGCTATGTGCAGGTTTTAGTATTAATGAGTTTTTTGTGTCCGTTGCATGAATATTTTTGCAGATCGATATTTCTATCTTTGATGCAAACATCTTTATGTTTTATATGAGCGTGTGTTATTGATCGTCTCATTCAAACTATTTCAAATTTTCTATTTGATATCCATCGATCTATTAGTGCGATACCTTCGTAGTACGAACATCTAGCTATCTTGGTGGTCAAAATGGTACTCCGTTTGCCAAAAAATCAGTAGTCACTATTCGAGTCTCTCTCTCTCTCTCTCTCTCTCTCTCTGTCTTTGAGGGATGCTAAACAATTTTCCGACTTCCAGTCAGTACATTTGTGTTTGAGTACTTTCGAAATTTTGAGTGCAATCTGTATGCTGCAATATTTTGTTACGATGCTGTTTTGATTAGCGTGGGCTTTGATGCAGTGCGGTTGAGGTATTGCTATACAAAATAATGTAACTAGCTGAAAGAGAACAAATTAGATTATAGTGAGACTTTCAACTGTGCGGTCTTGGACAGTACCAAACATTTTAGAACGAATTAAGTACGGTAATCAAGGTATACCAGTAATTAACACAGTATGTTCATGTCTTTCTGGATATCTGTATATCTTTTATGCATACACATTAATACACACAGAGGCATAGACACATATAGGCTGAAACATTAAATTCGAGAGTACGCTCAATGAATTACGAATTAGATGCCATGTTGATTTAATCAGAAATGGGTAAATAATTAGTTATTGCAACTGAAGAGGTGGCAAAATCATTAAGTCAATTAGATATATTCAAGGCAGTCGGCCCTGACGAAATTCACCCAAAAGTACTTGAATATTTTAGCAGTAATTAAAAGGTTATAATTGCACTCACAAAATTCTTGAATCAAAGTATTATTTAAGGAAAAAAAACTGGAATTTGGAAAAATGCAATAATTGTAGCTTTGCATGTAATTAATTTCGGTGTATTCAGCATACAGTTATAGTCCTGTATATTGTGGAAATTTCTACGGAAGTTTGTCAGAAAAAAATATCCGAGATATTTGTGAGAGGTAACATTATAGTAAATCAGAATGGTTTTGTTTCTGGTAAATCAACACTATCCAATTTGTTGAAAACTATTGGTGTTATGAATGAATATTTGATGGAAGGGCGTGCAGATATTTTAGATTAAGATTTCAGTAGGGCTTCTGATAATGTCTCACATAGATTTTTTTGAGAATGGAAAACGTTTGGATTCTGAAAAATGTAATAAACATTGTAGGAGGGTTTTTTTTAATGCGTAGGAAAATGATGGCTCAAGTCGGGGTACTTTTTCTGACACGAAACCAGTTACGTCTGGAGTACTGCATATAGGCTCTTTACCGTCAGATAAATCTGTGAGGTATCCGTAAGAGAAGATTATATAATTGCAATCGAACTTTGAATTAACAAGTGATGAACCAGTTATATAGGCCTTTACCTTACCAGCGGGTTGTTTAGCTCAATGGTAAGAGCAGCGTCACGTCAAGAAGGCTTCATATCGGTCGCAGGTTCGATTACTGCAGCAGTCCCATTATTCTTTATATGTTGCCTCGGCTGAGCGATACTTGAACCATCTAATGACAGATAAGTTTCTGTAAAATATAACGCAATTTGTTATCATATGTGTGTGTGTGTGTGTGCAAGGTGAAAGCACTTAGCAAAATGATACCAAGGTAATCAATTCATATTGTAATGAGCATCGTATCCCGTTCGTCTGCCACACTTTGATCCATCTGCCTGTCCCGGGAATATAAATTTAGAGGAAAGGTTCTTTGAATGGGATCGCTACGTAAAACCGCGAAGAGAGCAGGGAGAGGGGTTGAGGAGCCGAATGGGGGCCCAAGGTAAAAAATAAAGATGATCACTAAAAGTGAACGGCCAAACTCGACCGCCGATGGAAGAAGCTTGGCAAAAAAGTAAAATGAGGTGGAATTGAACTAACGTCCGAGTGTCTAAAATACCTGGTATGGTAACTCAAGACAACTCTCGTTAGTTTTTTTTTTCTGTAAACTAAATGATTTCCTTTCACCTCTATGTTTGTCATTTGCTCAGCAACGGCTATTTTACTGAAGTTTGATTAACAAACAAATGTTAAGGTTTATTAATCAGGTATTTATTACCTTGAAACACGTTTTTTGTGATTGCTTCCATTATATATGTCCTAAAACATATCTCAGATAGTTAGATATGTGTATGTATGTCTGAGAGAGCATACGTATATGTACATGTATGTATACACGTGAATTCAATCATCTCTATTCTTTTGTCGTCTCACAGTCATTAAGTTTTTTCACTCCATCTCTCTCTCTCTCTGTTTCTCTGTTTCTCTCTGCCCCTCTATTTACGTTTCCGATTTTCTCTTCATTCTCCTTTCCTTCTTTCTGATCTCCTTTTCTCTCTTTGTTCCCCCTTTGTCTCTCCTTCTTTTCACCTCTAATGCTCCTATTATTCCTGCTGGATGACGGACAGAGATTCCGTCTCTCATTTTCCCACACTATTAACTGAAAAAAGCTGCCATGCGTTAACGGCTATTTTCAACATCATTCGTTTTTTTTTTTCTTTTCTTTTCTGTTTTTCCTTTTCTTCCTCTGTCTGTCTGTCTGTCTCATTCCCTCAGTGGTGGAAATGGGTGGTACGTGGGGTTCCAGCATGTACCTACTTCTCAATTTCCATGTTTTTTTATAAGTCTCAAAACGACCTAAAAATTGGCCGTATTGAGAAAAAAAACAAAAAAAACCGTGGGGGCCTATGGTGCTCAGGAACCCCCAGCTGCACAAGTTCACTCCGTTCACCGGCGTCCCTGTGATCCCCGGGTATAAATCCTAAATACAGCTGTGTACTGATGATGGCTCAACTTCTTATGTCGAAATTTTGATCTTCCGAATAATCCTGTCATCGGTGTGTCACTTATATGTATGCATGTATTACATGGATAGGAGGCCTATCTTTCAGATATAGAAAACTAGATGATAAAATATAACTTGAAAATTCCGAATCATACTTATGGACCGAGGACAATAAAGTGAAATTGAGAAGTTTTGTTTTTTTCGATGTCCATTGCATGTTACCTGTGACTTGTCACCGCTGGCACACGTGTCGTGAGTTTGTCATCATTGTCCTTTACTTAGTTCCAATAACTAATCTCCCTCACTGCATTCTCTCCACCTATGAATGTGCGTGTACGTCCTCTTAACGTCTACCTTCCCACACATGGATACACACTGCTGACATCAGTATGGCCATTCGTATACACCATTTTTCCTCTCATCTAACATAATCATTCAGTAATTTCATCACGTACACACACACACGCTCGCGCGCGTGCACGCACACACATTGCATTCGAATTGCACCGTGCAATGAAAATCTGAAGGCAATTATTTTTTTGTGGGATGAGGTCCACCCCATACACCATCTCCCCATTTCACAAATGATTATACTGTCAGGGGCCCTCCCAAATGACTGCAATAGATGGACACAGGTATGTGGGGACAGTAACCACACCGAGAAATTTGATCTCACTTCCCAACTTTAGCCTTGTGCTAGACCCAAGCTACGCTTATTAAATATCTTTAGCATGTTAGTCTCGCAGATCACAGTTTGCGAGTTCGATTCTCACTGGATGTTTTTACTTCAGTGGCCTTGTACCAAACCAATCTGAGCTTAGTAAATACATGTGTAATATATCCATACGTATACGTACCGCACTATTCTTCGCGTTTTTACATACTTTCGCTCTAACTAGCACGATAAAAATAATGAACAATCTTATTGTACCTTTTTTCGTACTGGTTTTCTGTTACTGCCATCACAGTGGTTTGTGGTCCTGTGAGCTTTGTGGTTTTCAGTGGTCGCAGTGAAATGATCACTTTGTACTTTTTAGTAGACAGACATAGTCGTTAGTTACACCCAACTGCGAGGAGATACCAGAGACAGGGACAGAGAAGGACAGACGTATGGACGGAGCAGGAGACAGACAGAGAGACAGACAGATAGACCAAGAGAGAGAAGAATGAACTGGTTCAGAAAGAGACAGGGAGAGTCAGATCGTGCGTATATGATGAGACGTGAGAAATAGTTGGTGTAATGGAATGAAATGACAAAAAGAAAGAAAGAAAGAAAAAAAGAAAAAGAAAAGAAAGAAAGAACAAATAGAAATTGGACTGGAAGAGTACAAAAGAAAAGAAGTGCAGAGATGAAATAAAGACAAAAGAAAGAAAAATAGAACTAAAACAGCAAGGGAGATAACTCTGTATGATCATTTGTGGAACAGGGAAAGAAACAGCGTATATGTTGGCATCAAAGAGGCAAAAAGAGAAAACGTGTTAGAGGAGAAAGTTGAGGAGCATCTTGGGGTAGTATTAGATAGAAAGTTTGTATGCATGTGTTGTTACGATTATAGAGACAGAGAGAGATGATTTATATCTGGGTGAGAATAATAAACAGAATGGGTTGTAGATGGTGCGATTGATATATCCACGTATAACGCAATGTGTATACACACAGACACACGCACACACACACACATATATATATATATATATATATATGCAATGCTCTTCCAGAGTGTATGGGGAATTTATGCGTAATAAATATAATGTATCGCTTAAATTCAGCCTTATTGACCGCCCGGTTCCGTAGCTCAGAGGTAGGATATTGGCGAAGCGAAGGTTTCAATCCTGCCTCGTGGTACTGGATGGGAAAATGGAAAGTCTATAGCCACACTGAAGTGAATGAAACAATAATATATATATATATATATATATATATATATATATATATACTTAGTGTGCGTGTGTGACTTTTTGATGAGCAAGCAAATACTACACTCTGATCCTGGTCAGGAGTACCGGGGAATTTTAGAAGTAAGTAGCATACGGCGTCAAAATTCTAAACCCTGAAAATTCCGATCAAAATTCGGCCATTCAGCCAATAACTACGATTCACGCTGCAGATTTGACCCTCTCGTACATATATATATATATATATATATATATATATATATATATATGTGTGTGTGTGTGTGCGTGCGTTTGTGTAAGTATAGATAATGTGTGCATGCGTGTGTCATTCTTGCTGTGATGTATTTGCTCACTACATTCGCACTGGGTAATCGTACGCCATTGTAGTTTCCTGATGAATGGAATATTTGAACTGCACTACAGTCCCCATCCTGACCCCCATTATCTCCTTGCTTTTGCTCCACGACTCCAGCTCTATGTCTCTGCTCTGTTTCACTCTCAACAACTTTTCATTCGATCAGTCTTCCATTTTTGTCTCCTTGAGTTTCTTTTTCGGTGTTCGTGTGAGATCGTGTCTCATCCACCGACGCCCAAGTCAACCAGGCGGTACTTCTTATCCCTGCCATTCCCTGACACTTATTGATACTTCTAGTTCTTGAACATGAATAAACCACCTGTCATTCCCTGTTTCACACTTCATTAACGTTGAGAACTACTACTACAAAAGGTGGCAGGGATAGTTTTTGCATCAAAATATTTTATTGATGCACGTGGGAGGTGATATTTGTATTGAAATATTCTTCAGCTTGTCAGGGGGAATGCTAGGGAATGGCAGAGATAAAAAGTACTGCCGAAGTCGACCTACGAAACATGATGTGTGCGCCCTTGTCTGTATTGTTACTCGTTTGAATTTTCCCTTACGAGATCTTTTAATCATTGTATGTGGTGTAGTCGGACTATTTTTCCCTTTCTGTGTTGAAATTGGGCCTACATTTCCCATCTTGCCAGGGCCTATTATCAATTTTGTACGGACCATATAATCCAATACACGTACAACACTTCAATCTCGGAAGATGATACTAAGGATGCAGTAGGCACATGGTAAATAAAAGATGTACAGTATTGATTTGAACAAGAAAATTACCTTGCTTTCGAATTAAGATTGAAGTGAAAAGACTCGTGGGCGTTCAAAATTTTGAAATCGCTGAAATTAGAGGATACAACTAAACTTGGTTCATCAAGTTCTCCCCCTTTGTATTGTTTAATAGTTGTCTTTTGATAAGATAATTTTGACAATTCTGTAGTTGACCTCACAATATTGGGGATGGGTGGAGTAGAGATTGACTCTCGAAAATAATCAGCAATGGATCCTTGTAAGAGCAGTTGTGGCAGAATTTTTTTCCAAAATAGGTGTATGGAATGGAGATGGGAATGTTTCTCTATGTCCAAGGACTGTTTTCGTGGAGAGATCGACTGCAAATGTTTCCCTGCTTCTTGCATCGAGAACGATTCTCTCAGGTGAGCACCTAAAACTTCCACTGAAATATGTTGCTGTCAGCTTAGTTCTTCTAAAACTGCGATCTCTGATGAACCACCCTCGCCTACCAGAACCTGCGTCTTTCCATCTGACAATTAGAACTGACCGTTTCTGCTGACCGTAATATGAAGAGAAATTAAGATTCGTAAAGTCAGACAAGCGATAAGCGGTTTTGCTGGAAAGGGCTTAATGGACACGGGAGCTGATTTTAGATAATAACGTTTTATCAGTTGGGTTCAAGTCGATGTAGAACAAGTGGATGTTGAAATGAGTGTTCGTGATAGAATGTGCGTCTACGAATGTGAACAACGAAGAGAACTTATTGGCGGATCTATTTCCTCGAATTACCGTAAAAGTACACGGACAGACTGTGTTCTTGTATATAGGAGAGTAGATAAATGAGTCCGTAGCCTGACACGTTGTTATTAATTGAATTTTGATCTGAACTAATGTATAATTATAATATAAAATTAACTATATAATGTTTAATCCATGCGATTCAACAGTGAACTAAGTTCATGGATAAGGAGAAGGTTATATTGGAGAAGGAATACTATGTAAAATGAAAGCGTTTTTCATCAATAGGCCACAGACTCATTGATGTTTTTACGTATACATTAGCATATTCATCAAATATTTACATATATGCGTGTGTGTGTGTGTTTGTGTGTGTATGTATTTACGTATGTAGGTATACGTATGAAATTGTATGTAACATATATATATGTATGTATGTGCATGTTTACTTCAGTATATATATATATATATATATATATGTGTGTATGTATGTGTGTGAGTGTGTGTGTGATAAATACATTATAAATGGAATGATGTATTTGTATGTATGTATATATGTATATATATATGTGTGTGTGTACATATATACGTGTGTGTATGTGTGTACATACATACATGTACACACGCCCACATAACGTTCGTGCACTTACCTACATACGTGTGTGTGTGTGTGTGTGTATGTGTGAATATGATTGGGGGTTTCTGCAAAAATGATGTCAGTAACTGGAAATAATTATTGACTCTGTCCCGCCTCCTCCAACCTGTGTACGCTGCTGACCCATAACTGGCTTGAATCTCGGCCGGCGTGCATTATGTGCCTGTTACATCGTTCAGTCGAATGAGATTTAATTCACTCGCTGCACTTGAAGCTCCAATGACCACATTTACGCACTTGTCTAACTTACATTCAAACTCACGCGCACCCTTTTCAACCGGTAATATCCTTTCTTATTCTTTCCCCCACCCTCCCTCTCCTTTCTCTCAGTCCTCCCTAGTTTCCTCTCCCTCTCTCTCTCTCTCTCTCTCTATATATATATATATATATATATATATGTGTGTGTGTGTGTGTGTGTATATATGTACATTCATATACATAATGTGTTCTCTCTCTCTCTCTCTCTATATATATATATATATATATGTGTGTGTGTGTGTGTGTATTCATATACATAATGTGTGGAATCAAACTCGTCTCAAAGACCTAATTTGCAAATGTGGTGGGTTCAATCTGCACTAAATTCCTATAACTGGCCCTTGTGTACAATTAAGCTAAAATTAGTAATCAATATGATAGAGTGATAGATATTCCATGTTTTTATATTTTACATTCGATCAAAGGAACTTAGTATTATAACTAATGATTTGTTTGTTGATGTTTGTAACTCAGTTTCTCAACGAAGCTTTAGTTAGAGAACTTTCTGTGTCATTTAAACCTAAACGACGAAGTAGACATGCAGTTGAACAAATGCATGTCCGAAGCGTCGTTCAGCTGGTTCACGGAATATTTTCTGACAGATCTCCCTTATATAGCATTTGATACAACTTCCTTGCTGACTGCGTTGAAGCTAAGATGCTTGGGTTCGTCTTTTAACAAGTGTTTCAGGAGTAGCATTTCATGATTTGCTCGTACTAAATCTAGTTCTTATTCATTTGAAACTGAAACTTGAACCGTTTGTTTCAATCTTCACAGTATAATTCTATTTTAAAGTATTGAAAACTGACTGATCCCTTCTTGGTTGGGAAATCATCAGCTATAAGAAGAAAAAAAAACGAGAAAAATGGTCAAGATTTGGACAAGAGGAGTACAAAAGAATTTGATATGCTTTTCGGCTTTATTACAATTTCTGATTCTTATCCACTCTCCTGTCCCCGATAAAAAGCTTACAGGAAACACTCACCTAAATTATTGTCATGTGACATCAGTATGAATAGATATAATTTATTTGAAGAGAAGTATTTTTTCCAATTGGTATTCACACAACTTATCTATTGTCAGAATTGACTACGGATGTGCAAAAGAGAACAAATTGTAACTGATTTGACATTGAAATCAAGTATCTTGTATTTAACGATTCAGCAAAAATCTATTCGAACATCTTCATGTACTCATCTATCACAAAAAAACATGTAACATAAAACCATGGATTTTTTGTGTGTATCTCTGAGTTGGATTTTGAAAATCACCCCAACTATGTTTTGGGGATGTGTCAATTTAAATTCATCCAAAATTGGACACATTTTTTGTGTTGGGCTTCTTTTAGCTGACGCTTGAAAAAGTGGCTGAAAAATGGCTTATATGCACAGAGAGTAGGTACTTCGTATCCGACGCTGTAAAAAATGATTCTGTAAACTTTACAAGAACCACGTAATATAACACTATGAAATTTTCTGAGTTCAAATGAGACCCTGGGTGAGATTTTCAGTAAATTAGTTTTTGAAAATCAGCCCCAAAAATATATGTATATATATTTTTTGTGATGGGGTAGGGAGGATAATCGATTTACAAATTTGTGTCGGCTTTTTAGAAACCGTCTAGAATCGTCAACAATTTTCTCTAGTTTTTTAGTTGGTCTGGCTGGCTGTGTATGTATCGTGTGTACAGATGGTATCAATGAATCTACAGGGCTGGAAATTCAAATATTTACCAAATATTATGTATGAATAGAGTTTTTTTTTTCTTTTTTTTTTTAATCAAATCTCGAAGTGATTATGTTCATTCTCAATCATTGATTTTTCATTAGAAACAGTCAACTATAAGTGTCAACATAGATATTTTGTGTTTGGCTGACTAGTTATGTACGTATGTATCATGTGAGCAGCGCATCCCCAAGGGCCAAAGGGCTAGAACATGTACAACTAATTATGTTCAGAAAAACCGTGGTTTGTGGGTTCATTCACTTCTCCCCAAACCAATTAGGTTTCTTTGGCGGAGGTTAAATTTCCAATGTAAGTTTGAGCTAAATCAATTCCCTAGTTTCTGTCTAGCAGCATTCCCACTTTTTTTCTGTGAATTCGGACTGCTCTAGTCATTACTGCCCAACAAAAGGTGGTAGAAGTAACTTATTCATTGATTGATCATCCCTTTTTCCAATTTTTCTATTGATCATGCTCAACATAGCATGCTTGTCAAAAGACGTTGATCACTCTGACGGTTTCTAACCTGGCTTGTTTGTTTATTTTCTGAAGTGATGCTTTCTTGAGATTTGAGGAAATAGAATAGTTCAATTTTAATATTTATAAATATTTATCCAAAGCAAATGAGTTTCAGAAAATCGGCCTCTCAGATGTTTTCTTGGAGTCCACTGTTTTTAACTCTGAATGAACGAAGATGTGAAACTTTACAATCAGAATTGTAGTTATTAAATAATACATCATGTTCACAGCAGATGATTAGAATTCCGTTTTTCTTTCATAAATTCTCCTATTTGTTCCTTCATTTGTGCACTGCTTTAATATTGCATGAACAAAGGTGTTGAACTACACAATTTACAATTGCGACTACCTTCAATTATGGTACGAACTTGTAGTGTACAGAAATTATATTATACGGAAATATAGAGGTGGGCACTCCTTTCAGGCATTAGGCTTGATTTGTACGCCCCATTCCAATTGTTATATTGAACAAACATTTTATGATTGATTTATCGTTGTTTGTTTGGTGAAATGAAATATTCTTTTTTTATTAAATTGTCCGTAGTAGTATTTTGAAAATGTCTGTCTCCTTTTTATTTTCCAATAAATCAAATGCGCTCTAAATTAATGTTTTGTTTACAGCTGCCATGAAGCTCCCGAAATGAATTCAGTTTTTCATTTTAATTGTATTTTTCTTTCTAACTAAATGGGGGGATCCTGGGTTTTCTTTCCAATAGCATCCATTGGAATGTATTCTATAAGCATTATTTTTTTTTCAATTTCCAGAATTGCAGATAAACTGTACGTCGACTTGCAAAGGGCATTATTTTCTCATCGAAATGAATTGGCCTGTTATCAATATCCAAACTTTGCATCGTTTCACCTGCTCACTAATAATTTATACGCATTTATATTGTTAGTTTTTTTTCCTTCTATTCCCCAATCATAGGGATCATTTGAATTATCTCTAATTATTTATGTTTTGTCAGACATTGAAATCTAATTCGATTAAATTCCAAATCTCTCTCTCTCTCTCTCTCTCTCTCTCTCTCTCTCTGTCTCTGTCTCTCTCTCTCACATATATATACATGGAGGATTTCATATTTGAATTTTTGATATTCTTGCAGGTTCGGATGCCAAGTGCACGAACGAAGGGGAAGAAGTATTTATTCCCCTCATCTCCGACGACCCTTGCATTAAATGTGTATGTCGGGTAAGTCCTTTTTTTTTTCTTTTTTTTCTTTTTTCCCAATACCGCAGACACTCAAATTACAAGATAGCCAAGGATTGCCAGATTTGGTCAGAAAGAGAGATCATCCGAGACAGGCCCACCCCAAGGGGCAGATAATGACCCTCTGGCTCAACACTTCAGTTTCAATGTTAATCCAAAGTTTATGTGGAATAAGTCTCTTGGATACAGCTTGGATTATCTCCTTTTCTGCTCAATCTCGCCACCCTGGCACAACCTGCTGAATGGAATTGGGTACTTGGACAATCATGACAGCTGTCGACGATTTAAATAGAATAGACAACCGTTATTACGGCTCCCTCAGCGGTTGAAAAGTACCATTATAATGCATTTGCCGTTATGAAAGGATGTTTTCATTTCGATGTGTATCAGAAGAGAGAAACCGATCAGTATAGTCAAGAATGTGGGTTTTTTTTGTTTTTTTTTTTAACCCTTTGACAGTCTAATGCCCCGCATACGGATCACAGGTCCGTTAGTAAAATGAACCCAAAATCAATTATGCAAACTAATTATTGCACTTTTACTTACATTTGTTCCATCATACATACAAATATATGTATGAATAATTGCAAAAATACAGGTTGAAATAAATTACATGCACACAGATCACAAAATTGAATGATAAAATACTCATAAGATGACGCGTTGAGATGAATATTATTTCAAGTATTATTTTTTCAAATAAAATAACGAATTTATATATATATATATATATATATATATATATATATATATATATATATATATATATATATATATATATATATATATATATATATACATATATATATATATATATGTACATTTCATATCCCGGCCGTATGTTATTGCCTGTGGAGTGTGAGAGTTCTACATTCACCGGGTACATGTCCTTGTAATAAGTATTTTTTTAAATACATAGATAGCTCTATCCACTGTGTTGAATATTGAATGTTGTAATTAAACATCCACAACGGATGAAATACTTTTTCTGTTTGTTACAAATTATATATATATATATATATATATATATATATATATATATATATATATATATATGTATTCGCTGAGTCTCTCCAACATTCGTAATATCGTTCTTACGGCGCTCTCGACCGGCATTGGTCATTTTCAGGAACGAATTTCAAGTCCAGCGATCATACCTATAATGTTGATGATGAATTATTCAAATAGAATTAAGTAAAGTATCATGAGATGGTATTGCGACGTCCGTTACAGCCACTTGATAGCGTCTCCAACAAGAGATATGAAGTTGTCCTGATTTGATACATAAGGATTATATAATAATCTAAAGTTTCCTTGATTTGATATATGATAGTCTGAAATTGTCTTAATTTTTTCGATGAAGGATTGTTATTTTGCAAGTGGTTTCACTTATTTTTGTTGCTTATCATTGAAGTGGTCTAATGCATTTACTTATGTCATCATTGATTTTTCTGTCGGGTTTTCTTGCATCTCATTTTTCTCACGTTGATGATGACAATGCTTATATATATATATATATATATATATATATATATATATATATATATATATATATATATATATATATTCCTGTTCAATTCCTGCAGCAGCCCCGTTGTTTATTCTATTTACGTTGTCTGTGGTACGTGATACATTAACCGTGTAATGACAGGAGATCATTTCAGATTTCTATATAATATAACTCTATTTATATTCATTCGGTCGGATCATATATATATATATATATATATATATATATTGATAGATAGATAGATAGATAGATAGATAGATGGATAGATTTATAATTTTCGGGGAACAAACCATATGATAACTCAGAAAAAATATTATTTATCCTTAACATGGGTTAACTAGTCATTGCCTTAGTTTTATTACACAAGGCCCTACAACCAAACAGACACTGAGAATTATTTATACGTGTTTTATTGCACATGTCTCATACTGCGAATACATGTGTTTTTTATATGTTTTTCAAATATCGTGTTTCGTTTTAAACAACTTCAAAATGTGATTCTCTTAGTGAGTATATAGTCCCTTTTTATTGCTATATTTCGCAATATTTTCATGGTAGAAAAAGCTACAAGTATTTGTCAACAGCTACACATTTGTCTTGGTATATTCCAAGCTTGTTTAAATCTTGGTGTTGAAACTTTTTGTTATTATAGAATTGCATATAAAATTCGTCCATCTCCATAGAACGATTAAATGGTCCTTGGGTAGTAAGGTTATTAATGACAGTTGAGTCATGTGTGTTCTGGAGAAGTATAGACAGAGTTGCAAAGCCCATAACTATGTGGATTATTATTATTATTATTATTATTATTATTATTATTATTATTATTATTATTATTATTATTATTATTATTATTATTATTATTATTATTATTATTATTATTATTATTATTATTATTATTATTATTATTATTATTATTATTATTATTATTATTATTATTATTATTATTATTATTATTATTATTATTATTATTATTATTATTATTATTATTATTATTATTATTATTATTATTATTATTATTATTATTATTATTATTATTATTATTATTATTATTATTATTATTATTATTATTATTATTATTATTATTATTATTATTATTATTATTATTAGTAGTAGTAGTAGTAGTAGTAGTAGTAGTAGTAGTAGTAGTAGTAGTAGTAGTAGTAGTAGTAGTAGTAGTAGTAGTAGTAGTAGTAGTAGTAGTAGTAGTAGTAGTAGTAGTAGTAGTTAACTGAGCAAATGCGTAAACTGAGAGAGGCGCGGTACATATGTGTGTTGTGGCCAAGTCTTTATTGTATAAGAAGCTAGACATGTTACAAGAAAGTATTTGTTGTAATGGCAAGTCTGGACTTTGAAGAGAAAAAAATGAGGTGTGGTTGAGTGTAAAAACAACTCGAAACCTGTGTTAAAATAGACAAGAGAAATGGTCGGATGAAAGATGGAGCTGTTTTTTGGGAGGATGTGGCGTGGGAAGTAGATACATCTCACATAGAACTTGTTCGAGCCTTTTTTTAATTATCTTTTCTGGTGGGCCGTGGAGATTATCATTCAAGGCGAGCGCATGGACACACACATACGTGCATTCGGATGTATGTGTAAAATGTATGCGTGTTCGTGTCTGTGTTGGTTTATGTGTTAGTACGAGTGTGTGTGTGTGTGTTTGTGTAATATCATGTGTGTGTGTGTGTGTACATAAATATATTCATTCGTAGAAGGATTCCTAACGAGATTCAATTTGAATGACATTTATCGAGTACGAGAGAAATTAATAAATGAATGAATGAATTATTGTAAGTTTATTGGAAAGACTAAAACGATAAACAAGACTGAAATTAATGAATGAGAATGAATGAAAATAGAAAAAAGAGGGGTAGGCGACCAAAAAAAAAAAAAATGAAAATGAACAAAATGAGGGAAGAAAGAGAGTTAAAAATCGAATAAATGGAATAGTTATGAATGAAAAGATGAATGAATGAATGAATAAATAAATAGATGAATAAATTTAAAATGGCTTACTACGAAATATAGATACGGAAAAAGAAATTGCGGCCAGCCAAACGAGGAAAGGAAAAAAATCGGAAAGAACGTGACATATGATGAAATTATTATGAAATATCGAGACGAAAACAAGATAGAATGAAAGAAGGAAAAAGAAACGTGTGAAAAAAAGAATGAAAGAGAGAAGAAAGAAATTAGAACGGGATGGATCAGAGGTGTAGCTAGAGATATGGGGACCCGGAGGCGGGGGTTCTTTGAGGGGACCTGTTTCAACATATAGGGAGATTAGTCAGTAGAACTTTGGGGGCCAGGCGGAGTTTTCAAATAGCCCCTGGCCCTTCCTCAGCTACCCCGCTGGAATTAATTGAAAATGAAACTACGACCAAAGAACAAGTTCATACCAGAGATTTGAGGAATCAGAAAGACGAATCGCACCAAAAAGTAGATCATGGTAACAAAAAACTTGATTAAATAAAAAAGAACACGAAGAAAGACACTAAAGCGATGGTTCTCAACCTTTTTGGCCCAAGCGCCCTTTTCACCATATTTTACAATGTCATTCTATACTAGCAGCGCTAAAATATCGATACCTCAGCAGTTTGAATCTGCAATCTGGGGTCCCAATTCACCACTCATACGGAAATCCTAAAATTTCCCCCAATTGGGGGAGGAAGAACTCATCTCTGGTTGAGAACCCCTGCACTAAAGTGTAAAAACAAAACATAAAGAAAGCCAAAACATCAATGAAGGAATGAGAAAGCGGGGAAAAGGAACGGAAGAAGTGAATTAGTGTTTAAAATGAAGAAGAAAAAACAGCAAATTGAAGATGAAAGAAGAGACGATTGGCGCCAAAGAAAAATGTAACGAATGAACAAAGAAGAAAAGAATGCAGGAACAGTTGAAGGAAAATCTAAAGAACGAAGTTGAAGAAAAAGAATGAAATGAAAAACAAAACAATAAAAAAGAAAAAGAAACGAATGAAAATTTGATTATTGAGAAAATAATGAGGAAAAGGACTAGACGCTGAAAAGAAGGAATGTGTAAAACCACAAATAAGAACGGAACAGATTTGAAGAGGTAGAAGAGGGAAACACACAGAAATGTGTTGATGGGAGGAGAAAGCATCCAAGAGGGTGTGGTGGATTAATGAAGAAAAAGAGGTGGCTGTCTGAATGTGTGCGGTAGACAAAATGAAATGAAGAAAAAATGATAAATAAATAGATAAATGAAGATACGCCAATCTGAAAACAAGGATGCATACACAGACCAACCACAAAATTAACGCAACGGTACAGGGAAAACAAACAATCTTGCTCTTTCCTTTTTCTTATACTATTTGTCTCCCTCTGTCTCTTGCGCTCCAATCCTATTCCCCCCCTCCCTCCCTCTCTCTCTCTCTCTCTCTCTCTCTCTCTCTCTCTCTCTCACTGTGCTGCTGTCTAGCTATTCTCCTCCCCTGTGTCTCTCTCTTGCTCTGTCTGGCACCATCTGGCTCTTCTCCTCCCCTACTCTTCTTTTGTGCGTGAGTATGTGTGTGTGTGTGTGAGAGAGAGAGAGAGAGAGAGAGAGAGAGAGAGAGAGAGAGAGAGAGAGAGAGACCCTTTCTCTCTCTCTCACTCTTTTTCTCTCTCTCTCTTTCTCTACTGTTCAGTTCGTTTCCTCTTGCTATTTGCCGCTTTCTGTCTCTCCTGCCCTCTGCCGTTCCTTTTGTGTGTCTGTCTGCTCCCCCCTCTCTCTCTCTCTCTCTCCATCCATTCTCCCTCTTTACCCCCCCCCCATTTATCTCCTCCGCTGTTTGTCTCGCTTTCTCATTCTAATACTTTCAGATGTAACATGCGTACACACCAACTTGATTACCAGCCAGCGTTATATTGCACATAACTTAGTAACAGAGCGAAGCCAAACACGCCCGTCCGGAAAATCACTTATTTGGCTGCTTGCTTCCTACCACGGCTCAGGGGTCACGCGAACGAGCCACGTGGGCCCCGTATCTCCAAAACCTCTAGATTCTCAACCAATCAGAAGTTGAAACCAGAGAACAAATATACAAACACCTTGTATTGTAGTTACAGTCCAATAGGGTATGATAACAAAAAAAACAAGGTGTTTCTCCCCGCCTTTTCCTAATAATAATAATAATAATAATAATAATAATAATAATAATGATGATGATGATGGTAATAATATCAGAATCAGGCTTGTTATAACCCGGCTGGTTTGAAAGACTTTTTAACTTTGCATTTTTTTTTAGATATTTACACAACTATGGACTCGGAGAGCCGAGTTCATTTCGCAGTAAACCCCTTGGGAAAGACATAGATCTATACTCCTCCCCAGCTATGGGTGAAATAACGGTGCATGAAGTGAATGAGACCACTTTGGGTGCTTGTTGCCTATCATGTACATATGTGTAGCTCAGGCAGGGTTGGCTGGAGCCGTAACTAACGTGAGGACACTAAAAGGAGAGAGATACTCCCAAAGCGTTGAGGATTTTCTCCATATGTATTGGTGAGTTAAAAACCATTGGGTTCTGTGCAACTTTTCAGAGAGTTCTGCGAGAGTAAGTGACGTTTTCGGAATGTACTCAATTCTTCATTACGTAAACGATCTCTTCTTGGCTTTTACATTTGAATTCATACATACTCTAATAATTCCATAACCAATGCCAAAATCCAATAGTTACATACATGCACACTCATAAACGTACAATGCCGAAATCCAATAATTGCATACATACACACTTACACACGCACATATATAGGTTATTTTTTTTGAAGGGGTTTCGTTGAAAATTGAGTTATTGAACAAGGTTCTTCCGCTTCCTTTCAAATTATTGTCCGTCAGTGTTGCCAATTTAGTGCTTTTCAAGCTAAATTTACCGCGTTTCTTGTTTTGGTGGAGCGAGAAAAAACGCCTAGTGAGCGCTGACGTGTAGCGAGCATATTATTTTTAATAATTTGGGCATCTTTTTGGTGTGTGTTTGGCCATTTCTGGTGTTATGGGACAATCTGTCAGAATTTAGAGCTTTTTAGAGCATTTTGACAGTCAAACTAGCGCAAGATATCTTCTGACTTAGCAAACTCTTGCCTGAGTTTTTCAACTGTTCCCAGGGCTTTATTATGCACACCTTCATCCAAGAGCTTTCTGGTGGTTATTGCTCGTAACCAAGAGGCTGTCAATCACTTTAAATGTCCACTTCAGGTGTTTCACCAATTGTGAATGTATGTAGTTCATCAGAATAATCTTCACCATTTTTCTTTTGATCTTTCATTCTCCTCAATCCTTTTGCAATTGTATTGTGTGTGCGTGTGTGTGTGGATAGATATGAACAGACTAAGATAGATGTGGACAGACGATAATATATATATATATATATATATATATATATATATATATATATATATATATATATATTCAGATATTTTTGCCTTTCTCTAGCGGACATACCTTTCTGCAAAAATGTGTGAGTCCTGCTTGGAACCTACGAAACAAGTGATTGCTAACAAATAAAGTAGCGAAGGTTTTATGCCCCCCGCCCCATGCGAGACATGAAATATGCGCCAGGGTTTCATGCACCTCGGTGAGACCTGGAATTTGCCAGGCAGCTGCCTAGATCGGCTTAATAAGTTGCTCCAGCTTTACTTAGACCAATGTGCACGCGTGTTCAAGTTTGGGATTAAATGGATATTGTTGCAGAATGAAATGGAGCTGAGGTCACTCAGCTCGTTGGGCGCTTGATAGCTTATGCTTAAGTATTGTGTGAAAAGTACTGATATTACCCTCTGCAATCCATTGACTGGAAACAAGTCTGTAGAAGACACACACCACGCATAGGTTCAGTTCGTTGCATTCAAAGGTAAACTATGTTAGTCCCTCTCAACTCCAATATACGCTGTAGTCACCCGTCTTGTTTATCCCAAACAAACCAGTAAGTCGCAAACTGAATATATTGCTCTTCTTTACTTCCCTGGACGTGGAAGAGGTCTGGATACTTTATTTTAACAGAATTAAGATTTAGTCCGCGTTCCATGTCGTGTTTTATTTAACCTTTATCGGAAAAATGCAGGTAAATTCACGACGCTCAATGAGAATACACTTCATGGCTTTTCACAATACCAGCTCTGTATAAATTATTATCAAAGTCATTATCATCAAATCTTCCTGATGTTCTCCTCGATGCATGTCTATGGTAATGAGTTATTATCACGTTATTCCAAAATTATGTCACGATAGTGAGCAGAAACTACAAACGAAAGCTTTTCGTGATATGCTTTCAAAAGACACAAGTACAACAATGTTCTCTCTAATTTTTTGTAGTCGGTGGGTGCAAAATCTAATTCGTGCAATGTTTCTACTGAGACAAAAACATTTGCGCACTTCTGAATTCGATATAGTGAATCAATATTTTTTAAATAAAAACTCAATAAGCTTTCTACAGAATGTGAAATTTTATGTACACATATTAATATCCTTTTTGCACTGGTTTCAAAATGTTAGTGCACACACGAGTGCACAGCTTAGAAAGGAACTGTGCTGTGCACCATTTTGTAGAACCAATGACAGAGAAAAGGTGAATATTATGTTTGATGATATCTCTCTGAATGCTTCAAGATATAGATTTCTGTTTTTGCTTCTACTAATTATTTACGCGAAATTTTATTTTATGGTATATCTAAACTTTACTTGTTGACCTTGAAGAATACTGGCTGATAGACAACAGATTTCCTGGGAAACGTTAGCATTCACTCATCTAGATATTGATACGTCGTTAAAACAATATGCCGGCGGTAGACAAGATTTACATAGCAAATATCGAAAACGTATTTACCGCTATGCTATGGAATTGCTTTCAGGGGCTATCATACCATTTCTTTATTGTAAATGGAACTGACAGTTATAAGTATATACCGACTGATGAACGCTTACAAGAGATTAGATCGTCAAAGATTTAAGAATATCAGTTCTGGAGTAAATTGAATAAATTATTACTGTTTCCATTTCTGGAGTGAGTTAACCAAAATTAAGAATTCCACGATTCAACCAACTACGGCGTACAATTTCAATTACACAACTCTATTGAAAGATACGGCGTAAAACCAGGAACGCAACCGAAGAAAAGTTCACGAACTAACATGAGAAAATATCACAAGAGTTCGGCTAACTTTCACGGCTAAGAGTCTATCATATTCCATTCAAATACCGAACTGACATTTTTTTTTTATATTTGAAAATTAAAAGAAAAAATAATAAGGGATATAAAGTATTAATGTTGAGAAACGAGGCAGGCGATTACACCGAAATGAAACCTAAGCCCAGCTAGTTGACACACTGCCACGAGAATTGCAAGTTAGCCTGAGAACTAATCCGCTTTCTCTCCGCCCAACCTCCATCAGAATGTGCTCACCCGATTCCGAAGACCTCAAGTAGCATTTCTGGTCAAATAGTCACGGACAAGCAAATCCCAGCCGCTCGAATCGAACCCTGTGTGATCAGACGAAAACAGTGACACGTAAACAAACAATAGACGCCAAGACAAATATGAGTGAAAAGGTTTGCATTTGTTTAAACATAAAAAGAAGCAGCGTCCCATCACTGTGGTCCAACCACCAGCATTTTTTTTTTTCAAGATTGATGCAGATGAACATTTTAACGGAGAGAGATTCTTATTATCTTGAAATAGTATCTGATCTCAGCAAAAGGTTTCACTTTTTATCTTTTAATGGTGGGAGCGGCTCATAGCATTCTGGTTCTTGCGTTCATACGTATCTTAATTTATAAAATATTTACTTGCGCGCGCACAGTCACTCACACATACACTGATATACGCACACGATCTCGAAATATTGTTCATAAGATCGTGCTGGTTTTCTGGTAAAATTGTATTTTAAAATTATTCAGTTGTTCGATTATTGACAATTCCACACGAAACAAACGTGGTTATTGGCTGAATTTCGATCTAAAATTTTCAAAGTATAATGTTCATCATCATCATCATCATCATCATCATCATCAGTCTTTTAAAGTCCGTCGTTGGACATAGACCTTCCCCCGGATTCGCCACAATTTTCTATCATGGGCGTCGCGCAGCCAGTATTTCCTGAATCTGTCTAGTTAATCTCTCCATCTTGTGTTCTGTCGGCCTCGGTTTCTTATGTGATCTCTGGGGATCCATTTTGTGAGACGTGATGTCCATCGGTTGTCATTCAACGTTGAACTAAGTATATCTACAAGGGAGGATATCATGTTGAAAAATGAGTAATTTTTGTGTAATATAAACGTTTATTTTTTTTTCTTTGTCTTGACTTTTTCTCTCATTATTTGGTTACGAACTTATTGATGTATATTCGTATAAATAACACCAGTGTCATGTTTAGTTGCACCACTAAAACAACATCTCAGACTACAGAGTGATCAGATCTCTCTCTCTCTCTCTCTTTCTATCTCACGCACACATATATACACACATACACATACATACAATATCTTTCTCTCACATGTTTAACGAGGGAGTCTAACTACAAAAAATGTAATTTTAAATAAAATCAAATGCAAATATCCCGTAATTATCAACGTGGCACCCTTTAAATTTGCAGCGATTCAAGTTTTAAGACGTAGCACATGTGCATGTGGAAACCGAAGAAGAAAACTTGTCATCCCCTTACGAAATATTTCACGAAGCTAGCTCAGTGGTTAGAGCAGTGGACAAGGACTAATAAAGGTTTGATTGTTCATTTTGATGGATAGTTTTTTCAAGCAGCAGCTGACAGATGAGAATAACATATGAAGAAACGTGACTTAGGAATTTTAAAATCTAGACATAAATCCCTGGCATACAATGATTCCAATGCTAATATGTTTTCGAAAAGCTGATACTAGTGTGAGCAGTGCCATTAAGAACAAAATATCGCTTGATGTTGTAGAAAAGAAAGTACAGAAACAGGAAAGCATGTTCTATCAATATTGGTTGGGTCTCTTAGATTATTGCTCCGATATTTCGAATACCAGCTGAGTATACAAAGGTTCTATTGAAGTGAGCTAAACCAAAATCTGAAAACAAAACAAATCTGAACAAAACACAGCCAGCGTATTTATCCTAAATTAGGGATCGGCAACTTTTTTGCTTCTGCTGACCGGACGACGCATTAATGAGAGGAAGGAGGACCCGATAAATGCTGTACAAAAACCTTGAAATATGGAAATTATTCGTTTAAATACTTCTAGTCGTATTCTGATCTATGGATAACGCATGCTAGGCAAGGAAATTATTTGTGTCTAAACAAAGATGCCAATGAAAAATGAAAAAATTGATTTAGTCTCAGTTTATTTCAACCAAGGCATCTTTTGATTATATTGAAAAGACATAATTTTTGAAATATTTTTTAAAAAGAATGCATAGTACACCAATATTTGTTTGCAGGTCGGTCAAAAGACTTTCGCGGTCCGGATATGTGCCGGGGGCTGTAGCTTCCCCAACCTTTACTGAAGTATTTAATTTCTTGAATCAGAAGACGCTAATTGAATTAAATTTTAGATTTTTAATATTTTGTTATTTTTTTTAAACGAGTGCAGTTCTCTAATATCCAAGGTCTGTGCGAAAAGTATCCAACCATTAATATGAACGATAAAATAACCGACCTTGATTAGTGCCTTAGTTTTCTTCGAAGTACTCTTCTTGGGACTTCCCTCAAGTATTCCAGCGCCCGTGCCACTTCTAAAAACGGTCTGGGATTACAATCAGCTGGCTCGTTGCGTTCTCCTTAATCTCATCCACTGTCTGAAATCTCTTTTTTTTAAATTCAGAAGTCGCAGAAGTAACCTCTAGGGAGATTTTCTGTTCATGAATTCACTGCAAGGTCACCTTTGATGTGTTGCCAAATTATATGAGGGTCATTTTACAAGTTCTCGAGATACCTAAAATGGCTACAGAAACGCAAATTTGAAACGTTGTGTTATGAGAATATTACTGAGATCAACAAAAATGCTGAGGAGAATTCAAGAGTATCGAGGAAACTTGCTGTCACTTGATTATGAAAATGTTGATAATAATAAAAATGATGATATTAATAGTAATAATCATAATAATCATAGTTCTGAAAGAAAATTCGCAGGAGGATTGATCATTTTAAAAGTAAATTGATGGAAGTCGTTTTACAGTCAGTCAAAAATAATTTTGCAGAAGGTAGTAAGAAATATTACAAAAATAATTGTAGAAATATGAAATAAATTTAATTTTTAGACAAGACGGAAGAATTCGTTGGATGAAATGCAAAAGGTTAAATTCGCTTCCATTTTACCATAGTCGGCACCATTTTAGCTACCAAGTCTCTTTTTTTCTGGTTATTTGTATTGAATATTAGCTTGATAGGGCCAAGCCAGTGTTGCCAACCTCATCTTCTGAGGTTTACATCTAGAATTGAGTTCAAAAACATCTAAAATCACCTTGAAACACTTAGACTCGTCAGAGATGTATCGAAAATCTGGGAAATGTATTACATATTATTGAAAAAAATTGAACGTAACTTAAATCGTCAACATTTTATCAGAATATTACTCATCTTATAAAAATATTACATACTTCATAACTATATATTGAATTTAAAATATCATTTATTCTATCTAAATCATCCAAATAGTAATTTCTGGCACCTAGACGCAACAAAAAGCATCTAGTTCTGGATGATGAACATATAATTGGAGCCAATGGGTCAAGCCAAAATTAAAGTGGTCCTGCGATTCATTCTTGAATAAACAGTATCCTTTCCTTGATTTACACGATATGCGAATGCCTATAGATAAATATTCTGTTAACATTGTTATATAGGCTGGTGGCTTGCTTTACCGCTGCCGAATCTCTGCAAGCGAGCACTGCAATTTTTCGTTTCTTTTTGCTGAGACCGGAAGAGTACAGTTGAAATTACAAACCGGATCTTCCTTTCTGAAGCAACCCACTATGAGACGTCAGCACTTCCGGTATCGGTTACCTGTTACCTCTGTCTCGTCGCTACTGCCCCACCTGGCTACTTGCAACTGCCCAACGTCGGCAAGTTACGCCCATTCGTCTCGGCTCTCCGTCGCCGATATATCCTTGCCTAATGACCCTATACATGGATCCTGAGCCCAGAGACACAGGTACGAGGTTCGATCCTGCTGGTCAGTTTTTTTCAAGATTAATATGATCCGAAAATGATCTTGAACTGTATATGAAGTATAATATCAAGGTTTGGGAATATTTAAAGATTACAGAGTGAAAGCCGTGCACAGTAATTTTGTTTCTCGCTTCACTCGGTGCACCACGTATTTTGCCTTGTGATAGGATTGAGCGTATCAAATTACCGTATGGCATACAAGAGCACCCTTATTTCAGCAGATAATATTGAGAAAAACGCGTTTCCCTAAATTCCTCTCATTTATAACTTTGAAAAACTCTACCTCAAGAACTGGCCAATGTGGGAATGTATAACAAAGGTTACATGTACCTTTTGAGCTATTTTTGGAGAAAAAGGTGGGGGTTTATATGATCTCGAATTCGGTATTATCTATGAAAAATGAAATAATTACGTATTGACGAGTCATACATTGTAAACAAAGTCAAATCATTCATGTTGTTTCAAGATGAACAGGAGTAAGCATTTTGATCTTGGGCCATTCTGTCTCAGTTCGGTGGACTATGCTAATGAAATTACCTATTTGCCTAACATACAATGATACTATTATATATATATATCTGACTCACATTCTCACTTAGTTATCATCACGGCGTAAGTACCCTTGTGCCAAAAACGATATGATAACATCCAAGATGTGAAAGCAGGAATCGCTGCGCATTACCGTTAATTCATTAGGGAAAATTTTTCCCAGACCCAGAAAATGTTGAGAATGGTATGGAAGGTAGGATCTCCAGAGGTTGTAGTGGTGTGTGTGCATGACGGCAGGGCCCTTTAGCCAGCTCGATCATCTACCAACTATAGTATGTACTCGTACCGTGGTTTGACCAGAATTCAGCTGCACAGTCTAAACAATCCCACACAGAGTCGACAGACCCCAATAGCTAACTTGCATTTGCCAGGAGATGGATAATCCTGTCAAATCTACGACTTAAGGGTCCTCCCTCTAACTGTGCAATTTCAGTAGACCATTGGTTGCAAACCTTTGATTTGAAGGGTGTGGTTGGGCTTTGATAAGTTGGTCTAGTTTTGAAAATCCAATGCTCAGGCAGGAAGGCTATTCCATACGCAGACCCGCCGTTTATGGTCCTACTGCTATGGAAAACCATTCCAACAATCTTCGCAAAAAAAACCTAGTCATGCCTTCAACTTGAGAAAAAAAACAAACTTCGTGAATTTCCCGGTTATCTCTGTCTCCAAATAACAAAACTAAAGACGGTTACAGAGATATAGACGTTGGAACACTTGAGAGATATGGGTTCATTTTAGATTGCATGCTTTTACAAGTACTCGAATGCACTGACTGTTAGATGGTAAGAAGTTAGTGTTGCAACGATACGTATAGACTGCTTGGTGGTAAGAAGCTTGTGTTGCAACGATATGTACAGACCAACAAAGATAAATAGTTGGATAGATATGAACATCAAATTTATAAAATGTGCCATACATTGCCCTTCATGCTTGCATACAGCAACACGTGCATACTCACGACACTACACATTTGGGTTAATGAATATTTACTAAGATAAACTCTGTAAGTCACAAGCGTTTGGCACACTGAGTTCTCGAACGGTAGTTCCCCCCTTTATAACACGGATGTTGATGTCCCAAAAGGAAAACCACGTTATAAATGAACCGCCTATAAACAACATTCAATCACGAGTGCACTTGTGGCACCAGGCCAAGGCAAGCTAGGCAGGGCATTCCCAGCAGCCATGTCCGTGCTTTTCTCAGGCTTGCAAAACTTTGATAAAAAAACCTTTCCCATCCTCAATAGTTTTCTGATCAAACATTGCCCGGGTTGGTTCAAAACGCTGGCACCGCCAAATTATGTGATGAACACCATGTAATTATATATAGATTGATTGCGAATTGTAGAAATTTGATATTTTAACTGTATTGAGTATGTTTTTGGATGAAATTTTGTTTTTAGTCGCGGTTTTATGAAGGAGTGGGTGATAATATTAGCCAAAACGTTGGGGTTCAACACCCATCCATTTTTATATCGCGAACCACGCTATTGCTAAAGAAGCTATATCCAGCAGTGGCATATGGAGCCTGGTATCAAGGGTTTGCTATGAGCTACAGACGCATAAGTACGAAAAAATATTTAGATGTAAAAAGCAATAAACAGTAAGAGCCTTTTTGGTTTGACGTTGAGAGGATGGTCCCGATTGTTAAGTTTTACACTCCCCTTATTGGATGTAACAAATAGTGAACAAATGGTAAGAATAGGAGAAGTTTTTCTAACTATTTCTAGACAATATATCTAAACATTTTCTGATGGATCATCTTCTTATGAGGGTGTCAATCGAAATAATTTTTTAAGGGTTCATAAAAAAACAAAACAATTCATTAATTTCATTAATCCTCTTTCTCATTATTTTTGTTCACCGTTTGTGACAATGAATGAGTGAGGGTGTCGAACTTCACTATTTACAATTGGAATCACATTCCATACATTGTACCTAAAAAGCTTTCATTGTCCGTCGCTTTTTACTGACATTGAGATATTTTTGCGTTTTTGTGCATCCATAGCTATATAAAGCACCATATGGTTTCCTATAATAGTCCGAAACTAGCTTCTTAACTATTGCTTTCATTCAACTCCCCGGACACAAGTCTGAATAGATCAGTGTATAATAACAAAAGCCATACAAGGACGCAACAGATATCATGGCGGACGATTGACATCCTCGAAAGTAATGCCCTTACGCTTACCATGGCTTCAGTAGTTCCTGCTTGAGCTCCACAAATCATATTACTACTTACTGGATTCATTTGTAATGTTAGACTCACAGGCGACAAGCACCCGAACGGTGTCACTCAACGCTGCGTTATTCTATCCGTAGCTAGGTGGACAGATGGGTTCATGCCTTTCCTGAGTGGATTGATGCGGAATGGGTACAGACTGTCACAGCCAAAAGTTTGTATTCGACTCGCCGACTCCTTCTCGGCGCCGTTACCCGCTCGGCCACCCGGCACCTCCAGTCGATTCCAAATACTCGCGTACAGAATTCGCGATTTATCATGATTAGCCGAAAGATGTGAAACTTGTGCTTATGAGGCATGAATGAGTGAGAAGTATTAGGTGATTTAATCTAATATCTATGAAGATATAAGAAGACGGATAAATATTGATGTGTCATTCTTGGGCGGGAGTCGAATGAAAGGCGCGTTGAGATGGTTAGAAACATAGTAAGAGACAAGGAGCTGTAAATTGAAAGGCTATACGCCCCAAGTGTATCTATACACATACACCCAGTCTCACCGCAGTAGTAGTTACTTACAGGAGTACCTCAGTTATTGTAGTCATAACGTTTCGGTCTTCTTCAGGTGTTAGTTGTATTCAGTAACCCTCCGGTAATTTTGAACGGAATCCTTAAATCAGTCCATGTGAGTAGATTGCACACATTCTGATGTCAGAGGATATCTCAGATCAGTTTATTCTTCCTAGTTAATTTGTCCTTGTGATGCGACTTTTGATTTTTGCCTCAAGTCTGAATAGATTAGCGTGTATGATAATTCAGAATATGGGAGAGAAATTGCTTTTTGGTTCATGATTTATTCACAAAAACTCACGTAGATACTAAATAAAACCATGACTTAACGTTTATTTTTGCCAAGCTTCGGTGCCGGTTAAAGTTGTCTTTGTTCTACCCCAGTATAAGAACAAGAAAAGAGAACAATCCTCACGGAATTCAGAGGAGAAATCTTTTCACTGAACATCTATTGCGTCACGTTGAACTATATTGATTTACAAGATTTTATCAGCATGATTTGAAATTACGACTAAGTGACTAGTAAGCGTTTCTCTTACCAAGTGTGCTGAACAAACAAGAAAACTTATCTATGAATTTATCCATCATATATACAATACAAAAGTGGCAGTTTGAATAGAAGTGGGAATGGAGTTTGACCCAGCAGTACCCAGCCTTGCTCAACATAATCCCCTTCTTTGACAATGCAGTTAATTCACTTTCTTGTAATTTTCCCCTATTCCTCGATGCCCTTTCTTTCTTGACTCCAATCGGTTAACATGATTTTATACTTACCGTATATTTAGATAAGACGACACTTGGAGCATCCAAGAACACGAAAGAGGGCTGTCCTATAGGCTGGATACAAGAACCATGACTAAACAGTAAGCTGTAATCATGGAACTCAAACTGAAATAAAGGTCTCGTCTTATCTGACGGTCGACGCTAGATAAACAGCATTTCTAGTTATTCATATTTCTTACTTCAATTTGTAAGCTTCATTCATTTCTCAATCTTATTAATTTCTTTCATACTTTAAGTAGTGCTGGATTAAGTAAGTAGCCGAAGTAGTATATACTACGAGCCTTGCATTTTCAAGGGTCCTGCGGTAAATGCTTGCAAGTTATCAATTCCGATTTAGAGACTCAGCACGTCATCTATTACCGTACTACACTGCCTTCAACTTTCCCGACTAGGTGTTTGAGGTTAACGATTTCGGTCAATTATCATTATTTCGTGTTGATCATTTCAAAACAATATTTTTGGAGTATAGTATCCATGTGATACATGTACGATGCATACATACGAAGGTGTTGGACACTGAAATCATAGTTATTGCACTAAAAATCAAAACAAAAAAATAATACTATTACTGGAATATTAGACATATTCGTCGTATTGTCTGATTATATAGCAAAAAAAAAAAAAAATACTTTACTTTGTAATTGAAAAATATGTGTTCTAATATTTATAAGTGTGTTAATTTAATTTTAGGACCCCTTGATAACAAATGCTTCGGGTCAGTAGCTTCTGGCAATTGATATACATAATTCTCCCCATTCACTCGGATAATCATTATTCTTATTGACGTATACATCACTATTCATTCTTGACTTTCTCATTCGCTGTATTTTTCATTTCCTCCCTGCATTTCATTTTCATTCATCTCTCACATTGATGCACTCATTCAATTTATTCATCCCTTAATTTCATTCATTTAAATTTCATTCTCGACTTATTTTTATTTATTATTACTATTATTTTCTCACTAGTTTTTATCTTTTTATCGTTTCTTTTTATTCCAACATTCCGTGACAATACAGTCTTCCAACTCCAGAGGAAACATCGCCAAGATCAGAAATAATTTAAAAAAAACTCCCGACAAGGGTTGAACTTGCATCCTCGGGCAACCTACGTGAAAGACTGGCTCCCGAGTTGTAGGATGTAAATTCAAATCTCATCGGATATCCGATTTTCTCACTGTTTACTCGAGGAGTCACAGAGTGCATCCTCCCATTATACTGTGATGAAAATCAACAATAAGATACATGAAAATAAGTGAACATAAAAGTACTAGTACTTTTATTTTTCATCAAATAGCTTGATCGTCTTTACTTATTCATAAGTAATTCGTCCGAGCAAAACTTTATCATTCGATCATTTGAGGGCGTCGACGCGAAGCTCAAAATAATGAAAACTACAAAGAGGGCGGGAATGGTTACTAAACGGGGGTCAACAATACTTAGTTGGCTGCTCATCTCGTCGTCTTCTCCGGGTTACCCCAGCGGGATCCGGCAGTCGGCGCCAACGGCTACTCTCCGAAGGGAGACGCCGCCGAAATGACTCGCCAGGCCGACGACAGGCTAAGGCGAAGGCCGGTAAGAAACCATTGCTATTATTGTCTGACGAAACAAACAATTTGACCAAGGTAGCCTAGCGTAATTCACCAATCGTAAACACATACCTACATCTTACCTACAAAATATCCAACCCCGAACCGAATTCACCGACGAGTCTCTTCCCTAACTACCGCTACCGAAATCTATCTATCTGCTCATTAATCCACATAATTATTTGTATTACTTGCACCTATGTCCCACTCTCTTCATATCTATCTATCTATCCACCGAGTTATTTCTACTTGAACTAATGTTTGCATAAAATGACGTGCGCACTAACACAGAAGCACATCAACGCATTGTATACGTACTCCACAAACATGTGTCGACTGTATTGAGATTTCAATACCAATATAGACACGCATATATTGAACAGAAAAAAAAACTCATGTAGGTTTGCACTTTCGTCCGGGATCATAAATACAGGCAGCTACGTTTAAATCAATTACTGAATCACTGATTGACACGCCTACACATTGTCATCCACATGCACCCACGTGAAAAAAGAGCTAACATATACACATGCACACGTTCATACACAAACATAGGTATACGGGTGTATGGACATAAATTACCTTAGCGTAGTATGGTTCAAAGCCAGAAGTGTAGAGCACTCAGTTATTATTGAATGCACTTGGCTCAAAGGTGTATTTTTGTATTTTGCCCCATGAAGAGCAAATTCACTAAAATGGCTTGTGAAATTGTGACACAAACGCCAACAAAACTCTCCACCCTCTCTCTCTCTACACACACACACACACACACATATATATATATATATATATATATATATATATATATATATATATATTCCATTTCACTGCACACCATTACACACACAGAGGCAAATTAGCTTTAAAAGAGTATAAAAATAAGACATGATTGAACAGGAACAGTGACCCGTTAGGAATATTGCAAACGACAGGGATTTGAATATCCAGACCAATGTTGGACACAGAAGCCAGAAGCTGTTCCAGAAATTCGATAAAATGAAATTTTGAAGAATATTGAAATTCAAATAGATATCCCAATCCAGGCCAGGATGTCAAATCTAATCATGGTAAACAAAAAGAGAAGAATGTCTGTCGGAGAGAAACTGGGGAAAACGAAAGGCAGAAAAAACTACCTGAACCGTTCCAGAGGACTTCGAAACATGTGGCGTATGAAACTTATTTGGGTCTGATGGAATCCGACCGGGTGGCGTCACGAGGTGTACAAGAAAAGTATTTAATCACACACTGATAATGTTTAACTGCATTGATCGAACATTATTGGAGTGCTTGGATATATCTCGAAAGTCTAGAGAAGGGGTTCAAACTGGAATCCGAAGAAAAACTGGGCTAAGCAGCCAGATGATAAGTCGGAGGCCTGAATAACTGCTTTACACACAAATCTCGTCTTGTTCATTCACAGTTCGTATCTGCTCGTTTTATTTCTCAACGTGGAGAATCAGAGGGAATAGTTATAAATACGTTGTATGTGTGCGGGTGAGTTGATCAATAAGTTCGTAGCATAATGATGAAGGAAGCCTTCATTTTATGCAACAAATATTTATTTTCGACACAATTGCCATCAATTTCGATGCGCTTTATTCAGTGGTTGATATCTATCACTTAGATCGAACATGATGCAGTGAATTCTGCTAATAACTGTGAGTCAGGTTATGGACAGTAATGTAGCCCCTCGCAGGTAATGTAGGAAACCTCACGCATTTGGGTGTAGGTTAGCTCTAACTTCGCCCACTTTCTGAATTTTGCTGCAGGTTTCAGGCTTCCCTATCCCGTTGATACAATGGGGTGCTGCTGCCTCAGAGATAGAATCGTACACGCTTCCTCCAAGTCGTGACTTATCCGGAGACAATACAGAACTGATCCTTGTATTCATTTGTCCCCCCAGGGGCCACATACGGCATAGGATCGAATTGTATGTTGGGCCCCACTGTTATACCAGTAGGTAGAAGGGAAAATTACGTAGTCCCCACAGCCTGTACTGCAAATGTGTATCGGTGATTTATTGAATAGAAAAGGGAGGTGCTGCTCCAGTGTTGGCATTACTGAGGACCAAACACAACTGCATTATTCTGTATCCTGTCTGGCCCGATGATTGGACAAAGCTAATCCTAGTATTCATTTTTCTTCTAACGTGGGCAAATGTGACCCATGGTCGGTTTAATGTGGGGCCTCACGTCCGTACATTTTGAGTAAAAGGCAAGTTCCTGCTGCAATAAAGACGCCAGGGCGACCCACAACCTTCCCTGTTAGTGCATTGGGGGGTTGGAATCTCGCGGGATCAGGAACGCTTTATGTGTGCCGCGTCCTGTCCAAAGGCCGGGAAGCACCTGAAGCAATGAGTTTGAATGGAATAGCTCTAAAACATTACCTTTAATGTTACTTTTTGTAAACACAGCCATTAACAGAAACTGTATCATAACTATATATTTATTTTATTTTTAGTACAACGTTGGTATTTATTAATTGCGACTGAGAAATCGGTCATTACATGGGTTCACTGATAGCGGTATAGGTACGTGTGTGTACATAGTGCTGCTGAAATTGATTGACTCAGTTGGTGTATTAGTAACTACCTTTTTGTCACCATTTTCTACGAAACTTTAGACACACACGCACACACACACACACGTTATCGCTCGTAAATAGGTACACCCTAACATTTTTCTCACAAAAGGTGTATTTCCTTTTAAACTAAACATTTTATTATTTGTAGTGGAGCATTATACAATCGAAATAGATATTAATAGGTAATATTTACCAAACTAAGCAGCATTGAAACTTGGTCGTCAAAAATATTGATATAGTACAGTCCAACAATTAGTACATCCCATCGAAAATAGCAACTGATGCTACGCGAAACTACTGTTGCCAGAATAGTGCAAAATTACAAGATGAGTGGATAAGTTTAAGGTAGGTAGAAGCCAACCAGGCCGACCATGCAAGTTGATACGAAGGTCTACGTGTTATATCAGGAGATAGGTTGATGAAGACTCGAAGAAAATCGACTGTGGATATTGCTAATAGAGTGTGTGCCATGAATGTTTCTATTACGACAATCAAACGTACCCTGAACAAGATGGGCTTGAATGACCGACGACCGCGTAGAAAACCGCTATTGACATCGAAACACAAATAGGCTCGTTTAGAGTTTGCACAGGCGAATAGCGATAAAAAAAATTCAAGTTTGAGGTCAGTATACTGTGGTCAGGTGAAACAAAGATCAACCTATTTTGGTCGGATGGCATACCAAAAATGGTGAACCAAAAAATAGTGTTTGGTCTCAACTGTGATGGAAACATAATGGTCTGAGGATGTATAAGCTCTAATTGCCTCGGTAAGCTGCATTTCATTGGCGGAATTATGAACGCTGAAGATTATGTCAAAACATTGAAAGAGAACAGATTGCCTTCACACAAATGCCTAGGAAGAAAAGCTATGTTCCAGCATGACAATGGTCCAAAACATTCTGCTAAGAAGACAACAGAGTTCCTGAAGGAGCAAAAGGTAGCAATGCTCGCTTGGCCTAGCATGTCAACAGATTTAAATCCTATTAGGCCTTGTAGAGTGTATTCAACAGGAGGTAGAAAAACGAAGACCACCCAACAAGACTGCGGCATATTCATATTTTTGGCAACAGAATTTCAATGTTGTAGAGTGGAACCATAAAAAATACCTAATGCTGTTCGTTTTGATTGTAAAAAGCTCCAATAGATAATAAAATTCTGGTCAGTGTGGTTCCGAAGAAAATTGAAAAAAATGGTAAGGGTGTACTTATTTATGGACGATACTGTATATATAAAGCTGAAACGGACCAAACGTTGTGTTCACAAAATCGAGTACACGAAGAAGGGATCCAGTTGTTCGTACAACGTTAGGGATGTGGATGCTAGTTCTAACCCAGTGTTTTAATCTTGATGAGTAATGTGATCTTATGGCACATACATTTATATATATATTGCTCATCTAACCTGAAACAACGTTTTTTTCGTAATGATCATTAGTATTTGTTGTTCGTTATTGTTATTGATGGGGGTGTACTAATCCTTGAATGAGCAACATGAAGAGCCAATGAATTTGTTTGTAACAATTTCCAGTCTCTGAATATTGAAGGAAATCATCTTTTGAATTCATTTCATAAAATGAAGTATTGGAAATCATAATCATTTTTTTTTGCCACTATCTTCATCTCAATTGATGTTGCTTTTTATCACAACTAAACTCAGGCTGGTTTCTCTTCAGCAGTGAATAAATAAATAACAGCGAGGATCAGAATGAAAGCAACATCAATTAAGATTAACGTTAACAGTTGCACAAAATCATTAATAATAGAGAAAATCAGTATGAATGATTTTAAGTTGTTTTGACCCAGTTGCATACGTGAGAAAGGCTAATACATAACGATATAACGCGGTTCGTGGACTCCAAACATTAGTTAAAGTATCGCTCACTCGTCCATAAAATCGCCTATAAAAAACAGGATTTCTTTTTGAACGCGTAAGCCCGATATTTCCGACGGAATGTTATGTCACAACATCCTAAGTCCATTTGATGACAACTACAACCCCACCCCAATTGAAAAATTATACTTAACTTACCAACTGTAAAAATTGAATAAATTAGATGAAAAATATTTCAGGAGTCAATGAAAAAAACTTTTTAAATTCATTTTAACTTTTCACCCACACGAGCCCAGATACAGGTTAAAGACACGAAAGCTCACAGGTTGAAAAGTTTAAGTTATTGATGTGAATTTGTGAGAACTTCGTTTGTAAGTACCGAAATACTTTACTTGGAATACTTTGTAAAATATTTTAGTTATTCTTGTTGTATTATTTGGTTTTAAAATAAAATTGAAGAGTGCTTTTGTTGATTTGTTAGAATCTCTCTTGGTTTTTATATGATAGGCGATGTTGACCCAGGTTTTAAAATAGAATTAAATAACGCTTTTGTTGATTTGTAGGAATCTCACTCAGTTTTTATACGAGGGGCGATGTAGACCCATCTTTCATAAATGGTCCGCCCTTGGTTATCGGCCATAACCAACCCGTAATTATCGCAGTTCGCTTATAACATGGTCGGCTTTCTTGGACCCCAACAACTGCGTTTTAATGGGTGATGCCTGCAGATACTTTCTATATATGCCACTCCTTGTCTAAAGGTGACATAGAAATGTGCAAGGCTGGGGCATTCAACTTGCTAAGACACTTCAACTACCTTTGTATTCTGACGTCTTTTTTGTCGTCTCTTACAAACCTACAAATCCAAGTGTTGTATTCTGGCTTGGAAACTCACGAGTACATAAACAGATGTAGAATAATAACCGCATTTTCCTAAATAAGTACTCACTTTTTTCTACCGAACAAATATACCTACTTACTCGTGTTCACGAGCGCTTGTGTTATATATATCGGTCTATGCTTGTATGTATTCTGTACATAGGTGATCATGATTGAATTTCAATATTTTTACGACTAGACACTACACAATAATCCGACGCTCAAGCTAGAAGAAATATGAATGAATAGTGAAAATAAGTAAAATGGGTTGAATAAACAGACATCAGATAGTCACTTTATATAAATGAGTTTGTGTGTGTGTATGCGTGTTAAAAGATAGCGGTGGGCAAATAGTAGACAATGAATTGTAAAGGAAAAATGTAGTCTAAACGGAAGAAAGAAGAAAAAGCACAAGGGAAAAGTCAATTGTCAAAAGAATTGTATATTGAAGGAGCAATTTGAGTGCAGTTTCAAGTACAAAAAACTGACAAGAATGAAAGAACGCGATTTCTTTTCTTTTCTTTCATATAAAGAAATGAAAGAGAAATATACGTATTAAAATGAAAGGACGTGATAGTGAAGGGAAAATATTATTTTTATCAATATTATGAGAAAGAAGAAGAAGAAGAAATAATTCGGTTAGATCTGTTCCTAGGACATTTTATCTATAAGCTAGTTAGCCAGACGGAAAAGTTGTTACCTCGACTAAGTATGGGTACAAACACTGATTTCTTTGGAATTCTGTAGTTCCTGGCGTGTTCTCATTATCTTTTACGTTATCTTGAAACGGAAACCTGTTAATTTCCTTAGAGTCGGATTGATTATTTAGTGAATTCCATCTTAGTAATTGATAACTGTTATTTTGTTCAGAAGTGGACATTTATGAAATCAGATAAAGATTCGCCTGTTGAACTGTGAAAAAAATCGAAATCACATGTCCAGAACTCCCGTGTCATTGATGTCGTAGGAATGTTTGGTGAAGTGTTCGAAAGTATGAAATGGATTTCGCTCGATATTTTAATGTTGATGTTTATTTACTTCCCCACGAGGGTGAAATATGATACAAGTTCGAGTTCGAAGCGGGGTCCACACGCGTACGTGTGGGCAAGAACAAAAATCGTGCAGTTCCCCCTGAACGGAGTCATGAAGGCGTCAGAGCAGATAGTGAATCTCCCCTTTTAGTTCAATGGGTAGGTACTTCTCGAAGGCAACCGATGCCCCTCCCCCGAGACTAAGCATATACTTCCTTCTTTTGAGGACTTAGGGCTAATCCTAGATATTTTAATGAAATATAGTTACCGATTCGGATGATTAACCTAGCACTAGAAATTCAAGTAAAATGATCTCTAGCTGATATGCAAACTCACAATTAGGATGTTGGTTTTACTTTTTTTCGTTATAATCAAGTGATAAAAAATTGTCTTATCTTTCAAGTAATAAAAAAATCGTCTTAACTTTTAAAATCCTGGAGCGGTTAAATTCATTTTGCATCCGACGACAAAAGAGACAAGAGGTAATCTTTGAAGACTGAATATGAAGCCTGGACTCAGTGCAGTAAATCATTGTCTTGTCCCGAGCTGATTTAATGCCATTTACACCTTCTCACCGTTTCCAGTACAGTAGATTGTGTTGATCGAGAAGGTGTGGCTGAGAGCGACGAGGGAAAGGATTTTGTGGAGAGCCATGACCGCCTACGTCCTGTACGCAGGATTCCTGTCTTCCTTCAAGTGGAGAGATTTAAGTGACCGTTCCCAAATAATTTTTATAATTTTATGCTTATTGAGTTTTCACGCCAGAAGCAACTGACAGTTTAAACTGGAGATTTAGTGACAGAAAATGCCCTTAGTTTTGTAACGCCATTTCAGAAGCGCTGTTTTTTTCTTAGATGGTCTCGATTCTTCCTTGAAATTCCGAACTCTTTTCTATGCTCTTCAGAACTGTTCAAAATGCTCAGACTGCGATCGAAACGATCGTCACTTTCATATTCCATTTATTATTATTATTATTATTATTATTATTATTATTATTATTATTATTATTATTATTATTATTATTAGTTGTAGTAGTGTTGAAGCATTTCACATCTGTCGTAATTCATAGCTTGCACTAGCAACTAATTATTTGAGGCTGTAACTAATACTTCTTTGAAAGGGCAGAAGTCATCAAGTTTCCTCAGCCAACCATGTCAACATTTATTGTGGTTCTGACGTGTTTCATTCTCTCGAGCAAGGTTCTGCTGTTGTCATTGCTGTTATTTTCACATCCAACTGTTTCTGGGTCCCTCGAGTGAGATCCTGGTATTTTCTTTTTCTGTTTAGTTCCTTTTTACTGAAACAATTATAGCTATTGTAGGATTTAGTCAAATTATCACTTGCATATATCTTGCATATATATATATATATATATATATATATATATATATATATATATATATATATATATATATATATATATATAATCACTTGAATATTTAAAACACCAGTGAAATATTCAGGACCTATGTACCGAACGGTAAACATACCTTTGGGTCCTCATTTCGTCGCTTGTTTCTTATCATTTGTCTGTCTCTCTGTCAGTCAGTCAGTCAGTCGGTCTGTCTCTCTCTCTCTCTCTCTCTCTCTCACACACACACACACACACACACACATATATATATATATATATATATATATATATATATATATATATATATATATTAAGTATGTGTGTGCTTGTGTATGTGGCTCAACTCTGAGTCCCTGTGTGAATTCGGAGGTGGAGTTGATAATTCGTTGGCGTCGGTCAGCGGGTGCGGACAGGTAAGGTACCCCCTTTAAGACCTTGTTGTCTGCCATCAAAGAGAAGGCACCCGTAATTGGGTCCTGAAGATAATAGGCCAACCTTGCGCATGGCGCACGGCATAAAGGGCGAAGACCATAATTATGGAGAGGCCGCCCTCTTCAAAACTATCACCATTGTCCAACATATTCGCCACTTTCTTTGTTTTATCTGTAACCCCTGTTGTGCGTGTGCGTGCGTTATTGTGGAATGAAAGGTTAACTATTTAGGGGTAGGATATAAAGTCTTATATATAGGCTCAAACACTTCCTTGTCATTGTACGGTCTCTGTACTCCTTCAACTTGATTAATCTGTAAGGTATGTATACACACACACATGCATATATATATATATATATATATATATATATATATATATATATATATATATATATATGTTATCATTGTAATGAATATTATTATATACCGAATTCCCATGCCAATTGTATCTGGTGGTTTCCACTGGTGATCAAGTGACAGCAAATGTCCCCAATACTTAATGACTCTCCTCAGTGGTTCCAGTTTTCCGTTCCTTTTAACCTCTTCGATAGACTTTCGACACCGTTCGAAGCACTCAAAAGATGATGGGTACTATTGTTATTTTTGTATGCTACAATTTTGTTTCAAGTTCTCTGGAATGGTTTGGGTAGTTATCCTGCTTTTCTTCACTGCACTCCGTGGTCTGATGACATCCACAATCTGACCGACCTTCCTCTCTTTGTTTACCATGATTAGATCTTCAGTGGTCCCTTCACCTCAATGTAGAGATCCTTTTGAATTTAAGGGTCCTATGAATTTTTTTGATTTTATGCAATTTGTAGGATAGCTCCTAATCTCTGCATATAACATTGGTCTAGTTTAAATCGTTTGAATTATTTCTAATGGATCATGGTTCCTAATGAACATGTCTGTTTTTGTACTCTTTTCAAGACAATTTGTTGCATTCGCTTTTTATGTAATTGACAGTTTCGTATTACCATTATCATCATCAAGGCTGTCGTCGTTGTTGTTGAATATATTTTGGTGTCATCCTCGATTGGATAGTCTGTTTGAAACTCTACTGTTTACTATGTTTGCCTATTGATCAATTGGACGATAGTGACATGGGTGCAAGAATGCAAAAGTCTTGATATGCCGCCACTGGCAATGTGTATATTAGCAATCATGCTGCTGATACTTAGGAATCTATCCATCGGATAAATTAACTACAATCAACATACACAATTCCTTCTTCAGTTTCCCTTACAAATGGTAGTCGTGCGTCGAGAAACCGGCGATAGACGAGAACACAAGAATAGTTCACTATTGCCAACGAAGTTGGAAGAGGTATATCCTATTTCACAATATAGGTAATCTGCATCCCTTACTAAGTTTCGATTTCGAATGAAAAATGCATTAATCCGTGTATACAGTTATGTCTACAAGTGCGTATAACAATCATGTTTCCATAGATAATAGGCCCCTGAATTTTTTAGCTCATCATTTTCGGGAAGTGTGGATTATACAAGATGAAATACAATAAGCATTCAACCATGTCTGTCTCTCTGTCCTGTCTGTCTGTCTGTCCACACAATACCTCCTGAAGTTCTCCATGGATTTCAATGACGTTTTTGGGGAGGGAATGGCAAGCGAGAATTAATTGAATTATGGAGTGGATCCAGCTTGTCCGTATCGTAGCCTCACGTTGACTAAATTTCATTCATTTTTTAGTGACCATGACACTAGCAGAGGTATGTGCTTTCTAGGTACTTTTAGTTTGATTTGTGTCTTTCCTGAGAGTTTGAACTCGGTTAACTGATTCCATTTTTTGATTCGCTATAAATCTCAAGTGCGCCTCCCGAAATATAACACTGACTGGGTTATATGATATGTGGGTATGAGCAAGGATATCTGTGGTGGGGGTGATAGAAAGAAAGGTACAAATATTTTCAACGCACCACAATACTTCATCCTCCAGCTTATTCATACTGTCCCCTAGTGTGCAGGCAAATTAAACCTATATTTAAACTGAAATTCCGCGTTGAGGTGTTTCTTTTTGTATTCCATCATTTATTTTTTCACTTCTCTAATAGCAATTTAGGTGAGGGTGGACTTACACTGGACTACCCTTTCGCCCTTCCCAAAACACCGATACGAAAAAGAAGAGTATATAAACCCCTTGCAATTTTATCAGAAAATGGTCTTTTTCCTTAAAATACAGCGTCCCGACAATTTTGGTGTACGGCTGGACGGACGACAATATATTTATATATGCGAGCCTGTGTCAAAGTATCTTTTTACTCGTTCGGTGTCAAAGTTCGTCAACGTCTGAAACAGCGTAAGAATGATAGAGGAAGACAAAATTAGAGAGAGAGAGAGAGAGAGAGAGAGAGAGAGAGAGAGGAGGGAAGAAAAGACAGAGAGAGATTCAGTGAAAGGAAAAAAACAATGAGCCAGATAAAAGAAAGAAAATAAAGAGTATATATATATATATATATATATATATATATATATATATATATATATATATATATATATATATACATATATATATATATATATAAATATATACATATATATATATATATATATATATATATATATATATATATATATATATATATATATATATATATATATATATAGCTTCTATTTGTTTTAATCATTCTTATGTATATTTGTTATTAAGAGTTATTGTTTGTTTTTTTTAGGAATTGTGTTTTATGGGACAAGAAGTGCTTTGTTTGAATAGAATTCAGCGATTTTTCTTTTTTTTAAAGATTGTTTTTGAAGGGGATCTTTCTTTTTGTTTTCAAGGACATAGTGTAACATCGTCCCGACAGGATAATGAAATATGCTCGAAATTTGAACAGTATGAGCTAAAGAAAGAAAATAATTGTCAGGTGTAGAAGGAAGAAAGAAAGAAAGAAATGGTTAATTAAAATGAAAAAAAAAAAGTTGTTACCAGGATTAAGAAAATGAAAAATTCGTAGGAAATAAAAAAGAGAATTTCTTTTAAATACTAGTTTTACGTTACAACGCGACAGCACTTTTTATTCTTGTCATTCTATTGTACTCTCTGCCACGCATTAATGAAATATTTTGATTGAAAAAAATTATCCCTGCCACTTTTTAATACAACTTGTTCTGAAACGTTAATGAAATATGTGACAGGGAATGGCAGGTAGTTCGTTTAACCTTGAGAACTAGTAATATTAGAAAATTGCTGGGAGTATGTTTTTGCTTGAGAACTAGTACCAGGTGCCGTAAGCAAAACAAAGCATTGACAGGCTCGGAAAGCCGGAAGTCGCCTGTGTATACCTAACATCGTGACACTTTTTTTGAGGGTATTAGCGGAGAACGATAATTCATACATACTGAATTTTATTTCGGACTTTATCGAAAATCCTTTTCCGTGGTTATTGTGATCTGTTTAGTCTGCGAGAACCTCCTCGTGATGTAATGGTTAAAAAAAAGGTTCATCTTCCGCATCATAAGTTGTGAATTCGATCCTCACTAAGTGCTCCGTACTTATGCGTGACCGTGTGGCAAAACTAAGCTATGCAGAGGAAATTACTTATAATATAATGATATAATAATATGATAATATATAATAATACAATAATATAATATAATCATATAGAGGTATTGCTGGGTGGTAATGTCTTCTACTCTAAATCCAAAGGCCCCTGTTTAATTTCAAGGTGTGTCCTAATAATTCAGAAAACTGGTTGCTGCTGTTCCACTCTAACTTTTATTCCAAATGAAGATGACTACTGCAACTTTGTTTTGTATGTATAATAAATATGGCAGTCAGTTGATACTGAGTTCAAATCCCTCTTGTTGAATGTGGATTATGCATATCGGTTTTCACCTAATTTTGGTGAGGATTGTTCTTGCCCTTCTTGTCACAGTAGGAAAACAAAGTCAACTCCAGACTTATTGGAGTTTTAAAAAGTGGTTCTTTGTGGTAGTGCAATGATTTGCTTGTTAGTCTCGTAGATCATTAAGTAGTTGGACCAAAGATTTCTGATTTGTATACATTATTTTTCTCAATCTGAATTTTTTTTCTATCTGAATTCTATCAATTTAAATCTATATAAGTATGTTAAAATGAACTTTCATCTAAATGTATCGGATATTTTTTGCACTCCCCGTATGTATGCATCTATCTATCTGTCTACAACGTTTTTACTCAGTTGAAATATTACATTGTTAACACAAACTTAACCAAGGTACCACGCATGCCCGATTTCAGTGTGAAGTGCACTTGTGCTAACGTCTCGATATTGAAGATAACAGACAGGAGACCTTAATCAGACGAGACGTCGCCAGTCCACCAACGTTGGGTGAATAGACATGTAAAAGATACCCCCGATACTTGATAGGAAGATCACATTCGAACAAATCGTGCAGCATAATTTGGTGAAGTGAGCCATTAGCACTGGGCAGTTGAAAAAAAATGGCTTCCATTTCGTTTTTGCAACCCGTTTAGAAATATAACGTTGACGTACAATTGTTGTAAATCTCAAGTAGTCCACACATAATGAGTACCTTTGAGTTTTTATACTCTGTCACACCAAAGGACTCATCTTATGTTCAGATGACGTAATAAATGCTGAATCTGAAGAATAATTATGAAAGTATAAAAAGTAGAAAGATTTTTTTTTTCAAGCGGGGTTGGCTATGCTGGGGTCAAACTGCCTTGCTCCATTGAAATCTAACAGATGAACTATAGAGAATTCATTTCTCCGTATAATATTATCCTAAAACTACGTGTCCCATTTTAACTCCTATTAATCATTTCTGGGATTTTTCAACTTCGGCAAAACAATCCAACCCGAGGTTGATTTCAGGAGTGGGAATGAATTCGTCATCATTTTTTGTGTACGTTGCTCTGTCCCAGTTATTGATGTATGGCATCGCTGGTTTTTGGTCTGGTCGTTGTCATTGTCATCAGTCATTGTTGTTACATGAGAAAAAGTTGAAGCTCAATAGTATGTGTTAGACGATAAAAGTCCGTTTGTGGTCAATGCTATTCTCCAAGTTCACTGCAGTGTGAACTTCTTTTATTTACTTATATAAAATGCAATGTGTATCCAAGTATCTCATATATGCTGTCATTTTTTACGGCATTGGTACACACGTTAGCAATAGAAGCTTGTTGAAATATCCTTTCAATCTTTGTCTTTGAAGGTTCTATTGGTATATCTTATAGTCATAATCAGCCAAAATAGATGAATGGAATTTATATATATATATATATATATATATATATATATATATATATATACAAAAAACTAAAACAAACGCAAATACACTCGTAACAATTGAGTTTTTATACTCTGTCTCACTAAAGGACTCATCTTATAACGTGCATAATTAGCACTACCACTTGACATGTGATCACTGACGTCCATACATATGATAATTACCAACATGCAGATGTCTTCTATCAGGCTAATATCGGAGTGAAATTGAATTTCATTCATTTAACTGGCGTGCATTCGTCTTCCGACGAAGTAATATCTCGAAGCTCAATGCAAGGTATATGAAACACAATTTGTATCCATAAATTCCGTCATTTTCGACCGCACTGGTAAATTAGTTAACGAATAAATCCAATTTTGTTATCCGTAGACACGCATATTATTGGGTATGTATGTTACCTGATCTTCAAAGCAACTTTTTTTTTTTTTTTTTTGAGAGGAGAAAAACACTGATTCTTAATAGGCATATTTTATTCGATTATCCAAACAGATGGTTTATCAGTCCTACGAAGGCGAATAATTTTAATTATTTTTAGATTTTTCTAGTGTGCAGAACTGATTTACTTATTAGAGCTCTATGCTATCTCAGCAATGGTATAATAATCATAGCGATTGGGCCATTTTCAGGTATTCAATTTTAGTGTTTTTGATGTTGAATGAATAATGCTTCAGCAATTCAGTATCTACCATCAAATGATCACGTGGACTGAACATATGGATTATAGCATTTGCATGTGTGTGCGTGTGCGTGCGTGTGTGTGCATGTGCACATGCGTGATAGTCATTTAGATTGTAGCATTTGTGAATGTGTTCGTATGTGTCTGCTTTCATGTTTATGTATTTGTTCGTGTGTTTGTTTGTGTTCGTGTTCGTGTGTGTGTTCGTGAGTATGTGCGTGTGTGCACGCATGCATGTGTGGATATTTATGCAATAGTCCCATCAAAATGAATAGAAATGGTGAAGCTTATATGAATTCATTTTTCTCCCATCGGCAGACTTCTGGGATCCCCTTTCGCCATTTTAATCTTCAATCGCTTAGATGAGTATTTGTTTATTTTACAACAACTTTTCTTGAAATTTTCTCTGTTAACATCAGTGTTGCCAAGTACAGTGAATTATTGATAGCAAAAATTGTCCTTGAAAATGGCTAAAATCGGTTGAACTTTCCCGCTAAAAAATTCATATATACTCATTTGAAGCCCACATCAAATGAAATAGCTTATACAGTGAGACCTCTGAACAAATTATTGATAACAGTACATTTTCTTCGATATAACGTCCCGATTATTCTCTTAAAATGACCAATGTTTTGACTATTGTAGATTTTTATTAGCAAAATTGGAAAAAAAATCAGCCAGATCTGGCCGAAAAATTGCTAATTTTGCGGCCCTGGTTTACATCCTTTCATTTGAGCTCATTTATTTCACCTGAACACGAAATAGAATGTCAACGCATCTACTTCACAAAGGTCTTGAACCATCTGACCTCAACTACCACTCCACTGGATTGGATTACAGTTACCAAAAATCGTTGTCATATTAAGTGACGACATTGAGCGCTACCTTAACACAGTAGACAGCAGATAAAACAACTAAATCAGTGACATACATGAGATACTACATATCAATCGATCGCCGAGGTGGAGTGCTCGCCTTTTGTTCGGTAGGTCGTGGATTCAATCCTGAAGAGAGATGGACCCCATCATACATCTCGCGCAAGACACATCTGTGAAAATATAGGTACATCTAAGACAAGGTACAGGGGACAGAAAACTCTGTGCTGAGTTACGAAAAAATGAGCCATGGACTCCCATGTCATTCCCATCGATGGACAGAGAGACAGCTCAGAGGAGAAGGGCGTTGCTTGCAACCTGATATTCATTGCTCTAAGTAACAAGAACTCATTCACATTCTTACACATGACCATATGATCAAGTCAATGTGTACAGTATTTGTCAAATGAAGATGAGGTTTTGGCCGTCTTGATGGAATTCTTTATGGTAATTTCAAATTCATGATTGAAAAATATCATCGATCATAATTTCACATACACGTAAGCGCATGATGTTGTGTGTGTGTGTGTATATATAAATATATATATATATATATATATATATATATATATATATATATATATATATATATATATATATAGCAGTCTCTGCCTTTGCGAGGTCGATGATCTCATTCGCAGAACTGGGGTTGTCGAAATACAACTCAGGCTTCAATAATTTTGGTTGAGATTTCTTGTTTTATTTGGACTAAAAGAGAAGGCGAGAATTTTATCAATAACCCCCCCCCCTCTCTGGCTCTCGCCTATTTATCAATCTATTATTTACTTATTGTCCAATTGCTGACTATTGTTGCTAGCTGATAGCTTTTTATACATTTTCATGGCCAATTCCACATCTTCCTAATCTATACTTGAGTTACGAGACCAGATAACATGCTTAGTCGTCTTTCAACCACGCGAGATATTGACGTACTTTTGGAAAAATTGCTGTTTGCATCTGTGGTCAAGCTACATTCTTAAATGTACATCATACGAGACTACTTTGCTATTTCTCCACAACTATGAGGCTTATACATACATATATGCGAGCACGTCTGTGAGCGTGTGTGTAAAAGGTGGGTAACCTACCTTAGAATATCTTTTAGGTAATCAAAATTCGATTCATGTTCCGTGAACTGTATAGATAAACATGAAAATATTTAAAAAATTACACGCAACTTAGTGGGTTGAACACTGATGTCCTACAAAAATGTTTGTCAGAGTTAACCTCATCTTCTGTGACTTGAAAATGCCAGGCAAATATAATATACATAAATTCATACATACATACATACATATGTCTACAAAATACGTACTTACATTATTAAAAGAAAACAACTTGATAATTGACCCTTGAAAAACTACATTACGAACAAGTGAACATCTATTGTCTTCGTATACAGTTTTGGGCATTAGTCTTGATATCATGATATCTTATTGAATTTAGTCAAGACGTAATTAGAGTTATGAAAACTAATGCATGTTCATGTGTCAGGAACATATTAAGTGTATTTGTAGGTTAGCGCACCATTATTGCAAAAGTGGAACCGGTACAATGACGTTTCATCGGAAATGCAAAATACACACACGGAGACAGACGTGCACCCCAAACACACATACCTACATGCACAGTCATACAACATACACACATGTGTATACGCATATACGCATACTAAATACGTACATACCACATACTCTCATCCACACATGCAAATGCAGACCTCATATGTACACACACACACCTACACGCACATGCGAAATACACATATGCAAACATTCCCCTTACACATATATGTATGTGTGAATTTGTGGTGTATATGCGTGTGTATATTTTGCATTTCTGATAAATGTCATTCGGTGAAAAGCTGTGCTACGATTCAAGTAAACACGTATCTGTGTCTTTATTTTGAACAAACCCATTACCGTATTTACTCGAGTACCATGCGGTCTGGAACATAACCCGACCCCAACCTCTCGTAGCTAAAGATCAGTAATATATGTTATCGTTTTTTACCCTCACATATAATTCTGCCCCATCCCTCAATTTGACCTTGATTTTTTTATATTAAATTTCTTGCTTTATACACGAGTAGTTGCCAATTTCTTTTAGGGTATATTTTAGCATTGAATTGTGGAACCTCTATCTGACTTCTTGTCCCTTTGTCCTTCACGCAGTTGGAAGAAATGAAGGTAAGCAGACGATCGATCAAAAACAAAACGCACGTAAAGTTACAGCTGAGTAATTTGTCTGAGAACGACAAAATGGCAAAACTAAGCTTTATCTCTAATAAAGAAAGAAATGAGAATGATGATGAAAGGAGACGGTCATAGAAGACCCAATTTATGAATTTATGGCGGGAAAATGCTGATAAAACAGCGAAAGAGACTATAAATAAAAAAAGGTGCCATTCTTTTCGCACCGAGGAAGCTTTTTGATTGAGAGGACGAACAGGAAGAAAGGAAGTTCAGAAGGAGTAAAAACATGAAACGCTCAGGACAAAGATTAAAGAGAGAAGAAAAGGACTAAAGACGAAAATGATGAGGATGGGATTATGGTGCTCATGTTGTGAGTGAAATGATGGTTGGGGAACTTTATAACAATATTGGAAAATGCTTGTTCACACTTATGCATACTCACACACACAAAGGCACACACGCACATGCACATATACAAGAATTATGACAACGTCTCTAGCGAGTGATTCCGAACCATTTTTACGCATCTCTGCCTACTAATGCCGTCTGTTGTCCAGTCAGATAAGCTCATCAAATAAAATAGTGATTCCCTATTTCTTCTTCTCCATCCTTTTTTTTAATCCTAATCGAATTCATCTTCCTCTATAATTTTGCTTTCGTTTTCTTCTCGTCGCCTTCTCTCTCTGTATTTCTTCTCTTTTACTCTCTTTATCTCACCTACTCGTTGTAATTTTTTCTGACTTCTTTCTGACCTTTCCCTCCTTTTTTTTCTGTTATTCTCCATTTTTCTATTTCTGTCTCTTTCCTCTTCTATTTGCCTAATATTATCTCTCTTTTTTTCTCACTTTCACGTTTCTTTTTTTCCCCCTGTATTTGCATCCTCCTCCTCCTCCTTCTTCTTCTTCTTCTTCTTCTTCTTCTTCTTTTTCTTCTTCTTCTTCTTCTTCTTCTTCTTCTTCTTCTTCTTCTTCTTCTTCTTCTTCTTCTTCTTCTTCTTCTTCTTCCACACACACGCACAGATTGATGTTTGGTTTGCGTAAAATATTTGGGCTTGGGTGATTAACAGAAGTAAAATTTACTCATTCACTTTTTAACAACCATAAATATTATTTCTAAAAAGAAACGACATCACAACTGAAGAAATCTATGAGTGTGAATGTGTGTGTGTGTGTGTGTGTGTGTGTGTGTGCACTGCGATTACTTGACCACTGGCCATTGCACGAAATGAAAAATCGCGAGATGTATTAGTCAGCACACAGTGTAGTGCCGTTTTAGTTTTTTTTTTTGGATCAGCGGTTCTCAGGAAATCTGATGAAATGAAAAATATAGATTATCGATCTTTTATCTGAAATTATAAATCTAAATTCAGATATTTACTATCTAAATTGGCTATTGATCCAAATTTAGGTATAAAAGAGTAATTGAAGCACTTCAAAGCTGTATTTTCATACGACTGACGGTAAACTATTTTTCAGGACTATTATGGTAGAGTGCGACATGCACCATACAATCCGAATGCTTTCGAATATGAATCTTCGGAACGGTCACTGCTATAGTTCCAATAAATGAGTAGAAAGTTTCAAAAGGGCCTTTCCGTACTTCGCTATTCATTGGCGAATTTTTCCCAGCGGCTTTTTCCAGGCTCTCTGGGAACTAATCATTGTCTGCGTAATAAATCTGCTGTCTGTGGCCAATTTGTTACTCATGATTTATTCATGAATATCCATGAAAATCAAACTGTTACGCAATTATTATAACATGAATGTCATTTGAATTAAATCATAGTTTTAACACACGATGTCTTTGAGATCAATGCCTCTGATTATACTTATCTTACGTTTTCTCTCACCATTCCTACAGTCTTTATACATACATACATACATACAGTGTGAGTACGCGTGTGAGTGCATGCATAAAAAGACTTTCGGGACAACGTCAACTTTGAGACAAGATATATTCATAGGGTGTATAGCGAAGAGTGAAAGCTAACCGTGTTCCCTACAAGCTGTATGACTGTGCAGTAAGTTTTTAATGCCGAGCACGAATTTTGAATGTGTCATGGAGGAAGGTTCAATAATGAGCCGAAAAGAGCAATCGTCATATCGTGCTTGCTCCAAGAGGCATCATTGGATTGTAAGATTATAATGTGTAAAAATCGGTGCACAAATTGTGAAAGATGTTCGATTTAATAAAACGAATAAATAATACAGAAAAATCAATACACGGAATATATCTTTTTTTTTTATCATACGCGTTTTTGTATAAGTGTCCTTTGTCCCATAAACTTAATAACAAATCAATGATTGTCTTGAGAGTGAAAAATCATTTTCAGCACAGTCCACTTCTCCATTTGTTACTGGCTTCTTGGTTACGCATAGGCCATGATGATATTTGGAGGAAAATGCGAGTTAACACTATAGGGAAGCATTTACTCCCCCTTGCATGTGTGTGTGTGTGTGTGCGTGTGTGTCGGAAATGCATTCTTTGCCTGGAGGGGAAGCAAGCAACAATATCTTCACCTGTAACTACAAAACAAGAAAAAAATCAGTTTTAATTTCAAAATGTCGCCACGAGAATGTAAAAAAAAATTACGGTTACAACGATAAGAATGTAAAAAAATTACGGTTTCGACGACAAGAATGTGAAAATATTACGGTTTCAACGACAAGAATGTATGAAAATTACGGTTTCAACGACAAGAATGTGAAAAAAAAATTACGGTTTTAACAAGAACGTATGAAAATTACGGTTTCAACGACAAGGATGTGAAAAAAATTACGGTTTTGACAATAAGAATGTGAAAAAAATTACGGTTTTGACAATAAGAATGTGAAAAAAATTACGGTTTTCAACAAGAATGTAAAAAAAATACGGTTTCTACAAGAATGTATAAAAATTACGGTTTTGACGACAAGAATGTGAAAAAAATACGGTTTCAACGACAAGAATGTGAAAAAAATTCACAGTTTCAACAACAAGAGTGAAAAAAAATTACGGTTTCAACGACAAGAATGTGAAAGAAATTACGGTTTCAATGACAAGAATGTGAAAAAAATTACGGTTTTGACAATAAGAATGTGAAAAAAATTACGGTTTTCAACAAGAATGTAAAAAAAATACGGTTTCTACAAGAATGTATAAAAATTACGGTTTTGACGACAAGAATGTGAAAAAAATACGGTTTCAACGACAAGAATGTGAAAAAAATTCACAGTTTCAACAACAAGAGTGAAAAAAAATTACGGTTTCAACGACAAGAATGTGAAAGAAATTACGGTTTCAATGACAAGAATGTGAAAAAAATTACGGTTTCGACGACAAGAATGTGAAAAAAATACGGTTTCAACGACAAGAATGTGAAAAAAATTCACAGTTTCAACAACGAGAATGTAAAAAAATTACGGTTTCAACGACAAGAAAATTAATGAACGCCATAATCGAAATTTCAAACCACCAAATTTCGATCTGAGATTTCAACTGGATAATGTTCATCTTACATTATTGATATTCCTCTCTGAATTGGTTTTGTTGACATGGAATGAAATTATGTTGAAAAATAGGTACTCGTTGTGTTGAATGAATGTTTTTGTCATCGTTAGAAAGCGGGAACAGAAAGATAGAAATGTAAGTGAGCGAGTAGAATGAAACAACCATAGATGAAGATAATTGGAGACATTGATCTTGAAAACGATGGATATTCAAACTATGATTTTTTTCAAATTACTTCCATATTATAATCATTACCGAACAGTTCGAATTTTTTCCGGAGGGGGGATATTATGAATAAATCGAGAAAACCAAATTGGTTGTACACCCCCGCCCACCCATATATATATATATATATATATATATATATATATATATATATATATATATATATATATATATATATAGGTGATGGGTATACAAACTTATGTATAAATATCATCAATTCCTTCTTTGATATATTCCGAGTAAGTTTTACGCACATGCACTGTTTTAACAAAGTATATCATTTCTACTTATTTATATATCCTATTCATATATATGTATGCAAATTATTCTTATATATAGTCTGATTTATAGTGTGTGTGTGCGTGCGCGTGTGCATGTGTGAGTGTGCGTGTGTGCGCGTGCACATGAATGTGTGTGTGTCTGTATGTACACGTATGTGTATATATGTAGTTTTGGGGTATAACAAGTACATCGTTGTTTATTTCTATGGCGTGGCTACGATAGGCACTTTTTGGGTTCTTCTGTTTACACATCAACTTTAGAATAAATATTGATTTAATGAAAAATACCTTTAAAAATATACATGAATATAAACAATATCAGATTTGCGTGAAAATTTAAGTAGACAGGCACCCCCCCAAGTCATTGTAAGCTTATGCTCTTCCCACATTTTCTTGACTTATCATCAAGGTTTTTCAAACTCTCCGTACGAGTGGTATATTTAATATGATTAGGAAACCTATTCCAAAAATATATTAGAGGAAAAATCTATTAGTGAGGTAGATTTGAGTTTGGGGAATCTGTCTTGTCGATAGTTTAAAATTGAATTTTTCAAGATTAAATTCTAGTTTTCATGTCTAGCTACCGGTTTTCTAAAAAGTAATGTACATATTATTTGGTCACTTACTGCTCGTTGAGTATTCTTTGCATTTCTACAATCATTAGAATCATCGCTCTCACAAATCCCGTTTCTTTTTATTCTGCTTTTTATTCTCCTTTCTTTCTGCACTTTTTCTTTACCGACAACTGTGGCCCAGAGAGCTTGTTTGATAGGTCGTGGTTCAAGCCAAAGATGAGTAAAATGGCACTCTTCTCCACTAAACATTCGGCACTAGGACTAAGATTGAAGGATTACGACTTAATTACGTCGGATTCACTCGTCCTCGTAAGATCATCGTAGCTGAGCAACGTCAAGCCTGGCCAGTACCTGGATGGGTGATCATTGGAGAATACCAGGTGCCGTAAACAGATCGAAGTTTCAACAGGACTCTAGCATGTCTAATGATCGCCCGTATATACCGACACCCTCGGTGCAGAAAACGATGATACATGATATACGCTTTCCTTCTTGGCTTCTCTTTTCTTTCAATTTCGTGTTACGTTCCCCAATTCTTTCTTTTTTCTTCTCCTTATATCTAATTCTTCTTCATCCTCTTGCTCTCTCGCTTTCTCTGTATTTCTCTTCTTATCTATCTTCTCTACCAATATAAATAAGCGCTGTAAGGAAAGGGCAGAATGGACAAAGAAAGAAAAATAAAGAAAACTAAAGGAAGGGTGAATTTTAGGTTATTGAGGGCAGCAACCGGGACGGCTTTAACTATGTGTCGAATGACCGACAGTCCCTCTCTCGATTAAGAAGGTCAACTTTTTTTTTTCAAATTCCTTGTCTAGACGCTCGGCGGAGAGTCGCCATCGGCGACAGCAACGTCCTGAAAATAACCATAGCCTCGTTCTCATTTCCCGGGCTTGACGCCACGCGATCAAAAGACTTAACAGCGAGAAAAACTCTCGACTAGCGAATCTAGTATTCGATGAACGTTCTCGGGCTCATTGCATATCCACCTCCTCCATCCATTTCAATAAATGATGTGGACTTCCGTGATGCTTTGAGATATTCCATACCTTTTGCCGTTCACTTTCTCCACCTACCACTTCCTTTCATTTACATTTAATTCGATAAAATCTCCTGTTGCTGTCTAGCAGCCTGTATATACTTATGGTAGATCGTTCCATTTACGTTAGTGAAAAGGTGCTACATATGTTTATTGACGAATAAACGCTGTCATTTGAGAACAGGAGTAATTTCAAGTAGTTAGATAGATAGTCAGACTGACTGATTCCCAATCATAGCTAATGATTGAGCAACCCTAGTATCAAAATTTGTAATCATGTAAAAATGATTCCTTCAAAAGATGAATATGGTCAGAATGAATTTTATTTAGATCTTCGCTGTCATCCTCCACCGGAAAAAAAACACTAAAATACTGTAAAATAAAACGTCAAACTAAGGCTCCTAAAAGTTATTTTTTGCCAAAAATGATGAATAAAAACCTTTTTAGAAGGGGTCCAGTAGACTACGGAAGCCAATTTTCACGTCTGTAGACCAAACAGTATGGTCAGGAGCACTGGCATACACAAACGCAAAAACACACACAAACACACGGATAGAACCCTTCGCCACTTTTGGTGGCTGTGGTCGTTAGATCAATAGATAGATAGATAGATGCATAGATGGATGTACTCATTCCTTGAATGAGGCTGATGTTACTGTTTGGCGAAGGTATTGACCAATTGGTTATTAGAAATTGTTAGAATAATCTCACAGCAATCTCCCCCAAACTCTCGTGGGTGGTGTCTGGTCTGCCTTATATCAACGAAAATGGCATCTTGTTTTATGTAGTTGAGTGACTATTAACATGCTTATAATTGTATATCTAATATATAATTTGATTGTCAACAATACAACTCGACTTCGTTATTGAAACTGGCAGGTTGTAATGCCGCAGGCGCTCTACGTGTTGAATAAAACTAACACTCATTGGAACACAAAATTTGTTCACTTGTTTAAAAACGTGAAAAAGTAACTGAAGAATTGAAAAGATGCGGTTGTTGTCGGTCATATTCAATAAAAAGTGTATGAAGGGAGAAATCCCATATCTACGTATGTTAGTCCAGTTGATGATTCTGTATTCCTCCTCAAAAACGGATATAAAACCACGTATGCTAGCCCTTGTGTAAAAGTTGGTTTGCACGTAAGAAAACAAGAGAGAGAGAGAGAGAGAGTGAGAGAGAGAGAGAGAAATATTGAGAGAGAAAGATATAGGGAAGGGTAAAGTTATCAGAAAAATTGAATTAAGTCAAATCAGTGTTTGTAATCCTAGCCTCACCAGGATTCGAACACAGGGTACTCTTGTGCGAATCGAGATAGTAGACTGAGGGATAAATAGACAGATGTTGAGATAGAAATCGGTTAGTCTTTCGGTTGCCCTCGCGTGCAACCTTTCTAGGGTCATCGCAGTGGGTGTGTCTCGACCCGGTTGGAATCAGCACCGATAAAGAAGTTTTCGTATCTTTAGTTTCACATCTTTTTCGGTTGTTTTTCGGCTTGTAACGGGCGTATTTGACAGAAAACAGACGAGAGGTGAAATAAATAACCGGGTCTTTTTTTATGCTGGCTGTTCCACGCCGAACGAGATAAAGAGCACAAATAGACACGTATATATAAATGCATATGTTCGTTTGCGTACATATATATGAGTACGTGACTATGTATATGCGCATATCTATAGAACGGAACATTTTTTTAAAAATGTGTATGTACATTTGAATACGCAGGTTTGTATGGATATATGTGCGTAAACATTGGGCTGACCATGTGGCGAGGACGGCAGGGTACCCTCCTGTTCGGCGAACAGGTCTTTAGCCGGCGAAGCAAAGGGCGCCACGAAAAATATACAGACCCCTTAGAAAGGACTCTCATCTTTAGTATAATCAACGACCGCCAACGGGGAAAAGGGGATACCGACAGGTAGACAAGGAAACATAGGATCTTCCAAACCTCCCCATCAGAAACAAACCGCTCGGCTAGATCAGCAATGCAGTGAAATCGAACCACCCGCCCCGGTTTCCAGACCTTCTCCTGTATTTGTGGTAGATGTCCCGTGTTGGTTTTGTTAGCTATCGACGAACCTGCAATGAATGTGGAATGACCAGCTAAATTTTTGTCCGCGGAGACAATCCGGTATTGCAATAGTCTAAGATCGAAGTGTAGAATATGTTCCTATCAGCTTGATATCTGATACATCTTAGATATTGAACGGTTTAAAGCACATTTTTGGGTAGAGAAAAATGAGGGGAAAACGTAGCTTAATTAATTGATTTCAACCTTTTTTAACTTGTACTTATCATAAGTGCTGTGCACACAATATTTGTCACGAGTGTTGAAACAAAAAGAAGTTTTACTTTTATGGCAGTGTTTTGAGAATTAAAAACAGGAACTTCACGCGAGAAAAACATTTTATTGCAATCAGCACAACAAGTCATGCATTTAGGCATATTTTTTGCTTACGAACATGAGGCTATATATGTGTTCTATTGATATAAAATATTTATTTGGTTTATATATGCGTGTGTTATAATTATATCTAACAGTTATTCTGCTTATATCATATCGATATGAAATAGTTATTTGGCTTATAAATTACTTACTTGATCAATATCTACAAAACTTGCTCAAGAGTATTTGCACAAGCACAGGCCCCGCGTGTACTTGTCCATGATTGCATTATTTCCATATGCATGTATATCAGAATCTGTGACGTTTTCTTTCTTTATTGGCATGCATTTATTCATACACAAGTGCACTTGCTATATGCATGAGACTTGACCATACATTCTTATAAATAAATAATATATATATATATATATATATATATATATATATATATATATATATATATATAGAGAGAGAGAGAGAGAGAGAGAGAGAGTCAGAGATGAACGTCAATTATACGAGCGAGACAGGTGGAGGGTATTTTGTTCGGATAATCGATTATACGGATAACTGAGAACCACACTGAAGTAAATTAAAAAGCATGTATAAATGGTTTGATTTCATTCGATAGATAAAATGTATAAAAACTAGGATAATTGCTTTCAACTTCGCGACATTTTAGTTCACGAATAAAATCTCGGTGTGTGTCGTTTGAATAATGGAAATGTGGAGATGAAAATTCAGGGAAGCCAGATGTCATTACACCAAGTACATTTACGTACGTACCCTTATATCCTTCTCCTTGTCAATATTTTTCACGCGTTAAAAATCATTATAACACTATTTGAAGTGTCCGTCTGTGGTCATTTAGACCGCTCGCCTTTTCCTCTATGACATGGAACAGCTATGGAGTCGGGACAAATTTATTAAATTAAATATTCGTGGGACTTTGAAACTCCCTTCGGAAAATCGACGCCTCTCTCTCTCTCTCTCGCTCTCCCGTCTGTTGTATAAATGTAAATGCTTTTTTTCATTTTACTGACCTCCTGATATAACACGGTGAATGTGTCAGTTGGCCAAGAGGGCCTAAATATAATGAACAATGAAAGAAATGGACAGCTCAATGGTAAGAGCAGCGTTGCGTTGAGACGGCTTCCTATCGGACGCGTGTTCGATTCCAGCAGCTTCCCGTTTCTTCAGTTATTTAATCTATCGGCCAACTTACATATTCACGTGTGATAACATGGGGTCAGTTCAAATATAGTTTTCAAATGGAAAAATGATGCATCTGTCAGATTATATATCCATTTCTTTATATATATATATATATATATATATATATATATATATATATATATATATATATATATGTGTGTGTGTGTGTATATATATGTATATATTCTATATACACACATACATCTGAATGTGTGTATGAACGCTTGCAGATAAAAAGCGTCGCAGATTCTGATACACACATACATGGAAAATCCCCGAAACATTTACAAGGTGAACAACTGATGATCTCAACAAAAAAAAAATCACACCTGGTACTATAATATCAAATTTCTGTGTAAAACATGAAAAAAGAAATTGGAAAAAAATTACATGAACATTGGGAAATAATTGACTGAAATGACATGAATTCTTTTAAAAGAGTTCTTCATATATTTAGTGTTCAGTGTTCAGAGCTGTAGACTATATATTTATATTTGAATGTATCTAGCACTCTATGAAATGAATCCATCACATATCTGAAGTTGCTTTATATTATAATATATTATTATATTAAGCTATACTGCTAGCATGATCTGTGCCATATGTACTATTTATATATTCATATATGTATATAAGTATCGAACAATATATGGAAGAATGCGTTGTGTGTTTGTTTTATGTCGAGGAACATACGATAGTGTACAAATATTAACAAACAATCGTGCATATGAACGTTTTCAAATATTTACATACGTACATGTTTGTAAATATATGTGAATGTATATGCTAACATACTAATGTATACAACGTTTATTCATCAGTATGTACACGCACTCATACCACATACTACATACACGTACATACATACAACCATCAAAATAAGAGTATAGATACATATATGTACACATATACACGTGGTGGCCGATCGCCAGTGTACGTTTATTATGCGCACAAGGTGCAAGAATTGAAGGTCGAAAACCTTTTCACGCGATGATAGCCCAAACCCATTCTGCCCCGTATCTTTTACAAAAATGTTATGCTACTGTACCTTGCCCCATACCCCCGGGTCTCCTCTCCCTGTTCTCATTGAAACTCTTAACATCATTCAGTGATACTTTATCGGTGGGTAGTTGAAGTTACATGACTATGTTCGGCTAAACGGCAGCAGCCGAGAAAGAGGAACTCTTGGGAAATGGATTTTTATCAAGACTAAGAAGCACTAAGAGAGCGCATACTTCTGCCAACGCCATTGTGGGTGGGGCTAATTGTGCATGGATCCGCACCAAAATTTGATCACTTCTTTCGTAGCCCATTTACCCATACTTCAACGAAATTTCATGGGAAATTCACGGAGAGTTTTCTGATATTTTGTGTAGATATATATGAAATTTCGGTGATGTTATGTGTTTTTTTTTTACATATAACTACAACCCAGGGTAGATTGTGCATAGATCTACACCAAAATTCTATCACTTCTTTCCAGGTCTATTTTTCATCATTTCAGAAAATTTAATTGAAATTCATCTGAATTTCGGGTGGTATTATGAGCGTATACATTATATATTTAAAAAAAACCGCAAAAATATCTCTCAATCAGAAAAATGAACCTGGATCCTCTCCAGAATTTAACCAACTCGTCTTTACCGCATAACCCACTTAGCTGGCAGAGGTTAATATACATTGGGTGCAAAAAGTATCTGAAACATTGCAAAAAATGCATTTTGATACATTTATACAGCTTCAAAATTGCCAGAATTTCTGATATCTGTGCCTAATAGAATATCATTATCTTGTTTTGATTACTGTATTTGTTGTATTCTCAAACTTCGGTCCAAGTTGGAGGCTGGAGTTGACTTTTTTTTCCAACCGAAACAACACAGACAACATCAACAACAATCCTCGGCAAATTTAGGAAAGTAAACTCTCCATTATTCGTCTGTCCCGTCACGTTAATCCAAGTCTCGATTTAAAATTGACATTTTCCAATCGTAATTTGAAATCTGACTAAGAGATCAGTCGGTGGCTCTCTCACCGACTGAGCTAAACTGACAAGTCATAAAAATCTACGAAAATCTATATTACAAAATACGCAAGGGCTCATTTCACTCCAATGAATAGACCTATTAGTTTTTTTTTAAAGATACATTTATTAAAAAGAAAATTAGATGCATATATAAAAAAGAATAGTCACATTTATTGAAAAAAATAGATACATTTATATTTTTAAAAAAGACATTCCCCTTCTGCGATATGGAATCACGATCAAATAATCGGTAAGAGGCTCTCTTAACAAGTTTTAGATATCTACAAAAATATATGTTATAAATGTTAAAAATGATACGTTTATACTAGAAAGATATTTCTATTCATTATATACAATACAAATCGGCAGTAATCATCTTCAGTAGATAAAGAAGTATGAGTGGAGTTTGACCCTGCAGCAACCAGTTGTGTTGATATTATTTATCTTCGGTCTAGATTCTGTCAAATTTCGAGTTGCATGGATATGCGAAAATGAACTCATTGTAATGTTTTCGCTTACTTCTAGAAAAAGAAATGAAATAAAATGTGCGTGGTAAATGGTTCTTTGTACTGATAAGTTTGTAATTTTTTATCAAGTTGCATTAATTTTCATCGCCTGAATTATTATTTGTTTTAACATTGAACACGTATTTTCAACTTGTACACGGATATGCCCTGAGAGGCGGCTTTATTTAGTAAATAGATGAACTGTGATTTCGGTATACGATTCAGAACAGCTATACATTCTCTACAATATCCCGGTCTGGTAATTTGTAAGACTAATTTAAGAGACCGAGTATTAGGTTAGTGATTTTCGTCATTTATTCATTATTAGGATATTTCATTTCCTCTTGAAAAATGTTGATATGAAATGTTTTATATGTGTTGAAAACTGAATTTGGTGGTGAAAATGAATGCTTTTTTCCATAATTAGGATAGAGATTAGTTTGTTTGCCTGCGTACACTATATATATATATATATATATATATATATATATATATATATATGTATATATATATATATATATGTATATATATATATATATATATATGTATATATATATATATATATGTATATATATATATATATGTATATATGTATATATATATATATATATATATGTATATATATATATATATATATATGTATATATATATATATATGTATATATATATATATATATGTATATATATATATATATATATATATATATGTATATATATATATATATATATATGTATATATATATATATATATATATATATATATATATATATATATATATATATATATATATATATATGCCATTTCGCGTAAACAACGCAACTAGAATAAACAACTGAAGGAAATGGGGCTGTTGAGGGAATCCAACTTGTGACCGATAGGATAGCCGCCTCAACTTGGCGTTGCTCTTACCTTTGAGTTGAACAGCCGTCAGTCAATGTATGAATATATATATATATATATATATATATATATATATATATATATATATATATATATATATATATATATGTATATATATATATATATCAGTAAGTCCGTAGTCTAATAATGATAAATAAAAAAAACTTAATCTATTGTGTATAAGGAGAAAAAAATGTTCAAATTATCCCTATATTCATTCTAATGTACTGAGTGGTGTGTTTGTGAGATGGACCAACTAACGCCACGTGTATGTCCACATTTTCGTCTGATACATTTATCAAGGCAAATAACTATCAAATGCTAATTTTAGAGTAGTCTCCCTTACTTTTTTTCATCTTTTATTTTTTTGGAGATGCGTAATCTGAACTCATTTTGTTTGAAGATAGTGAAGAAAATGCTGAGCAAAAAAAAAATAATTGATAGGTATTTTTAGTACAATGATATTGAAAAATTATCCGAATACTGCCGTCATTTTTAAGGCATGTGTCAATTTATAATGAATTTAATTAACAATATTTGTTTATATACTTGCAAACTGCTTCATACAAGGCCTGTTGATGACCCAATGTTATGAAAATTGAATAAATTATTTGAATGGCTAATACAAAGCTTCTAGGTACTTATGAATCTATAATGAAACCCCGAACGAAAATTCTATGATTATAAAGAATTCATCGTGAATTATAAATTCGACATTTTGACATCTCATTTATTTAGTGTATGTGAATGAGATGCCATTTCAGTGTGTGTTTTTATAAGTTTTATTTGTTTATTCGGGTCTTCGTAAACGTTTCTTCATTAAATGTGCGTCTACATACGATTCAAGGATGCGCACACGTGTGGGTGGGGGGTGCGCGCATGTCGCGGTTTTAGGTTATAACTACGATTGTGCTCTCACTGAATATGATTTTTTGCCGCCTGAAGAGAGCCATTTATTGTCAGTCAAATACTGCGTGATTAACGATTAAACCACTTAATACGGATTTGTGTTGATTTCTTTTACGGGTTTGGGGCAGTAGTGGCTAACTCTGCCTCCGGCATGTCAACGTTAAAATGAGGCTAATACTGTTCCCAATAATCTGTAAGCTTTTAGCCGCTGGCCCATATTTACCATTTGAGAAAAAAGTCATTCATCGAGATGTGTTCAGAGTTTTTAGAAATGTTCCATTTTGGAATTCTCTTACGATTTATTTTGTTTATTTTACCAACAATATTTTACACTTCTTCCATGTTTCCTTTGTCCTGTTAATATCATGGCTGCTACCTGTCTGTGTTGAAATTTCAGTACGATTGTCGAATTACGAGATAGATTACTGACATTTGTCAAAGAGAGAGATTCTATACGATATGTTTTCCTCGTAGAAAATGCTATCGTAGTATTGTTATCAATTCATCCTTACTTTGGACATAACCTGATGACTGTAGTTGATACCGTTGTGCCACGGGTATTTGGGAAGTAATTGCAAAAAAGTACCTGTGTTGTAGACCTTATCGCGTGTGTCAATGGATAAATGATATCTTCCAGCTTTGATGTGTCATGTGAGAAGTTGAGCAATATAGTAGCTGATTTATACAGAATAAGTCACCAGATATTCATCGCCAATCACTACAACCGAGCAAGAAAATACAAATCAAATTCAAGTTTTGATTATTATCAATTTCCTGTTGGAGCTTCAATTGTGTCGCCAAAATCTTACTATTTATGTACGACAAAGCATCGTAAAAAAAATTGGCTGGAGAAATTCCATATCTGACGGTCGTATATTAGATTCTGCTGAATGTAATCAGTGTTCAAGCCCAGGCGAATGCCAGTGTTCCAAAGCTGAATTTCATTCTGATCCAAATTCCCAGTCGCAAGAATCTGGTGATGCAACATTCCCAAAAGAAAGGCACCAAGTCGTAAAAAAATCGACTTTTAACTCAGTGTGAAGTAAGTGCCAGATGAATATTTTGTAGGCCCCATGGGTACAGGTATTGTGAGACCCTCAGAGGTATTTTCAAAAAGACAAAAAATTGAAGAAAAATTGAATTTATTTCCAACGATACGAAGCGGTAATTAATTCCAACATTTGCTTTACGTAATTTCTCCGAAACAAATTTCTCTAAAAACATCTAAATGGTTCATTCTTGAGAAGATCGTTTATGTTATTCGTTGTCAGACGCCAGAAACCGTCGTACGATATGTGTGCATGTTATACAGTGTTTTTGTCGCAGTATGTTTATAGCAAATATTTGTACAATGTATTTATTGAACCCTTCTAAAATATTTAGATTACTTCTAACTACAATTTAAGAAATCTCTGTCAATGTGTGCATGCGCTGTGATTACTCGACAAATGGCACTTGTATGAAGTTGACATTCGACAAATATATTGACATACAGGTGCAGTGTCGAGTAATTGGGGGCCAACGATCCCCGAGAATCTAATAAAGATAAATAAGATATCAGGAATTGAAGATCTTTCTTCATAGTTTATATGAATTATCTTCTTTGACTTTCGCTGTTTAAAATTATATAAATTTAGTTCTAACATCTTTAGATTGACAACACTGAAAACAAGTAACCAACTGAGTAAAATACTTCAAGCAGTAGTGATTTTACGGGACAACCCTGGTAGGATGCCCCACACTCCATAAAGTCTGACCCCTTCGTAGCACGTACTTTTGGAACAGGTATTGTCCCTGTAAACTTCAATTCAGCATTGACGATTAGAATAACTTTCCGCTTAATCTCTAGAGGAGGCAAAATGTAAAAAAAACTTATTATCTTATCCTACTCATAAAATCAAATGTCTGACCTGTTATATTTTCCATTCTTCTTATTTGAAGAATTCTATCAAGTTATCTAAATAACTATAGTTGAAGAGCAAAATTTCACCTTGAATTGATTTTCAATATGTCAATTTTTGTCTTTACCGGGATGGGGGCGCCGAAGAAATGCTCTAAACGGGGGGCGATAGTCCGAAAACTTTTCGGAAACACTGATACAGTAGAATGGACTTGCTCACCATTGGGGCCCCCGATGTTCAGCTTTGTCTCTGACATTGGAATGTTCTTGTTTCTATTTGCAGTCGTAATTCACCGTATTATTTAACAGGAGTACATACCAGATCGGTCAACCATTTCTTTGTCTGGAACTATAAAATGAAATTTTACTACTCACCCGTTGCTTATCAACATTTGCTTTTCTTTCTTTCACTCTTTAACTCTCTCTCTCTCTCTCTCTCTCTCATCTTTGTTCCTTTTACCTTTTTTTCTGGTCGTTATTGCTCTTTTTGTCTCCTTATCCATCCTCTGTTTCTTTTTCCATTTTCTTTTTGTCTTCGTTCTTCTTCCCCCCCTTCGTTCGACTTATTTTATCTCTTCCTCTACATCTTTTTCTCCCTCTCATTCTTCTCTAGGCTTTCTTCTCTCTTTTTCTCTCCCTTTTTTTACAGTTCACCCCCTCTCTCTACCTATCTATCTATCTACTTCTCTAATTCTCCTTCTATCTCTTTCCTTCGAATTTAATCACTTTTTTTATTCACTTTCTTCTTCCTTACACATTTTCTCTCCACTCTTCCCTCTACGCCCTTCTTCGACTTCTCTTTCACTTGGTTTCCATTACCTTTCTATCCACGTTTACTCTTTCTATTTGAATACATTTAGACGGAAATTCTTGAGTAAACATAATTTCAGGCCACCAACGAGAGAAAATGAAAGCAATTTTCATTAACCCTTCAGCTTTTCTCAACTGTGACACCACGATGAGAAAACATCCATAGCCAGTACTAGGCTCAAGCAACACGAACAGTCACCGAGGGCGCAAAGTGCCTAAGGGCTCTTGTTTCTTTCAAATTCAAATGAAGAGAAAAATAGAATAAATCAAACAGAAAAAACAGTCAAAATAAGATGATTCGTCTGATGTAAAATCAGATTGGTCAGGAATATCTGACGGTTAAGTACTCTCTTCTGTGTTGAAACTAGGAGAAAAGAGTAGCATATAGATTCTCATAGCCGACAACAAGCCCAGTTAGATTTTAAAAGTTGTCGAAGTTCAGCTTGCCCTTGGCGCCAGGAACCTTGGTGCAGGCCCTGGAAACATCTGAGTTATGCTGAAATGCCATGCGTAATCAACGTATTTATGTATGTACCAGTTTACCCATACCACCCCAAAAATGACGGTGAATAATTTTGCAATTGCAATGTACTCAGAATACCAGTTATGCTGCTCAGCACATTCTTGTTAATGTTTAACCATAATTAAACCGGATTTTTTTTACGCATTTGGAAAAAAAAGAGACTTGGCTATAATTTGCATTTAATAATTATCTCCCTTGACAAAGGTCACATACAAGAAGATAGACATTCATGTGGCTGATTATATAAGTAGATGCATGCATACCCAGGAATATTTATATCTGTAGATAGATAGATAGATAGATAGATGGATAGATAGATAGATATCACTAAACACACCTTCATTTCCTCGGTATATTGATGACATCTAGGCTATTTGGCGCCCCCAACGGTGTACCACACACAACACCCTAACTACATCCACAACACTCTGCTTCAGAGACCCATTATCCCCCTCCTATATGATTAGTCCCATTCTGTTTACAGAGACGCCGAATGTGCGTGGGTGAGGACTAAGGCTCCAGGCGGCAAGAAAAAGACACATTAATTACACAAAAGAATAAGCAGTCTTGATCCTTCGCGAGTAGAAAACAAGGAAAAGTTAAGCAGACCCTCTCGGGTGGCGACCCCATATTGAAGGGGTAGACTGGGGATGGTATCTGATCTGGGTTTAAGGGATTCGGAGCCGACTCATGTCAGGGTTAAGAGTCGGGCCTAAAACAAATTTTGGGGCAGATGAAAATTCATATATATGGGTCTATGTCAGGTGGGCTGGAGGGAACGGGAGCAGTTTAATGGATGTGTTTAGCCACAATTATATATATATATATATATATATATATATATATATATATATAATGTGAACTGTGAAGAGTGAGACAGACTCGGGAGTAAAGTGTTCAGAGGTAGGGTTTATTAATTCTTAGATGTTAATGGTCCTGACATGTTTCGGGATTTTTCCCACCTTCAGTGGTGTGTGCTGTGTGAGTATGTGTTTTTAGGGTTTAAAGTGTCCATGTGGAACCAGAGTCCACGATATATATATATATATATATATATATATATATATACATATATCCGTGCTGATTACAGTCTAATCGATGGCCTGAGTAGAGTTGCGATAAAAAATGACGATAGTTCAGTAATAGCACAATTTTTATTATTTGGTTTGTGCAAAAATTAATCTATTTTTCACCCTCAACTTTGAAGTAGTATAACTCAGCTTAAAATGACTGTTATTTATCGAAATGAGAACCTTCAGAATCTACACATTTTTACCAACTAAAAAACAAGTTCATTTATTCCGAAAGCGTAAAATTCTGGGGCCCTAGAACTAATGAATTATATGAAGATGGTGTTGAGCAGCTGCCTGCAGGAAGAGGTCAAAACACTTGGAAAAATGTTAGTCGATCTGAGAAAGGTTTAGTGAGTAAGTTGAGTGAGCCTAAGTTGCAGGGTCATTTGTGTGATGTATGAACTTTTTTTGCTTTTCCAATTTGGTGCAAATATCAAACGATTATTGAATAGTTGACGTTTATTTCTTCTGCAACGTCTTGAGTTGTGTAGCATGAGTCCACTGCAGTAATGTCCCTCAACTGGAAGTCACCAATCATGGATGAACGTCCACATTTTCAAGGCTCTCGTCTCCGTTTCGAAATTTTGGGAACCAATATTGAGCAACACGTTCGTAAACAGTTCTTTGGCCAAATACATCGTTGATAGTGCGAGCAGCTTTCTCTGCTTTACGTCCAATTTCCAACTCATGCAACAAAACTGTTTTCTTCTTTCCCATCTTTGATTTGGCATTCTCAAATAAACAGGAATGAATAGCGCAGAAGAGATTCAGCGTGAATAAACCGAGTGGAATTCACGATTTAAGATAGTATATTACACGTGCTTAAATATTAGTTAATTTCAAAACTGAGCATTAAAGTTAAGGATAACAAAACTGCCATTATTCTTGCATCCAGATAATATATCTGCGACCTCTTTCACAGGAATTATCTTGTATTTTTTTATGAAGAACAACAGTCTGAGATAACATAGGAAACGATTTGAATATAAAGTATGTTCTTCGTTCCAGGGTCTTCAGGTCTGATTATGATCGTGAATGCTAAGAGATGGATTAGCGTCTCAAATAAGTTATGGGAAAAGATATTAAAAGTTGTCCTACAGTAATCACTTTTAATTTTGGAAATGATTTTCATGGTATTTTCAAATGCTTCCCCTGAGGGGACTGTTGGTTTCCTCTTTGTATTCTCAACAGCTTGTAAGGTGATATAAACAGCTTATGGCTCTACATTCACTGAACTGGCTAACAACAGACTCAGCATTGAACATAATGTCACCTTGAAAACGTTCAGGAGTGGGCAGGCAAAAACACATTGAAGGAGATGAAATGATAACGATAATTGTTTTTAAAATAGACAGACATTGAATATTATTTATTTCAAAATTTCAAGTAAAGCAATTTTCAATCTGATTGTGGGAAGGCTGAACAATATCAAATATGAATTGATGTTCTAGGTTTTTGTATGTAAGTATGTATGTATGTATGTATGTATGTATGTATGTATGTATCATTGTTCTCCGCTTATGCCCTCATTGAGGGTGTCATAGGGAGAGATTCACAGACGTATGGACAATTGTTTGTAAGAACCCAATTCCGACTTGCATGGCCTGTTGGAACTTCATTCTGTATACGGTACCTGGTTTTGCCTAGCGGAGAGGCATTAAGTACAATTTTCAAGGTCTTTGATATGATTTTTAGTGGATTGAGCCACGGGCTACCGAACTGGAGATGAGCAATCAACAACAGAGCCACAGTGATCGGTTTAAGATTCTGTTGCATGATTTAATGGTTGATATTTCCCAGACAGCCAGTGTCTAAAACCAGTAAAACATGTATTTGAACAGAAAATTGCGAAAGATAACCCGCTATTATTTAGATAGTCGAAAAATATTTGTTGTCAAATTCGAAATCTAGAGCTCACTAAATTTTCTATCATAACAACAACAACGATCCTCAGATGTGTAGAATTCACGTTCTTCTGTTGAGATTTGAACTCACGATCAGCTGATGACAAGAAGGCAGTCTTACTGCCTGAATTGAATTGGCAATGCTAAGAAATTTATTATGGAATGGAGTTTGACCCTATAGAAATGAGTCATGTTATGGACTTCTTTCAATAAAAGATGGAGGGGGTTATGATTATATGGTTTGTTTGGTTGAATCAGTAGTTCTTAGCTTTCTTGCATCATGCCCCCCTTCGACAGCTTGAAGAAATCGGCGTACCCCAATTATAATAGAACCAATTTCTCGTCGAAAAAAGTAGAATAACTTGTTATGTCCGAAAATTCACCAAAATTGAGATTTTAAAATGAAAGAATATAAGTAATAATTGGTAAAATTGGTTACTAATAATATTGTAATAATTAGGAATCAATCATTAAAACCTTGAGTTTCAAGCCATGGGACACTTTTCACTCACAATCTAATTTCAAGTTGCCTCCCCCTTCCTCCAATATATCTTAATTGTCTCCTTGTAATGTATGCGCCCAACTTCCAGAATCAGTGCGTCAAATGATAAGATGAATGAAATCAGAGAAACAAGTCAGAGGTTTCAGATGGAGTTTCACGATGCATGAAGAAATCTCGTTTCAAATACGAGTGACAAAAGCGAGTCTTACAATGAATAGATTGAAAAAGGCGAGACATGATCCGAAACCTCTACAGTTTCTTTACTAGTGACCCAATCGATGGCAAAAGTCATTTGTATCCGTTATAACATATATTTACGACCAAAACCTGTCTGAGCAAGATAGAGTAAGGGAAATAACTCATTGGGTTATAGAAAATGTTTCTAAAGGGCTTTTGTATTACATTTCCGTTTATTTGCTACGTTTTTATCAGTTGGACTTCTAGGCGTTATTGTGCATGTGAATTGGAAACATTCTCTTTGTCTCTTGTTGTTGTTGGTGTGAAAAAAAAAAGAAAAAAGTCAAAAGTACGGATGTTTCCATCATTGACATGAAACTATGAAAGAGAGAAAAAAAAGGCGCCAACTCGAAATAGCAAAATTTCCATCTTTGTTTTTGTATTTTTGGGGTTGTTTGTTTAGTTTTGCTTTTTTGCTTTACGTAATTGTTCAAATAATGACAAAACCAGCAACGCACACGCATTAACAACTAACTATCGCGCATGCCATTGTTACGGTAACAATTTGGCGCCCTGACTGAGTGGGTGGTCAAAATAAAACAGAAACAAAAAGAAATAGGGATGAAATAATAACGGCAACAAAAACAACATTGAAAATTTTAAAAAGGAGAGATTTTAATCATTAGGAGAATATTTAAGGTAAAAATAATGTATCAGATGATAAGAGAAAGAACGAACATGGTTGCTGGCGATTCATACTCCATTCCTATCTCTGATCCAACTGAGGATGATTACGTCAACTTTTTTATTATATATATATATATATATATATATATATATATATATATATATATATATATATATATATATATATATATTGGCTATCGAGATAGAATGACGTCAACTTTTTTATTGTATATATATATATACTGTATATATATATATATATATATATATATGTATATATATATATATGTATATATATATATATATATATATATATATATATATATATATATATATAGGCTATCGAGATAAAATTACGTCAACTTTTTTATTGTATATATATATATATATGTATACATATATATTGGCTATCGAGATGGAATTACGTCAACTTTTTTATTGTATATATTTATATACATTCATATTGTATATATATATATATATATATATATATATATATATATATATATAAATTGGCTATCGAAATAGAAATATTAGACTTGTCAGTTCGGCTATCAAAAACTTTTCACGAATGTATAAATTTATTCATCAGAATGAAATCGGCCTTTCCATATGCCTTGCATAAATTTTGATAGATATGTAAGATTTGTCAATATAGCTCAGTCGGTTAGAGACTCTACTACGAATCAGATGACCGTGATCTTGAATAACGAATAGGCAATGTTAATTTTATTACCGTAAATTTGGTGAGGATTGTTCTGGTCGTTCCTGTTGTCATTGTTACGATAGAAAAAACGAAGGTGTGGGCTGGAGTTGGACAAAATTCTGATGCCCAGAAAGCAGATGAAAAAGACAAGAAGAAGAAAAACAGATAATATCAAGAAGAAGAATAAGCTGTCTGGTCAGTTGATTGATAAAAACCATCAAGTGACCATTGTCTTTTGGTAGTATGCCGTTTGGGAGGGGTGATCAATTTAAGAATTGGAAAATCTCTCGTCTTTTCTTGTGCAGTGGTCACTAAAATAGTCGAGAGAAAAAACAAACAAAAAAACAGCGTGAATACTGCCAGACACTGAGGACCATTTTAGCGTTGGTTTATATTGCAAATTGAACGGTTTATAATAAAATGTCTGATAGTTAGACATCTCGTTCATGGTAAAAGCAAGAACTATGAGTTCAATGATACGCCCACCATCTTTACGTTCCTATTTCAAAGGGAATACCAACGAAGTAGTAGTACGAGGAAGAGGAGGAGAAATAGGAAGATGAGGATAGTTCATCCGAAGGTCAGGACCAAATTCAATATGAATCCAACATGATGTGGTTGAGAAAATAGATATTTAGCGATACTAGTTGATGGTAGTAGTAGCAGGGGGTAGATCAGATAGTTCCTTCTAAGGTCTGGGCCAAGTTTCATATCAATCTAACATGATACGGCTGAGGAAGTTGATATTCAATGTAATCAGAGCCGAAAAGGGTCTTGTAAAAAAACTCCAGAAAGCAAACACTTAATACGTCATCTATTTCTTTTTATTTCGAGATTTGATTAAATGAACGTTTTATCTTAGTTACATCACACATTTATCCGACTTTATAGCAGTAAATAAGTCACATCACCCTTTCCTTCCTCCTTTTATGTCCTTCTACGTGACCGTAACCGATCGAACGACAGAGGAGTCTTGCCGAAACGTGTTGAACGCGTCAAAAAATTTGGAAAAAATTGCAATCCACTTTTTGGAAAAACTTTACCCCACTGATCAAAAGAAAAGGGACACGAATAATAAGAAACTTTACTTTATTTATGGAGTCTTACTGAGATAATTGATAGGAGAAAGAAAGTGTTACCTAATACTGGGTACTTCTTGAAACATGGGTTGATGTAATGTTGCAAGCATTGGTGCCATTGCATAACATTGAGAATTTCAATGAGTGAAAAGAAACTAGTCTTCCAATGTTAACGAACTTTAATGAACAAGAAACGATTGATCTGACGCAAGCACTGAATTACCTTGTCAGCTGTCGACTGCATAAGACGAGAAAACGAAAGAAAATCCTTATCTGACGCAGGGCGTGGTGGACGAGTGTTTTCGTTTATCCCCTAAAACTAAGGGATGCAGGAATTTACGTAGCATCTTATTTTTGCAGTGAAAAAAGTTTTGGGCGAACATTCTCAGCACAATCCCAAAAGATGATAAGTATTGCGAGAATTATCAGTTTAATACGTCAAGGGGTTAATCTGGATGTTTTTGAGAAATCTTATGACAGTATTTTTCTTACGAAAACGAGAGTAGCAAATCGAGAAATGCGTCAGGAACTTGATGAATTTCAGTACTGAAATTTAGACAATGGTAACAGCGGTATTTTGATCGTTTTTCCAGCACCCTCTAAATCTCTAGCAAGACTATACACCTCTAATCAGACTTCTCCTCCCCCAAACATATTTAGTCCTTACTGGAGTGTTAATCGCTGGATTTAGCTTCAAGATAAAGACAACGTTTATCTCGGACTAGCTAAAATCCTTGTTTATTTTTCTAGAGTGCAAACCCATTACTCTTGTAATGGATTTAAAGTGCGCGAACCATACATATATATATATAAGTATGAGTGGAATGACTCTCTCTCTCTCTCTCTCTCTCTCTCTCTTTCTCTCTCTCTCTCTCTATATATATATATATATATATATTTATATATATCTATATATATATGTGTATGTATATATATACATATATTATATATATATATGTATGTGTGTGTGTATGCGTATATGTGTGTGTGTGTGTATATATATGTGTGTGTTTATTTTGATCTCTTGGAGACTTTTAGATAACAATAACCGGTGGATATCTTTGAAAAATGGATATGAGAGTTTGGACAATTTACATTGTAAATCCTTTGTTAATATAATGCTAACGTCATAAATTAATAAATCCATTGTTAATACAATGTTAATGTCATAAACAACTTTGAAAAAATCAATATGATTAATATACGTATTTTGATTTGTTTTAACACACCAGTAAAGTGTTCGGGGACCCACTGATAAACATTATCCCTGGTTATGATGAACACCCCCTCACTCTGCAATAATACGATAGGGTTTTTTTTGTTGTTTTTTTTTTTTTGTAAATTTGAATATCTGTTGAGTGAAGTGCAAGTTTTTTTCCTACATTCGGCTACGGATGGCTACAAACATTGATGGATTTAACGTGGGTAGAATGCTTGTTTCCAAAGCAATTTTACGGGACGCCAGGCGCCCACGATGAACTATTTTATTGGGGTAAAGGCCTTCAACTATGCAGCTATTCACTCATAGCTGGGTGGGAGAACTGGATTCATGCCTTTAGTGCAAAGAGAACAAACTGTCCCGGTCAGAGTTTGAATTCTGTTCTCTGATTCCATTCTCCGTATTTCTAATCTATTGGCCACCAGCTGCTCTCGTAAGAATATTACCAGTAGCTGGGTGCGAGAAGTGGATTTATATCTTTTCCAAGCGCATTAGTGCAAAGAGGACACACACTGTCCCGGTCAGAGTATGAATTCTATTCTTTGATGCCATTTTCCGTACCTTTAATCTCTAGGCAACCAGCACTTCCTGTACCTAAATATTTATAGATACCACAAATATCTTTTGGTGGCTTCCTACATACATAGGGCACTTGAAATAGCGCCATTCTCTTGATATGGTTTGGTCTGCTCTTTACAGAATGCGATGATTTTAATCTTGTAAAGGTTTTTGTTAAACTCAAACAATTTCAATAAAATCTATGTCATCTTGTGGAGAATCTTATTCTGAGAATTTTATTTCAATAAACCGCGAAAGTTGCTTTGAAGAACGCTGGATATAAATTTTCAAGTTCTTGTACCAGTTTTTGCTGGTACTGAAAATGACTGAGAATGAAATGAAACAGCCGAAGTTGAACTCGTTTCTTGAAATTATCATTTGGTGTATTTTGTTGACGGAGGGGGGGGGGGTAAATTTTTTCCTATTAATTGTATGTCTATGTAAGAATCAGCAGAGTGATCGTCACGTTGATTCAAATAATGAGATAATTGTTTACCTCGAAGTTATGAATTACTTCTGGAAAGGAAAAAAATTATGAAATCTTGAAGAAAACAGGACCAGTGAGGGAAAAGACGTACCTGGACAATGTGTTTCCATGAAATTTGTAAAAACTTGGAAACAAACACTGAACAAGAATGTTTTAACATGAAATAGACGGAAATATTAATCAGTGGCCAAATTGAACGATCTCATTCAACAAAGTTTAGTTACATGTGGGTACATGCCACGAAAATAGCTATTTTGTGCTACTGCATTATTATTTTTTCGTCTATTTCGTGACAATCCTTGTTCAGTGTTTTTTTCCCGAGTTTTTACGATTATATTTACTCATTACTGCTGGTAAGCATTTGTCTTACTGGTGTCGACTGCATGAAAGCATGCGATCTCAATGTCATCTGGATATTACATGAGGCAAGAAATAATTTCTCAGATTTATGATGGATGAAATTCAAGGTATTTATAACCTAAAACAGTCTTTGAAATGACTAAAATCGGCTGTTTCAGATATTTTGAAGTGTTCAGGTAAACCAAAGAGAATCGGCAGTGTATCAGTGAAAGAATTCTTCGGAAGAATTCTTCATTTTTCCTTTATTTCATTTTTAGGTTTGGTATTTTTTTGGTTTAGAATTTCTTGGTTTAGCATGTGTGAATCTTGCTTGCTGGGTAGTTTCGGAATGTGTCCACCTTCAGTGTTAAGGTTCGAATGGGTATGAGGTTTTTGTTGAAGCTGCGATATGATCACCCAGTGTAACTGGGCATCTCATTCTTTACCCACATCAGCGTATTAGAAGACATATCATACTCATTTGAAGCCAATTTATCAAATGAAATAATATTGAGATTCTAAAACAAATTATCAATAAAAACTGAATGTTTACATACCAGATTTCGTCGAAGATTTTTATCCGCTAAACTAGAAAATTATCAGCCAGATCTTAACCGAAAAATGGAAAATTTCGCAATCCCTTAGAAATCTTTGAAAAATCAGTTTGGCCAATGAAAGATCTCTTCTGAAAGGAAGTTACTTTATTTATCATTATGGGTGATTGCTGGGAAGGGGTGATTATGGTGATAAAACTTCAGAACAAATCATTAGTAATACCAGATTTAATCGACTAGACCGAAAGAAATGATTAATTTGGCAACTCCGCTTTCGAGCAAAAAAAGTAATCAGTTTTTCTAGCCGTTGATTATTTTAATTTCATAAAGTCATCCCTAATACCTTCCATACATAAAGTGTAGAATTATGTGTGTAACATTAAAAGATTATATAATGTCTGAAAGAACCACCGAAAATAGCGATTCATTGAAAAATGAAGAAATTTCAAGATGTAATCCAAATTTCTCACATGAATTTTTCTTTCACAAGTATTGATACTACTTTCTTTTCTCTATTATAAATAGTTGATGATTTTCAGGCGATGTGGCACGGGGTGAGATAGAGACACATTTTGAACTAGCAAAAAAGAAAAGCAATTATTTTGCAAATTCCACATAATATTTAGGCCGTATAAAAAATAATTTTCTGTCTTCGAGATTCAGAACTGTTTGTTCAACACAATTACTAATCAGAAAGGTTTGGGTTAGGGTTAAAAAGCGGCCGACCTTAATAGTTTCCTTATTTCAAGTAATGTCATAAATTTATAATAATAGAACAGAACAGAACAGAAACATACTTAAATCGGTACGATAGTTTTTATATGTTTCTTTACGAGTTTTTAATTGATAGGAAATAGAATGTGCACAAGTACGTAAATGAATAAAAATTACCGTCTCAGTACAGATTTAGATGGACTTCAACTGATTGTTATCTGAAATGCTACGGTGATTCTAAAAGAGTTCGAATAGACCTAAATAGAGATAAGCTTTGTTGAGTGGCTGAACTAAAGAAAATTACGAGAAAATGTGTGAAGTGAAATGAAAAAAAAAAAAAAAAAAAAAGAAAGAGGAAGAGAACAAATAAAGAAGAATGGAAACAACGAGGGAGGTGGCGATGTGGAATGAAGGAAGAAAGGAAGGAAAGATCGTGAATAAGAAACTGGGTGCGTGGAGAAAGAAAGGAGGAAAAAGAGGGAGGAAGGAAGGAAGGATGATTGAGGCAAAAATAAACGAAGAAAGGAAAGTTATGAAGAAGACAAGATGGAATATAAAAAGAATGAAGTAGTAAAAGAAGTAAAAATTAAGAAAGAATCTCAGCAAACAAACAAGAAAGTGAGTTGGGAGACAGATATAAAAAGAAAGGAAGAACAAAAGAAAGAAAGAAAGAAAGAAAGAAAGAAAGAAAGAAAGAAAGAAATGAAAGAAGAGAGAAGACATAAAAGGTGTGAAAAAGAAGGGAGGAATGAATGAATGAAGGAAGGAAAGAGTGAACAAAACAACAGAAACAGATTTATTTGAAAAGATTTGAGAAGGAAAAAGTGGAAAAAGAAGGAAAACACGAAGAACGGAGAATAATGAATTGGGGAGGAGCTAAAAAGAGAGAAAATGAAAAAGAAAGATGAGTAGTACAAGGAGGAGAAAGTGGGGAAAACACATGTAAGCACTTGTCGAATCAAGAAATTGTCCCAGATGGCGGGAACGAACTAGCGTGGCGTCTGTGCGGACATGCGAATCTGTAATTGCTGTTAGCACACCCAGCTTAAGTGGGATGAAAATCAGACTCACAAAGGGAGGAGATTTTGCTTCGTTGACACACGAAGAGCATAAGTCCTATCCTTCACTACCACCACCACCACCACTATTATTATTATTATTATTATTATTATTATTATTATTATTATTATTATTATTATTATTATTAATATTGACAACTTTCACACCAGTTGCTTGATGGTCATCATTAAAGACTGAGTGACAGCAAGTCTCCTCAAGTCTCAATCCTTCTTCCTAGCACACCCACAGTCCAGAGCAGATCTGCAGTTTACAGTCTGCCGAAGGCTGAGTGTCAGTAAGTATCCTCAGGTCTCCAGCCCTCTTCTCACTCTTCTCGCATATCACAGCAGCGCTATGATTTGTACTGCTTCAATCGTGCCTTTTTCATGCCTGATTGTTGCCAACGACTGGGGTTGTGTATCTCATATTTCCAGTACCCTCTCCAGTATTCGTGCAGACCACAGTGGTGCTGTGGTCTGCATAGTCTCAAACTTTCCTCTTATCTCCATCTCTCCCTATCTTGTTTTCAGTGTCTTTAACACTGCTCCGAATGTACCTACTATTACTGGTACTATCTTAAATTTCGTGTTGCACACCATCTTCAGCTACTGCACCAGACCCTAGTATTTCACCAGCTTTTCACTCTCCTTCACATTCTACATTGTGATCTGCAGACTTAGTTACGTCTATTATCTAGTCGGTTCTCTTTCTCTTTTCCACGACTAACAAGTCCGGTCTTCTCGCTTGGATCGAATGGTCGATTTGGGTGGCCAAGTCCCACTGTCTTCGGTTTGTGCAGATACCATTAGTCCGCATGGCCGAATCCCAGTCGCTTCTTAGTTCTCATTGAGTAACTGTTGTTACCCTGTCGTGTCCGTTTTTGTACTCCTTCTGGGCTAGTTTTACTAAATTCAGTGGTTATATAGTTCTTATTATCGTCCATCTCTCCACGGAGACGGCGTTGGCTGTTTGGTTTTTTCTATCCTTGCTCAACTTCTTATTGAACCTTTCTGCTTACACCAGAAAAGAATAATGTGACAATAATCTTTTCATACATCCATTAGTAAGCTTGCAACAATTTGACAAATTGTTTCGACCTCCTTACATTTTTCAAGCAATAATGATAATAATAGTAGTAGTAGTAGTAGTAGTAGTAGTAGTAGTAGTAAATTGAACAGCCGACCACGTGATTTTTTAAAATTCATTTATGTGGTCAACTGTTCGATTAGCTACTCGGTAATTCCGGTACCGGACGATATTAGGTTCTTGATATAATATCTCTACAATCACCACACACACACACACACACACACACATATATATATATATATATATATATATATTTATATATATATATATATTTATATATATATGTATGTATATATATATATATATATATATATATATATATATATATATATATATATATAGATATATGCCTACAAGAAACCGCTGCTCACATGACAAGCACAATTTGAGTCTTCGGTGATTGCCATCTTGACTATAATATCAACTCATTGACAGCAGTTTTTATGTTTGCAACCTTTCCAAAAATTATGATGATATTGATATTATCAATAATGCCGATTATGACGATCAATATCAACTAGTTGTATATAAAGCGATTGGGCAATAGTTGTACGCACGTCGCTTGAAATATAAAAGCGAATGTAAGGAGTGACATCCGGCTGACGGCACGCACGTTTAACGTAGCTACATTAAAAGAGTTTTAAACAACCATTAAGTGGACTCTAAAACGAGAACAGCACTTGTTTGATCGTTCGTAATAGAGACGACTTTCGAAGTGCAAATATTGGTTTTCTATTAGAGGAAAAGAGGGGATTTTTTTTCAAAAGCCATTTCAAAGAAAATAACCATAAAAATCTGACATTCAATAGAAATGTAAGAGATTAACGACCGGAAGGCTTTGGGTTCAATTCCAAGATACTGCCTCGGTTTTCAGGCCTGGATTAATAAAGGGGTAAAAAGAGGCAATTGACCTGAGCCCCCTCTATGCTAAAATACTCTGATTGAAAAATTGTTGAGCCAGCCATTATTATTATCTATGGAAACTAAAGAGTAAAGAGCAGCATAGCTATGTTCTCTGTTATTTGTCTTACTAAAAGTCTACTCGGAGATTTGCCGGCGTGTATTACACGTATATATGTATTGATTTCATATATATATTATTATCATAAGTTATTTAAGCTAGGTTTGTATAACTTGCCAGTTCCAATAACATGCAATAAATCACGGAGTCCAACACATTACTGATTTAGTATATTCACCAGCTTGTAAAATCACAAGACGTTTATTTGCCCAAATTTTGAAACTTTGAATTCTTACAAGCGTAGATCTGTCTGGTGTACTGTTTTTATTTATAGATGCCTTTGTTGCACATTTTATAACTGTTTAGACCATTTTCAACACTCTGATTGTTATGATTATTTATTATCATCAGATGTAATTTTGTAACCCAATATTTATTATTTCAACTATTTACCTTCATCTTCATTTTCAGCTGTTTTATTTCTAACTTCGAATCAGGCTGTCATTTCCTACTGCATATATATATATATATATATATATATATATATATATATATATACAGTATATGTGGTACAAATCAGGCTAGCAGCATAACTTAATATGATAATATATCAATAATATAGAGCCACTTCTGATATGTAATCGATTTATTTTACAGAGTGCTCGATACATACAACTTTTCACCCATGAAGTTAAGTTGTTTTAGAGAAGAAGAGGGCAGAAACATGAGCTAGTTTGTGTAGCGAATCCACATTCTACTACACACACACACACACACACACACACATATATATATATATATATATATATATATATATATATATAAACTTATTCTGAAAATATACATGAAATATTCTTGCGCACCCATGGCTGTCAGATCGACTAGATGTAGTTGGAAAAAAGTTATGAAAGTCAGGCACGTTCTTCTTTTTCCCCACTCCCTCATTAACATAGTCATCCAGGCCTGTTTAGTCATCTTCTTTGTTTGCCCCTTCGATTTCGTACGTAATGCGCTCTTAAGCAACCGAAGGCAATATGATTTGTTCTCGTAATTATGAAAACAAGAAGCTCATTATTATTTAGATAACGTGCTTTAATATCATCAACAATCGAAAAACTCCGTCTCTTTTTCGTATTTTTGTATTCTTACAAATTGTTAAAAACGTCATGAATGATATATATATATATATATATATATATATATATATATATATATATATAAATATATATATATATATATATATATATATATAAAGATTGAGTCGGCCATATTGCTTGCAGGTTCACTTCACAATTCATAGATAATGATATATTTACTGTGTGCCCCATAGTATGTTTTCTGGCGGACTTAGTAAGGTCTTATTGAATCAAATGGATATTTTTTCAAAAAAGATTAAATGCTCTCTTCCTTCCTTTTGGGTTTATATTGAAGGAAGGGAAAGAAACAAATGTTTTGATTTTTAGCCCCGTACCTCAAACCGGAAGTCGGACATCCGGTTTAAAGATGGTACCTAAAGCCGGATGGAGTACCTGGACTTCAGACAAGTTCAATCATCTATCTATCTATCTATCTATCTTTTCTAGACAAACACACGCACGCACACACACACACATACACATACATGTACAGATTTTTCCGCTGGTGATTCAGGACATGTCAATGTAAAATCAGTTATGGGTTGAAGCTTTGTCCTCTTCAAGTGGCACAAAAACTAGCATATGCTCATAACGGAACCACCCTATGAAAAAGAAGGATTTTCCATTCATACGTATCCATTATGGACCTTGGGAATAATTCTCAGCATCCTTCGAACTGGAAACGCCAAAATTAACTCGTTTTGAAAACACTTTCTGAGGCCACCAAAGGTCATAGCCATCTATTTTATGTTCTTCCATGGGTCAAGTTACCTTGGCACACAAATTTTCAGTCCTCATGTTGCAGCTGCGAAAATGCCCACATGGACCTTACCGTTAGAAAGGTTATCTCTACCTATCTCAACCTATCCTATGTTCATCAAAGTTTCTGCTTGTTTGGTGCAACCTTAGAAGAGAAAATCTTCATATTTACAGTATTATATATATATATATATATATATATATATATATATATATATATATATATATATATATATATATATATATATAGAGAGAGAGAGAGAGAGAGAGAGAGAGAGAGAGAGAAAGTTCTGTAATTTTTCTACAGTAAAACTCATGTAAAACCGTACGCTAGACTGGGCTAAACTTAATAAACATTTAAATGATAGGTACATTGAATATCAATGGTTAAAAGTGGACTTGCAAAATTTTCTTAGACAATCACAATTTTCTCCAACACTGATATTGATAATTGAAGTCGCCATTTCATTTCACATTTTGATTTAATGTATACATGAAGAACCAGACTGTTCTTTTCCTACTTGTAACTGACAGCAAACAGATATTATTTTTAGGTATCAGCTAGAGGAAAAAATGAATCAAAAGCACTTTTGAAGAAAGAGGAAAAATATACTTGTATACAACCCTAACTTTTCTTCATTATTCTGACTTGGATCAGGATATTCTTTGAAATTAATATCTCCGTTGACCGCTGGGTGGCGCGGCTTCCTGTCTATTCTGTTAGCTTTGGCAAAGACGCCACTGGCAGTAGACGTAATAAACTTCAAGGGAAAAATAATGATTAAAAAACAGAGATCTCAAATAATGTATAGTGAGCGGTCTTTAAGAATAATTCGGAAGAGCAAGAAACACAAATCTTTCGTTACTCTGGTGTATCAGTGGGAGTCGGAATGTTCGCATTCATTTGATTACCCACCTTTTTTTGCACATACATACGCATATATGAATGTTCGTATATATTCTTCATCTATCGGTAAATATATATTTTATTCTGTTGATGAACACCTACAATATAAAATTGATATTCATCTGTCTGCGTATATATGTGTAGAAAAAATATACATAAACGTATATAAACACATACACGTGTATGCATGCTGACACACACATATATATATATCACCCTATTTTTCTCTCACACATGTACGGGCAACTCCAAGGTATTCAGTACATATTTCTAGGCACCGGGCGCACTTACAAATATATATATCTTTTTGTATATATGTGTAAATATACGCGCACACTTGACTCTTTTTCTCATTTACACAAAACGGGAGGGACCAGAATCTTCTCCGATTTACAAATTATCATGTATAAACTATTTTGCTTGCAGTGAGTGCATTTATTGTAATTTTCAACAGCTCAATGAACTGATAACAGATTAATTGATATTGCGTCTTTAATTAACCGATGTTAGGTCCTCATTGGCTGTTTCTTGCGTTTGAGGTTTTGTAATCTTTCGCTCTGTACATTGGAGATACGCTGCTTTTATACTATACAGCCTTACAATGAAACTGGCCATCCGACATATGTGGTGTCCTGATTCTAAATCAAGAGATCCCAACCCTGGGTACATGTACCTCTTGAGGTATATTAGCACTTTTCAAACGTCCTTGGTATCTGAAAGTGTAACCATGATTTACCCAGTTGCACAACACAACAACCTCGTTACAAGATAACTGATAAATGAAACCAAAGAGTCAATCTTTTCTCTTTCTATCTTTCATCTTACTAAGTTGCTTACAGCTGCACACACGAATACACACGCGCAACACACACACACACACACACACACACACACACACACACACACACTCATCTATATTGCAAATCTCAAAACACCTGACAATGATCTTCGATGTGAATTTGCCTAAGTTTCCCCTCGTATTGATGAACTTGTTGCCCCCCAAAAAACTTACTCGACCATCTCAAAATCAAAAACTGACGTATCCAAAGAATTAATCACTGCATATCTTATGAAGCTGGAAGAAGAACTCGGAGGATACCGAATCTGCAATACTGTAGTTTGCTAAATTCTCAGCCCTCAAGCAAAGTCTTGGTATTTTTCATGGGCTGCATTTGCTATTTTTTCATGGACTGCATTTGCTATTTTTTCATGGGCTGCATTTTTTATTTTTTATTCTACACCATAAACTCTTTTGGGATTGTTTGCCGAAGATTTGAAAATACATTATTATTATTATTATTATTATTATTATTATTATTATTATTATTATTATTATTATTATTGTTATTATTATTATTATTATTATTATTATTATTATTATGATGATGATGATGATGATGATGATAATAATATCACCGTCAAGTGGTCTCGCCAGTCGCAACTGATGGTGTACACCCTCTGCTGTTAATCTAGTCAAATATTCCAACACGCTTTCTGTTTAGATCAAGTGACTGAGACGAGATAATATCTTCCCCAACAAACAAATTAAAGTGCTATGCCAATAACTTCATTTAAACACTCATAAAATAGACGTTCATTGAGATCCTTAACCTGATGGGCTTCTTCTGCTTATAACCCTGCCAGGAGATTTTTGAGATCCTATCCGAAAGGGTTACTTATTCAGTTGGGTCCTTAGCAAGTCTTCCTCTGAAGGAAATTATTAGGTCATGAGGAAGAGGAAAGCATCCATAATTTACCTTGATGGCAACAAATGGCAGACTACTTGATGACACTTGACCATGGAATCGTCAATACGGAGCCTAACAAGAAAGATGATTTAGTGAACGACGAAACCAAATGTTCACATAAAAAGTGTCGTACTCATTGAAAAACTATTTATACTATATTAATTGTTACATATATATGAATGAAGTCCATATTCCTCTTCAATCTGCTCATCCAGTAATTCTCCCCTTTTCATCTTAATCTAGATAAAGAGCGTTCACATCCTTTGCTGTCACACACGTGTGCGTGCACAAACACTCATACACATATTTCCACACACATGAGCAAACACACGCCCCTTGCAACATATATATATATATATATATATATATATATATATATATATATATATACATTGGGAGAGAGACATAGATGTACTACGCTGAAATTTAATGAATTTGGCCATGAAAAAAATTACATATCCCAACACCTATATTCCGTCTCTTTCGAAATAGTCCATTTGAATAGGTATACAGCGACTTCACAAAGGGTACGTCAGCGGTAACAGTCCTTATTACATTCGGTTCAAGCGTGCTGTTCGAATTCCCCAAACTTATGGTGTCGCCTCGCTTGTATTAAAACCTTTAGTGCAGCAATTTAAACTCGAGATGATGCCAGCATACGGGGTTACATTGGGGTGAGAACCCCTAGTATCTCTCACTGTGCTATATTCCCTGACCTGTAGCGACCCCCACACATACGTTCATTTGAAATTATGTAATCGTTAGAATACCCTGGGTGGCTTAGTGGGTGTCGAGGCCAAAGGTGAACGCTGGCTTCGAAACTAGAGGTCGAAAGATCTTCGTTAAAGGCCGCTCCAAATAATGTCGCCGGCTTGACATATTTCAGACCCTTCCAATCCATTACCCCCTTTTCTGAGATCAAACTGCATGATCTAATATAATCATTCTTGAACTGTTTAGACTTTCAGAGTGGCGGGGTAAGAGGTATCAGGTTTATATTTGATTTCCAAGTAAGGTCTCTTTAGCCGACACTATCTTTCGTGTACTAGATAATCAGTTTTTCGCTGCGGATAATGCATATTCAAAAAAAGTTTTAGACAGATGGTTCGGGTACTTTGTAATTCTTTCCTATGAAATACTCTTTCAGGTCGGATTGACTTACCTTTTCAAGTTCTTAAAATTGCAGTTTCAGGGTTACTTGACGTAGAGTAATGCTTTGTGTGCTAAAGTGACAAGACAATAAATATCTAGTCCAATATATATCCAGCCAATATGCTAAGTAGGCTGATGGCTTGAGTGAATGGTACTTTGTAATTCTTTCTTATAAACATACTACTCTTTCATGTCGGTTTGATTTACTCTTTCAAGTTCTTCTAATCTAACCTAGTTATGAGTTACTTGACGTTGAGTAATGTTTAGTACGTTAAAGTGGCACTATTCAGCAAATAGCTAGTCAAATATATATCCAGCCAATATGGTAGATATAACACTTCCCGAATAGCGATTGTTGATGCAGTAGTCTCGTACATTGTTGCCGAGTATGGCTTGTTATTTATAGCTGAATATGTCTTAAAAATAGCTAAACTCTATAGCCAAAATGTTATTTAAAGATCACTTATCAAATGAAATGATTACTAAGACTTCAGAACAAATTTATAATGAAAATAGTACATATACTTCTATCAAACTTACTATATTGGTTCAGTCAGATATAGCTGGAAATTGCTTATTTGGCTAACCTGGTCTCGCAAGAAATTCTTCATGTGTACTCTATGAATGATGCTCCACGCTGAAGTTTTCATCGACCAAGATTTATCTCTGTTGTGTGAACACTTTGCTCAGTAAAATTATATTAGCTTGTCCCTCATTGGACGTCCTATAGATTTTCATGCGAGAATTTTCATAATCTGGTACATGAAATGTTCGTTTTTATATAAATAAACAATAAAAATACAAAATCTAAATATTACTCATTTCGAACAACAGCGATGATAGTATCCTAGTTCTATGAAATTATTCGAATATAGTGGTCACAAATTCAGTGAAAGCACTGATTATGGCTCACCTATTATTGAACCTTCTATCACAGATGTTCGAAATGCTTGAATAAACGATTACCGGTAGAGAAGTTGTCGAGCGAATATGGAAGATGCTGCAAGACTTCATATTCCAATTATCGAAGCTTAAACATGGCTGTGAGATGTTGGGGATTTTGTATTATCATGGAATATTTCATTTTCAGTTCATTTTCTCAACTCTCTAAACTTGAAAACTGATCGAACTTCTTGGGTAGTTACTATCGCTTCGAAATAATGTGATATGGCCGCTGTTGTACTTCTAAAGTCTCCAGAAAGTGTTCGAACCCTTCACCATTTGTCGTTGGCCACTGCTGTCAAAAATTCTCCATTAGGTTTGGGTCTCCTTCGGGGTTTATTTCTAGACCTGCACATATTGAACCAACGCTGAACGATTCGAATTGTTGTAATGTCCATTCCAAATCCTTTGTTGAGGTTATCAGTAGCTAGAGCAGCATTATGTCCTAATTTGAATTCGTACTTGAAAACTGATCGAACTTCTTGGGTAGTTGCCATTGCTTTTTAAAGATTAAAAAAAACAATGATAACGAAATATATCTATTTACGTTGAATCTGCGACAAATATGATTACATTAGTAAATCTTTTACTTTCACTTTCACTTTTAGCATTCCTATGGTGTTGAAAGAGGCATTTCATGTGTTACAACTAATATTAAAGGTTTTTGGGGGGATATAAACCATTGGTTTATAACACATTTTATTCGTCTTTTGCTTTTATTTTCCAAATTATTATCATGGCATTTAAATCTAGTTGTCAGCCGAGAATTATGAAATCGTTTTGTTCTCCCATACTCTCGAAGTATTTTTGTAAGTATTCATTTTCTGAGAGGAATCTGCTATCCTTGAACAATTCTCCAAATGCCTGTCTGAATGTGACAGAGTAACTCAAGAACAACAGATATTCCGATGAAAATTGATTTGTATTAATGAAACACCAAGGCATGTTTTCAGCATATTAGTTTTTGAAAGTTCTAAAAAAGAAATTATATTTTTGGGTCTTCATTCATGCTTACACCGATAACAATGATCTTATTTCAATTGATCTATCTTACTATAACCCATCTTTCTTTTGTGAAATTCCCCCAGATATTTTGAATGAGTGTGACCCAAGAGTTCATGACGATTATGATTTCCGAATAAGGCACAATTAGATTAATACATCGTTCAAATCCATTTAGGTCTTCCACGGGAAGGGTTTTCAGCTAGTGATAGGAAACAAGAGACTACATATCGCGAAAGAACGTCAGACCGTCAAGTAATCAATCCTCTGTTTCAAGCAATGAGCCAAATCTGCAATCGTTTGATAGAAGATTAGCCGAGCGATCTGGGGGATCAGCTGAGTCGATCAAGAAGCCAAATGGTGGATCAGCAGAAGGTTTTCAGTTGAGAAATTTTGGACAATCTGTCTGCAGTGAACCGCAACGCGTCAGTCAGAAGTTGAACTTGATATTACCCGAAAAGATTGAACTGATAAAACAAAATCAAAAAATAAATAAAGTCAATAGATCATCAAGTTACTTGCTATGTTCGTGAGCTTCTTTGACGTGTCATGTCCCACCTACCATCTCTCTGTATTTTCTTCTCGATATTCTCCCATTTTCTTTCCTTTTTCGCCTTCACCTGCCCATATCTGTACATACTCTTTACATAACTCCCTTTGAACGCATTATGTACTGTAAATGAATGTGTATACGTATCAGTCATTTCAAACCTATGCATCAGTCTATTAGCCGACGTATATCTTTCTTTTATACTCTCTCTCTCATACTCTCTCTCTCTGTCTCATACTCATTTAATGCATAAATCCCTCTCCTCATATATATATATATATATATATATATATATATATATATATATATATATATATTTATTTATTTATATATATATATATATATATATATATTTATTTATTTATATATATATATATATATATATATATATATATATATATATATATATATATATATATATATATATATATAGTATAATGTTAGATTTATGTGATGAATATTTACCACTTGATTGAGAGCAGGAAGAAGATTACGTTGAAAAATGAATATTTGTTGTGTAAGATGGATGCTTACTTTTAACATTGATGTACTTATACACTCATACACACGGGCACACACACACACACACACACACACACACACACACACACATATATATATATATATATATATATATATATATATATATATATATATATATATGCGTTTGTGTGTGTGCTCGTGTGCACAGAGAGACTTACATTAAGAGAATTGATTATAAAATCTCGTAATATACATTGATATCCCTGGGGACTTGACAAATATTTTTGCTCAGCTATCCACTTTATTAACTACTATCCCTACCTAAGAGTCACTGACCACTTGGCTACAGACATGAGTACTTATGTGCATATGTGTGATTGAGGTAATGATTACCTTTTTTGGTATTTGTCTTGCAAGTTTTTCTAGTGGAATTGATCCTGAATGCGTGGCTGTGTGCTAGATGTACTTTGTAAACATTTATTTATTAGACAACCAAATAAAGTACATTTGTAAGTATATTTATACCAAATACTTCAATGTATGCCCATTACGTAAACGTCATTATAATGTCTGTCCCAGTGTCATGGTAGCTCAGTTAAGTTAATTACTAATGAATGAGCACTTCCTCCCAAACGTCTCTCTCCTCAATATTTTCAAAGCTATTCGTTCCCCGTTTCCTTTGGACCACCAATAAGACTGGAAACTGTGCCATATGATTATATATTGTTACATCAAGGATGTATTAAAGGCAAAGCACTGTTAGAAAAAAAAACTTCGTATTCAGTAGTTGTGACCCAGAAATGCTATTTATGAAAATCTCAGCAAAAAGCATTGAAAGTGTTAAAATAGCTGAATCGTGCTTTTGGGGGAATGACAGTCGTATATGCGCATTTGAGTTTTTATTTTTTATTTATTTTTTTTTGTTTGTTTTTAATTTTAACGGTTTCCCTTACGCTGGCTACGGCATCGACTGTCCCTGTTTTGAGCTCCACATATCACATCACAATTCATTCCGCCCGTTTGCATTATGCATATTATACTTTGAGGCGGCAAACACCTGAAGTGGTGTCACTCACTTCAACTTCTGCTATTTTACCCATAGCTAGAGGAAGATTGATTCATGCCATTTCCAAGAGCATTAGCATGGGGTGAAAATAAACAGACCCAGTCGGAGTTCGAACTCAGCCCACGAAGATTTTGGAAGTTTTTTTTTTGCGATTATATGATCCTTAGACAGCGGGGCCATAATACACATTAATAACCCCAGCCTGGTGATGAAGTTTTATGGTAAAATACGATGAGTGCACAGCTGTCCCAACCCTTTGAACTATGTGTTTGCATCCTATGGTCCACCGTAGTGGCACGCACAGGAGCAAGACCCTAAGGTCGTAGGTTTGACAGGTGTTTCCTTTTCGTGGCAGATGCCAGAGCTAGCTATGGAAGTCTACCGCCCCTTCGCGGGAGTATTCCAACAGTATGGCTGACCTGAGCAGCATAAGTATATGAAGTGCAAATAACCTCCCTTGAATCAGGTCTAAGGGTTTACGAAAACCAATTTGACGACGTGTCAAGTACCTTGTAATAGTCTGGTGTGTTGGTTTAATAACTACGTTTTGTTTTATCAAAGGATAAGAGAACTTGGCAATAAAAGTAGTTGTATTGAAAGATCAGATTGGAAAGACGTGGAAGGATAATAAACAAGGATAGAAAGTAAGAACCAAAGTGAAAAAATGAGAAAAGTCAGAAAGGAAGTTAACGAAGAAGTCGAAATAAGAGGAAAAGGAGGCGAGAAAGTAAGCAAAGAAAGAATGTAAGAGAAAGGAAATGAAATAGAGAAAAAGATGGAACAAAACTGGCTGCTGTTGGGTCGAACTCCATTCCAACTTCTATTCCAACAGAGAATGATTGCTTCAACTTCTGTATTGTATATATGATAGATTGAACATCATTAATATATAGATATAATTTTGTATAAATGTATTTATTTATTAGAATGAAATGAGCACATGCGTATCAGTACCGTTGATACTTGAGACTTGTCAATCCAGTTCAAATCACGAATGGGAATGTAAATTTTACGTATCGGATTACTCTCCTAATTTCGGTGAGGATTGTTCTTGTTGTGAACTCAAGAGTTTGACAATTCAAGACAAAAGAAAGTAAAGTGAGAATGAAAAGGTACAAAGTAACGTTGTTTCCCGTGTCATAAAGTACACGAGGCAATGATTTTGTCTCAATTTCTCAAACGATCCATAGAGGCCCAATCATTCTTGGTGGCAATTGTGGGGTCTTACAGAGCCAGGATACTAGTCTGACGCTCGGGATGTACTGCCTTGCTGGGCTATAGGGTTCGAACTGACCTGCTATTTACCCATACCTGAGGGAAGAAGTGAATATGCGCCTCTCCCAAGGGAAGTGATGCGAAATGAACGCGAACAGTCGCAGAAAGGATTTGGACTTGTTTCGCATATTCCATTCCCAATAATGGTTACTGTTAAGCCACATACACGCCCTGATGAAAAGAAAGAAGGAATGTTGAGAACAAAATATAGTCGTAGAAAAGACAAATGAAATGAAGTCAAGTGGCAAGGATGATAGGTATAAAAGAAGGAAGACGGGAGTAATGAAAAAGAGAGACGGGGTGGTATTTTTTTTATTCGAGTCACTCCCTGCCACACGTTAATTGAATATATTGCAAGAAATTTTTATTTTATTCAAACTGCGGTATGGATAAATTTTGCGTCGGAATATCTCATTAACGTTTGGCAGGGATAGGTTTTGCGTCGAAATATTTAATTCACATGTGTTTGGGATCGAAATATTTTAATAATGCATGACAAAGAATGGCAGGATGTGGCAGGGATAAAAAGTCAGTCCGAGAAATTAGACTTGGAGAAAGATATAAAGAGAATGATAAGAAATAGACAGGATAGTGAATACGGTGAAATAGAGAAAAAGAAACAGAACTGCGAGTGAAAAAGTAATGGAAAAAGAAAATGAAAATAATATGTATGAATGAACGAAGAATTGAAATTATGGAGATGAGATGATATAGAAATGAACTTCTGATAGTCACTATCTTTCGTGACCCAGTCGGTGAGTGCGGCAAGACGTTAACTTGGTCTCTTTTCACCATCGATGCGTATGAGTTCGAGTCTCACCGACAGCTTATTCGTTAATTCTGATGCGTGCTTTTCACTCACAGCCGAACGAAGCCAGTCTGACTGAAGTTGCGATGAAAAGCGACTGAAAGTCAAGTGTAAATAGTTGAGTAAATAATGGTTTACAACACTTCATATAATGAAATGATTACAGAGATGGAAAGATTGGAAATGAGAAAGGGGGTCGAAAACAAATGAAAAATGATTTGTCAACGTTTTTTTGACAGCATGCCGTGTTGGGGGTGATCATTTGAGAAATGGGTTGATCAATGAATAAGCCGATTCACCTACCTTTTGTTGTGCAATGATCACTAAAAAAAAGTCTGAATTGAGAAAAAAGAAAAAAAAAACAACAAAAAAAAACCAAAACGAGCGTGAATAATGCCGGATACAAGCAAACGGGTCGATTTAGCATAAACTTACATTTTAGATCAGAATCCCCGTCCATTAAAACCCATTTAGGGAGGATTTTTCGAAAAAGAAATGCTTCTTCTAGACGTAATGAAGAGTAAATGTTTGAATTTTCAGCCCTGTAGCTCGATTGGTGCGGCCTGGATGCATGATACATAGCCGGACAGACCAACTAAAAAACTGAAGAAACTAATGATTGACAGTTTTGGTTGACGATTTCTGACAAAAGACGGGATAATACGAAAGAGGATGGGATAAAGGTTCTGAAGAAACTTTGTAACTAGAATGTAAAACGGGGGTAGTTATATCATGAGGAAATGGCGTACATACACAAGGTATATGCGTGACGTTGAAAACGAAATAGAAATTGTAGAAGCCGTTGGCTCGTATGGAGTTGCGTGATGTATGTGCAATATATCTGATACATGAGTGTGATAATTTCCCGATGTATGTGTGCGATATCGTACACGCATGCACTTGAAAACAATTTCAGAATATTTAAAACTGCTACGTCAGCGCTGATTTATAATACCAACAAAGGCTATCCCAAGTTTGTTCCTTAATAAGACAAAAGAGAACACACACGCGAACGAACATGGACATGGATAGGCGGGAAGAGGTAGAGGGAGGAGGCCAAGCGACAAATAGTTCTAGTCACTGACATGCCACAACTTGAGGGCAACAATTTTGAGGATTACAATTTTTTTCGCACAGACAGAAGCAAAAAAAAAAAAAGAACAATGACACTAATAGTCAGCATTGTGATGAGACTGTCATTGTGATAGACTGGTCTCTCATATATATATATATATATATATATATATACATACATACATACATATATATATATATATATATATATATATATATATATATATATATATATATATATATATATATATATATATATATATATATATATGAGAATAATCGAGGTGAGAATTTGAAGTGAAAACGGATATTGGGGCATTTGCAATCCCACCAGACCCATTTTCTTTAATTGTATATCCTATTAACATTATCTAGGACAAATGATATATTGACCGAGATTATTTCAAATAGCTGTCTTTTTTCTCTCAAGACTATTTTATTTAATTTTAATTTAGGAAAAAGTCTCATTCACTTCTGACCTTTTAAAAGGGGTCCCCTCATTTTGAATCCCTTGAAGAATTATGCATAAATATATGAAATAATAAGATATGTATATAGACGGAAAGTAAGTTTCACTTCGGCCTTATAGTAACATTATAAATTGAACCTCCCTCTGAAACCTTTCGAAAATATTTTGTTTCACCCCCACTACCTGGTCAATTGAGTGGGTATGCAAAATTTAGTCGGGCTGCACCTATGTTTAGGAACTTTTTATAGCTTGATATACAGACATATCTCACCTCTTTCATATTCTTCCTTTTTCCTACCTCCTAATTTTCTTGCCTCCTTCTCCACATATATTTCTCCCTCTCTCTCTTCCTCGCTATCTATCTATCTATCTATCTATCTATCTATCTATCTATCTATCTATCTCCATTCTTTTTTCTTATCTTTCTCTACCTTTTCTCTTTATCTTTGGTTCAATCTTAGGATGAAATCTATTTTC
>OY735227.1:24909988-24947488 GCA_963457665.1 Thysanoteuthis rhombus | reverse complement strand
TATATATATATATATATATATATATATATATATATATTCACACAACGGGTGGATTACGTAGTTCGCAACCTGACAGGGGACTATGAGCTGAATTTTTATCTGAAATCATGACTATAATTTTTCATCCATGGGATCAATATTTTCCACTGAATATATTGCATGAGCTAGGAAGGAGATTATGTTGAAAAATGAATATTTCCATGAAGAATGAATGTTTTTTTATCATTAGGCAACGGACTTATTACTGTACCAATGTGAATGTGAGTGTGTTTGAATGAATATACCCCGAATAATGATTGCTTGATCTACTTTACCTGGCAACGTAATGACGGCATAGTTATAGAAATGGACAATGTTTTGCCCCTTGGCCACCAACCTCCTCAGATATCAGCCCCACTTAGCACTTGTGTGATGTATTGGACCGACAATTTCACACATCCGGAAAGTTTGATGGTCAGGGCAACACATTGCCCATTTATATGGCCATGTCGCCAGTACGTTGCCAGGTAAAACAGATCCCGTAATTATTATTCAGGATAAATTCATTCAAACACACACAGAAGAACATCCACCCCATAGCTTACAGTAGATAAATAACCTGCTATTAACATCTTAGCTTACAAAGGAAATCTTTGAAGGTCATGTCTAGTTCATGCCTGATAAGGTAAGAGCTGTTCCACGGGCACATGAAGAGCCAACACCGTATTGAGCCGGTGGTCATAACGTTTTTGCTCATTTAGGAATGTTCTTTTCTCTCTCTCTCTCTCTCTCTCTCTCTCTCTCTCTCTCTCTCTATATATATATATATATATATATATATATATATATATATATATATATATATATATATATATTTACGTATAAAGAATGCATCTGATAGAGAGATTATGAATTGCGTTATACGATATAAAAACTCTCATTTAAAATAAAGACAGCGTAAATAGAATAAACCATTAAAGAAAATGGGAATCGAACCTGTGACCAATAGGGAAGCAGCTTCAACGAAGCGCTGCTCTTACCATTGTGCTGAACAGCTACAAGTAATGCAAAGGTCCTAGTGACTGTTCACTCCGAATTCTCGTCTTGTTTATTCTTGGCCTATTCGTTTCTTTCAACGCAACAGTTATGTATACGTAACTCGAGAATCGCGAAGAAGCGGGAGGATTCCGTGTGTATATAATTATACTACTGCTATTTTTTCGTAAATATTGAGCATTTTCACCATAAACAAATCATATATATATTTGTGTGTACATACATGCAAATATATATCTATGTATATATACATAGACATACACACACATATATATGCTTATGTATAGATATATACGTGCATATATATACGTATATGTATATACCTATATATCTATCTATCTATCTATATATAAATATATATATATATATATATATATATACGTGCATATGTATATATATATACATGCAAATATATTTGTATGCATATATACATATACATATATACATACACACACATATATATGCGTATATACATGCATATATACATGTATGTATATATACATAGACACACACACATACACATATATATGCGTATATATAGATATATACGTGCATATATACATATATATATATACGTGCATATATATATACATGCATATATGCATATGTATACGAACACATATATATGTGCATATATATACATATATATATATATATACACACACACGCAAACACACACACACACACACACACACACACACACACATATATATATATATATATACATAAATTTATGTGTTTGCAAATAATTATTTTTCAGGTTGTATGTTCCATGGAAAGAAATACATCAGCGGAACTAATTGGACGGATCCAGCAGATCCTTGCCTCACGTATTCCTGTCGGGTAAGTTTATCTCAAATTTTGACTTGTTCAATTCTCATTCAAATTATTATTTCTATTGCTGGTTTTTCTCACCGGTTGCAAGACAATATTGGTTGCGAAATAATTCAAAGAGAGCTTCTCCAGGAGAAAATCAGAAAGAAACTTGAGTTTATCAAAACAAAACGAAGAACTAAAAAGCACCCGGAGAGAGCAAACCTCTGCCAACGCTGCACACTTAGTTAATCGAAAAAGAATCCTGGATCCGTCCAAAACTTGAATCACTTTTTGGTCCACAACCTACCATTCCACGAAAAAAGTTTTAGATATAATGTGTGGACAGACATGAGCGAGTACATGAATGTTTAGATGTATCAAAAAAATCCCAAAACGTCTTGAACAATTTCCTGGATCCTCCTCAAGATTTAATCAGTTCTTCCTAACCATCTTGAAAACTTTTAGAGATATCGTGTGGACATACATATAAACAAACAGAGGGGAAGACACGGGGTAATATATCTCTAGATTTGTTGGTGGCGCTAACCGAGTAACAAGTAAGGCTTGACCTTGCTCTCTTCTTTTAATATTCGCTATTCGAGTTTGTCACTTTGACCAGTTGGTCATCAGATGGTTCAATTGTTATATCTTGACATCACTGATTTTTTGCTCTCCTTTGGCTACTGTTTTTGTTGCAAATAGTGTGGTTTTCTGGTTCACGTGAAATTACAATTTAAAACTTGATACAGGTATGCCACTGATTAATTGTAAAATAATTTTATTGCAATCGTACAGTAAAATCATTTACGGTGTAAATACATCGAAAAATCATTTTCAATGCATCTCCATTGTAAAGATATTTACCATGCATTCCTAAAGTAGAAATCATTTTCAATAAATTTATCTCTCTGTCTTCATTACTTGCTATGTCACTATAAATGTAATGAATTAACTGAATGAAAGTTTTGGCGTGTTGGGTTTGTTTTTCTCGTTTTGTAAATTCTACCTGTGAAAATATGGTTTGCATGAACAGTTCGTATAGATATAACTTTCCAGCTCATCGACATCTTTGTGAGTCATGCAGCATCAATCACAACTTCCTCTGCAGGAGACTGTTTTTTCCCTTTCTCTCTCCCATCCTGCTCCTTTCTTTTCCCTATTTATTTGCACAGTTTGTTTTTTCTCACTGGAAGAACTAAAAAGCACTCGGAGAGCACGTTTTTCTACTAACGCCATCGTCAAGGGTAATAATTGTACTTGGATCCGCCCCAAAATTTAATCATTTTTTCCGTAGCCAATTGTCCATCCTACTGCAGAATTTAATTGAATCTTTTGGAGATATCGCGTTTACAGACCTGGGTGTATACATAAATGTATTTTTTTTAACTGAAAAATGTCTCTAAATCAAGAAAGAAATTCCTGGATCCGCCACAAAATTCAATCACTTACTTACCTACCCCATTGTCAACCCTTCTACGAAATTTCATTAAAATCCATTGAGCACTTCCGAAGAAGCTGTTTGAATAGATGGGATGACAGCCAGACCCGACTGAATGCAGATACTGTTCCAACTTCGTTGTTCGAGGTTATGATAAAACATGTGAACGATATATTTATTATCAGCATGGCAATTCTTTTTCAGCATTTTGTAAGAAATTGCTAATGAGATATCGGGATGTAGCGTTTCTTGCACACCCGCTGTGAGCCAAAAAAAAGCAACTAATGGAGAAACAGCTTTATTTTTCAGCTTAACACTGCACTTAATTGCGTCGCTTGGGTAAATATTCTCATCTCATTGAGTCTAATAAAGATCTGGGGCCAAACGGAGTCAATCTTTCGATTCCATTTAATGAAGGTTTGTGTTGAAAAGATTAAGAAGAAAAAAAAAACCACCTAGTTGAAGTGTAGGAGCAACAAGCCCTGGGAGGCGTTCGTTTCTCGCCGACTTCTGGCGCGACGGGCATGTGTAAAAAGCGGACCGGCTCGTCGGAACGGCAGAAACGTGAGTTGCGCGCTACATCAAAGACTTGCTTCTCATGTTGAGGTCCTTCAGGGTTAATGTTTAGGGCGCCGTGAGTCGACAGTAATGGAGTGCCCTGAGGATGGATTTTGTTCTAGCGCTGGTAAATGAGGAATTGGTGAAAAAGAAGAAGCAAGATCCAATAAAGAGTTGGCTCCACGGCTCAAGGTGTCATTACACGCTATTATTCACTTGTGAATCTCTTTTTACGCACACGCGTGTGAGAAAGAGCACACACGCACACGCCCTTTCGCCTCTACCCTTTCAGAGATAATCATTCCATCGAGCGAGTAATTTGTATCTATCTATCCCAGTTTGTTCACATCAATCTATCTATCTCGTCTATTCGTTGGTAACCGTCAATCAATACTGCCACCAAAACTATCAACGTAGGGTTCTTCAGTTTTTAAGCTGGTCTGGCTGGCTATGTACGTATGTATTTATATACAATGCGTACAGATAACACCAATGGAGCTACAGGGCTGAAAATTTGGACATTTATTCCATGTAAAAAAAAACAACTTTTTAAAAAATCTCCCAAATAGGCCCTTAGTAGGGTTCTATTTGCTATGTAAGTTATGCAAAATTTATCACTTATTTTGTATCTGACAGCGTTCACACTTTTTTTTTATTAGAGTTTTTTAATTGATCACCCGTCAACGTTTTTTTTTATTGAGTGACTGACCAGACCTGTCTTAATCTGTTTTTTTTTCTAACTATCGATTCGCATTTCTTCTCTGTACCAAGAGGAATTAGTCGTTGGTGAAATAATTTTTAAGCCGTTGAAAGAGAATTCGAAAATTTATTGTGTACTTTTCTAATGCAGCCTTGAGCCAGACTAAGATTAGAAATTAACAATGTATTCCTACCAATTGGCTTTCTTTTTATCATTATTTCTGAATTCATTCTTCTTCGTGCCTTGGGAAATTAAGAAATATTTTATCAAACTTCCAAGGACTGAAAATAAATCCAGAGCCCCAGAATGAGATGGAGAACTTGTCAAAGAATTTAATGGATGATTCTTTCGTATATTTGCCATCATTATTATTATTATTATTATTATTATTATTATTATTATCATTATTATCATCATCATCATCATCATCATCATCTTCTTCTTCTTCTTCTTCTTCTTCTTCTTCTTCTTCTTCTTCTTCTTCTTCTTCTTCTTCTTCTTCTTTGTAGTCTGAATATATCTATTTTGTTTTGGGCTTCTTCCGCTCCGCCTCATCTTCTCTTCCAGAACTATTTTTCTTCTCACCCTCCTACTGAATTCTTTCGTGTCACTCTTCTCTTTTTTCTTTGTTCCTTTTTGTCTTCTTCTTCAGATTATCTCCCCCCGTCTCTTCTTCTATCCGTATGTTAAGTGTGTGGATCTTTATCCCAAGCAATCTTCGCTTCCTCTTACCAGAAACCAAATGGCTAGAATGATCGGGAAAGTGATAGAGCGTCTTGTCAAATGTTTGGCATGACTCGTGTACGCATGTCAAAATGGTAAATTCTCTATTAGACACTAAAGATGGCGGTCGAGATGAGTAGAGAAGAGATGGCGAGCAGGGACAGTGAAGGAAAACAAAACCCTTTTTTTTGTCACATATATCTCCTCGATCTCTCCATCTCTCTCCGTCGGTCCAGATACCACATATATACACTCATCTACACACAAGCGCGAGGGTGAACGTTACCTCAAATTCTCTTCCCTTCTCCTGACTGCTCACACTTTCTATCTTTTAATTTTCACACAAATACACACACACACACACACACACAAACAAACACACACACACACGGTAGCACACACATACACACAAGCGATGAATGATGTTTATAATGAAACTAAAGCTTACCTGTTATCACTAAAACTCAACATATTTAACTACGGCTTAAGGCAATGCTTCTATGATCTTGTGAATAATTCACCCAAGGGTGAATGAAAACTTTACTTACTCAGATATTCATATTTTACTATACCTCTTCCGTGGTAAACATGCACAATTAGAAAATATCATTTCTAAGAACCCAATTCTAAGTTCTAAGACTGCTGTCATGTAAACTAGAAAAATTGGCCATTTTCTTGCTAATTTTTTGTTGCTACACCCCAATATCTCATTAGCGATTTTGCACAGAATGCCGAAGAAGCATTGTCTCGGTGGAAATAAATACATCGTTCACATGCTTTATTATTTCTTTATGTGTTATCAGGATACAAACAAACTTGAAAAATATAGTCCGTTGAGAAAAGAGCAAATTTATATTCTTTGCTCATTCATGATACAAAATCAATTGTGTATTAAATAATGCAATAAGGAAGAATAAGACGAAAATTATAAGGAAATTTAATCGTAGGTGAATGATTTTCTGTGATAAAGATTTGAGAATGAATGACACTGAAACAGATTGAGAAGCACTGAATTAGGATACCCAACTAATCGCATTGAATTTGTTCACTTTTTTCAGATAGATGGAATACTCACATAGTTGTTTGAATAATTATTTTCTTTCATGAATACATGTGCACCCTAATACAAGAAAAAGATTGGAGCGATTAATAGTACCATTCAATAGAATGTTGATAGTTATGAATTTAATCTTCATTCAACGCTCTATTATTGTGACCATGTGCCAGATTAGGCTAAGAGCAATATATATCTTCAAAATGTTGTTCGTTGTGGAGTGATGGTTAGAAAACTCGTCTAGCAAATCATTATCAACTAGTTTACCAACGCTGTCAAAAATTACGGTATATATGGAATATACTGATATACACAGAGCATTTTATTTTCGTGGATGTCACAGATTTCTGATTTTGGAGAATAGCATTCTGTTGACCACAGATTTTTATTTTTTGTTTATATTGCAATTTGTTTTTACTTTTTATCATTTAAATTCAGCATTTTCATTACGAAATCGGAACATGAAATTCTATTTCGCTACGCCAGTTGCTTCCCTTAGCATGACGAAGTACAAACACACATTGTTTATTATTATATCACAGTGTGCTCCATAATCGCAGTCCAGTGCAAGAGTAATCTACCAATCTAGATTACAGTAAACCATCCTTTTCTCTTGGTTACCCTAGGCTTTTTGGCTATTTAAAATATGATAGCATGGAGATTCCAGCGAACTCCATTGTTTGAAGTTTTAGGTACACTTCAAATCAAGTTGTTCTCGCTATAGGATACCGTTCTTCAACTCTTAAGATATCGTTCTCTCTCTTTCTCGTCATCTTCTTTTTCTTCTTTTCCCCTGCCTTCACCTCTCTCTCTTTTTTTCTCTTCCTCTTCTTGTCTTTCCTCACTTCCTTCGCCCTTTCTTTATCTAATCTTTCCTCCACTTCTCCCATCTCCCACTCAACATTCATGTCCTTCTATTTCTTTTTCATATTCTCTTCTTCTCCTTCTTTTCCTTCTTCCTCTTCCTCTTTTCATTCGCCGTTCTCTCTCTGCTTTTCTGTGTCTTACGGTCAAATACATCGGTTCTCATAATGCAAGCACTAAAGTTAAGCAACGACTAGCCTTGCCAGTTCTTGAATGAGTGGTCATTTGATAATTCTAGGTGCCGTAAACAAGAATGGTAAAATGAGCGACACCACCTCGAGTTCTTGTCACCTTAGAGTCTAGTTCTCAAATTGCAAGCAGAGACAAGAAAAACAATTGTGATATAGGAAGCCCGGATAGGACGTCTGATGCCGTAGCCAGCGTCAGGGCACTAGCATAACCTCTTTTGTAAGCTTAAGTGTCCGTGTCAAGCCTTCGTATCTGTAAAAACCATCAACCAGGTATTTGTAAACTTTCTTATAATTAAATAATTGTCCTATTAGAAGACGAAAGGTACCAATTTGCGTGGGTGGGCTTCGTCGTGAGACAATTAACATTTTAGTCAGATCCTTGCAACCAACGCTTGTGTATGTCCACAAGAATTTATACGTATGTAGTATTGCATTTGTACCTATTGAGTGTGTCTGCGAGAGAGAGAGAGAGAGAGAGAGAGAGGGGGTGGGAGAGAGAGAGAGAGTCATTACTCAGTTCGTGGGTGGTCCTAATTTTAAATTCGGGTGTGTTGGTTCGCATTAGCGTAGGTGCATGCCTGTAAGCGTTTGTTGCAGTCAGACAGAAAGGAAGAAAGATAGAAAGAAAGAAAAAAGGAAGAAAGAATAAAGGAAGAAAGAAGAGGAAGGCAGGAAAGAAGGACGATCGAAAGAAAGAAAGAAAGAATGAATGAAAGAAAGAAAGAAAATATTAGAATATACAGAATTGAGTTGAAGTAAGAAAAAGCCAGAAAATCAAAAATCGAAGGAAGAAAAGAAAAAAAATGAGAAAAGAAAGAAAAAAGAATAAATGAAAGAGAGGAAATGATAGGAAAAAGGAAAGTAAATGGTATGAGATGAAAAAAGAAGACGAAAAAAAGCAGCAAATGCGTTTTGGAAATCATATCTTTTCCTATGAATGGACACCTCTCTCTCTCTCTCTCTTTCTCTCTCTCTCTTTTTTTCTCTCTCTCTCTCCTATCTTTCTCTCTTCAAAATAATGGCTCCACTTTTGACAAGTGTCAAACATCAGGTCACAACAAACAACACAGACACGACACCCTTAACGAGGTCCTAATCATATTCCGTAAATCCTACTTTGATTCAAGGTGACAAACTCGGTTCAAATCGCATGTCACTTGGGCTTTACGCTGCTCATTTTTTATTTTGACCAAACAGGATTGATCCCCAATGTAAATCGTATACATTCTTATAATTTGTATGCATTAATTCGCAACGACTTGACTCTATTTAAATATACCTCCATAAATCAATTATGTAAACAAATGTCAAGCACATACTTCGCCTTCAGACCTAGCGCCTAAAAGCCCGTCCAAGGTGGTCCATGAATTTGATACTCGTGGGGATGCGGGTCAGAATACACCCCCTTTTCTTATGAGGTGACAAAAGGATGATGTAAAAGAAACCAATTTTTATTGTAATATAGTATTTTAAACTATGAAAATTTAGCTTGTATTTCTTAGTTTCAATTTAGTATCCTTAGAACTCAGACCTGTTCAAAACAAAATGTCGGGAGGGAAAAAGTGAAGAGGAGCTAACAAGTGGATAGTGTACGCGCGCGCGCGTGTGTAGTGTGTGTGTAGATTGTATACATTCAGTTTGGGGGGACATTTGCTGATGTACTCTGTTATCTAAGCAATTTATGAAAAATACAATTCCGTTGATAGAGTATGAGAAAGAATTCTAATGACTGTAACAGAAAAAGTAAAATGCATTTGGATTTTTGCAGTTAGATTAAAACAACACAACGTCTACTCCCTTGGTAATAGTTTTATTTTCTTTAATATCCTTTTTCTTTATTTAAGATTAGTTTATTTTCATCTTATTTTTGTTGCTTTCTATTACAAATCGCTAAGGTGTCGTCCATGTCGGGCGGGTTCCCATTTATATGAGATGTGAGTTCAAATCTCATCAGAGGCTACTTCATTTCCCGACCTATGTTGCTACAGATAATGGTCTCAGAATGTAAAACGACGTGACCGTTATGATAAAAAGCAACAGAAATAAGATGAACGTATGAATTGAATAATAATGTAAATGCATCTTCTTAGATATTCGGACAAATTGAGACTCACTTTAGTATTGGTTCAGCTTTTAGAGACATCAATTTTTTTCCAAGTCGGCTTATTAACAATAGCTTACATCGTATTGTTTTCATTTTTCCCTATGGTACTTTTTAAGCTAGGATGCAGGACTGAACATATCTTTGAAGATGTAAGGTAGTTTGATATGCTGAATGTGATGACTGACAGGGTTTGTAATAGGACTGTCTTGTTGAAAACTCTTCAACTTGAACTCAAACGTTGTCATTATTTGTCGATAAACACCGAAGATTTCCCTTTCACATCGAATTCTGACGCTGATCGAGTCGGAATCAGTTCAGCCCAATTTACATAGAATAGTTACGATTCTTTATTTCCCTAAAACGCACGCACATACGCATGCACACGCACAAGTTTATACACAGATGCGTGCACACTTTTCCTCAGACCAATAATGGACTCAAAATCCAGATAATTTTTCCTGCGACCAACTCAATCTCGAAGTGTTGAATAGACACTTCGGTCGCGAACATTTCAGGCTGGAGGTTCTGGCTATGGACGTGTCGGCCTTATATTGTTTTTAGAGGCGTAAATAACTATTTATATAATACTTGTATCTACTTCTTTTTTTTAATGAATTCTCTTATTTCCTTTTGTTTGGACGCCATTTTAACATCAAGTATACCCATAGAAAATAATATCGTTTTATTAGTATTGTAATATATACTGAAGTTAATTTTGGAACAACTTGATCAATGTAGTCCCTAAAAAGAAGCGCAGTCTTTCCTATATAGCTAGTAGCATTGCTTTATATTACCATCTTATACTCTAGTGATTGTGGTCCTGGATTACCTAACTCTAACCCTACACCTAACCCTAACGTGATGAAACAGGAATGTCGACAATGTTTGAAAAAGATCCAAAAAATAGATCTATTTGCTGTGTCGGAGGGACCGCACTATTCGTAGACTGATTTTTTTTCCCTTGTGTACTTTGGTTCTTTTCCATAAGGATTTTAATGTTAAAGATGTAATTCGCTTGATATGTTGAGGGACCGCTTTAGGGAATTCGGAATTAATATTTACAATAAAAAAGAACTCGTTCATCTAAACCAGGAACTCAAACCCTGTCAGCTGTTAGCTTCTCTTTCAGCCGTAACCTGCGTGCCTTTCAAGCTATTTGGTACGCGTCAGCGTGTCTTCGTGCCTTGGTGCGCGCCCGCCCGACAGTCTAACTGTGCCGCCTGCCAGTCTGTCACTGTCCTAGGAGGGGTGTCAGGTACTTGGTGTGAATGTCATGAAACTGAAGATGGGCATGCAGGACTCCTTGGTGAGAGGGTTAAAATATAGGGATAAGGGGCGGGTTGAGATAAAAAGGTGAGGCGTGGCCCAGGTGGGGAGTATAAAAAGCTGTCTGGTAAAATGCAGACAGGAGGCGGACTTTTGAAGGCCCCACTTCCGGTGGTTTATGCTACCTTATTATCACGTGACACTTTTCTCTTTAGAAATTGACATTATTCAAGGTATTTTTCTTCCTTGTTTTATTATTCGATTTGATTATTTATTTTTACTGCTTGCTTGAATTTTATGGTGCATTTCCTTCTACCCACAAACTCAGATAGCTTTTAATCTTTTGAAAGAAAAAAAAAACGCTCTTTAATTCTGCCTGATTAAAGGCATATTTTTTGTTTCATTTTTTACTTTTTTATGACCGGCTGGGAATTTAGTTCGTACGTATCTTTATTTTTATTTCAACATAAAGCTGCTTTATTTATATTTCTAATGTAGAGGATGGTGTTTTTCGTACATCAATCTATTTATTTTCTTAATCAACTTTTATTCATTTATTGTTTTTAATTCATATATGCGTGTATTTTTCCATTGTATTTAATTTATTAGAATCGTATCTATTTTATTATTTATTTTGATTGGAAATACATCGAAGAAAGAGATACAAACCGTAACTCGCTGAGGTGTAGCTGAGGAGGATTTGGGGCTATTTGAAAACACCCCTGGGGGCCCCAATAGAAGGGGCCTCAAAATCTATATAGATAGTTGTTCACTTACTGCATTTCTCCAAATAAATTTTACTAAGCGGTAACCAGCCAGTTCGAACTCAAATTCTTGAATAACTTTACTTATGTACTTTGAAAACGTATTAATCCAAACATATCATCTTGAATATAGCTTTGTATCTGACGCACCACAATCATTGTCGATAATAACGATGCTGAGAAAGCCTGTCTTCTGTCGCTGATTTCAATTAACAATATAAGAATATCAAAACAATATTTGGATATCATGAATGAACGATAATACACACGTATTTATCTGCATTGAAAAAAATCCACATTTTGACATACGCATATGTATGGCAGGAAAGATTTATGTACTTATTTATGTCTCTCTCACTTTCTCCCTCTTCTCTCCCTCTCTATAATTATATTTTCAATTCATGAAAATTCGAAAAGGAAAGAGGAAAAGGAAAGAAAGAGGAAACAGATTTTATCCGTCGTAGATGTTTAATCTCAGTGCTCAATATTCAATACAATAAATAGAGATATTATATATATATATATATATATATATATATATATATATATATATATATATATATAAAAGGAAGAAATACATGGATGTATATCCGGTGAATGTTAACATTCCGTGCCTAACACATTCATCAACAACCGGCAATATGTTTTCTTTTTTGTGTAATTATGAGAACAAAAAGGCCATTTACATTTGAATAACATATTTTTCTGTTATTCAATCAAGTTCAAGTGTTTTTGAAACTTGACTATTCAAACCAATAATTTCTGTATAAATATGAAGACGATCCATCAGACTAACCTCTCTTTACCCCCGAATTACAAAAGAATATATATGCAATCATTTTACCGATTTAATTACCTTTCTTTTTCTTGATGTATATATATTGTTTATTCTTGTGCATTTTGTACGTATCTTGAATCTTATACCATGTCTGAATACTTCAATATAAGTCTTCAACAATAGAATTTATAAAGTTGAGTAGAAACTGGCTCACACGAATCCTAAATTCCAAATTTTATTTGAAGATTATGTAATAAGAGAATTATTGAGTTTCGAAACCATTATTCCTTTGGGTAAAAGACCGTTTTAAAATCAGAATAGAGTTTGTCGCAAAAGTAACCGCCGTGACTTCAAAATTTACGTATAATTTGGATTTTACCATTGGGTTATCTCGAAAAGTTGGTTCGGTGTATTTAGCAAAAATATTTTCGATTAGTTTTCGACATCAACTTGATTGAATAGCCTATTTACCGCCTTGTTCCACAATATCCTGCTATACCCCTGGAAACTTCATGATTCCATCCACTTAGAATTTTTCATCTGTCTTTATTATTTCTTTTTTTTTTTTTTTTTGTTCTTCCGGGAAAATTGAGATTGTTTTCATGAAGACAATCCTCTAGAGACCAGAATGAATCGTAGTCGGAAAATGCAGTGTCTGGTGAATAGAGAATAAGTGAAAACTTCCCAGACAAGCTTCAACAATCTTTGTTTGGTCATCAAGAAACAATTGGTCTAGTATCATCCTAGTGTAATATTATACTCTTTCTCTGAACTGATACCATCTAGATGATTTTCATCGATTGCTGCCTTCATTTGGTCAATTTCGGAGCAGTACTTCTCCAAATGAGTCGTTTGGTTCACCGAAAGGAGATCATAGTAGAGTACTTCCTTCCAATTTCAGCATGACCATCTTCTTCCAATGAAGACCGGCCTTTGGTACGGTTAATACAGGTTTATCTCGCTTATCCTATGAACTCTTACATTCTATGTTGCTGTATCTACCTTTCATCGCCCGTAACCATTTGTTACATAAACAGAAGTTTCATTATATTTAATTAACAAACGGCATACAGGACTACGGCCCAGTTTCTTCTGGGTTTGTTTCTGGGTTCTATTTTTACGCTCAACTTGAGTTGAAGCCATACATCGAAACGACTAACATGACCAAGCTAGTGTTCACAATTCTCAACGCTTGATCCGGATATTTTGACCATGTTGGCCATCACGTTGATGTTTATGTCTTGATTTGATCATTATCCACCACATCTAGTCTAGTAGACCGTGGAGCATCTTCCAGCGTGAAATCTCCAACACGGAACTTGACAAACCACTTTTGAATACAATTTTTCTTTGTGTTCGAGCGTATTTTCCTCTCTTGAAATAATAAATCTTGATATTCCGATAACCCTGCTCTTTCCTGTAATCAGTGTCAAAATTAATAAACAAAATATTTCGATTTGAATTATTTTAAAATGCACATTTATATGACAGTTTTCAAAATACAATAAAAGTGACTTTTTGGATGAAGAATACTCATCTAACGCCGTGTAACGATGAAAAATCTTTTGGGTAACCAATGTTTGAATTTGTATTTCAAGAAATACAATGAATAATATATTAATATTTTGAAGCATAACATTCAATACAGTATCGAATGACAGCTTATTACAACCGAAGAAGCATAAAAAAACTTTGAGAAACAGATAATTGAATAAGATCCATTTAGTGCCATAAAGAATGTACAAAAAGGCCTTATTGCCGTGTTAAATTCCACACGGAATGAAGAAAAGAAAGAGGGTATTAACAACGAATAAATGGAGGGGACCAATCCGATTAGTGAGGTCGTGGGTTCAATTCATGGCTGAGTCAAACACCATGCACTATTAACACGGATGCGTATAGGCCTTTATTTAGCCTGCCTTGATATATGTCATAGAAAATATACTTATGAAATAAAAGCGGATCAAAGTATACATGAACGCTCTCAAAATGATCAGAGAGATGCTTTCAGTTTTTGTTTTTGTTATGACATTTGCATTACCTTTCATTTACCTCGTATTTCTAATTATGCTATAATCTTATTTGAGGTATAAATGGGTTTAATTCAGAAGCAAAAAAGAAAACGAAGATTATAGCCTAACGCTTATTTTGGCTCAGTCGACTGGAATTTTTATAACCAGTGTTGAAGAAAGGGTAATTTCTTCAGACATTCAAGCAATTCATTTAGCTTAAATTGTTATGATGATGCAAAACAATTTCTTTCTTTTTTTTACTTGTTAATTAGTCGTTTTTTCTTCCTCCTCCTAAGGTTAGCTGTTTCAGCCAATTATCACCTTTAATTGGGGTTATTATTTCGAATAGTAATTAAAGGCAATGTAATGTGTAGGTTATACATACACGACGCATAAATACGAAGGTATTTGAAACTGAAGACATAACCCCAGAACAAAGATGAAAACGAAAGCGAAGTGAACTCGTATGTCAGACATATTTGTTGTAGTACCTTACTGTATAGCAAATTGAAAAAAAAAATGATTATTTTACTATGAAAATACAAAAAAAAAGAATGTTTTTATATTTATGAATATTTTTATTTTATTTTTGGGCCTATAAGCTGGGGTGTCCGGCGTTGCCCGGGGGGGGGGCGGTCAACACTGACAAGTCATGTAGTAAATTTACCCTTTTATAGAAATCTGCTGCTCGCAAGGTGTATCCATCCCGCTTAGATTTGAAAATGCCTAAATTGAACTGACCTTAATTGATCTTGAGAAGTCTCCAGAGGTCATCACTACTTATCCTATGTTCACACTGGAGTCGAGTTAGTCTTACACATACATGTTCAGCTTCATAGGGTGCAACCGTTTAGGGGTCTATGGAACATTAAGTTATCAAGATACGAATGAAGAAACATTTTCATCGCAATTTACAGTATCAGATGCCACAGGCCCTACGTCTAATCTGGCCCTTGTTTACTATATCAAACAAATCAGAAAAAAAGCACATTTATTTTTTGTGTTGTCACGGGGGTGGTAATTATAGTAGCTGTCGCTTTTTTTCTACAAAAATATACCAGGTTTCAATTCAGCGAAATCTACGCACGCAATATCTATCGTACACATTGATATGGGTGCGTGTGCATGGATGTGTACATGTAGATGGATACGAACAGAACAGATAGATAGATAGATAGATAGATAGATAGATAGATATGAATTGACTGCGAAAACTAACGCTAAAAATGAACACTCTAAACAGATAGATAGATAGATAGATAGATAGATAGATAGATAGATAGATAGATAGATAAATAGATATGAATTGGCTGTGAAAACGGACACTCCAAAAATTAGCACTCTGAACAAATGAATAGATAGATAGATAGATAGATAGATAGATAGATAGACATACATACATACATACATACATACATACATACATACATACATACATACATACATACTTACATACATATAAAGCGACTAAGAAATCGATGAGTTAATTAGAATTCAAAACATAGACAGATGGATAGGTTGATCGATGTGCTTTTATATATTAATGAGGGCCGAATAATAATCTGCGTATTTGTTGTGGATGTTTTATGTCTGTCTAATGAATTCATGAATGCCAACAAAGTCTTTTCTCACAACTATCAAACCAAATACCAACATACCAAGTATTTGTAAACACTTATTCCTTCCACCACCACTTGCGTAAACAACTGTTGAGTGGTTAGTAAACAATCTTTTCGGCATCAATGAATATACAATTTTTTCCCAACTTCTCTCCAAATATTTCCGCCTTGACGACTACAACAAACTTTTTCTTCATGCAAATGAATAAGTAAATTGTATGCTTGCAAATTACCTATAAACATTTTCCGGTAAACCGTGCAAAGACATTTTTATCGTAATTTACACAAAACTGTACACATGATACAGTGTATACTAATCTTTTTCGGTCTACCGTCCCCTTTTAGAGCACATGTTACACCGAATCGATGAAATTGCCTGATTGTTGAAATTTATTTACTTGAGTGAAAAAAATAAGGCTTTATTTTCCTTCGATTACATGAACTTTTGATCGTAAAAATAGTTGTTTTTAATCCTTATTTTGATAAAATGAACTTATGATCGAATTGAATCTACTTATTCATTTTTTGTAAAAAACAAGTTCAAATTTCGCCAATTAAGGTAATATCACATATTCCATCAGCACCCAAGGTGAAGCCAGTCACAAATAATACATAAAAAATTCAATTCAATTTTCATTTGTAAATTTAAGACATTTTTTTCAATTCGAAAATATAATTATACATCTCTACTGTAAATCTTTCATCCAGCGCCCAAAAGGGGCGGTAACGTCCGCTTTAGGAATCATTTGTTTCAGTATCTGGACATATAGCATTTGGGACAACCACTTGATTGTTTGATTACTTGCTCCATCCACTTATTAAAAAAGGGTACAAGTAAATGAAACAAAATTGGAATCACAAATATAAACATGTCGATGTCCATTTTTTGAGTGATGTGGTAAAATACGTGGGGCAATGTGTAGAGGAGATCATTTATTACTGGTCAAATTTGCTCTAATTAACGAATAATCTTTATTCTACTCCCACCACTAACCCAAACCCTAACACCCAAATATTTAATTAATCACCACGAACATCTGTATAGGCGCCTTTTTAATTACAATCTCTCTTTACAGGGAATTTCAACGCCTTACATTTATTTATGTATTTTTCAATCTCTTTTCAGGCGGCGGTAGTCACCGTTTCCAGGATGCAATGTTACACACACTGCCACAACCCAATCATTTTACCGGGTATTTGCTGTCCATCGTGTGCAGGTAAAAATTAACAGTCGTGTATCTATCTACCTTGCCTTGCACTGTTCTATATCATCATAATCAGGTTTTCTTGTCAAGAAGTAAAATTATTAATTTGTGATGGAATGATTGTGATACATACGTGAAATGTTTTACAAGGCACAAGAAATGCTAGGTAACTTGACACAAGAACAGATTGATCAACGGTTCAAATTACCGAACTTTTGGTTTGCTCGTCGAATGTTGAGTATCAAAAAAGTACATATTCCTTTTCTTTTAATTTGTTTAGTTGGTAGCTAATTGTTTTTGAATTGTGCGTGGATGACATTTCAATTGTAATAAGCTTTATATTGAATACAGGTGCCGTTTTCGGATTATCGTAACAAACGTCAAAAACTGCTATTATACAGACATCAGCAGAAGCTACAGGGAGTATCCCCAAGATGTAACAGCTGATATTAAATATTTGAATGTTATTAGAAGAGAAATTTATCCTCATATTGAAATCATTTCTCTTCAAGTGTTCATTCGGTACGTTTTTATATATGCGACCTTTAGTTCTTTTAATGGCCAATATTATATTGTAGAGCAAGATTTTAGTAAACTGTACCCGACATGGACTGGAAAACACTTCTTTCAAATGAAACAACTTGTATCCGATTAAAACTAAAATAGTAACTTCTGGTTACTTGAACCATAACTCCTGTATTCCAATGTGTGTCATAACGATTACGACTTCACTGCCTAAATCGAGCTCTAACCTGATTGTCTAGCTCTCAACTGTCGACCATTCATTCACTTACGCCTTTGGCCAAGCAGAAGTTGCAGGAGGTGATACCATAGGAACAGTGAGAGTAGTCTTCATTCATCATCATCAGTCTTTTAACGTCCGTCGTTGGACATAGACCTTCCCCAGGATTTGCCACACTTCTCTATCATGGGCATCACGGAGCCAGTACTTCCTGAACTTGTCTAGCTCGTCTCTCCCTCTAATATCCTGCCGGCCTCGGTTGCGCATGTGATCTCGGGGGATCCATGTCGTGAGTCGTTATGTCCATCGGTTGTCTGCCATTCTTGCAACATGGCCAGCCCACTGCCATTTGAGATTTTTAACGGATTCTATGATGTCCCTGACTCTTGTCTCTTCTCGGATGTACTGTGCTGTCTAGTGGTCTCTCCATGTGAGGCCCAGCATAATCCTTTCATGTGCACATTGCATGGTTCTCAATTTACGGGTCTGTCTCTTGGTTAGGTTCCATGTTTCAGCTCCATGTGACTATTGGGAGGATGCATTGGTTATACACCCTTCTCTTTAGGATTAATGGGATATTCTCATTTTTGGAGGTTCTTCATTCAACTATCCAACAAAAGTAAAGATTTTTTTTAAATTGATTAAATGCTAGATGTTAATGAAATGGCGTGCCGCATTCATTTATGTGAAATTTTTTGCGATTTATATTTCTGTCACAGGCTGCTCGTTTGGTGGTAAACTGTTCCAAGATGGGGATACTTTTGCTCCGGGTGGTGACCCGTGCATAAGTTGTTCATGCAAGGTAAGCAAGACTCCTTAATCTCATCATATTCTTCTCACCATCACATAATAAACCCTCTCTCTCTCTCTCTCTCTCTCTCTATATATATATATATATATATATATATATATGTGTATATGATTGATCAAGAAAGTGTTTGCAGCATCTCTTGTCAATTTTTAACTACCAGAAAGTAATTTTTCTCCATTATGTAACAACAAAACAAGCAGTGACCAACATTTTAACAAGGAAGAGAAAAAGACAATATATATAAATAGAATACGAGGGAGGTTATTCATATAGAAAAATGGACACCATCCATCCATCCACCCATCAAAAATATCCTGAATAGGGATCCCAAGATAATTCGAATCATCCTGCTAAAGAAGTTCTAACAGGACTGGAACATTGATGAAAAAAAAGGTTGAGAACTACTGTTCTTGAAGAATGTTGCTCAAATTATGATAAGATGGTTCTCCATGCCAATAGAATATTTAGCAATGTCAAATCACGTCGTATGAACAGTTGTGTTGAATAATATTTTGCCTATATTTTAACCTATATTATGTCCGTATATTTCGAAAGACGAACGTGTCGTCTACATCGTGCTTTATGAGAGAATAAGTAAGGAAATTCAACTTATCTCTGAATCAGTTCATGCCTTTCAGTCCCTTTTTTTTCAATTTGTTTTATTTATTCATCTTTTTTTTTTCAACCTTTTCTTTATTTATTCACCTATTTCTCGACACTAGAGAGGAAGCGTGTCATGCGAGAAGCAAGCTTGTCCCGTTATGAACTGCCCTCCCGACAGAATCTACCGACCTCCAGGAAGCTGTTGCCACAAATGTCGAGGTGAGTACAGCTGACTACAGCAGTGTTGACAACTTAGGTTTGTTATTCATCGCTAAATCTTTTCCAAAGCTGGCTTGTATCGACTAAATCTGTCCAATTCCAGCGAACTCAATGTCTGAAAAGGTTGAGCACTCTATAAGTGAGGTAACTCGTTCATTGTTAGCTTATGCAATGCTCTTCCAACATGGAATAGAGCACTCTGGCGAATGGGGAATATATATGCGTAAATGAATGTATCGCTTAAATTCAACCTTATGGACCGTCCAGTTCTGTGGAGCAGGGAGGGGGTATCCAGCCTCCAGGTCTGAAGCTAAGGTTTCGATCCTACCTCTAGGTACCGGATGGTATAATGGATAGTCTATAGCCACACTGAAGAGTTGTAATACAACGAAACAGCTGGCTGTGGATGACACAATAATATATATATATAGATAGATAGATATATATACTCATTCAAAGCCCACCCATCAAATGAAATAACGTTTATTAAAACTTCAGAATAAATTATCGATACAAATAGTACATTTACTTTTATTTAACTCGCCAGATTTAATCCTCTATAGATTATATATCTTCTTCATTTGTTAATGTAGCGAGACAGCGGCCATTTTAGCTCAAGTATGTAGCAATTGTGCCTCAAGCTTGCGAAAACTTTTCTGGTATATCATAGACACTGCAACATTCACTGGGTCCTCTTAATAAGAATTTAATTGCCAATAGTGCTTTTAGCACTTTTAATTCCGCTCTGTTTCTCAATTTTGATTCAATTATTTTCATCTTAGTGAATGTTCTTCCAACTTTTGAGTGAGGCAATATCTAGCCATTTTCGTAGATTTTTATCGGCTGCATTGGAATAGATCAGCTGAAAATGGCTAATTTTGCGATCTTAGGCCGGAGTTGTCGTTTCTCCATATTTTGGCCTCATTCTTTGCTTCATGTCAGAAAGATTTGATCGTCGGCGTATGACACTACTGCGCTTCCCCCGTCTAACCGGGGCCCTTTTCACCCTTCGGAGTTTCTGTATACACAAGCAACCAAACGGCTTGGCTTGTGAAGTACTGCAGCCGATGATGCCACGCGAATGTTTACGTATTACCATATGGCAGCAAGGACGTCGCCCTGAAGTGAATGGTAAGCTGCATTTCGATTGGTTAATCTCAGTCGCCAGGTCTCGAAACAACTGCAACAATGATTATGGGAATAAGAAGCGACACACACACACAATTATTATTATTATTATTATTATCATTATTATTATTATTATTATTATTATTATTATTATTATTATTATTATTATTATTATTATACCGAAATATGACGCTGACAGATAGAAAAAATGTGGAAAAAGAGTCGTCAACAACGAGGACTGTCTTCAAAATGGTCAAAATGATATTTGCGAAACGTGCATAACAGGGCAGTGAAAATACCATGGAAATCGTCCGAAGCTATGCGACAAGAGATGAAAGATCGACAAACACAGGAACAATGAGAGACACAACAATTTATTGACATCTACGCAGTGGACACCTGATAAGAGAAACAAATCTGTTATCATTATAGTCTAGGAGAAGACATTAGGACTAATTACATCTAATTGAAAATAGATGAAAAAAGCAAATGCCGTCACTATGGATAAATAGATGTGACTGTTAACTCTATGAGTGAACACAGCAAACTATCCCCAAAGGGATTTAAAAACAAACAGGAAAGAGTAGAAACAGGAATGAATTGTCGATTGTGTCAGTATCTTGGGTTTGATTATGTTATCAACTCGAATCAAAGGTCGTCTAAAAAATGATTTACTAGAGTGCTTAGAGACGCAAACTAAGAGACCCCATCCAAACAAGAAGGCTGGATCTGACAGTCGTAAACAAAAAAGAGGACATGTCATGTGACATGGCTTGTCACTGCGTGAAACCAAAAGAAAGAATTAAATCGCAGATTTCTCAGGAGAGAACTGTGGAACATGAAGAATTTGGGGAAGAATTGAGACGGTCCGAAACACGGTGGTGCCGGGTTTTGCGAGGAGACCAAGACAGATATTTTTAAAGACAAATTTTAACAAAAAAGTAACAAAAATAGATGTTGAACATCCTTTGCCATCCATTTTTACTTCTTCATTTTGAACAAATTTTAGTGTTAACGACATTTTACAATTTCAACTTCAGTAAGCTATTTTGACCTGCTTTTTACTCATATTAATTTTGTGGCATGAATAATTCTCTTTCCATCAACCCTTAAAAGAGAGAAGTGGCCGAAAGGCCTTGTATAAGATGACCATAAATAAATAAAGAAAAGTTCCTATCAAAAATACGTCTGTTGTGAGATTTGTTACTCAATGGTAATGTTCTATTGTATGAAATGTTTGGAACTGAATTTGTCTGAGAAATTATCTGACAATGGTTTTATTCTTGTTCATTTCAATTCAGGGTCTCGGAAGATTTACGATGTTTCCTCAGTTTGTTTCTTCAGAAATAAAATCTACACTTTGCGGAAATCCGTGCGGGCTGATAACTGTACGAATTGTACCTGCGTGGTAAGTCTATCTTTCGTGTATGCATTTATTTTATCAATGAAAAGTCTTACCACGGGCGTCCACTGCTATTTCTCCGGGGGAGATATCTTATTTGCCACACTGTTACCAACGAACCATAATGCCATCTTTTTATATAGGTACATTTAGTTTACTATTGTACTGCACTATTATCCTTTATTGACTATAAGGTTCCAACTATCACATCCCATCGCCCTCCGTGAGTAGGCCTGGTTATGGAGAGGCTAATGCTCGGTTTGCCCACCTGAGAGGATGCCCATGAGTCTTACCCCTTTCTTCATATATATATATATATATATATATATATATATATATGTAAATATATAAATGAGAAGTGTCTGTGTTAGTGAGTTTTTCTGTCACGCTTTTAAAAGTACCTTATCATGTGTACAGCCTAACCAACTTTTGCATGTCTTCCGAGTGTACCTGGGGAGATTTTTAAAGCAAAAAGGAAGATCCGTTCTAAAGGCTTTCAGAGGGGGGTTCTGTTTACCAAGTAACTATAATGCCGAAGTGGAACCTACTTTCCGCCCACGTATCTTTTTTTATGTGTTTATATATACCTCTTTTTATAAATTTGTGTAAAGTGAAGAGAAACCGACCCTTTTGGGGGTCAAAATTGAAGAAGACTTTATCCCTAAATTAAGATTGAATTGAATTGAAGGTGGTTTTTTTAAGGGAAAAGCATTTTCAAACATTTTTAGAGGTGGGGGGCTCTATTTATTATGTAACCTAGATGTAAAACTGCATCCTTACTTCCCGTTCAATATATACACGTACTTTCGTTCGGTATGTACGCATACTTTCGTTCAATATATACACGTACTTTCATTCAATATATACACATACTTTCGTTCAATATATACACGTACTTTCATTCAATATATACACATACTCTCGTTCAATATATACACGTACTTTCGTTCAATATATACACATACTTCGGTTCAATATATACACGTACTTTCGTTCAATATATGCACATACTTTCGTTCAATATGCACACGTAATTTCGTTCAATATATACACGTACTTTCGTTCAATATATGCACATACTTTCGTTCAATATGTACACGTACTTTCGTTCAATATATACACGTACTTTCGTTCAATATATACACGTACTTTCGTTCAATATATACACATACTTCGGTTCAATATATACACGTACTTTCGTTCAATATATACACATACTTTCGTTCAATATATACACGTACTTTCGTTCAATATATACACGTACTTTCGTTCAATATATGCACATACTTTCGTTCAATATATACACGTACTTTCGTTCAATATATACACATACTTTCGTTCAATATATACACATACTTTGTTCAATATATACACATACTTTCATTCAATATATACACATACTTTTGTTCAATATATACACATACTTTCGTTCAATATATACACGTACTTTCGTTCAATATATACACGTACTTTCGTTCAATATATACACATACTTTCGTTCAATATATACACGTACTTTCGTTCAATATATACACATACTTTCGTTCAATATATACACATACTTTCATTCAATATATACACGTACTTTCGTTCAATATATACACATACTCTCGTTCAATATATACACGTACTTTCGTTCAATATATACACGTACTTTCGTTCAATATATACACATACTTTCGTTCAATATATACACGTACTTTCGTTCAATATATACACGTACTTTCGTTCAATATATGCACATACTTTCGTTCAATATATACACGTACTTTTGTTCAATATATACTCATACTTTCGTTCAATATATACACATACTTTCGTTCAATATATACACATACTTTCGTTCAATATATACACGTACTTTCATTCAATATATACACATACTTTCGTTCAATATATACACATACTTTCATTCAATATATACACATACTTTCGTTCAATATATACACGTACTTTCGTTCAATATATACACACACTTTCGTTCAATATATACACATACTTTCGTTCAATATATACACGTACTTTCGTTCAATATATACACATACTTTCGTTCAATATATACACATACTTTCGTTCAATATATACACGTACTTTCGTTCAATATATACACGTAATTTCGTTCAATATATTCACATACTTTCGTTCAATATATACACATACTTTCGTTCAATATATACACGTACTTTCGTTCAATATATACACGTAATTTCGTTCAATATATCCACGTACTTTCGTTCAATATATACACATACTTCGGTTCAATATATACACGTACTTTCGTTCAATATATACACATACTTTCGTTCAATATATACACGTAATTTCGTTCAATATATACACGTACTTTCGTTCAATATATACACATACTTTCGTTCAATATATACACATACTCTCGTTCAATATATACACGTACTTTCGTTCAATATATACACATACTTTCGTTCAATATATACACATACTTTCGTTCAATATATACACATACTCTCGTTCAATATATACACATATTTTCGTTCAATATATACACATACTTTCGTTCAATATATACACGTACTTTCGTCCTAATTTTCGTTGCTCTTCATCGCCATTGCTCAGACCATCAGTCTACGGCCATCATTGCGATGAAAAGCAATTGAAATTAGTATGAAATATGAACGCTTGAAAATTTGATAATTATGGACAAGATTTCATAGAATAAAAATTTACGACCTAATTACTATTAGAAGCTCACTTTTTCAACATGGGTTTCTTCAGTTTTCAAGTTGGTCTAACTGGGTGGATGGCTATCTAAATATAACACATACAGGCCGCACCAATGAAGCTTGGGGCCAAAGTTTTCAATATTTAATCCTCATTATGACTGGGAAAGCGTTTGGGGGGGATTTTTTTTATTCCCCCCATTAGGTTTTTTAGTGGGTGGATTCAATTTGCAATGTAAATTTATGCTAAACTTATTTACGTTTGGTTTTTTGAAAATCAAGACTTTTTTTAGTGATCACTTGCCAGCAAAAAGTGAGAGACGTAATTTAACTCCTTTTTTCATTTTTCTTAATTGATCAACCCTAGTACGGCGTGCTGCCAAAAGATATGGGTCACATGACAGTTTCTTTTGAGTGACGAACCAGACCTGTATTTCCTTATGATTTGATTATTTGTCTCGTTCATTCTGCTTACATGTATTTGTCAGTGATTGTAGTTGGATATGGATATGTTGCCTTTAATATATGATTGATGTCTGTGAATCTGTTTTATTGAATTTAAAAACAAAAACAGGATGGAACAATGGTGTGTCATAAACCAACTTGTCCAGTTCTTATTTGTCCGGAGGAACAACTACACACTCTTCCCGGAGAATGTTGCCCAACCTGTAAAATACAACCCCGAAGGGAATGCCGTTACGAGGGTCACATCTACCAGGTAATTTTCTTCCTAAAATCTCAAACTCGCACATACACACAGGCATACGCATACGCACAGACACGTGCAGACACACACACGTACATATATATTATTTTTGATTTTATCAACAAAATGCAGATACCAGTCTGCATACGCTGGATGTCCCAAAAGTAACGCCCAATTTGCGCTAAGACAATTTTATTGGTGCTATAAATAAACATAGACATATGCAATCCGTTGCATCCGTTGCATGCAATCCGTTGCATGTAAAGTTCAATGTGCATGTCGTCCATTACGATGCATTATTCAGTCGGTGCTCAGCGACTGACCTGCACACATTCTGACAAAGTTCAACGTCGATCGAGGCAACGTATTCTTTTATTCTGGTTTTCAATTCCTGTATGGTGGCTGGTTTTGTACCATATACCATGCTTCTTACGACTCCCCTGAGAAAAGAATCTGATTTCACTAGCCATTCGATAGAACCACGTCGTCCTAGTCAGAAACTTTCCAAATTATCATCAAGCCAGTCTAGCAAAAAGCGACTGTAATTTTGTGACAAACAAGGCATTTCGGGGACATCCTGTATGTGAAAGAGGAAGATGGGACAGAAAAGAAGTATAAGAAAACGAAAGAGAAATAAAGAAGGAAACATTAACAGCAAAAATAATTAACAAGTTGGAAACAAGAAAAAGGAAAAACGAAAAAAAGAAATCGTAAAATAAAACTAAGAGGAAAGTCCAAGAAGAAAAACTGGATATAGAAGAATGAATGACTGAAAGAAAAAAGAAAAAAAAAAAAAGAATTGGTAAATGAGAGTAGGAGGAGAAGAAGTCCACCCGAACGAAAAAGGTGGTGAAAAACCTGTTAGAGGAGGACAATGCATTTTTATCTATGAACACGTTAAACACTTGTGATTACTTTGTTGTTTATTTTAGGATGGAGCCCATTGGCGCCGAGATGTATGCACAACTTGCAGCTGCCTGGATGGCTACGTTGATTGTCAGATGGAACATTGTAACAACGCTTTGCAATGCCCAAAGGTAATAATATCCCAACATATCGCTTCATTTTCTCTCTGTGTAGCGTCCGGGGCGAATAAACGAAAATGCTCTCTGACTAAATCATTCATTGAGAAAAGTTTCTTCTTACATGGTTAGGCTGTAATTGAACATAGTTTACGTTACGATGTTGGTCGTTGATAAATTGTTACGTTTTGATTATTTTACAGTGAGTGCAAAAAGTATCCGATATATTCCAGAAAGCTGATTTCAACTTACTTATACACCTCCAAAATAGACAGAATTAGGACCGATATTTCTGATTTTTTTGTTGATAACTTTTCAACGATCAATAATTTCTTCTACTCTTTGATCTGTATTCTGTCAATTTAGAAGGTGTGGAACCATGTTGAAATGATTTGTTTCGATAAGGATCAGATAATTTTTGCACTCACTGTAGTTCACACTATTTGTCTTAGATAAATACCCACCTCGATATGCACTGTCTTGAAACACTATGAAGAAATGACAACAGAGACCAATTTAAATATACAATTTCAGTTACCAAAACTTTTCATGCTAACGAAAGATATCATTGTTCTACATCATAGAGAATAATGCTTAAGGTGAGAGATTTACGGATGTAATTGCATCTAATGGTAGATTCAATAGAGATATAACTAGTGAGGTTTTGGGTTTTTTTCAGTACTTGACAGCAATTGTGTCCGTCCAACTATTCAGATTACTCTCCGAGTAGGATTTGGAGTTAACACTACCACAGTGCCAACTGTTCAGGTTTGGTTTGATAGATTTAGGTCTGGGAATATGGATTCCAATGATAAACCTCGAAGATGACCCAAACCTGTTCTTAATGTTGATGAATTATCGACAGCAATGGCCTACAACCTACAAGCAATGGTTTTGGGGACTTTTTGGAGACTTCAACATCGACCAATACTTGAACCCAAGGTGATAGGAAAAGTTTAAAAGATGAGAAAATAGATCCTACATAACAGGACCATGACAGTGCCAGATTCCACACCTCTCAGCTTACTGTCTCTAAAATTTGGGAGGTTGGTTATTAAGTCCCACAACATCCCCCATATTCATCTAATACCAAGAATTTGGCTTCCCTGTTATTAAACCTTACATTACGAATATGAAGGAGAAATCTTTCATATCATCTTTTTAAGTAAGATCGAAGAAACAAGAAAGCCATAATTCGTGCTTTTACTGAATAAACGATGAGTAAATTTTTCTTAAGTTGCAATCTGATGAATAAGTCGTGTAACATTTGCTCTGAATTTGCCTCCCGAAAGATTATTAGAAGGTCCAGCAGTCTTCAGTGTTCAGCTCCATTACTGAGTTTCTCTCTCACCCACGAATGTCTAACCGTCGAGTTCGGACAAAAAATTGACAGCTTGATTGCGTCGACATATGAAAATTTGTAGGCACAACAAAAATATAAACAAACAATGATGAAGAAACCAGCCGTCAGTTGAATTCTCTGACTGGTCGGAAGCAGTGTACAGATTTTCATCCAAATTTGCCAGACGCGTTTATCCAAGTTATTATCAAAAATAAACAGATGGTCTAGTGCGATGATTCTGAACGTGGAGCATACACCCTACAACAGAGCAATTTAAATAATTTCAAGGGTGAAAAGTGTTCCATGGCTCTCAACTGTCTCACGCTGAAGTTTAACTGATTAATTCCAAATTATACGACACTATTAATAACTGATTTTTCTTTATGTTCGATATGAAAGCGATTAATGCATTGCAGTTACAAAATTTCACGCAATACAGAAGTTATCTTGAATTAAATTAGCAAAGTTTGGGTTTTCATCGGCAAGCAGATAGGGGTGTCCTTCGTGCTGTTTTTCGTCGGCTCCCAAATTTCATTAACAGAGGCCAGGCCTTCAAAACTGTGGTCCACATTTTCCCCAAATTACGTGAATGACTGATGAAGCTCCGGAAAATCAGCTCTCATTGAACTAGAAGGCACCCACAGAGTACGTCTATCAACCAACGTCATTGCCACTACAACAAAGGGGAGGTAATTGTATGTGGATCTGATCCGAAATTTAATCACTTATTTCGTGGCTTATTATCCACCGTTCCACAAAATTTGATTGACAATTATTGAGAACTTCTGGAGGTACTGTATGGACAGACACGAGAACTGTTTGAGATATTGTGTGGTGTGGACTGATAGCAGCAGATACATACGGATTGAAGGACACAGAGGAATTCATATACTTCTCCAACTTGGTTGGCAGAGGTAAGCTTAAAGGAGAGAGGATGGATTTCAAATTATACTTATAAAACTAAGATGATAAAGCGAAATTCTTAAAAAGTTAGATAATGCCCGAGTCCACCGCGTAATACCTAAAAACCTGGGATGTGTGTCCACTGCGTGTCTTCAGTTCACCATCACATATTTACGTTGAAAAGAAAATCGAACGCTATAATTTCGTCAGTATAAATACTTCGAGATTATTCTTATGGTGTTGGCTCCATTTTTCCTATAGTGAAAAAGGAAAATGTCACTGTATAAAATATTTTTTCTTTTAGGCATTAAATCTCGGGAAAGTAGTTTTTCCCTGTATGGTTATTTACTCCATTGCCGTCGCCATCATCTTCGTATCTCTGTAACGTGGCCCATAACGCCTCACTAATGCTGATAAAACGATTTAGACGTCAGGGTGAGGTCAACCACCAAAATCATTGCATGTAATTATTGTTAAGAAAGTCATGAACCATAAAACTCCCAGTCAGTGTAATCGGCAGTCGTTCAACTTGAAAATTTTTGTAATTAACTAGGCAACCCTATGACCCGTTGGATCAAACTTCTAGAGGAAATTAGTGCAATATGGTGTTATCAGAATAGACCCGGATTTTCTTATGCATTTGCAAATAGATAAGGGTGACTACTTTATGATTAGAATTTAATGGTCATCTACTTGACAAATCAGTCATTATAATGTAGGTATGGGTGACTGCGAACGTAGGCATGGCTCATTATTTAGTCGCAAATCACCCAGATTTCATAATTTTCCATTCTATAAGTGAGCTCGTTGTGGGTGTACTTCGATTCAATACCTCTGGCTACAATGCACTGTTTCAACTACTTGGATATCACAAACATATGAACAGAATCAGACATGTAGTACTAGATAGATAGATAGATAGATAGAGAGAAATCAGGTCCTTATCATTGGAGTGAACCTAAATAGGTTGGTAACACAATTATAAATCAATTGAAATAGACATGGATTATTGCTCTCTATAATATATGCATTTATAGGGACCTTAATTCAACATTTCTTTTAGTATTAGATGTATAGATAAATAAGTAAATTCAGATTTGTTCTTCTCCTAAACTTGTTGCCAAACAATGCTAAAAAGTCAAGTCTGTCCTGCTTTTCATCCATAGCTTGGGAGAAGTTCGGAGTTCACTGATCGTATTTACCGTGCTGCCAACTATTAAGGCCACACTAAGAAATCTTCTGAGTGAATTGGTCGTGTCGGGAAAAAGTTATAAATACCTGTCTGTAATAAACTTTTCTGTTTTCTCCATGAGTGAGGTCAAAAGACTTGAATTATTTCAGGGAAATTTCGGGAAAAACTATTATTTGTGACATTATAGGCAAAATGATGTTAGCTACCACATGACCCCATATTGATATTGATACATTAATAAAATCTCATTTATATTCATGTGTTTCCCTTTTCAATTGCAGGGCTACAAATTACAGTTTACACCCGAAGCCTGTTGTCCAACTTGTGTTGAAGGTAAATAGTTCATGAAATATTTGCAATTATTATCGTCGATTTCCGATTATTGTCACCTATCGCCGTATAATCAATCTCTATGCCTCGTTAGACGTGAGCAATATTCCTTCTAATTTTTAATTGTCTGTGTTCGTAAAAATCTTTTCTTGTGCAATTTTTTCTAGTGACAAAAGCTTGTGCACAATTATTGCATGTGCAAATGTTAACTTGAAAATAAAATCATTATTTAAATGGTTGCGCGTATATGTGTGAAGAGATGAATAGAAACATTATAATGAATCTGATCACAAGCGTATATATATATATATATATTGTTTTTAAACCCCCAAAACAGTTACATGGTAAATAACTGATGACCCCAGCAAGGAAGAATTTACGCATAATATCATAATATCTAAGTCTGTGTTAAACAAGAAATACTAAAGAAAATTACATGAATTACATTAATAGATACTGAGAAATGAGTGACTGAAGTTACACAATTTTTTGGAAAGTTTCTCTCAATGTGTTCAGTGTTATACTATATATATATATATATATATATATATATATATATATATATATATATATATATGTATATATATATATAGAGAGAGAGAGAGAGAGACAGAGACAGAGACAGAGAGACACAGACACAGACAGACAGACAGAGAGGGCAGGATTGTATAATGGTTTCGGTTGTATTTTCAAAGTCAATTTCGGTTGTATCTGTTTATGTCCACTTTGCATTAATGCACTTGGGGAAAAGCATGTACCCAGTTCTCCCTACTCTCTCAGTAAAAACCTCTCGTCATTAACATGTCACGAGAAGAGAGTTTGTGAGTAAGCAATGGGTAAACTACCCTTCCATAACAATCTCGCGCACCCAGCAAATGATGTCACCCCATTGTAAATCTTGAGAGTGGCCAAAAAAAAACAACTTTTTTTTCAATCTTGAAATCATTTAGTCAACTTTCCGTATACAGTATATTCCAATAACATTAAATGCTTACCTGTGATTAACTAGTTACTCCCAATAGAACTGGAAAATCGGGCGTTACTTTTCTGACGCCCTGTGTGTCCGTGAAATCAATGTGTGTCTGCGTGAGATTTATTTACCACTCTCGTAATAAATCTGTCAAAAGACCATTAATTTTTTTCCCTTCACACACAATGAATAAGCAATTCAGATCTTTTTTTTTTTTTGCATGACTAACTGAGCTGAGAAACATCCACATAATTTGGATGGGGTGTTTATTTTTATTGTGTGCTTATCAGTACATCAGTTTTAATAAAAAGAAAATAGTCGTATATTTGTGTTTGTGTTTCTTTGAGGGTCATTACACCATCATATTTTAATATCCATTTTCTCTTCAATGTATTCCTCTCTTTTTCAGAGGCTGTATGTACGGTTTTCGGCGACCCCCATTACCGGACGTTCGACGGCAAAGTCTACAACTTCCAAGGACGTTGTAAATACATTCTGGCACGGGATTGTATGAACAAAACATTCAGCATTAAAGTCCAAAACGATGCTCGGAAAACTTCCGGTTTCTCTTGGACTCACCGTGTTACGATCCTCCTCGAAAGATACCGAATCACACTACAACAAAACCTAATCGTCAAAGTCAATAGACAAAAAATTAAACTTCCCTTCCGCTCGTACGATGGTACATCTTTGTGGATCCGACAGGAGGGCCACTCGGTTGTCATGGACACAGTGACTGGACTTCAAATAGTTTGGGATGGTGACAGCTTTCTAGAACTGACTGTTCCCAGTAAATATAAACGAAGGCTCTGTGGTCTATGCGGTAATTACAACGGTGACCCTCACGATGATATGACCGGACGGGATGGTATTCTTTATTTCAATGAACAGGAATTCGGCGAAACTTGGCGGACGGGAAGTCAGTCAGCCTGTCGGAATCGACTTACCTTCCACAAAATGGAATCGCCCTGTAAGAAGAATTTAAAGGCCCGTAACAGAGAGTGTCAGATTTTGATCAGCGATGTTTTTGAAGAATGCCGTCAAAAGGTTGACCCAAAGACTTACTATAGGTAAGAATATAACCTTCTGTTTTATCACCATTTTTTACTTGATGTCATATATATATATATATATATATATATATATATATGGTGATTGTAGAGAAAATTTATTTGGGAACATAATTTGTCCGGAATCGTAGTTGAACAGCTGACCACGTAAATGAATGGGCGCCGTGCTATTCTTTATTCATCTTCATGGTTGGCTGTTCGATTTGCTACTCACTTAATTCCGGTACCGGACGAAATGTGTCTCCAAATATTAATGGATGTGTGTGTGTGTGTGTGTGTGTGTGTGTGTGTGTGTGTGAGTGTGTGTGTCTGTGTGTGTGTGACTGGAGTGACACAATGTTTTTTTTTTGATGTGTTAAATGTTTAACGTAAGGGAGGTAATCGCGTATGGATATGACCCAAAATGTAACCACTTATTTCGTTGCTTATTGCCTACCCTCTCACAGAATTTAATTGAAATTTATAGAGAACTCTCTAACTTCGTTGCTTAAGAGAGAGAGGGGGGATTCCAAAATTTTGACTTCAATAAATTGCAACAAGGTACATGAAAAACATGAACATGCAATGGTGTAGTGCTGTTGGAGTGTTTGAGAACGGCGTTCCTTCATTTTTGTTGAAAGAAGTGACGGCGTTCCGCAACTATCTATATACTACTATAAATCTCTTTCTTTGTATATCTGTCTGTACCCCTGAATTAGCAGAAACGGTGCATTGAGTCAATAAATATCGAAACAAGGTACCCCTGAAATACGCTCAACACCAAATTATTTTGCTGTAGAGGTTTCGCTTACTGAATTGCAACACTCGCTATGGCAGACTGCACTGTGTCCCCTCACTTACTTTTTTCATTATTCCTCCCTTATTCGTTGTTTCTGTTTCCGCGGATTCGGTTACCCACGGTCTACCGAAGAAATGAACTATCAAGTTTTACTTCTCTACTATTTACCTTCATCTGCTTTTTATCGCTACTGAACTCATTTTCATCTACACACACACACATGCACAGACACACACACACACACACACACACACACACACATATATATATATATATATATATATATATATATAGAGAGAGAGAGAGAGAGAGAGAGAGAGAGAAGGGTCCAGGGAATACGAACTGCGTGCACGAAACGAATTTCTGTTTTTATTCTTATTCTTATTATTATTACTGTAATTATTGCATCATCATCATCATCATCATCATCATCATCATCATCATCATCATCGTGGTCTTTACTTTATCATTATTGACACTATTTTTTTTTCCGAAGGTCGTGTCTCATGGATATGTGTGATTGTCCAAAAGGCAAACTTTGTTCCTGCGAGTCTTTGCTAGCTTACAGTAGGGCTTGTGCCCGTGAAGGATTACATATACCTCAAGAAAAATATGGTCACTGTAAAGGTAAGAATTCACTGTTCTTTCTTTCAAAATACGACTTTTTGCCCCCCCTATCGGCTACCCAACTCGTATGATGTGCCCCTCATACTTGTGTACAGGAGAACACCCGGATTATTTCCAAACTCATGGAAAGAAAAAGAAAAAAAAAAAAAAAAAAACGGAAAATAGATAGATAAATAGATAACGTACCTAAGGCAATGACGTTTTTGTTCTTTTCAACGTAACCCCTTAGGACCTCCCACACTTATTATCTCTGCGACCTTTCTACATTCCAAAATGGTTGACAAAGCCCTCTTTCGGAATTACCATTAGCTGTCTCGCTGCGTTCTCCTTAATGACATCCACAGTCTGAAATGTTTCTTTCGACGACGATAGTAACAAGTCAAATCTGGCCAGTAGTGGGTTAACATACCTGAGTGATGTGATTTTTTGCTCCCCAAAACGTGTGGGAAAAGTAGGATTCGCGCATCTTTTATACAAAGAGCATATCAAAATGGTGGATTAAGTTTAGTCGAAGTACTGTTTTACAGTTTTCTTGGTGCGTTCAGAGGACATTCCAGAATCGTATTTCATGCATGTCTCTATTCGTCTGTCAGTCTAACAAGAGCGGAGGATGTGTTTTTTTATATAAAATAAATGGCAAGAAATGATGGAAAAATTTTTAGTCTCATCCTGAGAAGATGAAAATCGAGAAAAAACATCAAAACAATGATCTGCTTGCCAATAAAAAATCATTCCTTTCGATTCACTGGTCTTTAAAGACTCTCATATTTATCCTTCTTTCCACGTATTGCATTATACTAGCCTCTTAAAGGGTCCAATGAATATCATATATCGTATAGTGTCACCATGAGAAATATAATAATGTATATTCTGGAGAAAACACGTAATTGCTTTCAGCGAATCACAACGAATACGACTTTCCTCTGATGTCAGCAGATGATACCTGAATGTTGAGAGAAGCAAGTGCCGAATGATGGTCTCTATAGATTTGTGAGGCTTCTAAATGACTTGAACCTCTCGAGATTTTTGGGACACATATATGTGGGGATTTCTATGACTGCTGGGATATATATGTTCCGTGGATAGAAGTCTAGTGGGACGTGTCATGAAAAATGAAGCAAATAAAACTTCCCAGTTTCTATAGCCATAGACAATAACGTCATAATAGTATGAAACTAGAGAAATTAGTTCATATCACATGACTGGATAGAAAAGATGAGTGGACGAAGTGATATGTTAATTCTATGCTGCTTGTTTGCTCCGGAATAAATGTGTGATGCGACAATTGTATCCCACTATGATCTTAGTTCTTCGAAATACGGGGATTTTTTTTTAATTTGATCAGAGAATAGTTTTCTTTGGCCATTGAATACAAATTAACACATTTTTGGTTTTCTAATACCTCTTTGAAAATTCAGGCGCAAAACACCCTAATAGGTTAGTCTTGGAAGGGTTAAGTAACGCTCGTTGTAATTCATCAGGATAATAAACAAAACATCGTCCATCAACTATAATACGCTCAAGGTGTTTGCAAGAAACCGCTAAACTTTATAAGCTTTATGAATATATCTAAACGTATTTATTTCTACGCGTATGTGAGTCCTTCGTGCTTATTAATGAGATTAGTGAATTCTGCAGCCTTTCTAGGTTCTTCTAACTGAAAGAGTATGATTATAAATTGAAGTTCATGTTCATGTAAGCGGAAGGCAAGGATGCCTACCAAGATGAATTTGTGGATATTCGCAGAAGCGTGAAATTTTATTAGCTTTTACATAGAGGTACGTGAATATTTCTTGCTGTAATGTATGTTTATCTAAGACTGTAATATTTACTTATACCAAAAGAATGAAAACTTTTAAATGCGTGTGTGCTGTTATTTATTTTTCTAAGTTCGCATGTATTTGTTTTGGCATTCATAATGTGTGTGTGTGTGTGTGTGTGTGTGTGTGTGTGTGTGGGTGTGTCTGCTTACAGTCAAGTCACGTTGATTCTCGTCTGATCACAAAGTTAAGCAGCGTCGAACCTGATCAGTGTTTGAATGGGTAACCGCTTCGAAACACCATGAACTGTAAGCTATTTGTGGCCTTGTGCCAGAGAAGATTAGGAAAGGCTTAGTAAATAAAATAAGTGCGTTTATCCTTGCAAATGTGTTTGGGTACGCCTTGTATTGGGCAAAACGTCCGTATTACTGGGGGTCTTCAGGAATATATGGTGTGTTTTCCCAGAAAGAACGGAAGAATTTTTGCAAATACAAGATTGTACGAAAATAAGAGAAAAAGAGAAGAACTAGAGAGAGAAAACTTCACTGTATACATATGTATATATATATATATGTATATATACGCGATGTATGCAAGTTTATACATGGGTGTGTATATGCATATTAAAATATGTGAAGACCTATGTGTGAGAGAGAGGAACGTCTATGGATTCATGTTTACACGAGTTTATGTGTGTGGAGGTTTTTAAAAGTTTTTGCATGGATGAGCAGATTATGTTTGTACGTGTAATTGTGATTGAAGACGAATGGATCCGTACGGGTTTGTATACTTATATATATCAATGCCCGTGTCTTATAGAGAGGTATGCGAGATTATGTACGTTCAAGTAAATATGCACATAAATGTGTGTATATATGTGTGAGCAAATTTGTAAATTCATATGTGCCTATGAGTATTTATATATGTGCATACCTATTCTATAATAGACACACTCACACGTGCACACGTGCATACGTGCACACATGTATAATTATATTCACGAAGGGAGAGAGAGTGCGTGCGTATGTGTGTTAGAAGGAGCGAAAGAGACAGATAGACGGACATTTATTTCGCTCTTCGGGAAGGCATAAAGCCACTTCTCCCTGGGTTCTGTTCTATCGCCAGATGATTTGACAAAATATCTCGTTATTTACATGCCACGATTAGTTGGCAGGAATGGGAGTGGATTTTTGAATACTTGGGCCTATCATTCCCCACCCCAATCATTACATATATATGGCCGATGGTAGTGTCACTCCCCTCCTTTCGCATATGCAGCGATTTTATTTTTCACTGCTACGCTAAACCGTAAACATAGGTTTCTTCAGTTTTCAAGTGAAGCTGGTCCATCTAGCTGTCTATATATGTATATATCACGCGTACAGACCGCAACAATGAAACTGGAGGCCTGAAAATTTGAGCATTTACTCATTATTACTAGCAAATAACGTATTTGTTGTTTTCTGAAAATACCCCCGTAAGGGTTTTTAGTGTATGTGCGTGTGATAGTGAGTGTGGGGGTGATTTGCGATGTAAGTTTATGCTAAATTGATCCAATCATTTGTGTCTGTGCCTGTTTTTGGAAAATCAGCTATTTTTATGATGATCGTGAACTTACACAAGGTGAGAGAAGGAATTCATTTTTTAATTGATCACCCCCAATACGAAATGCTGCTCAAAAGATGTTTGTCACTATTTTTTTTTCCTTTCTTTTATTAGATATTTAATTCGAACATATTAATTTATTCTTTTGCATTTTTTCCCTTTGTATTGCAGACAAGACGTGTCCGGAAGGAGCCGTGTTTAATATGTGCGGTCCTGCCTGTTGGAGAACGTGTGATAACCTCAATGACGTCGATAGGGCATGTTTTTTGAAGCCCTGTGTGCGGGGCTGTCATTGTCCTAGGAACAAGGTCTTCCACAACGGCCGATGTATCCCGGCCCACAGATGCCCCAAATTTAAGAAACTAAAAGACTGATTAGTGAGCTTGCATAAGCGCACAATACACTACTTTCACAGTAATATACGCTCACACGGAGACAAGCGATAAACATGTATAAAATGTATATAG
>OY735227.1:24649988-24904988 GCA_963457665.1 Thysanoteuthis rhombus | reverse complement strand
ACCTTGTGAAAAATTTGGCTGAGTTCAAAATATCTGTAACTAAAAGAAAACGAATATAGAATGAGAGCAACAGTCCGAATTAACGAACTCTTTACACTATTTTACCAAATCCTTAGTTCCATAGGAAACTTCCAATGACTCATCATTGTAGCCAATGGTCATTAGAAGGCTTTTATACTCAATGGCAGTGCTTACTATCAGCACGATGTTACAGGTTGCTATTAAGTACAACAGAGTGGGTCCTATCCACAGGTAAACTTGTCGTACTTCAGTGTGTTTTAGATCCTACATTACCCTATCTAAACATCGGAAATTGAAACGCGAATCTCGTGGTCATCAGTTCAATGCTTTGATTTCAACAACCATCATGTACAAACCATTGGTGAAATTGTGAATCGTGTCCCTTAAGTGAATATGTTTTGTTCAAGTGGAATATGATGGTTTTGAAGGAGATTTAAAAAAAAAATACCGTATGTACTTGTGTATAAGTCGAAGTCGTGTATAGGTCGACCCCTGATTCGTGGTCACGAAATTATATTAATTTATGGTATGCTTTTTTGAAGCTGAATGTTGTTCTCAGTCCTTTCCATTACGTTTGAATTATATTTTTTTTCACAAATCTTTACAAAATTATTGCTAATGAATAAGTTGGCCTCCAATTTTTACCTAAAAATTTGATCTTTGAAACTCAAGCTATATACACAAGTATGTTCGGTATTTGGAAGAAAGAAGAGAAAAGATTATTAACAAGATGGAGAAAAGATGCCTGTATGAAATGATACCTTCTGTTTTTTATTTTTATTTTGTTATTTTTTTTAATTTGGTCTTCACTTTTGTTTCTATGAAATGTTCTAAATTTTGAGAAAATGTAAAATAATGACGAAAAAATTGTATGGAAATGAGAATTCTCATTCTGGTTGTAAATTCAATTGATGAAATGTGTTGTTTTTTTTTTTTTTTTAATGTTTCTCAAAATGGAAACTTCCATAATTGATATTTGAAAAATTGTTGACAAAAAATGAAAAGACGGAGAGAAGGAAAAAAGAAAATTTTGTCTGCAACAATTTATTAAACTGTTATGGAAACCTTTTTCTTCATTTTTCCATTTTGTTTTATGTGTTTTTTTTGTAAATAAATCTAAAATATGGAAATCTATTTAAAATGTATTCGTACTTTACTGTTGAATTCATGTTATTTCAGCTAAGTTGAGAGACCTTCCGTATATGTTTCACTGGTTAGCAAGCTAATCTCACGAACATGGAGGGTTCGATCCTTAACGGATGCTCACGCGGATACGAGTCGGATTGCGCTTTAGTAAATATCAGAGGAGGTTAATTCTAAATAAATTTCGGACTACTCTCTCTTATATATATATATAAAACACTAAAACACTACTACACACCACCAAAATACTAAACTGAACAACCCTCACCACACAGAACACTAATACACACAACTCCTACCATTAATATCCTCACACCCACATCTTAGAAACATTCAATAATGGAAGCTTCAAAGTCACCTAGACCCATAGGAAAAACTTCACCTTAGCCTGTTATAACCCTTGTTCAACTCATAGCCGAAACATTTTCAGTAACTTTTAAGGTTGATACCTATGTAGCTCCATAACCCCACCACCCCTCCTACACTACCCCAAACATACCAGAAAATCCACCTCTACAACACTACCCCCTACCTTGACACACTCTGCCCTCCCCAAGGCAAACTGCTGCTGCTTTACCAAAATCCCAATACCTGCTGGTCATTCTTACATTCAGCAGGAGGCATCTAGTAGCCCTGACAACAAAACTTACCCACAATGCATAGTCCCTGGCAGTGGACTCTGGTTCCACATGGTACATTTTAATCCACACTCACACAACATTCACCACTGATGATGGGAGAAATCCCGAAACATGTATGGACTACAGATATATAAGGATTAATAAACCTTACCACCAAAAACTTCACTCCCGAGTCTGTCTCACTCTCTAAAGTACACATTATATATATATATATATATATATATATATATATATATCAGTTATTCAATCCGTAAGGAAAAAGAGGATATCTTTTTTGCAAACAAAAGAGAATTGGCCAATATTAGATTGTATCGTTTTTGTATTTTTATCCTTATAGTTGCAAAAAAATCCAGCTGCTACAACCAAGGATCTTAGCAAACAATTGGATGTTGGTCAGTTGACTCTTCATCGCAATTCTAAGAAGGTAAGAAAGATGTCCAAAATTGTCCATAGCAAATCGCCGGCAACGTGTTGAATGTTGTGAGCCACCAAATCCTTGGTAACTCAGGGCTGGTTTCTATTATTATTTATATTATTATTATTTGGGCTATCCTCATCTTGGTTGTTTTCCATAAAACGTTTCGGCCGTTGTTCTCTACGGCCTTCATCAGGTATCATCTGGTAGGTGTGGGGAAGTATCGAACCGAACCTTTTATTTAACCGACGGGGGTATATTGACTGCACTCCCCTCTTAGCATTAGTAGTATCATTATTGTCTCACACTGGGATTGAATCTAGAACCATTAAATTGCTTGCAGTAATTCTGTCTGATTCTGTAACCATTACGCTATGTGTCCATGATGAAGGCCGTAGAGTACAACGGCCGAAACGTCGTATGAAAAACAAAAAAGATGAGGATAGTCCGAATAATAATAGAAATAATAATAGAATCTCATCTTCTTTAATTTTTCATTTATTTACGTTATCTAGGCCAAATGATACATCCAGCGTGTAATGAATAGAAACATCGGACAGAACTTAGATAATAACCTGATTGATCAGATAGGTCCATTTCAGCAACATTCACAATAGAATTGATTTTATTCTCAGGAGCCCGTGTAACATTGATGATTGCATATTTTTGCAAGTGAGGATGTCAAGTAGGAAAATACTTCAATGTATTGAAATCCACACTGACTTGATTTATGCATTTGTAAGTTAGGCTAATGTATGCCGCCTCCTTTAATTTACTCACTCTCCAATGATGTTCCCTATGAATTATTTGGAATCCATCTCATTGTGGTTAGTATGGTCCCTTCTCTCTCCAGATATGAGTCGCAATACTGTACTTCTCCTTTCGGATATGGCTTTCTTATGTGATGCAGGTTAGACTTGCAAGGACATGTTGATTTCTCCTTTATATTCTCCGCATCTTCTATTATACACATCTCTTGGTGGGGGACCAACTTTTGTGAGGAGGTCGCGAAACATTGCATTGTTGCCAAATGAATTGAATAGCGGTACCTCTGAAAGAACAGTTTGGAGTTTCTTTCCAAGCTTTCTACAAGAACTACCGGAGAAATCCTGCCCGTAGGCCGCTCTTTCAGCTAATGCATTTAAACATTCTAGAATCAAGATTCAGCAGCTCACGTACACCTTTTCTATAATCATCATTATCTGCTCCGTTCTTTTTACTTCTATTATCATCATCATCATTATCTTCAAAACTGTCAAGAACACATCAATCTTAATAAGAAGTCTGAAACGTTCCATAATCAAAGAAAAATTGAGCGAAAATTGAATTAATTAAACAGGTTGCCCATTTGAGGACCTTCCAAATAAATCCTGTTTCATATCAAAACAAATTTATGCGGAAAATTGTTTGAAGCATTAAGCGAAATTTGTTTACAGAATCTGAGATAGAAGGCAAATAGAAAAAAAAAAAAAGAAGAAAAATAGAGAAAGCAACCGATATATTTTACCCCCCGTGTTCATCTTCGACCCCCGGGTCAACACATCCCACTTATTTTTGTTTTTTCCTCCAATGATGAGACGCATTCTCAGTTACAGTAGTTCCATTACATAATTATCAAGTTTTAATCAAAGGATAAAAGACAATTATAAAAAAAAGCAAAGAAAAAAAAAAGAAAAAGCAGCTGGTCTGGTTAGTCATGCCATAGAAACGTCTACATGGCCAACGTCTTTTGGTCGCATGTCGTGTTAGGGATGATCAATTATGAAATTAAAGAAAAGGGTGATCAATGGATGAGTTACTTCTCTCGTCTTTTGTTGGGTGGTGATCATTGAAAATAAGTCCGAATTTGAAAAAAAAAAAGCATTGATGCTACCAAGCACAAATTATGGCACCAATTTAGGATGAGTTTTCATTGTAAATTGAACCACCATCCCCTATTGAAAACCTGCTTGGGGCAATTTCTAAACAAACAAAATAATGAGTAAATATTCAAATTTTCATCCTCTAACTCTATTGGTGTTGTATGTACGCAACATACACACACACACACACACACACACACATATATATATATATATATATATATATATATATATAGCCAGCCTGCTAGCCAGAGTCATTTTAAAACTTAAGAAACCTATGTTGACAGTTCGATTGATGGTTTCTAATATTAATGAGGTAAAGAATTAACAGAGGTAATTAGTAGAAAAAATAACGGAAATAACTATCAGGTTGAAGGGATAAATGTGATAAATATGGTGAAAGGAAAAAGAAAATTTTCAAAAAGACGAAACAAAGGTCGACAACCCTCGTAGTAGAGAAATATCAGACCAAGAAATTCCTCTCCGAAAACCTGTAGAGAATTTTGCTTTTCACTGTAATATTTCGCACAGAAGCCGAACAACATGGTAACCTTTTGACTTTACGTTGGGATAAAAAAAATACTATTTTTATTTACTCAACTTCGGGTAAATACAAATGGAAGACAAGAGAAAGGAAGTTCATAAACTATGAGTATGATCTTTAATGCGATACTGAGGAAAGCATAATGTGTTGCGTTTTTATTAGTGTAAATAGACTATTGGGTTGTGAGCCATTTTGGATGGGTAATTTCGTTAGATGCTCAACATGGCGTCTCCGTTGTAAGATATCAACTAAGTTTCTTTTTTTCCCTCTCGTATCATGATCCGGTGGTGAGTGTTTAATAAGATACAGCGAGACGGCGCCGGTCTTTCCGGGAAGAAAATTAAAAACAAGATCAAGGAAGCGGATATTCCTGAATGGAAATAACAAGAGAATGATTAAATATACAGTGAGTGCAAAAAGTATCCGATACATTTCAAAAAGCTTGTTTCAACACTTGTTTCATACACTTTCGAAATTGACAGAATTTTGACCCAAGATCTCTGATTTCATATGATTTTTTTAATGTTCAATCTTGTTTCAATATTATTTTGATTTGTGTATTTTTTAAAATCTTCGGTCAATTTTGAAGCTATACAAAGATGTCAAAACAAACTCTTTTCAATGTATCGGGTACTTTTTGCATTCACTGTATGTACATGTCATCTACAGAAGAAGAGAAAAACTTCATTTAAATGGTATTTGCTTGCAGAACTCAAATACAAGATAGTCCATAGAAATGGCACAATCTTACAATAATTAGAGAAATCTCTTTCTGTCTGTATGAACGGAGATAACTTGACAACTAGTCATTGCATGAAGTTGACATTCCTTAGATATATTAATCAGCACACAAGGCAGTGCGGTATCGGGTTTGAAGTGTTTTGAATCAACGGTTCTCGAGAAATCTCATAAAAATGAATGAAAAAATTACAGATTATAGACCTTTTATTTAAAATTATGGACCTAGATTTAGATATAAAAGATCTAGATTTGAAATCGATATGAATTTGGATGTAAAAAAACAAAAATTGACTACACTTGAGAGAAGTAACTGAAATACTTCGAAGTCGTAGTTTCTTACAACGGAAAATCATTTTACATGACTATTATGAGTCCGGCCCAATCCGAACATCTTTTTAACGTCGTTAAAATGTCTCGTTTTTTCAGAAAACTTTGAAGCCTTAGCAAAACCATCTTTTAATTAAAATCATTAAAAGCATTTTATTCGGCTATTCCTCCGCTCTCCGAAAGTGGATTTATGCCATCTTTTCGCTCTTACGAAAAAAAAAAAAAAAAAGGCGAAAAGCGAAAAAATGTCCGGCGTTTATTTTGCAACCAGCCATTATAGAGGCAATGCGCACCGTCTTCCTCTCTCTCCCACACCCCAGTCTCTTGCATCTCGCACCGCCCCAACCTCCAACGACTCAGCCTCACATATCATCATCACCAATTTTCTTTTTTTGATATTTCACAGAAAAATTAATGGTAATTTCTTCTTTGCTTTACGCAATGTCCGTTTATGATTGTTTTGGGGTTTGTTTTTTCTTTACATGAACGTTCTACTTTCGGATAGCGGGATAACCTGCATTTGGTCTGAGTGGTAAAGGAGTACACTAAAAGCTGAGAGGTCTGAGATGCAGTGGCGTAGCCAGAGATTTTGGGGCCCATAGACCTGGCTTCTTTAGCCCCCCCTCCTTCCAATATTTAGTGAGATTAGATGAAAAGGGACAATTTGCATTAAACATGCAATATCATTTGATATGTGATAAAAAAAAAAAAACACCACCCCAAAGGCTGAATTATTATTTATGCAAGCCCTGTATGTTCAAATATATTATCGTTTTTGTATGATGTCAAAAGAAATGCAGTTGATGAACTAGGTTTTATAAAAGTTATAGGGACCCCTCCGGTGATATAGTCCCCTACGCCTCGGCTAATATGTATCTGAATTGTAATGTTGGCAAATATTGATTTCTTGTTGAGGAGACAATTGAAAGCCTTGAAGCCCGAAGTTCTATTCTAAAAAGACCCAGGAAAACTTCATTTGAAACCTTGGAGAGTGTTTGTCAATGAACGGTCAGTAGGGTATTCATAATACAGGTATCCAATCCAATTTCGAACACAAAAAGCTCAGCAAACCGACATTTTCCACGGATGTCGTCTGCACACCAAAGATCGCGTTTAGTGTCAATCATCACGCGATTTGATTCATGCATAACCAAGATCATCTCGTTCACTTCCGCTCTGTGCTGTTCTCTACCAGGCTTTGTTTAGCAAAGCGGAAGTTTTCATTTCGTGATGACCTTGGACCAAACTACGCCTCGCAGGGGCTAGTCAGACGCACCACTGCAGCTCACGGATATTTTGGTTTTTGTTTATTTTTTGGTGTTTATTTTTTCACTTAAAAGACTGTGGAATTGTTGAAAAGAGTTGCATATTTTCCTATGGGCGATCGTGAGAAGTAAAAGAGGAAACATCTGTCACTATTGAAACGATATCTTTACTACCATTCTAAAATCCGAAAAATTCCGAATTCTGAAAAAAATATTTGGTCCTAAGAAATTGTGTACCTATATATGAAATACTTCCTTTAAATTTGTATCTATAAAATTATTTCCAGAAAGTTCTGTATATTGTACGAAATGCTTAGGAAATCAACTTCTGTCTAATCAATATAAAAAACCGATCATTTCTTACCAATCAGGAAAGAAAACAGCTTGGATATTCCTTTCCAATGTTTCTTTAATACTTTCAAAATTTGCTTAAAAATCATCATCGTTATCTGTTTTTAGATAAAAGCAATTATTTTATTACTAGTATGATAAAAAATATATACATAGATATCTATAAATTCTTTTAGGGGGCTTGACTCCTGCAATATTGTTTTAAAAAAATCATCTAGCTCTTTCGAACAAAATTTGTACTCACTTGTTTTCTAGAAGAAATAAAAATTGAAGAATAATTTAAACGGAAGGTAATCGAGGCTATGGAATCTTTCCATTTTCATTCCGTGTTTGTTTCAGCAGAATCTTTAGTTGCACACTCACACATAGGCACAAAGAATCTTTAAAGAAAGAACAACATTAAACCTTCGTCTCCCGTTTGTGACTCATAGACCTGAACAGACAAACAAACAAGAAGTGTGACTAAAGTTTTCATAAGGATAGATTTATTTTATTTGAGGAAGTATTGTAAATTATTATTATTGATTTTATGTTACTATTTACCTCCATCTTAATTGTTCAATTGCATTTTATCGCAACTTGTTTCAGGTTGCCTTCCTTCGGCTGTTAAGAAACAACGCAGATTGGAATAAGATCTTGGAGAGACTCGTCTTCACGTATTTCTTTGCCAGAGGGAAGCAAGGTTAACGCCCTGTCGCTCTTACCAGCTGAGCTATGAAAGCAAGTGGCTGGCGTCCAAAACAAATCTTTAAACCTTTTCTCGATCATGCGCATCATGTTTATTTTTGTTGTCTGGTAGTTTCAGTGCCAGTCAGGTCATTATTTTATAAACTATTAATTGAGATGAAGGTAGATAATAACGAAATTATTATTGATAGTTTTTGGATTTTTTCATTTTTTATCTGGTAGAGATGGAGTAGAATCGGATGAAGTCAATGTTGCAAAGAATGAAAACTTCATGTTCCTCGTGTCCGAACGTTCCGCCAACAGACAGTTTCGTCATGCGGACGCTTCTTCGAAAACTTTTTTTTGCTGAAATGGTGTTTCACCAACTTGGCATTTCGCTGACTGACGTTTTTTTTTCTTTTTCTTTTCGGAAGGATATTTTTTATTTTGTTTCGTTTTTTTTTTTTTGTTGTTGTTTGTATTTGTGAATCTGCACGTTTATTGTCTGAAATATATCTCATGTTGCAAAAAGATAGATAAATACACCCAAGTTGATTTAAAGTAGATTTTATGTTATTTTTTAAATTCCGCTTTGGTCTTCTTTCGCTAACGAGGACATTACTGTCTTTTATCCATCGACCATTTAAAGACTAAAAAAAACATCGAAATTTCACAAAATTAATTTTGTTTTACTTCTTAAACAACATTGGAAGAATAGAGTGAGAAAAAAACAAAAACATTATGAAATTGAATTTTGTGAATGATTAGAAATAATCCAGCAGACCCTATTTTTAAGATCTAATTAATAAGAATATTTGAAAATATGTCATTAAGTGTTTTTCTTCTTCTTAGATTTGGTAGAAAGGAAAAAAATACCAACGTTTCTGCTTCAGGAAACAAAAAGCAAATTTCAATTAATTATTATGTAGAACTGGATGGTTTTAAAGGTTAAGTTAAAGTCCGAAAGCCCACCATCCTTCATGGACATTTGAGTTCAATACAGTTTGTCTTATATGGCTCCATAGTCATTAGCAAAAGGAATTATGGATATAAATACAGTAGACTCCCGTTATAAAGGTATCCTTTGGGATTGGCTAATGCCGTTATAACGAATCTACCGTTATAATGTGTGTGTTTTATACGTATGTATTAATAATTAGAAAAAAAAAAAAGAAAAGAAAATGAAGATAAAAATTATTTTTCAATAGTTTAAAACTGCATATATGAGTTTCATGTCTGCAAATGAAATGAATAAATCAAGAAGTTAAAAAAAAAAAAATAATGCCGTGAAATCTCCCTGTGCTTTTGCTGCAAACTAATTTCTGACAATAGTTTTAAGAAAATATGGAAAAATAAAGTATTACGAGAAGGCATACGTCATTAAGTACTCCTGCAAGAATGTGTACCGTTACAACAAAAGTCTAACGTATGATTTAAACTCTGAAGTAGAAACAATGTCACAAATCCGGATTGGAGAGTAGCATGTTGTGTAAGTTTTAGACAGAAAGATTTTCCTTTGAGAAAAGTTTTGTGCTTGAGACATTTAAAATTTCCACTGACATTTTTTTCTAACATAAGGAACATGTTTTCACCGCTAACACTCGTTATTTAAGAATTAGAATTATTTTTATATCATCATTTTCTACATCGATATTCGTATAATTTTTTGGAGGGTTACTGTGAAAAATATGAATGTAAGGGAAGCAACTCTTTCAGATTTACATAAGGAGTTCCTTCCCTTAGATCACAATAGTCATCTCGATATATCTTGTTGTTATTAATGTTTATTGCGTTTGATGGATTGACGATTAAGTTTATTCTTTCTATCAGATATTTTTTTTATGAATTTTCACTATTTTTTAAAAATTTTCACTTCTTTTAAACTAATGAGGAAGTAGTTACAAGTTCTTTTGAAGTGATTCAATGCAAGATTAAATTTTCTTCATCATAAATTCTTATTTTGATGGTCGTATAACTTTTGGACGATTACTGTGAGAGATAGCAGCGTAAGGGAAGCAACTCTTTCGAAGTTGTATTCCGAGTTACTTCCCTTGAATCAAAATGCTTGTCTCAATTTTTTTTAGCAATATTTCCTGAGTCTCATGAATTAGCATAGTGATCTATTAATTAAGATGAATGTAGTATGGAAAATCTAATTGATAGTTGTGGGATGTTTTCATCTTTTATCTCACGGGGAGGAGCAAATTTGTATGAATTGAATATTGCTGAGAATGCGAACATGGTGTCAGAACTAACAGGAAAATTATTTTAATGCGATTTTTACATTTTTGCTGGTATTTTTTTGATATTTTGTGGAGTCCTGCATCGTCTCCAGCTCTCATGATGCTATATACCAGTCTCTTCGATATCGATTTTCATTTTTTGTAAGCATATTATGTGAAGTTGATATTTTTGTAAGTCTTGGTATTACTTTGCCTCGCACATTAAACATTGTTAGTCAGAGTTGAGTGTCTCTCACTCTCTTGGTCTAGTACTTTTGTCTTATTTTGACCGGTTGACAGACTTTCGATGACTACGAATTGATCACGTTTATCCATTAGCAAATTAAGAGGACACTATTTTGTCCAAACTATTAAAAAATATGAGAAGTGGACATTTTTCTTGACAAATAATTTTTAAAGCCTCTAACTTTCTTTCTTCTTGATCTCTCTGAATTTTTCGAGGTTGATATCGATTCCCTCTCTATGATTATCGCTTTTAGTAAAAAAAGAAAATTATTCGTATGTTAGGTAAAGAATTTCAAAATCAGTTCAAATTCAAATAAATGGTCATTAATTTTACAGAATGCAATAAAATAAACATTCATAACAAAAGGAACAGTTTAAATGAGCATTGTTATCTGAGAGCAGTAACTCTTTATGTGACTCTGAAATAGTTGTTTCTTTTACAGAGCTACTTCACAAAGACAGGCTATAATAAGATTCTTCATGATTAGAAGTATGTTATATTGACCTTAGAAATCGTGTTCGTTACGAGAAATTATGAGATTTCTAGCCAATGGAGAATCTCTTTAGTTCCACACAGAATGAAAATCCATAGATCTTCACAGAAAGAAATATTTTCGCTATGATTACGATATGTCTAGACTAAGGAAAATCTATAGAGTCTCACACAAAATGGAAATCCATAGTCCCACACAGGATGGAAATATTCTTGCTATCATTAAACTGCTTCAACGTCACATAATGTGATGATATCTTTTTTATCATAATTATTAGTAAACCTGCTACAACTTAGTATATCTCAGAATTTTTGAGATGAGGTATTATTATTAAAAAACGTTGTATGAAAAACAACCAAGATGAGGATGGTCCGAATATCAATAGAAACCGCTACAACTTGGCTAGTTGTCTTGATGTCTTCCATAGCTTCTCCAAAGAATCAGATTTTTTCTTCGAATTATTATTTTTTATATGCATCACTTTCACGTATCGTTGTAAAAGTCATTTTAACATAAAAATTCCAATATATCAAATTTTAAAAGTTGCTGATTAAGAATAGAACGAAGCATGATGGTGACCCGTGCAGAGAAGCATAACTCGAAAAAAATAAATATTCGTAAAACAATATCAACAATTTAGGCGATATCGTTAATTTTTCATTAATAATAATAATAATAATAATAATAATAATAATAATAATTGGCTGAAGACCTGGGGAGACTCATTGTCACTCAGCCTTCAGCAATGACCACTGGGTAACCGGTGTGAAACTGTAAACCGTAGTACTATTGTGACCTATGAGTACTAAGAGAGAAAGGCTGGGGACTTGAGGAGACTTGCTGTCACTCAAACTCCAGCGGTTACCACCAGGCAACTGATGTGAGATTGCAAATAATGATAATTATGATAATAAAAAGAAGAATAAGAAGAGGAGGGAGAAGAAGAAGAAGAAGAAGAACAAAAAAGATGAAGAATGAGAAGAGGAGGGAGAAGAAGAAAAGGAGAAGAAGAAGAAAAAGAAGGAGAAGAATAAGAAGGAGAAAAGAATGAAATTATCGAGCTCAGAAAGCTCGATGATGATGATGATGATAAGGAAATTATTGACCCAGTCCTTATTCTGAAGAAGTACAAGAAAAAAAAACAAGTAGGAGAAAAAGAAGACAAAGAAGAAGAAGAAGAAAAAGAAGAAGAAAAAGAAGAAGAAAAAGAAGAAGAAAAAGAAGAAAAAAAAACAATAAAAAGATTGGTTTTCCTATATTCAATGAATTTTTCGATCATGAGATAGCGTATATTTGCCAAAAATGTGGTTTTGAATGTCATTTTTTCCATATCGATTTCATGGTCATTTCTGCTGTAGTTTGATGCACTGATTCCAATAATGTCATTGGTTTTCCTATATTCAATATAATTTCAGAGATAGTTTCTATTTCAGGATAACGCAATGTTCAAAAATAGCCGTAAATGTATTTTCTGAGATAACTTATATTTCTGGATAAGGCAATTCTGCAAAATAACTTATATTTGCCAGAAATGCAGTTTGACTAGATAGCCTATATCTGCCAAAAATGTGTTTTTGAATGTCATTTTTATATATCAATTTGATTGTCGTTTCTTATGTAGTTTGATGCATGTTTTCCAATGATATCAATTGTTTTCCTATATTCAAAGTATTTTTTGAGATAGCTTATTTTTCTGCAATTTTCTTAAATAGCCGATATTTGCAAGGAATGCAGTTCTACGAGATAGCCTATATATGCCAAAAATATGGTTTTGAAAGTCTTTTTTACATATCAATTTATGGTTGTTTTTGATGGTCGTTTTATGGTCGTTTCTGATATATTTTCATGCATTGATTCCTATATCATTGGTTTTTCTATATTCCATGTATTTTCGAGATAGTTTATATTTCTGGAAAGTGCAATTCTCGTAAATAACCGATATTAGCAATGCAATTCTACGAGATGGCCTATATTTGCCAAATATGTGGTTTTGAATGTCATTTTTACATATCGATTTATGGTTGTTTGCATATTGATTTTTGGTTATTTCTGATGTAGTTTGATGCACTGATACCAATCATATTATCGCTTGTACAATATTCAATGTATTTTTCGAGATACTTTGGAAAATATAATTCTTAGAAATAGCCGATATTTGCCAAAAACGTGGTTTTTAATTTCATTTTTACGTATCAATTTATGGCTGTTTCTGAAGTAGTTTGATACAATGATTCCAATGATATCATTGATTTTCGAATTAAATGTATTTTTGGAGCTTATATTTCTGGCAAAAGCAATGCTCCGAAATAGCCAATATTTGCCAGAAATGCATTTCAAGGAGCTTATATTTGCCTAAAATGTAGTTTTGATTGTCATGTTTACATATCTCGAGGAATATATCAAATATAGGAAAACCAAGTATACCATTGGAATCAGCACATCAAAGTACATCAGAAAGAAGCATAAAAATGATATGCAAAAATGACTTTCAAAACAGTATTTTTTGCAAATATAGCATATCTCGTAATACTGTAATTTCAGGGAATAGAGGCTATATCGTAGTACTGCATTTTCGGAATATATCATCATCATCATCATCAGTCTTTTAGCGTCCGTCGTTGGACATAGACCTTCCCCAGGATTTGCCACACTTCTCTATCATGGGCGTCACGGAGCCAGTACTTCCTGAACTTGTCTAGCTCGTCTCTCCATCTAATATTCTGCCGGCCTCGGTTGCGCATATGGTCTCGGGGAATCCATGTTGTGAGTCGTGATGTCCATCGATTGTCAGCCATTCTTGCAACATGGCCAGCCCACCGCCATTTGAGATTTTTTATGGATTCTATGATGTCTCTAACTCTTGTCTTTTCCCGGATGTGTTGTGCTGTTTTGTGGTCTCTCCATGTGAGGCCCAGCATAATTCTTTCATGTGCACGTTGCATGGTTCTCAGCTTACGGGTCTGTTTCTTGGTTAAGTTCCATGTTTCAGCTCCATAAGTGACTATTGGGAGGATGCATTGGTTATACACCCTTCTCTTTAGGGTTAATGGGATCTTGTTATTTTTGAAGGTTGAGCTAGCTCTGCCAAAGGCTTGCCATCCTAGTGTGATTCTTCGCTTGATTTCTTCTTCTTTCGAGGGTCTCATGGAGATTCGTTGCCCTAGGTAGATGTAGTGGTCTACTTTCTCGAGTTCTGTGTCCTCGATTTCGATCTTAGTGTTCTTATCTCCAATGTGGTTGTTGCACATGATCTTCGTCTTGCTGAAGTTCATGTGCAGGCCGACTTTCTTGCTCTCTTCATTTAGTTCATCTATCATTAGTTGGAGGTCGTGTAGGTTCTCTGCGAAAAGGGCTATGTCGTCTGCAAATCTGAGGTTGCTCAGATACTCGCCGTCTATTTTAATTCCTTTACTCTCCCAGTCTAGCCTTCTGAAGATCATCTCGAGGCAGGCTGTGAAGAGTTTAGGTGAGCTGGTATCACCTTGTCTTACTCCTTTCTGGAGCTGGAAGGGGTCCGAGTCTTTATGTAGCCTGATAAATGAGCTGCCGTGATTGTATATATGTTTCAACACTTCAACATATACTGGATCTACACCTTGGCGACTGATGGCCTCCATGACCTTAGGGATTTCTACTGAGTCGAACGCCTTTTTGAAGTCGATAAATGCTACGGCAAGTGGTAGTCTATACTCTGCTGCTTTTTCTTTCAGTTGATTTATCGAGTGCAGGTGGTCCATGGTCGAGTAGCTTCTTCTAAAGCCAGCCTGTTCACGTGGCTGGTTTTCATCGAGTGTTTTTGTGATTCGTAAAACTCCACAGCAGTGCTCTCATTGTCTTTCAGCAAAAATTTCTCGGAAACTTTTATTTCTTTCGTAAATTCTGACGAAATGTAGCCCAATAGGATTAATGGAAGATGTAAGGTGCGGCACCAGCTATATTCTTAGTTAGGAATTAAATACAAGACCCTTATTTTTGCTAGATATCGAAAACTGCACTTCTTACGATGACTTGGATGCACATTGTCAAAAACTTACTGGCTCTGGTACCCCTAGCTGGTTACACTTTTGGCTCTGGCACTTGTTTCCGGCTACTCTTTCTCTCTCTTTCTTTCTCCCAAAGATCTTTAGATTGTTATCGTTTCGCTGACCTCCCTGCCGATCCGATCTTAACCATTTTTCACTGTGACCTATCTCTGTACTAACTTTGCCTATTTCACTTCAGCGATGTTGACACATCGCACATACGCACAGCTACATAGCAAAGCAACCGTGTCTTTCCCACCTGATACAAACGTGTATACACCTCTCACTTTTATGAATGAAATGGCTAAGGTTTTTTACTATCCGATAGTCACAACGATCTATGCTAAATCTCTTTGCTGCAGGAAACACGTTTTTTTTATCTTTCATGATCAGTTCGTCAAGTGTGTATCAGAGAGGTATGAGACAGAGTCTAGGCTTATTTTAATTCTGTGACTTTTAGGGAGGTCCTTCAATGTCCAAAGCGGACATTATTCCTTACACTATAAGAAATCATGCACCCTTTACAGTCTCTCTCAATCACTATAACATCGTATATGCTCCGTGGGACTAACTTATCTCCCCATTGCAACATATACAAAATAAATGAATCATGTATATGCATAAAGAAATGGAAGTACATGATCGGATAGAATTATGATAAATTGTCTTATATTATATAGAAATTCTTATATGAAATGATATCCTGTCATTACACACTTAATGCATCAATTGGCGTAAACAACATTAAAAACGATAAACAATTGAATAAAATTAAGCTGCTGGAGGAATAAAACCTACCAGTGACTTATCTTGTTTATTGTTCGGTCTCTATCTGCTATATTCTTTTGTTTAGCTCAAGGGTAAGAACAACACTACGTCAATGTAACTACCGTATCAGTTTCAAGTTCAATTCTTTCTGAAACCCCACTTTTTAAAATAATTTATTCAATTTATGTTGTCTTGATCAAGCGATGCATAAAGAATATAATGTCGAGAGATCATTTCAAATAAGAGTATTCATATGATATAACACACTTCATAATCAATCCGTCGGATCATATATATCCATTCGTTTATACATAACTGTTCAGTTGAAAGAAACGAATAGAGCAGATATGGACCAAAGAATAAACGAGATGAGAATTCCGAGTGAAAACAGTTATCTAGACCTCTGCATTACTGGTGGCCGTCTTGACAAACGGTACAAGCAACGATACATTGAAACGCATACCCTATCCGTCACTGGTCAATATCCTGCAATAGCTCCATCTTCTTTGATTGTCTATTTTATTTACTCTATCAAGGCCAAGTGATGCATCAACCGTTTAATTACGATAGATCATTTCTAATAAGAGTTTCAATAAAGTATAATGCCATTCATGATCATATGATATATATATATATATATGAATTCACAAAAATCATTTTTTTTAAATCGAAAGAAAAAATAAGTTTGAAATGTGAATGAGAAAATGGTTGTCTTCTGCGACGTCAGAGACACAAATGACGTGTTTTAGAAAAATGTCTACATTGAAAGGTTATAAAAAAACAATTGAAATAATTTATTCAAGTATATATATCAAGTATATATTTTCCTTAAGGTCATATCATAATACAGTGTGTTATTTTATATAAGGTATTATCATCATGTATTGCATATAGATGGTATTTATACTAAACATCTTTTAATTCTTTGAAACAAATATCTCTTACGTAGATTACCCAAAAATGTATTGGACCTTGAGGGATCAATGGATGTAACGATGGGTGTGGCTCGATGTTGGTATCATTTTTGTTGAGTGTTAAACAATGTACAGATAGGAAGACAAAAACCAGAAAAAAACCCAAATGGGACCTTTTTTTACCACCATCCAGTGACATGAAACTCTTAGAGTTTTTAGACTAGAAATAAGCCTTGAAACAGAGCATAGGTGCAGTAGTTGTATTTTATGTGAAGATGTAGCAAGGTTTATGTTTCCAACTTTATTTCCAAGCATACACTTGAAATCGAGTCAAAAGCATCTTGAAACACCTATTAACATCTACATCCTTCATATATATATATATATTTGACTCTGTGACTTTTTGGTATTACCCTTAATGTTCAAAGCAGACGTTATTCCTTAAACCATAGGAAATCATGCACCTTTTACAGTTTTCCTCAATCACTATAATATCGTATGTTCTATCCCCCCATAACAACATATACGAAATGAATTAATCATAAATATATCAAAAAGTGGATGCATATTATCCAACGTAATGATTGTATTATATCATATAGAAATTCTTGTCTGAAATGATCTCCCGTTACTACACGGTTGATTAATCAATTGTCATTGAAAACGCAAATAAAATGAACATTTGGTGAGAATAGGGCTGCTGCAGGAACCGGACCTGTGACCAACTCATCCCGTTTATCCTTCGGTCTATATCTGCTGTATTCGTTTCTTTAGCTCATATGTAAGAGTGAGGCTACGTTGAAGTGGCTACCGTACGGGTCACGGGTTTGATTCCTGCAGCAATCCCATCTTCTTTAGTAGTTCATCCTATCTACGTTGTCAAGACCAAGTGATACGATCATCGTGTAATGAATAGAGGTCATATCAAATGAGAATATTCATATAATGTTAGGTAATTTATAATCATTTCATCGGATCATATATATTTGATCCTAAATACATAACTGTCTAGCTGAAATAACAATTAAATTTAACTGATTTTCCTATATGAAATGTAATCTTCGAGATAGACTATATTGCCCGAAAATGCAGCACCACGAGATAGCCTATACTTCCCCAAAATGCAATTTTACGTGATAGCCTATATTTGCCAAAAATGCAGTTTTTAAAGCCATTTTTACATAACGATTTTATGGTTGTTTCTGATAGAGTCTGAGGTGCTGATTCAAATGATATCTTTTGGTTGGTTTTCCTATGTATAATGTATTCTTCGAGATATATTTTCCGGGAATGTGTTACCACAAAATCCTTATTTGAAATGATCTCCGGTCATTACACTGTTTATATCATCATATCATGATTTATTCCTGACTTGTAATATATATATATATATATATATATATATATATATATAAAACAATTGAAAAAAAAAACAAATTTTGTAGTGATATCTACAGTTGGCTTGAAACTTTTATTCTGGTTTTAAATTCCAAAAATAGAATTAAATGCTGTTACTCAAATTTGTTCTTTTGATTGTATTCTGGAAAAAACATGTAAGAGTTTCAAGAACAAATATTTTTGTCAATCTTCTTCAATTTTTTACCTTCATCTAAGAAACAACATCTGAGAAACAAAAATATCTCAGTGAAAGAGTACTTTAAATGTACGTAGTGTTATAAAATGAAAAAAAATTACATTTTTAATCTCAATGTGATCCTCACGCTCTATAGTAGGCCAAGCCCTTCTTGACAAAATGTCATCTGAATTCATTGTTAACTGTCGGAGATAGTAATATAGATTGTGATTCTTTTTTCTTCAAAATTGTTCATGCCTAGTATATAAGTTGACAAAAATATATATCAAAGACAGAATTTTGTCGTACATAAATAGAACATATGATTTTAATTTTACAATCGATGAATTGTATTGTAAAATTAATCGTAAAATTAAGACCCAGTTGAAATAACCTTATTGCATCGGTTATAGGAAACAAGAATTTAACCAGTAGTTTGATGCGCTGATTCCAATGATGTTATTGGTTTTGTTCGATTTATTTTTTGAGTTAGCTCATAGTATTGGACAATGCAATTCTTGCAAATAGCCAATATTTGCCAAAAATGCAGTTTTATGACATAGCCTATACATGCCAAAAATGTGATTTTGAAAGTCAATGTTACATATCGATTTTATGGCCGTTTCTGGTGTAGTTTGATGCGCTGATTCCAATGATGTCATTGGTTTTGCTATATTCGATGTATCTGCCGAGATAGCTCATATTCACAGACGAGAGCCAATATCAGCTTGAAATGCAGTTGTACCACAGAGCCTATACATGCCAAAAATGTGATTTTCGATGTCATTTTTACATATCGATTTTATAATCGTTTCTGATGTAGTTTGATGTGATGATTCGAATGATGTCCTTAGTTTTGCTATATTCCATGTATTTTTTGAGTTAGCTAATATCTTCATAAAAATGCAATTCTTGCAAATAGCCGATATTTGCCGGGAATGCAGTTCCATAGCCTATACATGCCAAAAATGCAGTTTTGAATGTCATTTTTGTATGTCGATTTTATGGTCGTCTCTGATGTAGTTTGATGACCTGATTCCAACGATGTCCTTGGTTTTGCTATATTTGATGTACCTTTTAGGATAGCTCTTATTCACGGAAATAGCCGATATATGTCGGGAATATACATACTTCTACCACGGAGCCTATACATGCCAAAAATGTGATTTTTGATGTCATTTTCACGTATCGATTTTATGATCGTTTCTGACGTAGTTTGATGTGATGATTCGAATGATGTCCATGGTTTTGCTATATTCGATGTATTCATTGAGTAAGCTCATATTTTCGGAAAATGCAATTCTTGCAAATAGCTGATATTTGCCAGGAAAGCAGTTTCACGACATAGCCTATACATATCAAAAATATGATCTCGAAAGTCATTTCTACATATCGATTTTATGGTCGATCCTGATTTAGACTGATGCACTGATTCCAATGATGTCATTGGTTTTACTATAGTCGACGTATTTCTCAAAATAGCTCATATTCACTGAAATAGCTGATATTGGCTGGAAATGCACTTCTATTACATTTTTATGTCATTTTTACATATCGATTTCATGGTTGTTTCTGATGTAGTTTGATGCATTGATTCCGATGATGTCAGTTGTTTTGCTATATTACATATATATTTTTGAGTTAACTCATAGTCACAGAAATGATATTGGCCAGAAATGCACTTCTACAACATAGCTTACACATGCCAAAAATGTCATTCTGAATGTTAATCTTACATATCGATTTTATGGTCGTTTCTGACGAGGTTTTTGTCACTGATTCTATTGATGTCATTCGTTTTGCTGAATTCGATGAGTTCTCCGAGATACTTCATATTCACGGAAATAACCAATATTCGCTGGGAATGGATTTCTATGATATAGCCTTCACATGCCAAAAATGTGATCTTGAATGTCATTTCTATTGATATTGATTTTACGGCCGTTTCTGATGTAGTTTAATGCGCTGATCCCCATGATATCATTGGTTTTCCTATATTCCATGTATTTTTTTAGATGGGTTATATTCTCCAAAAATGGCATCCTTGAAAATATGTGATGTTTGCTAGAAATGCAGTCCTACGTGATGGCCTATATATGCCAAAAATGAATTTTAAATGTCATTTTCCCAAATCGATTTTATGGTCGTTTCTCATGTATATTGATGCACTGATTCCAATTATATCAATGGTTTTCCTATATTCAATGTATTTTTCGAGATAATTCATATTCACGGAAATAGCTGATATTTGCCTGAAATGCAGTTCTACCACATAGCCTATATATGCCAAAAATGTGATTTTGAATGTCATTTTTACGTATAGATTTTATGGTAGTTTCTGATGTAGTTTGATTTGCTGATTCCAATGATATCATTTGTTTTCCCATATTCAATGTATATTTGGATGCATCTCATTATCACGAATTTGCTGATATCTGCCCGAAATGCAATTATTCTAGATAGCCTATTTATGAAAAAAATGTGATTTATCGTCAATTTTACATATCGATTTCATGATCATTTTTGATATAGTTTGATGCACTGATTCCAATGATATCATTGGTTTTCTTATATACAATATATTTTTTGAGAAGGCTCATATTTTTGGAAAATGCCATTCTTGGAAATAACCGATGTTTGCAGGAAACGTAACTCTATGATATAGCCTATAAATGCCAAAAATATGATTTTGAATGTCATTTTACACATGGATTTTCTGGTTGTTTTGATGTACTTTGATGCACTCATCCTAATGAAATCGTTGGTTTTCCTATATTCAATGTATTTTAGATATAGCTCATATTCATAGAAATCGCCAATATTTGCCAGAAATGCAATTCTCCGAGGTAGCCAAAAATGTGATTTTGAAAGTTGTTCTCACATATAGATTTCATGGTCAATTCTGATTTAGTTTGACGCGCTGATTCCAATGATAACATTGGTTTTCCTCCATTCAATGTTTTTTTTCTACATTGGTCATATTTTTGGAAAATGTAATTCACGGAAAATGCCGATATTTCCCGGATATCCACTTCTATGATATAGCCTATATATGCAGAAAATATCATTTTTAATATCATTTTTACATATGGATTTTAGTGTTGTTCCTGGTGTTTGATGCCTTGCTTCCAATGATATCATTGATCTTCCTATATTCAATGTATTTTTCGATATAGATCATATCCATAGTAATAGCTGATATTTGCCACGAATGCAGTTCTACGAGAGCCTATATATGCCAAAAATGTGATTTTGAATGTCATTTTTACATTTCGATTTTATGGTCGTTTCTGATGTAGATTGATTCGCTGATTCCAATGATATCATTGGTTTCCTATATTCAGTATATAATTATTAGATTGGTCATATTTTTGGAAAATTCAATTCTTGGAAATAGCTGATATTTGCTGGAAATGCTGTTCTAGGATAAAGCCTATATATCCCAAAAATATGATTTTGAATGTCATTTCTACATATCGATTTTGAGGCCGTTCTTGATGTAGTTTGATTTGCTGATTCCTATGATATCATTAGTTTTCTTATATTCAATGTACTTCTTAGACGGGTCATATTTTTTGAAAATGCCATTCTTGGAAATAGCCGATATTCCAGAAATGCAGTTTTACGACATAGCCTATATATCATTGGTTTTCCTATATTCCAATGTGTTTTTCAAGATAGCTCATATTCACGGAAATATTTTTGTCCATTTTTTCTACCTTCATCTAAGAAACTACATCCGAGAAACAAAAATATTTCAGTAAAAAAATACTTTAAAAGTACCTAATGTTTTAAAATAAAGCATTTTTCACATTTTTATCTGAATGTGATCTTTACGCTCCATAGTAGGCCAACCCCTTCCAGACAAAATGTCATTGGAATTAATTGATAACTTTTGGAGATAGTGGATGTCCAAACGTGTGAGAATGCATGAATGTATGGGGGATACGAAAATGTATCTCTCAATCAAAAAATTCAAGAACTTTTGGATGTATTCACGTCCGTATGTGTATAGATACATTATATAAGATATGATTTAGCCGTTGGCTGAAATTCTTGAAGTGATGTAGTTACAATAAAATGTTGTATTAATTATTTGTACTTGTGTTGTAACAGATTGTAATTCTTCTTTCCTCAAATTGTTGTGCGTAGTGTATAAGTTGACACATATATATGTATTAAATACAGAATTTTGCCGTACATAAATAGATCATACAATTTTAATTTTACAATAGATGAATTTTATTATAGAATGGATTGTAAAATTAAGGCCCTGTTGAAATAACCTTGTTGCATCAGTTATCGGAAACAAGAATTCAACCAGTGTTTTTGGAAATACAATATTTCATGTTGGTGCTTTCTTTAAACTTACAGAAAAAAACAAAATTTCATCATAAATTGCATGGTCACTTCAAAAAATTTTGCCAATTTGCTAAACCACATTGATGAATTCTCTTATCTCTTTACATTTGATTTTACTTACGATCATATGTGTAAAGACACATTATGAACAAAGACAATGAAATTTAGTTTATGAATTGTATTGTTACTGCTTCGGTTAGATTTTCGCTTACATTTAACAAACGATCGAAGGCATATTTCTTCCTTCTTAAATCTTATATACGATATTTCATACACTAAATCTTATTGTACAAATTTCACAATAGATCATTTATGGAAAAAGACGTTATAATATGGCGCTGTAAAAATGACCATATCGCTGTTATTAGAGATGAAAAGTCAACTGGTGTTTTTTGAAATTCAATGGAACATCAAAGAGAGCTTATTGACTCTATTCTTTGGGGTTAATTCACTACACGGTAAGGTGATGACTAATGAAAGTGATTTTTCATGTCTGCAGTCAAAAGAGAATCAGGGAAGATCATACGGATCCACTCTTTTTACAATAATAAAGTCATATAATTAATTGATCACCCCTGATAATAAGAAAATCGGGAATTATACAGTAGCAACCGTGACTCTAGCCTAAAAAAATACTGCCGAAACCCTAGGAGAGAGCACAATCATCCCGAAAACCTTAAAGGTTTAATTTGTCTATTCGACCGACCTAAGGTGGTCGGGGTCATTGTGTTCTCTGTTCTTGCCGCCACTGATATACATGAATGTACATAGCCATTTTTGTACAATGCCCGAGGGGACGGAACTAGCGCTTAGGGCCGGCCCTATGCTACTTGGTGAGCCAGGCAAGATGAACTTAGGTGCACCTTAGCGACACCAAGGCAATTATCTCCTCTAAACCCGCTCATGGGCGAAACTTTAAACAGATATTCAAAGAATACAAGGAACATCGGTAAACGAACTATTGAGAAAGAATGGTTGAGAAATATTCGGGGGATCACAAATAATCATCTTGGTACTTAACAGTTTAATTTGTTCATTTGACCGATTTAAGGCATTCTGGGTCATTATACTCTCTTCTCAAGTCGCGGCTGGGCTGTCTGTATTTTTTAGGTCTCGAATCCACACGTTGGAACTGGTGTCGCTAAGGACACAAGTTTATCTTGCTTAGTTAACCAATTATCTTATGGCCGTCCTCAAGTGCTACTTTCCATTTATTTACTTCGATGATTATCTATGATCCCCTAATATATCCACCACACTACCGGTCCAAAAAGTCCTTCTAGGGCGCTGTGTCATGACTATTGAAATATCTGGTCATGCCTCCTCTTACCTTCATGGCGTCTCGTATACCTATTTATATAGAGGCAGGGCTAGAGAGCCACAGAGGGTAAATTGGGGCCAACACCCCTACCCCCACCAGTACTATATTTAAAGTGAAATATATATCTGAATTAACAAATGCGTTTATAGGACACGTGACGTCGGAGGGTCCGAGCAGACATAGGCCCTCCCACGTTTTTAGCAAAACTGACATTCTCTCTCATGAAAAACTCTATAAATAACTTTGTCCGTCTCTATGATCCAATCTGTAAAGAAGAGAAAGAGAAAGAGAATTGTATTTTTAAAATATTATGTCTTCTTTCTTTAATTAATCAAAAATACTGCATGAGTTCAGAAATCTGATTGCTCAATAGGTGTGTCTTATTTGAGCATTGTTCGAAAATTCATCATATAATCGCTCACTTACCCAGGTGCTGTAACATGGACAAAAGACAGTTTTAAAAGTATAAGTAAAATGAACCCCCCCCCCAAACTGATAAACATGAAACGTCAAAGAAGCATAACAATATGGTTGCCTTATTGCTTTTATTAAGCGTAGATAATAAAGAAAAACTTGAACTTATGAACTTGATCAATAAGCTTAACAGGAAGGTTACAGGACGATCTTGAAAAAAGGATATTTCTAAACTATTCAGAAAGTGATGCTCGATATCCTGGTAGATTTGCTGCACAGAATCTTCCTTTGTTATTATCATGGCTTATGACACAAATGGTAATTATTCTGCAGTATGCGCTAAATGAATATTTGAGTGTTTTTGGAAATTCTTTATTCTAGAATAAAAACTGCAGATGGCTTATCAAAACGTTTTCTACGACAGTTGATCTTTCAAGGAAAGAGATAAAGATAAAGAGCTCAGACATTTGAAGGTGCAAATGTCATGAAAGTGGGAGGGCGTTTTGGCAAAAATAAAAATGAAGTGACTATTTGGGTGTTTAAAAAAATACATGCATATTCAAGCATTACCTTTACTGCTTTTGTCTATTTCCAACTTTCTCCTTTCAATTTAATTCGATGTAAAAAAACAAAAAAAAAAAAAACAAAAAACAAAAAACACAAACAAATTCTCCAGAAGAGATATCTGTAGCATGGATAGTGAAACGAGAAGTTTACCCACGAAGATATAAAAGGTTCAGTTCGAAATCCAAACATTACTAAATACAATAGGCTGAAAAAGGCTGCAGGACACAACATCCATATCATTGAATAAAAAATTAAAAAAAACACCAAACAATGAATTCAATTAAAAGTCTATCATAAATTTTATTGATTCAGAAAATATCACAGACAGCTGAAGAAAAAATAAGTCACTTTTAATTTGAAAAACTTTTTTGGCAGATAATCATCCAACGTTTCGAGTGGGATATCGATAGAGTTCGACGAGTCGTCGGTGGGGCAAACATCCTGTAAAGTAATAAAGAAAATTGAATTAATACCAATTCATAAAATAAATGAAAGCTACAAATTCATGGCAGGCATTGTAATAAAACGGATTCACCATCTAAAGGACGAGAAAATTTGCTCAAGTATTGTACTGAAAGGTTGAATTATGTAATAGAAATACTGGAGAAATGTTCAAAAGTGACTATATTATAAAAGATTAAAAATCTTATGAATGCTTTCAGAATAAGTATTTCAGTGAGTTTAGCTAAACATTCGATTATTAAAATTGAATTTAATGATAGAATCATAATCAAACCTAAAAGGGATAGAATGAACTATAGAGACTATTTTGTTCAATTTTAAAATCAAAATTGCATTCATCATAATATGAAATAATTACCTAATATACACTGAACTGTTGATATCAATAAAATGAAACGGTTATTTTTATTCATTAGGACAGTAAGATGAGGACACTGGTTCAACTATATTAATATATCATCAGATATGAAGAGCAATTGTTTCAGTTAATCAATATTCAGAGAGTTTTGTTTAAAACTTTCAGCCTCAAAACATAAAATCTCTTACCAATGAGTATTACGTCATTGCTGAGTACAGGCTACTATACTCGCCCCCTCAAGTTATAACAATGGAGCTCAATTTCTGTAGATGCTCCTAGAGCTGAGCCTTGTGCCAACGTTAGCTCAGCACAAGATGTTTAAGAAACCACCATCGATCCAGCATTTGCTGAATAAAACAATAAAATAAAGAAAAAATACATACCTCTCCAGCTGACTCCTCCGAGTCACTTTCTAATTCATCTATACATCCCAAACACAGTAAGTTTTTCACCTAGAAGAATATAGTAAGACGTTTTTTATTTAATTGTATCCAGTAATTTCAATAATCTGAATTGATTGGAGTTATTGATTTATGTCAACATATCACAAATACGAATTAACGTTTATTTTTATTGAAATTGAATAAAGTAGTTGAAAAGCATAAAAGCATTACGGATTTAATCATACTTTACTATATTAATATAGTGAAGTAAGTCATGAGAGAAAGTCTATGCAAAAATTATCTCTAAACAATTTTTAGTTTACATCTGTGCAAGCATTCAGTGTGAATATACTTTGGTGGAGGAAGAAAAAAGATTCTGGCGCAATCTGACAATTAGAAATTAGAAAAAAAGAATCAGTCAAATTGTTACTTTGAAATCTATCAGAATTTCATATTTTCAACGTCTATTTCTTATCAGCATAATCTTTTAGCAGCTTTCGGTTCAGAACTCAATTTCCAGTTCAATCCTTAGTGTCAGTAACTGAGCCAAAAGTATGCCTACAGTGTAGAATAAGCCAAATAAATCAAAGGACTTTATCCTCTTGTCTATTATGAGCTATAGCATACCACAAGATGGATTACAATCAACGTATTGGGCCCCTCATCCAAGCAGGAAGTGAGAAGAAATCTTGTGAGAAAATTTAATTATAGTCACACTTCAATAAAGATAAAGTAAAACCAAAATTGAATCATTCATTTAGTTTCGGTGTTTCCTTTGCATCAGAAATATATCTTGAAATGAAGTTTACCTCTCTGGGAAAATCTGGATACTCTCTTCAGGGTTTGGTGAGAGGGAAAGGACCAAGAATATATTCGATATTTTGCCTTTCCAGCTCTTTATGGTGTTCCACCATTGTTGCTATGTACCGGCGGCAAAAAGTATAAAGGGAGTTCTTGTACAAACTTCTCTTTCCTGACTGAAAGAGAAAAATGAGGTTATTCAACTAGTTCCAAAATTCCTAATAAATCAAAGATTCCATATTGCAGAAAAGAAAAATGCGGAGTATTTTGAGACTAAATATACGAAGTTCATATGCAAGAACTATAGACGAGATATGAAAACACAGTGATAGAATTTTGATATTCAATCCACCTAAAGACACACCAAAACCGAATCACCATGATCATATCGCACAGATGCGTGAGAGAGAAGAACTGAAAATAAGGCGTTTTACCGAATGAAAGTCATTTTTAACTTTGTCCAGATAATTTCAACATCGTTAAACAGTATGTATGAATAATGTGGACACAATTTCACCGCAAAATCGACATTCAAGAAATTTCTATGTCTGGTAAAAATCAGCATAAAATTTCATAACTCACGCATATGGTAGTCAAGTTTAAGCGAATTCAAGTTACGTTTTGTAATAATGGTGCTCTTACTTTCAAAGAAGTCAAATGTTACTGTGTAGCCATTAGATATGTTTGTCACTGAGCAAGCAATCACAATACTCTCGTTAAATAAGACCCCACGACTGTTAGCCACAATAATTTTACCCTGTAAATTGTTTCAAGTCCATGTGTGTGGCACAATGTGCCAAAACTTAAGGTGTCCAATATTCCGGTCACCGTCTGCAGAGACGCCAACTCTCACGATATCAAATATCTTCTCCCCCTCTGCAATGTTATCTCCCTGTATTTCAAAATTTGATCATCTCCCGTACGTCAAAATACATCTGGTCACTAGTGCCAAACCAGAGGAAGAAAATCTATTGGGAACATCTGACACTACAAAGTCTATTTTAAAAAAAGAAAGAAAAAAAAAGGCATTTTCGTGGAAGTATTTTTCTATCATTGTACATTTTTCAAACAAGGTGTAGACCACCTTTATCGATTCTTATAAACGGATTTACTTTTTGCATCGGAAAAATATGTATGTAAGACAAGATACTAACATGTCAATATACATACAACTAGCACAGAGTAGACAAAATTGGATGGAGAGTAATTTATGAATATGATTCAATGAAAGATTTGAATATTTTGAGACAGCTTTTGTTTATGTTCATTTGAACCGTTTGGGGTGGATTATGAAGTTACTCAAAGTGGGAGTGGGTGCTTTTAACATCAAGTGAATAAAGTTATGCTATCTTCTACTTGGAAGATAAAGATAAAGAAAGGTGTCATGATTTATAGTAAATACATCGTCTTTTTATCATAAAAAATCATCTAGACAGGAATATTTGATGTGGGAAGTAAGGTATATTCTTTGGACATTTATTTCAAATTTATTTGAAATCATATCCAATAAAGCTCCCGAATTGTGGTTCTCACTAAAAAGAGACAATTTTCACACAGCAGGATAAGAAAGACCGAGAAAAAAAAAAAGAAAAAAAAATAGCTACTTTAAGCTAGCAAGGAAGTAAATATTTACCACGTTCATTTCATTGTTTTCTTTGTCTGAATAGTACGAATAAAGATCGCAATGAATTAATTGTTCTTGATCATTTTCAATTACAAAAATGAGGACAAATTTTGAAAATATTAAAATAGTACAAAATCTCGATACTTTCCTACTTAGCAAATTCATAGCAAAATCAATAAAAAGTTGAAGTTTTATGTTTTAATTCTTGAAAGAAATCTTGGAAGCTTTTCAGTTGACACTTCAGAGAAGGCAAATTCGCCCAAAACTGTTCAGATGTAAAAGTGTTCAGTCTTTAAATGGTTGGAATAAATTCGAATGTGTTAGGCTCGATATATGTATTTGTATTAGTTGAATACTTACTTTCATATGGTATCTTAATTTTGACAATCAGCATCAATTGAAAAGATGAGAGTAGTTCCGAATATTTCAACTTAATTCGTATTAGTTAGATAAATAATTTCATATGGTATCTTTGTTTTGCGAACACCATCAGTTGAAATGATAACAGTAGTTCCAAATGTTCCAACTGTATTTGTATTAGTTAAATACATCATTTCATATGATAACTTGATTTCGAAAAAAACACCATCAGTTGGGAGGATAACAATAGTTCCAAATGTTTCAACTGAATTCGTATTAGTTAAATACATAATTTCATATGGTATCTTAACTTTCATATGGTGAAATAATTTAGGAAAACGCCGTCAGTAGAAAAGATAACAGTAGTTCCAAATATTCGAACTGGATTCGTATTAGTTAAATACATGATTTCAAATTGTGACTTAATCTTAACAAACACCAACAGTTAGAAGATTAACAGCAGTTCTGAAAGTATCAGCTGTATTTGTATGAGTTAAATACGTAATTTCATATGGTAACTTAATTTTGACAAACACCATCAGTGGAAACGATGCTAGTAGTTCCAAATGTTCCGACTGAATTAATTTTAATTAAATTCATAATTTCATATTGTAACTTAATTTCAATAAACACCTTCAGTTGGAAAGATAACAGTAGTTCCAAATGTTTCAACTGGATTGGTATTAGTTGAATGCATAATTTCATATGGTAACTTTTTTTGGGAAAAACACCATCAGTAGAAAGGATAACAGTAGTTCCAAATAATTCAACTGAAATTGTATTAGTTGAATATGTAATTTCATATTGTAACTTAATTTTCACAAATACCATGAGTAGAAAGGATAACAGTAGTTCCAAATGTTTCAACTGAATTCGTATTAGTTAAATACATAATTTCATACTGTAACTTGAATTTTGATAAACACCATCGGTTAGAAGGTTAACAGCACTTTTGAATAGTTCAACTGTATTTGTATAAGTTAAATACGTAATTTCATATGGTAACTTAATTTTCACAAACACCATCAGTTGGAAGCATTACAGTTGTTCAAAATGTTTCAACGGAATATGTATCAGATAAATACATAATTTCATATGGTAACTTAATTTTCACAAACACCATCAGTAGAAAAGAAACAGTAGGTCCAAATGTTTCAACTGAATTTGTATTAGTTGAATTAATAATTTTCATATGGTGACTCAATTTTGACGAACACCATCAGTAGAAAGGATAACAGTAATTCCAAATGTTTCAACTGAATTTGTATTAGTTGAATTAATAATTTTCATATGGTGACTCAATTTTGACGAACACCATCAGTAGAAAGGATAACAGTAATTCCAAATGTTTCAACTGAATTTGTATTAGTTGAATTAATAATTTTCATATGGTGACTCAATTTTGACGAACACCATCAGTAGAAAGGATAACAGTAATTCCAAATGTTTCAACTGAATTTGTATTAGTTGAATTAATAATTTTCATATGGTGACTCAATTTTGACGAACACCATCAGTAGAAAGGATAACAGTAATTCCAAATGTTTCAACTGAATTTGTATTAGTTAAATACATAATTTCATATTATAACTTATTTTTGACAAACATCATCAGTTGAGAGGATAACAGTAGTTCCAAATGTTTCAAATGAACTTGTATCAGGATAACAGTTGTAACAAATATTGAAGTTGAAAAGGTTATAATGTGTTAGGGTAACTGTAGTTATGAAGCATTGAACTAAATCTGTTTTATTTGGATACGTAATTTCAAATGTTATCATAGATTTGACAGGAAAAAAATCAGCTAAAAGGAAAATAGTAGTTCCAATCTTTACACTGAATCAGTATTAGTTAAATATTTATTTTCATAAGGTTTCTTTATTTTGAATAAAAGCATCATTTGATCGGATAACAGTAGATTTGAATGTTCCAACTGAATTTGTATCAATCAAATATGTAATCTCATATGGTATCTTACGTTTGCAAAAAGCATCTGTTAAAAGGATACCATTAGTTCCAAATGTTTTAACTGAATTTTATCATTTAAATACATAATTTCATATGGTATCTTCACTTTCATAAAGCGCCCTAGTTAAAATATAATATTTCAGTTTTGACAAAAGGCATCAGTCAAAAGGATAACAGTAGTTTGGAATGTTTCAACTAAATTTGTACGAGACAAGTACGTAATTTCACTCAATATTTCAGTTTTGACAAAGGGTATCAGTCAAAAGGATAACAGTTGTTCCAAATGTTTCAACTGAATATTTATTAGTTAAATACGTAATTTCTTATAGTAACTAAACTTTGACAAGAGGCAACATTTAAAAAAGATAACATTAGTTCAATTTTTTTCAACTGAATTCGTGTTAGTTTAATACGTAATCTCATGTGGAATTTGAATTTTGACGAACACCATCAGTTGAAAATTGCCAGTAGTTCTGAATTATTAGGTGGATTTCAATTAGATTAATATGTAATTTTGTATGGTATTTTAATTTTGATAAAAGGCATCATTTGAAAAGATAACTGCAGTTCTGAATCGTCCAACTAAATTTCTATTAGTTGAATACGTAATTTCATATGGTATCTCAATTTTGACAGAATGTGTCAGTTCAAAAGATGTCAGTAGGTACGTATGTTTCAATAGAATTTACATCAGTTAAAAATGTAATTTCAAATGGTATCTTAATTTTGACGGATGGCATCAGTGGGATGATGACAGCAATTTTAAATGTTTCAACTGAATTTGTATTTGTTAAATGAATAATCTCAAGTAGTATCTGAATTTTGAGAAGAAACATCAATTTATGGATGACAGAAGTTCCGAATGCTTAACTGAATTTATATTACTTTAATATGTAATTTCATAGGGCATCATCTGACAAAAAGCATAATTTGGAAAGATAACAGTATTTCCAAATGTTTCAGCTAGATTCGTATTAGTTGAACACAATATTTCTTACTGTATTCTAATTTTAACAAAAGGCATCAGTTGGAAGCATAACAGTAGTTCTGAATATTCCAACTGAATTTGTATTAGTTAAATACGTACTTCCATATGGTATTACATTTCTGACACAAAACATCAGTTGAAGATATAACAGTAGTTTGAAACTCTGCAGCTTGAATTGAATTAGTTAAATACATACTTTTATATGGTATCTTAATTTTGACAAAAAACATTGGTTGGAAGGATAACAGTAGTTCTGAATCTTCCAGATGAATTTGTACGTAATTTCATATGGCATCTCAAGGAAAGGCATCGGCTGAAAGGATAGCAATAGTTCCAAATGTTCCAGCTGAATTGTTTTGAGTCAAATACATGAGGTTGAAAGGACAACTGTAGTTCCAAATGTTTCAGGTGAATTGGTATTTGTTAGATACGTAATTTCATATGGTATCGTAATTTTAAAAAATGCATCAATTGAAAGAATTTCCAAATGTTTCAACTGAATTAGTAAAAGTTAAATACTTGACTAGAAGTATCTGTTATTAGTTCCAAATGTTCCAACTGACTGTGAATCGGTTAAATATTTAGTTTCATATGGTATATTGATTTTCACAAATAGCATTAGTTGAAAGGATAACAATAGTTACGAATGTTTGAACTGAATTGATATTAGTTAAATACATAATTTCATATGGTATCTGAATTTGACAAAAAGAATTAGTTAAAAGGATAACAGTTGTTTTGAATGTTTCAGCTTAATTGGTAATAGTCGGGTACATAATTCCATGTGGTATCTTAATTCTCAGAAAATGTGTCAGTTGATAGGCTTACAGTAGTTCTGAATGTTTCAACCAAATTTGTATTAGTTAAATACCTAATTTATTATCATATATTACTTTTTAAAAAATCAGTCAGTTGAAAGGATGGCAGTAGTTTTGAATGTTTAAACTGAATATATATTAATTAAATACGTAATTTTATATGGTATCGACAAAAAGGCATCAGTTGAAAAGGTAACAGTTGTTCTGAATTTTTCAACTTAATTTGTATTAGTTAAATACGTTATTTCATATGGTATATATTAATAAGTCATCTAATAATTTTTCATAATTCTTTTTGAAAAAATTGTTTCATCATCACTCTACTGAAATGTCGTAAAACATCGTAACACGCTGCATAAAACATCAATGAAATCTTGCTTGGTAGAATCAGTCATTAATAAAATGATAGGCATCTCGAGTCATGTCAACAATTGCAAATGACACGTATGGAGGGTTTGAAGTGATAAAATACAAGATAAAAAGTAATCAAGAGTTTCTTTCCAACCACTGGAAAACAATTTACCTAATTAGTTAGGGATTAATTAGAAAGAAAAAAAAAACAAAAAATATATGAGAAAATTCTTGAAGCAGTCATTTTTTAGATATTTTTGATAAAACAAAGCAGACAGTAATTGAGAGAATGAAATATTGAAAATTTGATTTATCGAAATGATTAATAAAATATTTCTTTTTTTTCTATAGAAAATAGTCGTAAATATGAGTGAGCAAACGAAGGTAAAAACTTGCCCAGAAGAAGAGCAATATTGTACTTTAATTTTCAGTTTTTTAATTTCATAAATTGAAAGGCATCGGACAGGAGGATAAGAGCAGTTTGGAATGTTTCAACTAAATTTGTACTAGTTAAGTACGTAATTTCACTCAATATTTCAGTTTTGACAAAAGGCATCAGTCAAAAGGATGACAGTAGTTTGGAATGTTTCAACTAAATTTGTACTAGTTAAGTACGTAATTTCACTCAATATTTCAGTTTTGACAAAAGGCATCAGTCAAAAGGATGACAGTAGTTTGGAATGTTTCAACTAAATTTGTACTAGTTAAGTACGTAATTTCACTCAATATTTCAGTTTTGACAAAGGGCATCAGTCAAAAGGATAGCAGTAGTTTGGAATGTTTCAACTAAATTTGTTCTAGTTAAGTACGTAATTTCACTCAATATTTCCGTTTTGACAAAAGGCATCAGTCAAAAGGATAACAGTAGTTTGGAATGTTTCAACTAAATTTGTACTAGTAAAGTATGTAATTTCATTTAGTACTCCAGTTTTGACAAAGGGCATCATTCAAAGAGGTAATAGTAGTTCTAGATATTTCAATTGAACTTGTTTCAGTTAAATATGTAATTTTATATGGTATCTTAATTTTGACAAAAGGCATCAGTTGAAAGGATAACAGTAGTTACAGATGTCTCAACTAAACTTGTAGTAGATAAGTACGTTATTTCATTTAGTATTTCAGTTTTAGCAAAAAGCATCACTCAAAACGATAACATTAGTTACAAATGTTTCAGCTGAATTCGCTGTAGTTGAGTACGTAATTCCATCTTAGTATTTTAGTTTTGTAAATTCAAATGGATAAACATTTTACTGTTTATTTTGTACCCTAGATGTTCATCTCATTTTTACATTAACATCTCAGGAACACGTTGTTTGATGCTGAAATTAAGAGGAAAAAATGTACTTAGATGTTTATTTTATTCAAAAAAGTACGATTATGCAACATAATCTTCAGAAATCATAACTTTTAGAGAATTAGGGGCGACTTTTAAGTAAAAAATACCAAATTAACTATCACCATCGAATATTTAATCTCCCAGTGACATACGGCATGGAATTAAAAAACAAAAACAAAATATAAAACAATCTCCATAAAACTTTACAAAATTATTAAAACTCGTTTACTTTCATACGTAAGCGCTTAAAAAATGCATTTTTTAAAATCATAACATCAAGCAACATGTTCCAAAGGATTAAATGTGAAAATGAAATTAAAAACGTTCATTCCTCCAAATTTATAAAATAAATTTCTGATAAAGACGTGATTATACCTTTTTATTTAAAAGGTTGTACATATCCCAGGTACAGAATAAACAATAGAAAGTTTATTCATTTGAATTTGCAAAACAAAAATGATCGATTAAATTACTTGAACAATAAAAATTCTTTTAAAATATTCGTAACTAAGTTATCCTTTTGACCGATGATTTTTGTCCAAATACGATTGTAACGGATTTGCAGAGGAAATCATCCTTTTTGCAGAAAAACTACACAGCCTCCAAATAATGCTCAATTAACTAAATAAAGAAAGCAACAAAGTAGCCTCCAAATAATGCTCAATTAACTAAATGAAGAAAGCAACAAAGTGAGCCTCCACAGAAACTTAAATAAAACAAATGTAGTATAAAAAATAATGTAAGAACACAAATATCAAAATTGAATATGCAGATCTGAAGAAAGTGGACTATCTACCTAGGACAAAGAATCTCCATATAATTGTTAGGGGGAGAAAAAAAAAAGCAAAGGATCACTCTACGTCAAATCTTCATACAGCCTATCCGATGGTACCATTACAATAAGCACGTCAAACTAAGCAAGAATAAGCCAGAAAATCGATGGGTGAGAAAGACATCCAAAAGACAATCTTTGCAGGCTTATGTGCCTTCTCGGGCAATATCGGCTACTTCCATCAATATGAGCAAAATTAAGAACTATATCAAATACAGCCCATCAAATGGTACCGTTGCAAACAGCACGTCAAACTACTCCAGGAAACGCCATGAATTCGATAGGGAAAAATGAATACCTGCTATTTCTGTCAAAATGGGCTAAATCGAAAAATACATAAAATACAGCCGATCCAATGGTACCGCTGCAATCAGCGCGTCAAATTACGCCAGAAAAAGCAGGAAATCAATGAGTAAAAATGACATTCGAAAAACGATTTTTGAGGGCTTTTGTGCTAGAAGTGCCTAATCGGAAAATACCGGCTATTTCCGTCCAAATGGGCTAAATTGAAAAGTACATCAAATACAACCGATCCAATGGTACCGTCAAACTAGGCCAGAAAAAGCCATAAAATCGACAGGTAAAAATGACTTTAGAAAGACCATATTTGAAGGCTTATGTGCTACAAGTGTCTTTTTAGCCAATGCCGGCTATTTCCGTCAAAATGGGCTAAATCGGAAACTACATAAAATACAGCTGATCCAATGATACCGTTGCAATCAACACGTCAAACTACGCCAGAAAAAGCCATAAAATTGATAGGTAAAAATGACACTCGAAAGACCATTTTTGAGGACTTACTTATGTATGTGGTGGGATTGCCTTTTTGGCCAATACCGAGTTTTTCTATCAAAATGGGCTGAATCAAAACATCATCAAATAAAGCCAATCCAATAGTGCCGTCCCAAACAGCACGTCAAACTACACCAGAAAAAGTCAGAAAATCGATAGGTAAAAATGACATCGGAAAAACCATTTCTGAAAGCTTATTTATGTATGTGCTAGAAGTGCTTTCTCAGCCAATACCGGCTATTTCTGTCAAAATGGGCAAAATTGAAAAACTACATCAAATACAGCCGATCCTATTTTTGAGGGCTTACTTATGTGCTAGATGTGCCTCCTCGGCCAATAGTGGCTATTTCTGTCACAATGAAGCTAAATCAATACTACATAAAATACAGCCGATCCGATGGTACCGTTGCAATCAACACGTCAAACGACGCAAGAAAAAACCATGAAATCGATGAGTAAAAATGACATTCAAAAGACATTTTGGGGGGCTTACTTATGTGCTAGAAGTCCTTTCTGGTCCATTAACGGCTACTCCCATCAAAATGGGCTAAATCCAGAATCACAGAAAATACAGCCGATCCAATGGTACTGTTGCTATCAGAACGTCAAACTACACCAGAAAAAGCCATAAAATTAATAGGTAAAAATGACACTCGAAAGACCATTTTTGAGGGCTCACTTATGTATGTGCTAGAAGTGCTTTCTTGGCTAATACCGGCTATTTCTGTCAAAACGGGCTGAATTAAGAACGATATCAAATACCGCAGATTCATTGGTACCGTTGCAATCAGCATGTCAAACTACGCCAAAAAAACATAAAATTGATAGGTAAAAATGACACTCGAAAGACCATTTTTGAGGGCTTTCTCATGTGCTAGAAGTGCCTTCTCGGCAGTTACCAGCTATTTCTCTCAGAATGGGCTAAATTGAAAGCTACATAGAATACAGCCGATTCAATGGTACTGTTCCAATCAGCACATCAAACTACGCCAGAAAAAGCCATAAAATCGATAGGTAAAAACATATTCAAAAGACCATTTTTGAGCGCTTACTTATGTATATCCTAGAAAAGCCTTCTCGGCCAATAGAAGCTTTTTCTGTCAAAATGGGCTAAATCAGAACTACATCAAATACAGCCAATCCAATGGTACTGTTGCAATCAGCACGTCAAACTACGCCGGAAAAAGACATGGAATCAATAGATAAAAACGACATTCGAAAGACCATTTTTGAGGGCTTATGTATGTGCTAGAAAGGCTTTCTTGACCAAGACCGGCTATCTCCCTCATAATGGGCTAAACAAAAAACCACATCAAATACAGCTGATCCAATGGTAATGTTGCAATCAGCACGTCAAACTATTCCATATATAGCCATAAAATTGTTAGGTGAAAATGTCATTCGAAAGACCATTTTTGAGGGCTTATTTATGTGTTAGATGTGCCTTCTCGTCAAATACAGTATATATTCGTCACAATTTGCCAAATCAAGAATTACATCAAATACAGCCAATCCAATGGTACCGTTGCAATCAACATGTCAAACTACGCCAGAAAAAACATAAAATCGTTAATTAAAATTACAACCGAAAGAGCATTTTTGAAGGCTTATTTATTTGCTAGAATTGCTCTGTCGGCCAATCCCGAGTATATCTGTCAAAATGGGCTAAATCAAAAAGTATATTAAATACAGCTGATCTAATCGTACCATTGCAATCAGCACGTCAAACTACGCCTGAAAAAGCCATTAAATCGATGGGTAAATATGACATTTGAAAGACCATTTTTGAGGGCCTACTTATGTGCTTGAATTGTCTTCCATATCAATACCAGCTATTTATATCAAAATGGGCTAAATCAAAAACTACATCACATACAGCAGATCCAATGCTACCGTTGCATCAGCACGTTAAACTACGTCAGAGAAAGCCGTAAAATCGATAGGTAAAACTGACATTCAGAAGACCATCTTTGAGGGCTTTATATGCTAGACGTGCCTTCTTGGCCAATACCAACTATTTCCATCAAAATTGATTAAATTGAAAAGTACATCAAATACAGCCAGTCCAAATGGTACTGTTGCAATCAGCACGTGAAAATACACCAGAAAACGCCATTAAATCGATGGGTAAATATGACATTTGAAAGACCGTTTTCAAGGGCTTTAGTGCTGGAAGTGTCTTTTGGGCCAATACCGGCTAATCCTGTCAAAATGGGCTAAATCGTAAACTACATCACATATAGCTGATTCAATGGTACCATTAAATCAATAAGTAAAAATGACATTTTTAAGACCATTTTTGAAGCCTTATGTGCTAAAAGTGCCTTTTCAGCCAATAGCAGCAATTCACGTCAAAATGGGCTTATCCAAAACTACATCAAATACAGCCGATCGAATGGTACTGTTGCCATCAGAAACGTCAAAATACGCTAGAAAAAGCCATCAAATCAATAGGTAGGAATGACATCCGAAACACCATTTTTGAGGGCTTATATGCTAGAAGTGCCTTCTCGGCTAATACCGGTTATTTCCTTCAAAATGAATTGAATCAAATACCAAATCAAATACATCCAATGGTACTTTTGCAATCAGCAGGTGAAAGTACGCCAGAAAAGCCATTAAATCAATAAGTAAAAATGACATTTCAAAGACCATTTTTGAAGCTTCATGTGCTAGAAGTGCCTTGTCGACCAATACCAGCCATTCCTGTCAAAATGGGCTAAATCAAAAACTACATCAAAAACAGATGATCAAATGGTACTGTTGCCATCAGAAAAGTTAAAATACGCTGAAAAAAGCCATATAATCGATAGGTAAAAATGATATTCGAAAGATAATTTTTGAGTGCTTATTTGCTGGGAGTGCCTTGTCAGCTAAAACCGGCTATTTCCATCAAAATGGGTTGAATCGAAAACTACATCAAATACAGCTGATCCCATGGAAACGTTGCAACCAGCACGTCAAACTACGCCAGAAAGTGCCATAAAATCCATTGGTAAATATGACATTCAAAAGACTATTTTTGAGGTCCTATGTGCTAGAAATGCCTTCTCGGCCAATACCAGCCATTTACATCAAAATGGTCTAATTCGAAAACTACATCAAATACAGCCCATCCAATGATACAGTTGCCATCAGCATGTCAAACTACGGTACAAAGTGCCATAAAATCCATAGGTAATTATGACATTCGATAGACTATTTTTGAGGTCCTATGTGCTAGAAATGCCTTCTCGGCCAATACCAGCCATATCCGTCAAAATGGTCTAATTCAAAAACTACATCCAATACAGCCGATCCAATGGTACTGTTGCCATCAGTATGTCAAACTACGCTAGAAAACCCATAAATTGATGAGAATGTATGACAATCAAAAGACCATTCTTGAGGGCTTATATCCTAGAAGTGGTTTCTCGGCCAATACTGACTATTTCTGTCAAAATGGTCTCATTCAAAAACTCACATACTGCCAATCCAATGGTACTGTTGCAATCAGCACGCCAAACTACACCAGAAAAGGTCATAAAATCGATCGTAAACATGACATTCGATATACCATTTTTAGGGCTTATGTGCTAGAAGTGCCTTGTCGGCCAATACTGGCTACTTCCGTCAAAATGGGCTAATCAAAAACTATATCAAATACAGCCGATCGAATGGTACTGTTGCAATCAGCACATCAAACTACGCCAGAGGAAGTCATAAAATAGGTAGGTAAATATGACATTCGAAAGACCATTTTCGAGCGCCTATGTGCTAGAAGTGCATTCTCGACCAATACCAGCCCTTTCAGTCAAAAATTCGAAAACTACATCAGATACAGCTGACCCTATGGTTCTGTTGCCATCAGCATGTGAAACTATGCAAGAAAACCCATTAAATCGATGGGTGAATATGACAATCGAAAGACCATTTTTGAGGGCTCAATGCTAGAAGTGGTTTCTCGGCCAATACCGGTTTTTTCCGTCGAAATTGGCTAATCAAAAACTACATCAAACACAGTACCAAAGGTACTGTTGCAATCAGCACGTTGAAATACGCCAAAGAAAGCCATGAAATTGATAGGTTGAAATTACATTGGAAAGACCATTTTTGCCGGCTTACGTTCTCCAAGTACCTCCCTAGCCAATACTGGCCATTTCCGTCGAGATGGGTAACATCGAAAACTTCATGTTGCCTTCATGGTAAATATCAGATTTTTGTGTCAATATTTGCTACCCCAGAAGAAGCCATAACATTGATAGGTAGAAATGACATACAAAAGACCATCATTGCTGGGTTATGTGCTAGTATATTGTTCCTCGCCAATACTGGCTATTTCTGTCAAGATGGGTAATATCAGATTTTTCTGTCCGTATATGTTAAATCGAAAACTACATTGAATACAGCCGATCCAATGATATTGCTGCAGTCAGCACGTCAAACTACCCCAGAAAAAGCCATAAAATCGATTGGATAAAATGACACTCGAAAGACCATCTTTGAAGGCTTAAAAATCGTTACTCCTGTCAATAAGAGGCAACTCAGAAAGTACATCAAATATTGCAAAACCAATGACGCCATCGCATTCAACGCACCAATTCACATAAGAAATAGCCATCAAATTGATAGGTAAAAATGATATCCATAATCCATGTTTGGTGGGCATCTATCTGTATGTGCGTGAAGTTCATTCACAGCCTAAAAACTGCTAATCCTTTCAATTATAGAAAACTCCAAAACTACATTAAATACAACTAAAACAATGATACCATTGCACAGAGTGCATCGAATTACATCAGAATAGACTTAAGTTAGATAAGTAAAAATCACATTCATAATCCCAGTTTGATGGCACTACAGCAAAACCAATGACATCATTGCTTTCATCTCATCGAATTTCATTAGAAAACGACCATAAAATTGATAGGTGAAAATTATATCAATAATCCCAGTTTGGTTGGAGTTTGTAAACTATGTGCTCGAAGTTCATTGACAGCACTGTATCGGCTATCCCTGTCAATATGAGCAAACTCAAAAACTATATTAAATACATCAAAACAATGACAACGTTGCATTTAGCAGATCGAATTACATCAGGAACAACCATTGATTCGATAGGTAAAAATTACATTCATAATCCCAGTTTGGGGGGCATTTTTACACCATGTGCATAAACTTCATTTAAGGCCAATATTGGCTAACTCAGAAACTACATCAAATACAGAAAAACCAATAACACCATTGCATTATCCGCATTGAATTACTTCAGAAACGTCCATAAAATTGATAGGTATGAATGACATTCACAATTGCATTTTGGGGTGCAATTGGCTATTCCTGTTGATTAGGATTAACTCAAAAACTACAACAAATACAGCAAAACCAATGACAGCATTGCAACCAGTGTATCAAATAACATCGGTAACAATCTTATAATCGATAGGTTAAAATGACATTCATAATCTCAGTTTGCGGGGCATCAATACACTGTGTGTAAAGTTAATTTACCTCAAAAAGGGCCTACTCCTGTCAATATTAGCTAACTCGAAAACTACATCAAATACAGCAAAACCAATGACACCATTGCATTCAGCACATACAATCACACCAGTAAACGACCGTAGACTCTATAAGTGAAAATGACACTTATATTCCAAGTCGGGGGGGGGGGCATCTATTCACAATGTGCATAAAGTTTATATACAGCCTAGGTCGGCAAAACTTGGAAACTACATCAAATACTGCAAAACCAATGACACCAGTGCATTTAATTACGCAAAAACGACCATAAATTCGATAAGTAATATTGACATCAAAAATCCAAGTTTGGGGCGCATGTATACACTATGTGCGTAGTGTTAATTTACGGCCCAAATCGGCTAGTTCCATCAATATGAGTTTACTGTGAAACACAGCAAAGCCAATGACACCATTGCATTCTTGGCTTCGAATTACATCAGAAACGTCCATAAAATTGATAGGTAACATTCATAATCCCAGTTTGGTGGGCATCAATACACTATGTGTGTAAAGTTCATTCACAACCAAAATCGTTTAACTCGAAAAGTACATCAAATACAGCAAAATCAAAGACATCAATGCATTTAGTGCATCGAATTTCATCAGAAATAACTTTAAAATCGAAAAATAAAAATGATATTCATAATTCCAGCTGAGGGAGCATCTATATACTTTGTGTGTTAAGTTCATTTACAGCCAATATCTATTAACACAAAAACTACATCAATTACAGCAAAACCAATCAAAAGACATCAGAAAAAACATAAAATCGATAGGTAAAAATGACATTCATAATCCTATCATGAAGGGCATCTAAACACTATGTACGTAAAGTTCATTAACGGCCAAATCAGTGCTTTCTGTCAATATGGGCTAACACAAAAACTAAATTAAATACAGCAAAACCAATGACACCATTACATTCAGTGCATCGAATTACATCAGAAACAACCATAAAATTGATAGGTAAAAATGACATTCATAATCCCAGTTTAGGGGGTATCTATACACTATGTGCATAAAGTTCATTTACGGCCAATATCAACAAACTTGAAAACTACATCAAATACAGCAAAACCAATGACACTATTGTATTCAATGCATCGAAATACATCAGAAATGACCATAGAATTGATAAGTAAAAATGACATTATAATCTGAGTTTGGGGGCATCTATACAGTATATGCGTAAAGGTCATTTACGACAAAAATCGGCTATTACAGTCAATATGTGTTATCCTGAAAACTACATCAAACACAGCAAAACCAATGACACCATCGCATTCATCTCATCAAATTACATCACAAACAACCATAAAATTGATAGGCAAAAATGACATTCATAATCCCATTTAGGGGAGCATCTATATACTATGTGTGTAAAGTTCATTTGCTGCCAATATCGGCTAATTCGAAATCTACATGAAATACAGCAAAACCAATGACACCATTACATTCACTGCATCGGATTAAATCAGAAACTACCATAAAATTGAAACAAATAAATGATATTCATAATCAAAGATTAGGGGGCATCTACACACTATGCGCATAAAGTTCATTTACGGCCAAAGTCGGCTATTTCTGTCAATATGAACTAACTCGAAGAATACATCAAATACAGCAAAACCAATGATACCATTGCATTCAATGCATTAAATTACAACAGAAAAGGCCATAAAATAGATAGGTTGAAATGACATTAATAATCCCAGTTTGGGGAGCATCTATACACTATGTGCATAAAGTTCATTTATGGCAATCATCAGCTAACTCGAAATTGGGAAAGTTGTGTAACTGGAGTGCTGTGTTCGTCGACGATATATGAATCTTTGAAAATGTGGTTTTAATGTCATTTTTACGGATCGATTTTATGGTCATTTTGATGTAATTCGATGCGCTGATTCCAATGATATCATTGGTTTTCCATTATTGATGTATGCTTCTAGATAGCCTATATTCTTGGGAAATGCAATTCTCAGAAATAGCCAATATTTGGCAGAAATGCAGTCCTACGTGATAACAAATATATCAGCCAAAAATGTGGTTTTGCATGTCGTTTTTACATATCGATTTTACAGTCATTTCTGATGTAGTTTGATGCACTGATCCCAATGATAGCATTGGTTTTCCTATATTCAATGTATTCAATGTGTTTTCTGAGATATTTCATATTTCCAGAAAATGCAATTTTTGAAAATGGCTGATATTTGCCAGGAATGCAGTTCTATGAGATAGGCTATATATACCAAAACTGTGGTTTTAAATGTAATTTTTACATATCGATTTTATGGTCGTTTCTGATGTAATTTGATGCACCTATTCCAATAATATCATTGGTTCCTATCTACTCAATGTACTTTTTGGGATAGCTCATATTTCCAGAAAATGCAACTCTTTGTGATAGCCGATAATTATCAGAGATGCAGTTCTACAAGATAGCCTATATTTGCCAAAATTGTGGTTTTGAATACGATTCTCGCATATCGATTTCATAGTGGTTTTTGATTTACTTTGATGCGCTGATTCAAATCATATGTTTGGTTTCCTTGTATTCAATGAATTTCCGTAAAATGTTATTCTTGGAACTAACCGATATATGCCAGAAATGCTTTTCTAAAAGATAGCCTATATGCCAAAAAAGTGGTTTTGCATGTCACTTATTCCATTGATATAATTTGTTTCCCCATATCTGATGTATTTTTCGAGATAGCCTATACTTCAATAAGACACCGTATATTTGCTGATTTTTTCATTTTTAAGTATCGAATTTATGGTCGTTTCTAATATAGTTTGATGCACTGATTCCGATTATATCATTGGTTTTCCTATATACGAAAAATTCTTCGATATAGCTCATATTTCCATAAAAAATGCAGTCCTCGGAAAAAGCCGATTATTGCTAGAAATTCAGTTCTCTGAGATACCCTATATTTGCCAAAAATGGGGTTTTGAATGTAATTTTTACATATCCATTATATGGTTGTTTCTGATGTAGAACAATACGCAGATTCCAATGATATCAATGGTTTTCCTGTATTCAATATATTTTTCGAGATAGCTCATATTTCTAGAGAGTGCAATTCACAGATATAGCCGATGCTTGCTAGAGATGCATTTTTATAAGCCTGTATACGCCAAAAAATGTGGTTTTAAATGTCATTTTTACATATTTATTTCATATTTTTTTTATGTAGTTTGATGCACTGATTCCATGATATCATTTGTTTTCCTATATTCAATTTTCAGACATAGCTCATATTTCCGGAAAATGCAATCCTCGGAAATATCTGATATTTGCCAGAAATGCTTTTTTATAAGTTGGATATTTGCCAAATGTGGTTTTGAATGTCATTTTTATATATCGATTTTATGATCTTTTCTCATGTATTTTGATGCGCTGATTCCAATGATATCATTGGTTTTCCTATAGTCAATGTATTTTTCGAGATAGCTCATATTTCCAGAAAATGCAGTTCTCGGAATTAGCTGATAATTGCCGGAAATGCAGTTGTATAAATTATCTTATTCATACCAAAAATGTGGTTTTGAATGTCATTCTTACATATCGATTTTATTATCGTTTTTGATGTAGTTAGATGCGCTGATTCCTATGATAAAATTCGTTTTCCTGTGTTCAATGTATTTTTTCAGCTAGCTCACATTTCCAGAAAGTGCAATTCACGGATATAGCCGATTTTTGCTAAAAACGCATTTATATGACATAGCCCTTAATTGTCGAAAATGAAGTCTTGAATTTCATTCTTATATATCGAGATTATGGGTTTTTCTGATTTCGTTTGATGCACTGATTCTAATGTTACCATTGGTTTTCCTATATCCAACGTATTTTTCAAGATAACTCATATTTCCAGAAAATGCAATAAAAAAAAACATTATTTGCTGTAAAAGCCGTTCTACGAGATTGTCTATATATGCCAAAAATGTGGTTTTGAATGTCATTTTTACATATCGATTTTATGGTCGTTGCTGATGTAGTTCGATGCACTGATTCCAATGATATCATTGGTTTTCCTATATTCAATGTTTAGTGTCTGGGGCCAGATTTAAAGCTGCTAGATATATTAGCTTCCTAACAGGTAAATAACCAGAATTGATCTTAGGGGATAACTCCTGGTACGTAGTGTGTTTGTTGCTTAAGCACAAAAACAAGGTTAATACTCAGATTGTTAACAAAACGAAAAATAAGTGAGTGTTTTTTTTAAGGGATGAGAGGAAGGGAATGCTTGTGTATCAGCGTGGGTACCACGACTTTTTATCGAATGACATTCCATCGAAAATGCAAAATACGCACATATACATAAACTCCACGTATACAATTGCATAAATACATGTGCACATACATACCATATACACAGATATACATATGCACACACTTATCCCATACAAACATGCCACGTACACAAATATACATATGTAATACATTCAAGCATATCACATATTCACATCTGCACATGGACACGCAGGCCATATATGTATACACATACATTTACGTCCAAATGCAACATACATGTACATAAATACCACGTCTACACCGACATACATTTGTGTATGTGGGTGCTTGTTGAGTAAATGTGTGTTGGCGTATTTTGCGTTTTTGATGGAAAGTTATGCCAAGCTGTTAGTGCCCTGTGTGTGTCTATGATAGAGAGAGAGAGAGAGAGAGAGAGTTTGTATGCGTATGTGTGCTAATATGTAGAGAAATAGGCCTTATCTATACGTGTGTTGGTGCATGCATATTAGTATTGTGTGGGAACACGTGAAGAAATATGAATGTACACATATACGTCGTAGCATGCGTTCTTTTCAATTTTCCCGCTCTTTCTAAATGTTCCCGCCAAATCTTCAACGTTCAATTAAGCACTTTGTTCGATCCAGAAATCAAATCTCAATATCTGTTTCCATCTGTTTTTCTTCTTAGCTGCAGATTTCCAGCTGAAATATTTTCATCTTTTAAAAAAATATTTTTTTGATTTCTCTTATGTCGTCAGAGTAATGATAGTTCTAATGTGAATATTGGAAACCGTCAACTAAAAATAACATAGGTTTCTTTAGTTTTTAAGTTGGTCTGCCTGGTTGGCCACAAGCTACAGCAATGTTGCTAAAGGAATGAAAATTCATGCGTTATTTTTACCGGAAAAACAAGTGGGGGGGGGGCAGGGGAAACTTCCCCTTGCAATAAGCTTTTAGTGGGGATGATTTCATGATATTAATTCATGCTAATTTGATACTTTAATTCGTGTCCAGCATTGTTCACGTTTTTTTTTAATTTAATTAATTCATTAAAATTTTAGAGATCATCACCCAACAAAATACGCGGGAAAATAGCTCAAATGAAACATGTCTGTTACCAGGAAAACCGTTGCACAGACTGCATCCCCACACCTGAACACTAACTGGACTGGGTCTTGTGTACGTCCTGATGCATAAAGTCCGTGGTACCATGCTATTTCTGTCATTACCCATACCTTTGTGTAAAGCACCATATCGAATTGACCTTTTGTCGCATCGACCTTCGTGGTAAGGCAATGAATATGGTAGCTTGTTTTCGGGTGAGAAATGGTACGAAAAAGATTTGTACCCGCTCAGTGTATTTAAATTCTGTGCGTTATGGGTCTATAACAACCCTGGCCGCAGTAACTGTTCAGTTTTTGCCTTCACATATATGTAAGTATGTAGGGCTCAACATTAAAACCACTCTTCGAAACATATCTGCCATCGATTACATCTGACAAATATACAGGATGCTAGTTCGAATCTTGCCGTAGACTACTGATCTTTTTCTCTTGCATGCTGCTTGTTTAACCAATGCAGAATGTAAAAACGAGATGGGCGATAAAAAGCAACACAAAAAAACTAGTAAAAATTTAAAAGAATCTAAAAAAAATTAATGTGTATTTTAATGTTTAATAAGTATTTATAATTTATATTGTATATGGAGATATAGGGAGGCATTTCAGCTTAATAGAAACATAGATTAAAAGTAAATACATGAATGATAAGTAAATAAATAAATGATAAGTAAATGAATGATAAAAAGAGAATTCATGAAAAAATGAAATATAAATACAAGAAATGAATCAAAATATTTTTGACGTGAAAATACACATAGAATTAGAAAAAAATTCAAATAGTTACACAAAAACAGTTGAAAAACGTCAAGGAGAAAAATGGTTGCCTTTTGTGACATCAGAGATGCAAATGGCGTCAAATTATGTGCGTTCTAACTTTGGCAAAAGTAAATTTTTTATAAAAATGTATATGGCGATTCCAATTTTAGACATTTTTCGAATAATTAAGTGAATAATAAAAACGGGATATTTTTCGAAAAATAGAATATAAAAACTAAAGGTTTTATCAAATCGATCCAAGATCTGTAAAAGAAAAAAAAAAGAAAACTGCAGATTTGCACCCGTTTTTTTTCTTTCTATGACTCTTAAGCTTTTACTGTGGCTAAGTGGTTGCTTTATACATGCTCTCATAGTTAAATCAACTTAATTTTGACGTATACTTAAATCCGTTAACCGAACAGGATAAATATAAGTATACATTTGAATTTGCTGCCTACGTCAGACAGACCATCGAGGATATAAAATACGAGTCCAAATTTTTGCGGAGACAACTTATTTTTTTTTACGTTCTATGCTGTTTAGTTAATAGTTTTAGAATATAGAAATGGGACGAGCGTTGCAATAAAGAGTAGATTATCAAAAATTGGATTCTGGTCGATTACTCAACCTCGATTCCCCTCTTTGCTCGGAATCAACGGAGAAATTAAATGAAAAGAGATTGTAAGAAAATATGAAAACTAAAAATATACCAGAATAATTTTCATATGAAAATATACATTAAATTACAGAAATGAATTTGAATAATTACAAAAAGATAAAACAGTTGGAAAACGCAGATGAAAAAATGGCTGCTTTTTGTTCTTTATCGGAACATTCTTGCTTGATATAGTCTTCATTAATGTCCAACCCCAACAGAGCAGACTTTATTATCGCAATTGGGCAGATCTTGAAATTGAGGATGTTTAGATTTCAGCATATATTTTAAAAAGAGTAGAGGTAAAAATCAAGAGAAATGGATGACGTCATGTCGGAATCTATCACCATTGGACCAAACACGCCGTGAGGGGGAAGATTGTTCCTCATTCAATGAACACGTTTTGTTTTGTTTTTATTTCAGTGATTGCTGTTACCTTTCGTTTGATAAAAAAATTTCAAAAGTTCTTAACCAAATAAAAACTTTTTTTGGCATCCCTGATTCAAAATAGGATTAATTTTTAGATGAATTAGTTCCTGTTTACAACTAAATAGCAATTGGCAATTGTTCAGTTTAGTTTACTAAAACACCACGAGAGCCATTTCCCAAAGAATCAACCTTTATATACTTCCATCCTTATCATTTAGCTGCTATAAAAAGCAATAACAATTACGATGAAATTAAATAATAAGGGATATTATTGATGATGGACTATGTGAATATTTTTTTTCCTTTTGGTGAAAACTACTAAATTTGTCATGAAAAGCGCACATAACCAAACTATGCTATTATCTATCATTACAAATAATCTTGAATTGTCCCAAACGTATCCGTAGCTCCGTGGTTTCAGGCGTTCGGCTAGTAATCAGTAGATCTTGGAATCAAATCAATTCTGCAGTGACACTTTCTTCATGACATTAGAAATCAGTGGCAGATTGAGGAATAGAAGTTCAGAGTTGGCTTTTCATTCCTTTCTTTCTGTATTTCGGCCTTGCTTAAATCAACCATCAATCTGATCAACCATCAATCTGAGTGGACGTTTTCTTTCTTTTTTCAAACTCTTACTGATGAGTTTTGTCTTCATTTTCGTATGTAACAACAATGACAGATGACAATGTCTAAAACCACACAAACGACATGCACAAAGAGCAGTGACATATTGACGTACGCTAAAAACAATGAATTCATTGCCCTCTTCTACAGCCGTACCTAGGTCGACATATTCTGCCACTGTTTGCAAATTCAATTTACAGGAATTACTGATAAAGAAGTTGAAATGAGACGCATAGATTTGGAATGATATTTAATGAGTAAATGAATTCTGCTTTGCTCACTTTTCATTTCAGTGAAGCAAAGGAATGTGATAAAAGACAGACGTTTGAATGATTTATTTTTTATATGTTGTCATAGGGGGATAGTTGATATCCCGTAATGCTAACGTGGTAATTAAGAGAGAATATGAGCGCGAGTGGATTCTAGTATAAAAAAGTGTATGCCTAGCCAATAAAAAATAACGTGAAGAGTAGGTTAGTCACAAAGAAAACATCCTAATACCCGGACACCTAGTGGGCATTGTCTTATATCCAGGAATAAATTACGGAATGAAAATAAATCTGCACGAGTAAAATTGCATAAAAATTGTCATGGAAATGTTTACATCATGAAGTCCATGCACAAATGAAAATGAAACGTTCATAAATCCCTTTAAGTCGAATGGTTTCGTCCAGAAGGTTGCTTACTGGCGCCGGTCAAAAGTAACGTCACAATGACGTCAATTCTGCCTATTCCGTAACGAAGAAAATTTCAGGAAAAGTGTCCATTCAATGAGAAAATGGATCTGAATATTGCTCATTCTCAGGCTCGACTGAGAAGTACTCAAAAAGTCAGAACAAGAATCACACGTAGATTCTTTTTAGAGAAATTTTCAAAAGAAAAGAAAAAAGCAATAACAACGTAAAGGTATCCCGGATGAATTTGGGGAAAAATAACAGATCGTGCTTCACATTGGATTTTTGGGACAGAAAGAGAGAAAGGAAAGGTTCAGGAAGCTTTCAAAATAATTCAGAGAAAAAAAACACGTTGTTATACGTTGACCTAAAGAGAGGGAAAAAATACACCCGATTCAGACATCTCCAAGATATTCGGTGAGAATGGTAATTTGTTTCTTGTTTCAAATCGATTTTCCACAAAATAGGAGAGGGTAAACAAAATGGAGGTATAAAGATAATTCTGGTGAAAAGAAGGCGGTTTCACATTTCTAATTGACTTTTCAACAATGAACGGGAGAAAACAAAGATGGAAGTACAGAAAGGATTTCGGTGAAAGAAGTACTTTGTTTAATGTTTCAAATTGACTTTTCCAAAAAAGTCAAAGAGAACGAAAATGGAGGTATAAGGATGATTTCCGTGAGAGAATAGTACTTTGTTACGCATTTCGAGTTCACATTTCTCAAGAACTGACGAAAAAACGGAAATGGAGATCTCTAAAAGAATTCAATAAAAAAGTGCTTTGTTTCGTGTTTCGAAATGATTTTTCTCGAGAACTAAGACCAAACCAAAAGGGAGATCTCCAAAGAATACAGTAAAAAAAAGTACTTTGTTTTGAGTTTCGAATTGACTTTTCCCAAGAATAAAAAGAAGAACCAAAATGGAGGTATAAGGAGGATTTAAGTAAAAAAAGTACTTTGTTTCGTGTTTCGAATTGACTTTTCCAAAGAAGTAAAAGAAAAACCAAATTGGAGGTATAAGGAGGATTTCGATAGAAAACACCAAGTCGAGTTGGATATCTCCAATAAATTTGGTAAAAAAAGTAGCGTGTTTCGACTTTCAAATTGACTTTTCCCGATAAGTAAAAGAAAAACCAAACTGGTGGCATAAGGAGGATTTTGGTAAAAAAAGCGCTTTATTTCGTGTTTTGATTTGACTTTTCCTAAGAGCTAGGATTAAACCGAAATGTAGAGCTCCAAAGAATTCGATAAGGAAAGTTCTTTGTTTCAAGTTTCGAATTGACTTTTCCCCAGAATAAAAAGAAAAACCAAACTGGAGGTATAAGCAGGATTTCAGTAAAAAAAGTACTTTATTTCGTGTTTCGGATTGTCTTTTTCAAGTAGTACAATCAAACCGAAATGGATATCTTCAAAGAATTTGGTGGAAAAAGGACTTTGTTTCGAGTTTCAAATTGATTTTTCCCAAGAATTAAGAGGAAAATCAAACTGGAGGTAGAAGGAGGGTGTCGGTAAAAAAGTATTTTGTTTCGAATTTAGAATTAACTATACCCAAGAAGTGAAAGCGAACCCCAACTGGAGGTATAAGGCGGATTTCGGTAGAAAAAGTACTTGATTTAGCGTTTCAAATTGACTTTTCCCAAGAACTAAGACCAAGCCAAAATGGAGATCTCCAAAGAATTAGGTAAAAAATGTACTTTGTTTCAACTTTCGAATTGACTTTTCGCAATAAGTAAAAGAAAAACCAAACTGGATGTATAAGGAGGACTTTGGTAAAAATGTGCTTTATTTCGTATTTTGATTTGATTGTTCCTAAGAGCCAAGATCAAACCGAGGTGGAGATATGCAAAGAATTCGGTAAAAGAAGTACTTTGTTTCGAGTTTCGAAATGATTTTCCTCAAGAATAAAAAGAAGAACAAAACCAGAGGTATAAGGAGGATCTAAGTAAAAAAAGTATTTTGTTCCGAGTTTAAAATTGACTTCTCTCAAGAAGTAAAAGAGAATTCAAACTGGAGGTATAAGGAGGATTTCGGTAATAAAAGTACTTTGTTTAAACTTTCGAATTGACTTTTCCAATGAATTGAGAGGAAAATCAAACTGGAGGTATAAGGGGGTTTTCAGTAAAATAAGTACTATGTTTCGTGTTTGAATTGACTTCCCTCAAAAACTGCAGCCACAGGAAAATAGAGATCTCCAAAGAATTTGGTAAAAAAATACTTTGTTTCGAGTTTCGAATTGACTTCTCCCAAGGACTAAAAGAAAAACCATACTTTAGGTATAGGGACCATTTCGGTAATAAAAGTACTTTGTTTCGTGTTTCGAATTGACTTTTCCAAAGAATTAAGAGGAAAATCAAACTGGAGGTAAAAAGAGGATTTCGGTAAAAGAAAGCACTTTGTTCCATGTTCTGGATAGACTTTTCCCAAGAAGTAAAGAAAAACCAAACTGGAAGTATAAGGAGGATTTCGGTAAAAAAGTATTTTGTTTCGAGTTATGAATTGACTTCTCCCAAAAAGTAAAAGAAAACCCCCACTGGAGGTATGAGGAGGATTTCAGTAAAAGAAGTACTTTGTTTTGTGTTTCGAAATGACTTTTCCTAAGAACTAAGACGAAGCCGAAATGGAGATCTCCAAAGAATTTTGTAAAAATGTACTTTGTTTCGAGTTTCAAATTAAATTTTCCCAATAGGTAAAAGTAAAACCAAACTGGACGTATAAGGGAGATTTTGGTGAAAAAAGTGCTTTATTTCATATTTCGATTTGACTTTTCCTAAGAGCCAGGATCAAAACAAAATGGAGATCTCGAAAGAATTCGGTAAAAAAAGTACTTTGTTTCGACTTTCGAATTGACTTTTCCCAAGAAGTAAAAGAGAATCCAAACTGTAGGTATAAGGAGGATTTCGGTCAAAGAAGTACTTTGTTTCGTGTTTCGAATTGACTTCCCGCAAGAAGTAAAAGAAAAACCAAACTGGAGGTATGAGGAGGATTTTGGTAAAAAAAAGTACTTTGTTTCGTGTTTCGAATTGACTTTTCCCAAGAAGGAAAAGAAGAACCAAACTGGAGGTATAAGGAGGATTTCTGTAAAAAAAGTACTTTGTTTCGTGTTTCAAATTGACTTTTTCCCAAGAAGTAAAAGAAAACCCCCACTGGAGGTATGAGGAGGATTTCAGTAAAAGAAGTACTTTGTTTCGTGTTTCGAACTGACTTTTCCTAACAACTAAGACGAAGCCGAAATGGAGATCTCCAAAGAATTTTGTAAAAATACACTTTGTTTCGAGTTCCAAATTAACTTTTCCCAATAGGTAAAAGAAAAACCAAACTGGACGTATAAGGGAGATTTTGGTGAAAAAAGTGCATTATTTCATATTTTGATTTGACTTTTCCTAAGAGCAAGGATCAAAACAAAATGGAGATCTCCAAAGAATTCGGTAAAAAAAGTACTTTGTTTCGTGTTTCGAATTGACTTTTCACAAGAAGTAAAAGTAAAACCAAACTGGAGGTATAAGGAGGATTTCGGTAAAAGAAGTACTTTGTTTCGTCTTTCGAATTGACTTTTTCCCAAGAAGTAAAAGAATAACCAAACTGGAGGTATAAGGAGGATTTCGGTAAAAAAAGTACTTTGTTTCGTGTTTCGAATTAACTTTTCCCAAGAAATAAAAGAAGAACCAAACTGGAGGTTTACGGAGGATTTCCGTAAAAGAAGTACTCTGTTTCGTCTTCCGAATTGACTTTTCCCAAAAAGTAAAAGAAAAACCAAATTGAAGGTATAAGGATGATATCGGTAAAAGAAGTATTCTGTTTCATGTTCCGAATTAACTTTTTCCAAAAAGTAAAAGAAGAACCAAACTGGAGGTATAAGGAGGATTTCGGTAAAATAAGTACTTTGTTTCGTGTTTCGAATTGACTTTCCCCAAGAAGTGAAAGAAAAACCAAATTGGGGGTATAAGGAGAATTTCAGTAAAAGAACTATTTTGTTTCGTGTTTCAAATTGACTTTTCCCAAGAAGTAAAAGAAAAACCAAATTGGAAGTATAAGAGGATTTCAGTAAAAGAAGTACTTTGTTTCATGTTTCGAATTGACTTTTTCCTAAGAAGTAAAAGAATAACCAAACTGGAGGTATAAGGGGGATTTTGGTAAAACAAGAACTTTGTTTTGTGTTTCAAATTGACTTTTCCCAAGAAGTAAAGAAAAACCAAACTGGAAATATAAGGAGGATTTCGGTAAAAAAGTATTTTGTTTCGAGTTTTGAATTGACTTCTCCCAAAAAGTAAAAGAAAACCCCCACTGGAGGTATGAGGAGGATTTCAGTAAAAGAAGTACTTTGTTTCGTGTTTCGAACTGACTTTTCCTAACAACTAAGACGAAGCCGAAATGGAGATCTCCAAAGAATTTTGTAAAAATGTCCTTTGTTTCGAGTTTCAAATTAACTTTTTACCAATAGGTAAAAGAAAAACCAAACTGGACGTATAAGGGAGATTTTGGTGAAAAAAGTGCATTATTTCATATTTTGATTTGACTTTTCCTAAGAGCAAGGATCAAAACAAAATGGAGATCTCGAAAGAATTCGGTGAAAAAAGTACTTTGTTTCGTGTTTATAATTGACTTTTCCCAAGAAGTAAAAGTAAAACCAAACTGGAGGTATAAGGAGGATTTCGGTAAAACAAGTACTTTGTTCCGTGTTTCGAATTGACTTTTCCAAAAAAGTAAAAGAAAAACCAAACTGGAGGTATAAGGAGGATTTCGGTCAAAAAAGTACTTTGTTTTGTGTTTCGAATTGACTTTTCCCAAAAAGTAAAAGAAGAACCAAATTGGAAGTACAAGAGGATTTCGGTCAAAGAAGTACTTTGTTTCGTGTTTCGAATTGACTTTTTCCCAAGAAGTAAAAGAATAACCAAACTGGAGGTATAAGGAGGATTTCGGTAAAACAAGTACTTTGTTTTGTGTTTTGAATTGACTTTTCCCAAGAAGTAAAGAAAAAACCAAACTGGAAGTATAAGGAGGATTTCGGTAAAAAAGTATTTTGTTTCGAGTTTTGAATTGACTTCTCCCAAAAAGTGAAAGAAAACCCCCTCTGGAGGTATGAGGAGGATTTCAGTAAAAGAAGTACTTTGTTTCGTGTTTCGAACTGACTTTTCCTAAGAACTAAGACGAAGCCGAAATGGAGATCTCCAAAGAATTTTGTAAAAATGTACTTTGTTTCGAGTTTCAAATTAACTTTTCCCAATAGGTAAAAGAAAAACCAAACCGGACGTATAAGGGAGATTTTGGTGAAAAAAGTGCATTATTTCATATTTTGATTTGACTTTTCCTAAGAGCAAGGATCAAAACAAAATGGAGATCTCCAAAGAATTCGGTAAAAAAAGTACTTTGTTTCGTGTTTCGAATTGACTTTTCCAAAAAAGTAAAAGAAAAACCAAACTGGACGTATAAGGAGGATTTCGGTAAAAGAAGTACTTTGTTTTGTGTTTCGAATTGACTTTTCCAAAGAAGTAAAAGAAAAACCAAACAGGAGGTATGAGGAGGATTTCGGTCAAAAAAGTACTTTGTTTTGTGTTTGGAATTGAGTTTTCCCAAGAAGTAAAGAAAAACCAAACTGGAAGTATAAGGAGGATTTCGGTAAAAAAGTATTTCTTTTCAAATTTTGAATTGACTTCTCCCAAAAAGTAAAAGAAAACCCCCACTGGAGGTATGAGGAGGATTTCAGTAAAAAAAGTACTTTGTTTCGTGTTTCGAACTGACTTTTCCTAAGAACTAAGACGAAGCCGAAATGGAGATCTCCAAAGAATTTTGTAAAAATGTACTTTGTTTCGAGTTTCAAATTAACTTTTCCCAATAGGTAAAAGAAAAACCAAACTGGACGTATAAGGGAGATTTTGGTGAAAAAAGTGCATTATTTCATATTTTGATTTGACTTTTCCTAAGAGCAAGGATCAAAACAAAATGGAGATCTCCTAAGAATTCGGTAAAAAAAGTACTTTGTTTCGTGTTTCGAATTGACTTTTCCCAAGAAGTAAAAGTAAAACCAAACTGGAGGTATAAGGAGGATTTCGGTAAAACAAGTACTTTGCTTCGTGTTTCGAATTGACTTTTTCCCAAGAAGTAAAAGAAAAACCAAACTGGAGGTATAAGGAGGATTTCAGTAAAACAAGTACTTTGTTTTGTGTTTCGAATTGACTTTTCCCAAGAAGTAAAAGAAGAACCAAATTGGAAGTACAAGAGGATTTCGGTAAAAGAAGTACCTTGTTTCGTGTTTCGAATTGACTTTTTCCCAAGAAGTAAAAGAATAACCAAACTGGAGGTATAAGGAGGATTTCAGTGAAACAAGTATTTTGTTTCGTGTTTCGAATTGACTTTTCCCAAGAAGTAAAGAAAAACCAAACTGGAAGTATAAGGAGGATTTCGGTAAAAAAGTATTTCTTTTCGAGTTTTGAATTGACTTCTCCCAAAAAGTAAAAGAAAACCCCCACTGGAGGTATGAGGAGGATTTCAGTAAAAAAAGTACTTTGTTTCGTGTTTCAAACTGACTTTTCCTAAGAACTAAGACGAAGCCGAAATGGAGATCTCCAAAGAATTTTGTAAAAATGTACTTTGTTTCGAGTTTCAAATTAACTTTTCCCAATAGGTAAAAGAAAAACCAAACTGGACGTATAAGGGAGATTTTGGTGAAAAAAGTGCATTATTTCATATTTTGATTTGACTTTTCCTAAGAGCAAGGATCAAAACAAAATGGAGATTTCCTAAGAATTCGGTAAAAAAAGTACTTTGTTTCGTGTTTCGAATTGACTTTTCCCAAGAAGTAAAAGTAAAACCAAACTGGAGGTATAAGGAGGATTTCGGTAAAACAAGTACTTTGCTTCGTGTTTAGAATTGACTTTTTCCCAAGAAGTAAAAGAAAAACCAAACTGGAGGTATAAGGAGGATTTCAGTAAAACAAGTACTTTGTTTTGTGTTTCGAATTGACTTTTCCCAAGAAGTAAAAGAAGAACCAAATTGGAAGTACAAGAGGATTTCGGTAAAAGAAGTACCTTGTTTCGTGTTTCGAATTGACTTTTTCCCAAGAAGTAAAAGAATAACCAAACTGGAGGTATAAGGAGGATTTCAGTGAAACAAGTATTTTGTTTCGTGTTTCGAATTGACTTTTCCCAAGAAGTAAAGAAAAACCAAACTGGAAGTATAAGGAGGATTTCGGTAAAAAAGTATTTTGTTCCGAGTTTTGAATTGACTTCTCCCAAAAAGTAAAGGAAAACCCCCACTTGAGGTATGAGGAGGATTTCAGTAAAAGAAGTACTTTGTTTCGTGTTTCGAACTGACTTTTCCTAAGAACTAAGACGAAGCCGAAATGGAGATCTCAAAAGAATTTTGTAAAAATGTACTTTGTTTCGAGTTTCAAATTAACTTTTCCCAATAGGTAAAAGAAAAACCAAACTGGACGTATAAGGGAGATTTTGGTGAAAAAAGTGCATTATTTCATATTTTGATTTGACTTTTCCTAAGAGCAAGGATCAAAACAAAATGGAGATCTCCAAAGAATTCGGTAAAAAAAGTACTTTGTTTCGTGTTTCGAATTGACTTTTCACAAGAAGTAAAAGTAAAACCAAACTGGAGGTATAAGGAGGATTTCGGTAAAACCAGTACTTTGTTTCGTGTTTCGAATTGACTTTTTCCGAAGAGGTAAAAGAATAACCAAACTGGAGGTATAAGGAGGATTTCGGTAAAACAAGTACTTTGTTTTGTGTTTCGAATTGACTTTTCCCAAGAAGTAAAGAAAAACCAAACTGTAAGTATAAGGAGGATTTCGGTAAAAAAGTATTTTGTTTCGAGTTTCGAATTGACTTCTCCCAAATTGTAAAAGAAAACCCCCTCTGGGATATGAGGAGGATTTCAGTAAAAGAAGTAGTTTGTTTCGTGTTTCAAACTGACTTTTCCTAAGAACTAAGACGAAGCCGAAATGGAGATCTCCAAAGAATTTTGTAAAAATGTACTTTGTTTCGAGTTTCAAATTAACTTTTCCCAATAGGTAAAAGAAAAACCAAACTGGACGTATAAGGGAGATTTTGGTGAAAAAAGTGCATTATTTAATATTTTGATTTGACTTTTCCTAAGAGCAAGGATCAAAACAAAATGGAGATCTCCAAAGAATTCGGTAAAAAAAGTACTTTGTTTCGTGTTTCGAATTGACTTTTTCCCAAGAAGTAAAAGAATAACCAAACTGGAGATATAAGGAGGATTTCGGTAAAACAAGTACTTTGTTTTGTGTTTCGAATTGACTTTTCCCAAGAAGTAAAAGAAGAACCAAATTGGAAGTACAAGAGGATTTCGGTAAAAGGAGTACTTTGTTTCGTGTTTCGAATTGACTTTTTCCAAAGAAGTAAAAGAATAACAAAATTGGAGGTATAAGGAGGATTTCAGTAAAACAAGTACTTTGTTTTGTGTTTCGAATTGACTTTTCCCAAGAAGTAAAGAAAAACCAAACTGGAGGTATAAGGAGGATTTCGGTAAAACAAGTACTTTGTTTCGTGTTTCGAATTGACTTTTTCCCAAGAAGTAAAAGAATAACCGAACTGGAGGTATAAGGAGGATTTCGGTAAAACCAGTACTTTGTTTCGTGTTTCGAATTGACTTTTTCCCAAGAAGTAAAAGAATAACCAAACTGGAGGTATAAGGAGGATTTTGGTAAAACAAGTACTTTGTTTTGTGTTTCGAATTGACTTTTCCCAAGAAGTAGAGAAAAACCAAACTGGAAGTATAAGGAGGATTTCGGTAAAAAAGTATTTTGTTTCGAGTTATGAATTGACTTCTCCCAAGAAGTAAAAGAAAACCCCCTCTGGAGGTATGAGGAGGATTTCAGTAAAAGAAGTACTTTGTTTCGTGTTTCGAACTGACTTTTCCTAAGAACTAAGACGAAGCCGAAATGGAGATCTCCAAAGAATTTTGTAAAAATGTACTTTGTTTCGAGTTTCAAATTAACTTTTCCCAATAGGTAAAAGAAAAACCAAACTGGACGTATAAGGGAGATTTTGGTGAAAAAAGTGCATTATTTAATATTTTGATTCGACTTTTCCTAAGAGCAAAGATCAAAACAAAATGGAGATCTCCAAAGAATTCGGTAAAAAAAGTACTTTGTTTCGTGTTTCGAATTGACTTTTCCCAAGAAGTAAAAGTAAAACCAAACTGGAGGCATAAGGAGGATTTTGGTAAAAAAAGTACTTTGTTTTGTGTTTCGAATTGACTTTTTCCCAAGAAGTAAAAGAATAACCAAACTGGAGGTATAAGGAGGATTTCGGTAAAACAAGTACTTTGTTTTGTGTTTCGAATTGACTTTTCCCAAGAAGTAAAAGAAGAACCAAATTGGAAGTACAAGAGGATTTCGGTAAAAGAAGTACTTTGTTTCGTGTTTCGAATTGACTTTTTCCCAAGAAGTAAAAGAATAACCAAACTGGAGGTATAAGGAGGATTTCAGTAAAACAAGTACTTTGTTTTGTGTTTCGAATTGACTTTTCCCAAGAATAAAGAAAAACCAAACTGGAGGTATAAGGAGGATTTCGGTAAAACAAGTACTTTGTTTCGTGTTTCAAATTGACTTTTTCCCAAGAAGTAAAAGAATAACCAACTGGAGGTATAAGGAGGATTTCGGAAAAACAAGTACTTTGTTTCGTGTTTCGAATTGACTTTTTCCCAAGAAGTAAAAGAATAACGAAACTGGAGGTATAAGGAGGATTTCAGTAAAACAAGTACTTTGTTTTGTGTTTCGAATTGACTTTTCCCAAGAAGTAAAGAAAAACCAAACTGGAAGTATAAGGAGGATTTCGGTAAAAAAGTATTTTGTTTCGAGTTATGAATTGACTTCTCCCAAAAAGTAAAAGAAAACCCCCTCTGGAGGTATGAGGAGGATTTCAGTAAAGAAGTACTTTGTTTCGTGTTTCGAACTGACTTTTCCTAACAACTAAGACGAAGCCGAAATGGAGATCTCCAAAGAATTTTGTAAAAATGTCCTTTGTTTCGAGTTTCAAATTAACTTTTCCCAATAGGTAAAAGAAAAACCAAACTGGACGTATAAGGGAGATTTTGGTGAAAAAAGTGCATTATTTCATATTTTGATTTGACTTTTCCTAAGCGCAAGGATCAAAACAAAATGGAGATCTCCAAAGAATTCGGTAAAAAAAGTACTTTGTTTCGTGTTTCGAATTGACTTTTCCCAAGAAGTAAAAGTAAAACCAAACTGGAGGTATGAGGAGGATTTCGGTAAAAGAAGTACTTTGTTTCGTCTTTCGAATTGACTTTTTCCCAAGAAGTAAAAGAATAACCAAACTGGAGGTATAAGGAGGATTTCGGTAAAAAAAGTACTTTGTTTCGTGTTTCGAATTAACTTTTCCCAAGAAATAAAAGAAGAACCAAACTGGAGGTTTACGGAGGATTTCCGTAAAAGAAGTACTCTGTTTCGTCTTCCGAATTGACTTTTCCCAAAAAGTAAAAGAAAAACCAAATTGAAGGTATAAGGATGATATCGGTAAAAGAAGTATTCTGTTTCATGTTCCGAATTAACTTTTCCCAAAAAGTAAAAGAAGAACCAAACTGGAGGTATAAGGAGGATTCCGGTAAAATAAGTACTTTGTTTTGTGTTTCGAATTGACTTTCCCCAAGAAGTGAAAGAAAAACCAAATTGGGGGTATAAGGAGAATTTCAGTAAAAGAACTATTTTGTTTTGTGTTTCAAATTGACTTTTCCCAAGAAGTAAAAGAAAAACCAAATTGGAAGCATAAGAGGATTTCAGTAAAAGAAGTACTTTGTTTCATGTTTCAAATTGACTTTTTCCCAAGAAGTAAAAGAATAACCAAACTGGAGGTATAAGGGGGATTTTGGTAAAACAAGAACTTTGTTTTGTGTTTCGAATTGACTTTTCCCAAGAAGTAAAGAAAAACCAAACTGGAAGTATAAGGAGGATTTCGGTAAAAAAGTATTTTGTTTCGAGTTTTGAATTGATTTCTCCCAAAAAGTAAAAGAAAACCCCCACTGGAGGTATGAGGAGGATTTCAGTAAAAGAAGTACTTTGTTTTGTGTTTCGAACTGACTTTTCCTAAGAACTAAGACGAAGCCGAAATGGAGATCTCCAAAGAATTTTGTAAAAATGTACTTTGTTTCGAGTTTCAAATTAAATTTTCCCAATAGGTAAAAGAAAAACCAAACTGGACGTATAAGGGAGATTTTGGTGAAAAAAGTGCTTTATTTCATATTTCGATTTGACTTTTCCTAAGAGCCAGGATCAAAACAAAATGGAGATCTCCAAAGAATTCGGTAAAAAAAGTACTTTGTTTCGTCTTTCGAATTGACTTTTCCCAAGAAGTAAAAGAGAATACAAACTGGAGGTATAAGGAGGATTTCGGTCAAAGAAGTACTTTGTTTCGTGTTTCGAATTGACTTCCCGCAAGAAGTTAAAGAAAAACCAAACTGGAGGTATGAGGAGGATTTTGGTAAAAAAAAGTACTTTGTTTCGTGTTTCGAATTGACTTTTTCCCAAGAAGTAAAAGAAGAACCAAACTGGAGGTATAAGGAGGATTTCTGTAAAAAAAGTACTCTGTTTCGTGTTTCGAATTGACTTTTCCCAAGAAGTAAAAGAAAAACCAAACTGGAGGTATAAGGAGGATTTCAGTAAAACAAGTACTTTGTTTTGTGTTTCGAATTGACTTTTCCCAAGAAGTAAAAGAAGAACTAAATTGGAAGTACAAGAGGATTTCGGTAAAAGAAGTACCTTGTTTCGTGTTTCGAATTGACTTTTTCCCAAGAAGTAAAAGAATAACCAAACTGGAGGTATAAGGAGGATTTCAGTGAAACAAGTATTTTGTTTCGTGTTTCGAATTGACTTTTCCCAAGAAGTAAAGAAAAACCAAACTGGAAGTATAAGGAGGATTTCGGTAAAAAAGTATTTTGTTCCGAGTTTTGAATTGACTTCTCCCAAAAAGTAAAAGAAAACCCCAACTTGAGGTATGACGAGGATTTCAGTAAAAGAAGTACTTTGTTTCGTGTTTCGAACTGACTTTTCCTAAGAACTAAGACGAAGCCGAAATGGAGATCTCCAAAGAATTTTGTAAAAATGTACTTTGTTTCGAGTTTCAAATTAACTTTTCCCAATAGGTAAAAGAAAAACCAAACTGGACGTATAAGGGAGATTTTGGTGAAAAAAGTGCATTATTTCATATTTTGATTTGACTTTTCCTAAGAGCCAGGATCAAAACAAAATGGAGATCTCCAAAGAATTCGGTAAAAAAAGTACTTTGTTTCGTCTTTCGAATTGACTTTTCCCAAGAAGTAAAAGAGAATCCAAACTGGAGGTATAAGGAGGATTTCGGTCAAAGAAGTACTTTGTTTCGTGTTTCGAATTGACTTCCAGCAAGAAGTTAAAGAAAAACCAAACTGGAGGTATGAGGAGGATTTTGGTAAAAAAAAGTACTTTGTTTCGTGTTTCGAATTGACTTTTTCCCAAGAAGTAAAAGAAGAACCAAACTGGAGGTATAAGGAGGATTTCTGTAAAAAAAGTACTCTGTTTCGTGTTTCGAATTGACTTTTCCCAAGAAGTAAAAGAAAAACCAAACTGGAGGTATAAGGAGGATTTCAGTAAAACAAGTACTTTGTTTTGTGTTTCGAATTGACTTTTCCCAAGAAGTAAAAGAAGAACCAAATTGGAAGTACAAGAGGATTTCGGTAAAAGAAGTACCTTGTTTCGTGTTTCGAATTGACTTTTTCCCAAGAAGTAAAAGAATAACCAAACTGGAGGTATAAGGAGGATTTCGGTAAAACAAGTACTTTGTTTTGTGTTTCGAATTGACTTTTCCCAAGAAGTAAAGAAAAACCAAACTGGAAGTATAAGGAGGATTTCGGTAAAAAAGTATTTTGTTTCGAGTTATGAATTGACTTCTCCCAAAAAGTAAAAGAAAACCCCCTCTGGAGGTATGAGGAGGATTTCAGTAAAGAAGTACTTTGTTTCGTGTTTCGAACTGACTTTTCCTAACAACTAAGACGAAGCCGAAATGGAGATCTCCAAAGAATTTTGTAAAAATGTCCTTTGTTTCGAGTTTCAAATTAACTTTTCCCAATAGGTAAAAGAAAAACCAAACTGGACGTATAAGGGAGATTTTGGTGAAAAAAGTGCATTATTTCATATTTTGATTTGACTTTTCCTAAGAGCAAGGATCAAAACAAAATGGAGATCTCCAAAGAATTCGGTAAAAAAAGTACTTTGTTTCGTGTTTCGAATTGACTTTTCCCAAGAAGTAAAAGTAAAACCAAACTGGAGGTATAAGGAGGATTTCGGTAAAAGAAGTACTTTGTTTCGTCTTTTGAATTGACTTTTTCCCAAGAAGTAAAAGAATAACCAAACTGGAGGTATAAGGAGGATTTCGGTAAAAAAAGTACTTTGTTTCGTGTTTCGAATTAACTTTTCCCAAGAAATAAAAGAAGAACCAAACTGGAGGTTTACGGAGGATTTCCGTAAAAGAAGTACTCTGTTTCGTCTTCCGAATTGACTTTTCCCAAAAAGTAAAAGAAAAACCAAATTGAAGGTATAAGGATGATATCGGTAAAAGAAGTATTCTGTTTCATGTTCCGAATTAACTTTTCCCAAAAAGTAAAAGAAGAACCAAACTGGAGGTATAAGGAGGATTCCGGTAAAATAAGTACTTTGTTTTGTGTTTCGAATTGACTTTCCCCAAGAAGTGAAAGAAAAACCAAATTGGGGGTATAAGGAGAATTTCAGTAAAAGAACTATTTTGTTTTGTGTTTCAAATTGACTTTTCCCAAGAAGTAAAAGAAAAACCAAATTGGAAGCATAAGAGGATTTCAGTAAAAGAAGTACTTTGTTTCATGTTTCGAATTGACTTTTTCCCAAGAAGTAAAAGAATAACCAAACTGGAGGTATAAGGGGGATTTTGGTAAAACAAGAACTTTGTTTTGTGTTTCGAATTGACTTTTCCCAAGAAGTAAAGAAAAACCAAACTGGAAGTATAAGGAGGATTTCGGTAAAAAAGTATTTTGTTTCGAGTTTTGAATTGATTTCTCCCAAAAAGTAAAAGAAAACCCCCACTGGAGGTATGAGGAGGATTTCAGTAAAAGAAGTACTTTGTTTTGTGTTTCGAACTGACTTTTCCTAAGAACTAAGACGAAGCCGAAATGGAGATCTCCAAAGAATTTTGTAAAAATGTACTTTGTTTCGAGTTTCAAATTAAATTTTCCCAATAGGTAAAAGAAAAACCAAACTGGACGTATAAGGGAGATTTTGGTGAAAAAAGTGCTTTATTTCATATTTCGATTTGACTTTTCCTAAGAGCCAGGATCAAAACAAAATGGAGATCTCCAAAGAATTCGGTAAAAAAAGTACTTTGTTTCGTCTTTCGAATTGACTTTTCCCAAGAAGTAAAAGAGAATCCAAACTGGAGGTATAAGGAGGATTTCGGTCAAAGAAGTACTTTGTTTCGTGTTTCGAATTGACTTCCCGCAAGAAGTTAAAGAAAAACCAAACTGGAGGTATGAGGAGGATTTTGGTAAAAAAAAGTACTTTGTTTCGTGTTTCGAATTGACTTTTTCCCAAGAAGTAAAAGAAGAACCAAACTGGAGGTATAAGGAGGATTTCTGTAAAAAAAGTACTCTGTTTCGTGTTTCGAATTGACTTTTCCCAAGAAGTAAAAGAAAAACCAAACTGGAGGTATAAGGAGGATTTCAGTAAAACAAGTACTTTGTTTTGTGTTTCGAATTGACTTTTCCCAAGAAGTAAAAGAAGAACCAAATTGGAAGTACAAGAGGATTTCGGTAAAAGAAGTACCTTGTTTCGTGTTTCGAATTGACTTTTTCCCAAGAAGTAAAAGAATAACCAAACTGGAGGTATAAGGAGGATTTCAGTGAAACAAGTATTTTGTTTCGTGTTTCGAATTGACTTTTCCCAAGAAGTAAAGAAAAACCAAACTGGAAGTATAAGGAGGATTTCGGTAAAAAAGTATTTTGTTCCGAGTTTTGAATTGACTTCTCCCAAAAAGTAAAAGAAAACCCTAACTTGAGGTATGAGGAGGATTTCAGTAAAAGAAGTACTTTGTTTCGTGTTTCGAACTGACTTTTCCTAAGAACTAAGACGAAGCCGAAATGGAGATCTCCAAAGAATTTTGTAAAAATGTACTTTGTTTCGAGTTTCAAATTAACTTTTCCCAATAGGTAAAAGAAAAACCAAACTGGACGTATAAGGGAGATTTTGGTGAAAAAAGTGCATTATTTCATATTTTGATTTGACTTTTCCTAAGAGCCAGGATCAAAACAAAATGGAGATCTCCAAAGAATTCGGTAAAAAAAGTACTTTGTTTCGTCTTCCGAATTGACTTTTCCCAAGAAGTAAAAGAGAATCCAAACTGGAGGTATAAGGAGGATTTCGGTCAAAGAAGTACTTTGTTTCGTCTTTCGAATTGACTTCCAGCAAGAAGTTAAAGAAAAACCAAACTGGAGGTATGAGGAGGATTTTGGTAAAAAAAAGTACTTTGTTTCGTGTTTCGAATTGACTTTTTCCCAAGAAGTAAAAGAAGAACCAAACTGGAGGTATAAGGAGGATTTCTGTAAAAAAAGTACTCTGTTTCGTGTTTCGAATTGACTTTTCCCAAGAAGTAAAAGAAAAACCAAACTGGAGGTATAAGGAGGATTTCAGTAAAACAAGTACTTTGTTTTGTGTTTCGAATTGACTTTTCCCAAGAAGTAAAAGAAGAACCAAATTGGAAGTACAAGAGGATTTCGGTAAAAGAAGTACCTTGTTTCGTGTTTCGAATTGACTTTTTCCCAAGAAGTAAAAGAATAACCAAACTGGAGGTATAAGGAGGATTTCAGTGAAACAAGTATTTTGTTTCGTGTTTCAAATTGACTTTTCCCAAGAAGTAAAGAAAAACCAAACTGGAAGTATAAGGAGGATTTCGGTAAAAAAGTATTTTGTTCCGAGTTTTGAATTGACTTCTCCCAAAAAGTAAAAGAAAACCCCCACTTGAGGTATGAGGAGGATTTCAGTAAAAGAAGTACTTTGTTTCGTGTTTCGAACTGACTTTTCCTAAGAACTAAGACGAAGCCGAAATGGAGATCTCCAAAGAATTTTGTAAAAATGTACTTTGTTTCGAGTTTCAAATTAAATTTTCCCAATAGGTAAAAGAAAAACCAAACTGGACGTATAAGGGAGATTTTGGTGAAAAGAGTGCATTATTTCATATTTTGATTTGACTTTTCCTAAGAGCAAGGATCAAAACAAAATGGAGATCTCCAAAGAATTCGGTAAAAAAAGTACTTTGTTTCGTGTTTCGAATTGACTTTTCACAAGAAGTAAAAGTAAAACCAAACTGGAGGTATAAGGAGGATTTCGGTAAAACCAGTACTTTGTTTCGTGTTTCGAATTGACTTTTTCCCAAGAAGTAAAAGAATAACCAAACTGGAGGTATAAGGAGGATTTCGGTAAAACAAGTACTTTGTTTTGTGTTTCGAATTGACTTTTCCCAAGAAGTAAAGAAAAACCAAACTGTAAGTATAAGGAGGATTTCGGTAAAAAAGTATTTTGTTTCGAGTTTCGAATTGACTTCTCCCAAATTGTAAAAGAAAACCCCCTCTGGGATATGAGGAGGATTTCAGTAAAAGAAGTAGTTTGTTTCGTGTTTCAAACTGACTTTTCCTAAGAACTAAGACGAAGCCGAAATGGAGATCTCCAAAGAATTTTGTAAAAATGTACTTTGTTTCGAGTTTCAAATTAACTTTTCCCAATAGGTAAAAGAAAAACCAAACTGGACGTATAAGGGAGATTTTGGTGAAAAAAGTGCATTATTTCATATTTTGATTTGACTTTTCCTAAGAGCAAGGATCAAAACAAAATGGAGATCTTCAAAGAATTCGGTAAAAAAAGTACTTTGTTTCGTGTTTCGAATTGACTTTTTCCCAAGAAGTAAAAGAAGAACCAAACTGGAGGTATAAGGAGGATTTCTGTAAAAAAAGTACTCTGTTTCATGTTTCGAATTGACTTTTCCCAAGAAGTAAAAGAAAAACCAAATTGGAGGTATAAGGAGGATTTCAGTAAAACAAGTACTTTGTTTTGTGTTTCGAATTGACTTTTCCCAAGAAGTAAAGAAAAACCAAACTGGAGGTATAAGGAGGATTTCGGAAAAACAAGTACTTTGTTTCGTGTTTCGAATTGACTTTTTCCCAAGAAGTAAAAGAATAACCAAACTGGAGGTATAAGGAGGATTTCGGTAAAACAAGTACTTTGTTTTGTGTTTCGAATTGACTTTTCCCAAGAAGTAAAGAAAAAACCAAACTGGAAGTATAAGGAGGATTTCGGTAAAAAAGTATTTTGTTTCGAGTTATGAATTGACTTCTCCCAAAAAGTAAAAGAAAACCCCCTCTGGAGGTATGAGGAGGATTTCAGTAAAGAAGTACTTTGTTTCGTGTTTCGAACTGACTTTTCCTAACAACTAAGACGAAGCCGAAATGGAGATTTCCAAAGAATTTTGTAAAAATGTACTTTGTTTCGAGTTTCAAATTAACTTTTCCCAATAGGTAAAAGAAAAACCAAACTGGACGTATAAGGGAGATTTTGGTGAAAAAAGTGCATTATTTCATATTTTGATTTGACTTTTCCTAAGAGCAAGGATCAAAACAAAATGGAGATCTCCAAAGAATTCGGTAAAAAAAGTACTTTGTTTCGTGTTTCGAATTGACTTTTCACAAGAAGTAAAAGTAAAACCAAACTGGAGGTATAAGGAGGATTTCGGTAAAACCAGTACTTTGTTTCGTGTTTCGAATTGACTTTTTCCCAAGAAGTAAAAGAATAACCAAACTGGAGGTATAAGGAGGATTTCGGTAAAACAAGTACTTTGTTTTGTGTTTCGAATTGACTTTTCCCAAGAAGTAAAGAAAAACCAAACTGTAAGTATAAGGAGGATTTCGGTAAAAAAGTATTTTGTTTCGAGTTTCGAATTGACTTCTCCCAAATTGTAAAAGAAAACCCCCTCTGGGATATGAGGAGGATTTCAGTAAAAGAAGTAGTTTGTTTCGTGTTTCAAACTGACTTTTCCTAAGAACTAAGACGAAGCCGAAATGGAGATCTCCAAAGAATTTTGTAAAAATGTACTTTGTTTCGAGTTTCAAATTAACTTTTCCCAATAGGTAAAAGAAAAACCAAACTGGACGTATAAGGGAGATTTTGGTGAAAAAAGTGCATTATTTAATATTTTGATTTGACTTTTCCTAAGAGCAAGGATCAAAACAAAATGGAGATCTCCAAAGAATTCGGTAAAAAAAGTACTTTGTTTCGTGTTTCGAATTGACTTTTTCCCAAGAAGTAAAAGAATAACCAAACTGGAGATATAAGGAGGATTTCGGTAAAACCAGTACTTTGTTTTGTGTTTCGAATTGACTTTTCCCAAGAAGTAAAAGAAGAACCAAATTGGAAGTACAAGAGGATTTCGGTAAAAGAAGTACCTTGTTTCGTGTTTCGAATTGACTTTTTCCCAAGAAGTAAAAGAATAACCAAATTGGAGGTATAAGGAGGATTTCAGTAAAACAAGTACTTTGTTTTGTGTTTCGAATTGACTTTTCCCAAGAAGTAAAGAAAAACCAAACTGGAGGTATAAGGAGGATTTCGGTAAAACAAGTACTTTGTTTCGTGTTTCGAATTGACTTTTTCCCAAGAAGTAAAAGAATAACCAAACTGGAGGTATAAGGAGGATTTCGGTAAAACCAGTACTTTGTTTCGTGTTTCGAATTGACTTTTTCCCAAGAAGTAAAAGAATAACCAAACTGGAGGTATAAGGAGGATTTCGGTAAAACAAGTACTTTGTTTTGTGTTTCGAATTGACTTTTCCCAAGAAGTAAAGAAAAACCAAACTGTAAGTATAAGGAGGATTTCGGTAAAAAAGTATTTTGTTTCGAGTTTCGAATTGACTTCTCCCAAATTGTAAAAGAAAACCCCCTCTGGGATATGAGGAGGATTTCAGTAAAAGAAGTAGTTTGTTTCGTGTTTCAAACTGACTTTTCCTAAGAACTAAGACGAAGCCGAAATGGAGATCTCCAAAGAATTTTGTAAAAATGTACTTTGTTTCGAGTTTCAAATTAACTTTTCCCAATAGGTAAAAGAAAAACCAAACTGGACGTATAAGGGAGATTTTGGTGAAAAAAGTGCATTATTTCATATTTTGATTTGACTTTTCCTAAGAGCAAGGATCAAAACAAAATGGAGATCTCCAAAGAATTCGGTAAAAAAAGTACTTTGTTTCGTGTTTCGAATTGACTTTTTCCCAAGAAGTAAAAGAAGAACCAAACTGGAGGTATAAGGAGGATTTCTGTAAAAAAAGTACTCTGTTTCATGTTTCGAATTGACTTTTCCCAAGAAGTAAAAGAAAAACCAAATTGGAGGTATAAGGAGGATTTCAGTAAAACAAGTACTTTGTTTTGTGTTTCGAATTGACTTTTCCCAAGAAGTAAAGAAAAACCAAACTGGAGGTATAAGGAGGATTTCGGAAAAACAAGTACTTTGTTTCGTGTTTCGAATTGACTTTTTCCCAAGAAGTAAAAGAATAACCAAACTGGAGGTATAAGGAGGATTTCGGTAAAACAAGTACTTTGTTTTGTGTTTCGAATTGACTTTTCCCAAGAAGTAAAGAAAAAACCAAACTGGAAGTATAAGGAGGATTTCGGTAAAAAAGTATTTTGTTTCGAGTTATGAATTGACTTCTCCCAAAAAGTAAAAGAAAACCCCCTCTGGAGGTATGAGGAGGATTTCAGTAAAGAAGTACTTTGTTTCGTGTTTCGAACTGACTTTTCCTAACAACTAAGACGAAGCCGAAATGGAGATTTCCAAAGAATTTTGTAAAAATGTACTTTGTTTCGAGTTTCAAATTAACTTTTCCCAATAGGTAAAAGAAAAACCAAACTGGACGTATAAGGGAGATTTTGGTGAAAAAAGTGCATTATTTAATATTTTGATTTGACTTTTCCTAAGAGCAAGGATCAAAACAAAATGGAGATCTCCAAAGAATTCGGTAAAAAAAGTACTTTGTTTCGTGTTTCGAATTGACTTTTCACAAGAAGTAAAAGTAAAACCAAACTGGAGGTATAAGGAGGATTTCGGTAAAACCAGTACTTTGTTTCGTGTTTCGAATTGACTTTTTCCCAAGAAGTAAAAGAATAACCAAACTGGAGGTATAAGGAGGATTTCGGTAAAACAAGTACTTTGTTTTGTGTTTCGAATTGACTTTTCCCAAGAAGTAAAGAAAAACCAAACTGTAAGTATAAGGAGGATTTCGGTAAAAAAGTATTTTGTTTCGAGTTTCGAATTGACTTCTCCCAAATTGTAAAAGAAAACCCCCTCTGGGATATGAGGAGGATTTCAGTAAAAGAAGTAGTTTGTTTCGTGTTTCAAACTGACTTTTCCTAAGAACTAAGACGAAGCCGAAATGGAGATCTCCAAAGAATTTTGTAAAAATGTACTTTGTTTCGAGTTTCAAATTAACTTTTCCCAATAGGTAAAAGAAAAACCAAACTGGACGTATAAGGGAGATTTTGGTGAAAAAAGTGCATTATTTAATATTTTGATTTGACTTTTCCTAAGAGCAAGGATCAAAACAAAATGGAGATCTCCAAAGAATTCGGTAAAAAAAGTACTTTGTTTCGTGTTTCGAATTGACTTTTTCCCAAGAAGTAAAAGAATAACCAAACTGGAGATATAAGGAGGATTTCGGTAAAACCAGTACTTTGTTTTGTGTTTCGAATTGACTTTTCCCAAGAAGTAAAAGAAGAACCAAATTGGAAGTACAAGAGGATTTCGGTAAAAGAAGTACTTTGTTTCGTGTTTCGAATTGACTTTTTCCCAAGAAGTAAAAGAATAACCAAATTGGAGGTATAAGGAGGATTTCAGTAAAACAAGTACTTTGTTTTGTGTTTCGAATTGACTTTTCCCAAGAAGTAAAGAAAAACCAAACTGGAGGTATAAGGAGGATTTCGGTAAAACAAGTACTTTGTTTCGTGTTTCGAATTGACTTTTTCCCAAGAAGTAAAAGAATAACCAAACTGGAGGTATAAGGAGGATTTCGGTAAAACCAGTACTTTGTTTCGTGTTTCGAATTGACTTTTTCCCAAGAAGTAAAAGAATAACCAAACTGGAGGTATAAGGAGGATTTCGGTAAAACAAGTACTTTGTTTTGTGTTTCGAATTGACTTTTCCCAAGAAGTAAAGAAAAACCAAACTGTAAGTATAAGGAGGATTTCGGTAAAAAAGTATTTTGTTTCGAGTTATGAATTGACTTCTCCCAAGAAGTAAAAGAAAACCCCCTCTGGAGGTATGAGGAGGATTTCAGTAAAAGAAGTACTTTGTTTCGTGTTTCGAACTGACTTTTCCTAAGAACTAAGACGAAGCCGAAATGGAGATCTCCAAAGAATTTTGTAAAAATGTACTTTGTTTCGAGTTTCAAATTAACTTTTCCCAATAGGTAAAAGAAAAACCAAACTGGACGTATAAGGGAGATTTTGGTGAAAAAAGTGCATTATTTAATATTTTGATTCGACTTTTCCTAAGAGCAAAGATCAAAACAAAATGGAGATCTCCAAAGAATTCGGTAAAAAAAGTACTTTGTTTCGTGTTTCGAATTGACTTTTCCCAAGAAGTAAAAGTAAAACCAAACTGGAGGCATAAGGAGGATTTCGGTAAAAGAAGTACTTTGTTTCGTCTCTCGAATTGACTTTTTCCCAAGAAGTAAAAGAATAACCAAACTGGAGGTATAAGGAGGATTTCGGTAAAACAAGTACTTTGTTTTGTGTTTCGAATTGACTTTTCCCAAGAAGTAAAAGAAGAACCAAATTGGAAGTACAAGAGGATTTCGGTAAAAGAAGCACTTTGTTTCGTGTTTCAAATTGACTTTTTCCCAAGAAGTAAAAGAATAACCAAACTGGAGGTATAAGGAGGATTTCAGTAAAACAAGTACTTTGTTTTGTGTTTCGAATTGACTTTTCCCAAGAAGTAAAGAAAAACCAAACTGGAGGTATAAGGAGGATTTCGGTAAAACAAGTACTTTGTTTCGTGTTTCAAATTGACTTTTTCACAAGAAGTAAAAGAATAACCAACTGGAGGTATAAGGAGGATTTCGGAAAAACAAGTACTTTGTTTCGTGTTTCGAATTGACTTTTTCCAAGAAGTAAAAGAATAACCAAACTGGAGGTATAAGGAGGATTTCGGTAAAACAAGTACTTTGTTTTGTGTTTCGAATTGACTTTTCCCAAGAAGTAAAGAAAAACCAAACTGGAAGTATAAGGAGGATTTCGGTAAAAAAGTATTTTGTTTCGAGTTATGAATTGACTTCTCCCAAAAAGTAAAAGAAAACCCCCTCTGGAGGTATGAGGAGGATTTCAGTAAAGAAGTACTTTGTTTCGTGTTTCGAACTGACTTTTCCTAACAACTAAGACGAAGCCGAAATGGAGATCTCCAAAGAATTTTGTAAAAATGTCCTTTGTTTCGAGTTTCAAATTAACTTTTCCCAATAGGTAAAAGAAAAACCAAACTGGACGTATAAGGGAGATTTTGGTGAAAAAAGTGCATTATTTCATATTTTGATTTGACTTTTCCTAAGAGCAAGGATCAAAACAAAATGGAGATCTCCAAAGAATTCGGTAAAAAAAGTACTTTGTTTCGTGTTTCGAATTGACTTTTCCCAAGTAGTAAAAGTAAAACCAAACTGGAGGTATAAGGAGGATTTCGGTAAAAGAAGTACTTTGTTTCGTGTTTCGAATTGACTTTTTCCCAAGAAGTAAAAGAATAACCAAACTGGAGGTATAAGGAGGATTTCGGTAAAAAAAGTACTTTGTTTCGTGTTTCGAATTAACTTTTCCCAAGAAATAAAAGAAGAACCAAACTGGAGGTTTACGGAGGATTTCCGTAAAAGAAGTACTCTGTTTCGTCTTCCGAATTGACTTTTCCCAAAAAGTAAAAGAAAAACCAAATTGAAGGTATAAGGATGATATCGGTAAAAGAAGTATTCTGTTTCATGTTCCGAATTAACTTTTCCCAAAAAGTAAAAGAAGAACCAAACTGGAGGTATAAGGAGGATTCCGGTAAAATAAGTACTTTGTTTTGTGTTTCGAATTGACTTTCCCCAAGAAGTGAAAGAAAAACCAAATTGGGGGTATAAGGAGAATTTCAGTAAAAGAACTATTTTGTTTTGTGTTTCAAATTGACTTTTCCCAAGAAGTAAAAGAAAAACCAAATTGGAAGCATAAGAGGATTTCAGTAAAAGAAGTACTTTGTTTCATGTTTCGAATTGACTTTTTCCCAAGAAGTAAAAGAATAACCAAACTGGAGGTATAAGGGGGATTTTGGTAAAACAAGAACTTTGTTTTGTGTTTCGAATTGACTTTTCCCAAAAAGTAAAGAAAAACCAAACTGGAAGTATAAGGAGGATTTCGGTAAAAAAGTATTTTGTTTCGAGTTTTGAATTGATTTCTCCCAAAAAGTAAAAGAAAACCCCCACTGGAGGTATGAGGAGGATTTCAGTAAAAGAAGTACTTTGTTTTGTGTTTCGAACTGACTTTTCCTAAGAACTAAGACGAAGCCGAAATGGAGATCTCCAAAGAATTTTGTAAAAATGTACTTTGTTTCGAGTTTCAAATTAAATTTTCCCAATAGGTAAAAGAAAAACCAAACTGGACGTATAAGGGAGATTTTGGTGAAAAAAGTGCTTTATTTCATATTTTGATTTGACTTTTCCTAAGAGCCAGGATCAAAACAAAATGGAGATCTCCAAAGAATTCGGTAAAAAAAGTACTTTGTTTCGTCTTTCGAATTGACTTTTCCCAAGAAGTAAAAGAGAATCCAAACTGGAGGTATAAGGAGGATTTCGGTCAAAGAAATACTTTGTTTCGTGTTTCGAATTGACTTCCCGCAAGAAGTTAAAGAAAAACCAAACTGGAGGTATGAGGAGGATTTTGGTAAAAAAAAGTACTTTGTTTCGTGTTTCGAATTGACTTTTTCCCAAGAAGTAAAAGAAGAACCAAACTGGAGGTATAAGGAGGATTTCTGTAAAAAAAGTACTCTGTTTCGTGTTTCGAATTGACTTTTCCCAAGAAGTAAAAGAAAAACCAAACTGGAGGTATAAGGAGGATTTCAGTAAAACAAGTACTTTGTTTTGTGTTTCGAATTGACTTTTCCCAAGAAGTAAAAGAAGAACCAAATTGGAAGTACAAGAGGATTTCGGTAAAAGAAGTACCTTGTTTCGTGTTTCGAATTGACTTTTTCCCAAGAAGTAAAAGAATAACCAAACTGGAGGTATAAGGAGGATTTCAGTGAAACAAGTATTTTGTTTCGTGTTTCGAATTGACTTTTCCCAAGAAGTAAAGAAAAACCAAACTGGAAGTATAAGGAGGATTTCGGTAAAAAAGTATTTTGTTCCGAGTTTTGAATTGACTTCTCCCAAAAAGTAAAAGAAAACCCCCACTTGAAGTATGAGGAGGATTTCAGTAAAAGAAGTACTTTGTTTCGTGTTTCGAACTGACTTTTCCTAACAACTAAGACGAAGCCGAAATGGAGATCTCCAAAGAATTTTGTAAAAATGTACTTTGTTTCGAGTTTCAAATTAACTTTTCCCAATAGGTAAAAGAAAAACCAAACTGGACGTATAAGGGAGATTTTGGTGAAAAAAGTGCATTATTTCATATTTTGATTTGACTTTTCCTAAGAGCAAGGATCAAAACAAAATGGAGATCTCCAAAGAATTCGGTAAAAAAAGTACTTTGTTTCGTGTTTCGAATTGACTTTTCACAAGAAGTAAAAGTAAAACCAAACTGGAGGTATAAGGAGGATTTCGGTAAAACCAGTACTTTGTTTCGTGTTTCGAATTGACTTTTTCCCAAGAAGTAAAAGAATAACCAAACTGGAGGTATAAGGAGGATTTCGGTAAAACAAGTACTTTGTTTTGTGTTTCGAATTGACTTTTCCCAAGAAGTAAAGAAAAACCAAACTGTAAGTATAAGGAGGATTTCGGTAAAAAAGTATTTTGTTTCGAGTTTCGAATTGACTTCTCCCAAATTGTAAAAGAAAACCCCCTCTGGGATATGAGGAGGATATCAGTAAAAGAAGTAGTTTGTTTCGTGTTTCAAACTGACTTTTCCTAAGAACTAAGACGAAGCCGAAATGGAGATCTCCAAAGAATTTTGTAAAAATGTACTTTGTTTCGAGTTTCAAATTAACTTTTCCCAATAGGTAAAAGAAAAACCAAACTGGACGTATAAGGGAGATTTTGGTGAAAAAAGTGCATTATTTAATATTTTGATTTGACTTTTCCTAAGAGCAAAGATCAAAACAAAATGGAGATCTCCAAAGAATTCGGTAAAAAAAGTACTTTGTTTCGTGTTTCGAATTGAATTTTCCCAAAAAGTAAAAGTAAAACCAAACTGGAGGTATAAGGAGGATTTCGGTAAAAGAAGTACTTTGTTTCGTGTTTCGAATTGACTTTTTCCCAAGAAGTAAAAGAATAACCAAACTGGAGATATAAGGAGGATTTCGGTAAAACAAGTACTTTGTTTTGTGTTTCGAATTGACTTTTCCCAAGAAGTAAAAGAAGAACCAAATTGGAAGTACAAGAGGATTTCGGTAAAAGGAGTACTTTGTTTCGTGTTTCGAATTGACTTTTTCCCATAAAGTAAAAGAATAACCAAATTGGAGGTATAAGGAGGATTTCAGTAAAACAAGTACTTTGTTTTGTGTTTCGAATTGACTTTTCCCAAGAAGTAAAGAAAAACCAAACTGGAGGTATAAGGAGGATTTCGGTAAAACAAGTACTTTGTTTCGTGTTTCGAATTGACTTTTTCCCAAGAAGTAAAAGAATAACCAAACTGGAGGTATAAGGAGGATTTTGGTAAAACAAGTACTTTGTTTCGTGTTTCGAATTGACTTTTTCCCAAGAAGTAAAAGAATAACCAAACTGGAGGTATAAGGAGGATTTCGGTAAAACAAGTACTTTGTTTTGTGTTTCGAATTGACTTTTCCCAAGAAGTTAAGAAAAACCAAACTGGAAGTATAAGGAGGATTTCGGTAAAAAAGTATTTTGTTTCGAGTTATGAATTGACTTCTCCCAAGAAGTAAAAGAAAACCCCCTCTGGAGGTATGAGGAGGATTTCAGTAAAAGAAGTACTTTGTTTCGTGTTTCGAACTGACTTTTCCTAAGAACTAAGACGAAGCCGAAATGGAGATCTCCAAAGAATTTTGTAAAAATGTACTTTGTTTCGAGTTTCAAATTAACTTTTCCCAATAGGTAAAAGAAAAACCAAACTGGACGTATAAGGGAGATTTTGGTGAAAAAAGTGCATTATTTAATATTTTGATTCGACTTTTCCTAAGAGCAAAGATCAAAACAAAATGGAGATCTCCAAAGAATTCGGTAAAAAAAGTACTTTGTTTCGTGTTTCGAATTGACTTTTCCCAAGAAGTAAAAGTAAAACCAAACTGGAGGCATAAGGAGGATTTCGGTAAAAGAAGTACTTTGTTTCGTCTTTCGAATTGACTTTTTCCCAAGAAGTAAAAGAATAACCAAACTGGAGGTATAAGGAGGATTTCGGTAAAACAAGTACTTTGTTTTGTGTTTCGAATTGACTTTTCCCAAGAAGTAAAAGAAGAACCAAATTGGAAGTACAAGAGGATTTCGGTAAAAGAAGTACTTTGTTTCGTGTTTCGAATTGACTTTTTCCCAAGAAGTAAAAGAATAACCAAACTGGAGGTATAAGGAGGATTTCAGTAAAACAAGTACTTTGTTTTGTGTTTCGAATTGACTTTTCCCAAGAAGTAAAGAAAAACCAAACTGGAGGTATAAGGAGGATTTCGGTAAAACAAGTACTTTGTTTCGTGTTTCAAATTGACTTTTTCCCAAGAAGTAAAAGAATAACCAACTGGAGGTATAAGGAGGATTTCGGAAAAACAAGTACTTTGTTTCGTGTTTCGAATTGACTTTTTCCCAAGAAGTAAAAGAATAACCAAACTGGAGGTATAAGGAGGATTTCGGTAAAACAAGTACTTTGTTTTGTGTTTCGAATTGACTTTTCCCAAGAAGTAAAGAAAAACCAAACAGGAAGTATAAGGAGGATTTCGGTAAAAAAGTATTTTGTTTCGAGTTATGAATTGACTTCTCCCAAAAAGTAAAAGAAAACCCCCTCTGGAAGTATGAGGAGGATTTCAGTAAAGAAGTACTTTGTTTCGTGTTTCGAACTGACTTTTCCTAACAACTAAGACGAAGCCGAAATGGAGATCTCCAATGAATTTTGTAAAACTGTCCTTTGTTTCGAGTTTCAAATTAACTTTTCCCAATAGGTAAAAGAAAAACCAAACTGGACGTATAAGGGAGATTTTGGTGAAAAAAGTGCATTATTTAATATTTTGATTTGACATTTCCTAAGAGCAAGGATCAAAACAAAATGGAGATCTCCAAAGAATTCGGTAAAAAAAGTACTTTGTTTCGTGTTTCGAATTGACTTTTCACAAGAAGTAAAAGTAAAACCAAACTGGAGGTATAAGGAGGATTTCGGTAAAACCAGTACTTTGTTTCGTGTTTCGAATTGACTTTTTCCCAAGAAGTAAAAGAATAACCAAACTGGAGGTATAAGGAGGATTTCGGTAAAACAAGTACTTTGTTTTGTGTTTCGAATTGACTTTTCCCAAGAAGTAAAGAAAAACCAAACTGTAAGTATAAGGAGGATTTCGGTAAAAAAGTATTTTGTTTCGAGTTATGAATTGACTTCTCCCAAATTGTAAAAGAAAACCCCCTCTGGGATATGAGGGGGATTTCAGTAAAAGAAGTAGTTTGTTTCGTGTTTCAAACTGACTTTTCCTAAGAACTAAGACGAAGCCGAAATGGAGATCTCCAAAGAATTTTGTAAAAATGTACTTTGTTTCGAGTTTCAAATTAACTTTTTCCAATAGGTAAAAGAAAAACCAAACTGGACGTATAAGGGAGATTTTGGTGAAAAAAGTGCATTATTTAATATTTTGATTTGACTTTTCCTAAGAGCAAGGATCAAAACAAAATGGAGATCTCCAAAGAATTCGGTAAAAAAAGTACTTTGTTTCGTGTTTCGAATTGACTTTTTCCCAAGAAGTAAAAGAATAACCAAACTGGAGATATAAGGAGGATTTCGGTAAAACAAGTACTTTGTTTTGTGTTTCGAATTGACTTTTCCCAAGAAGTAAAAGAAAAACCAAATTGGAAGTACAAGAGGATTTCGGTAAAAGAAGTACTTTGTTTCGTGTTTCGAATTGACTTTTTCCCAAGAAGTAAAAGAATAACCAAATTGGAGGTATAAGGAGGATTTCAGTAAAACAAGTATTTTGTTTTGTGTTTCGAATTGACTTTTCCCAAGAAGTAAAGAAAAACCAAACTGGAGGTATAAGGAGGATTTCGGTAAAACAAGTACTTTGTTTCGTGTTTCGAATTGACTTTTTCCCAAGAAGTAAAAAATAACCAAACTGGAGGTATAAGGAGGATTTCGGTAAAACAAGTACTTTGTTTCGTGTTTCAAATTGACTTTTTCCCGAGAAGTAAAAGAATAACCAAACTGGAGGTATAAAGAGGATTTCGGTAAAACAAGTACTTTGTTTTGTGTTTCGAATTGACTTTTCCCAAGAAGTAAAGAAAAACCAAACTGGAAGTAGAAGGAGGATTTCGGTAAAAAAGTATTTTGTTTCGAGTTATGAATTGACTTCTCCCAAAAAGTAAAAGAAAACCCCCTCTGGAGGTATGAGGAGGATTTCAGTAAAAGAAGTACTTTGTTTCGTGTTTCGAACTGACTTTTCCTAAGAACTAAGACGAAGCCGAAATGGAGATCTCCAAAGAATTTTGTAAAAATGTACTTTGTTTCGAGTTTCAAATCAACTTTTCCCAATAGGTAAAAGAAAAACCAAACTGGACGTATAAGGGAGATTTTGGTGAAAAAAGTGCATTATTTAATATTTTGATTCGACTTTTCCTAAGAGCAAAGATCAAAACAAAATGGAGATCTCCAAAGAATTCGGTAAAAAAAGTACTTTGTTTCGTGTTTCGAATTGACTTTTCCCAAGAAGTAAAAGTAAAACCAAACTGGAGGCATAAGGAGGATTTCGGTAAAAGAAGTACTTTGTTTCGTCTTTCGAATTGACTTTTTCCCAAGAAGTAAAAGAATAACCAAACTGGAGGTATAAGGAGGATTTCGGTAAAACAAGTACTTTGTTTTGTGTTTCGAATTGACTTTTCCCAAGAAGTAAAAGAAGAACCAAATTGGAAGTACAAGAGGATTTCGGTAAAAGAAGTACTTTGTTTCGTGTTTCGAATTGACTTTTTCCCAAGAAGTAAAAGAATAACCAAACTGGAGGTATAAGGAGGATTTCAGTAAAACAAGTACTTTGTTTTGTGTTTCGAATTGACTTTTCCCAAGAAGTAAAGAAAAACCAAACTGGAGGTATAAGGAGGATTTCGGTAAAACAAGTACTTTGTTTCGTGTTTCAAATTGACTTTTTCCCAAGAAGTAAAAGAATAACCAACTGGAGGTATAAGGAGGATTTCGGAAAAACAAGTACTTTGTTTCGTGTTTCGAATTGACTTTTTCCCAAGAAGTAAAAGAATAACCAAACTGGAGGTATAAGGAGGATTTCGGTAAAACAAGTACTTTGTTTTGTGTTTCGAATTGACTTTTCCCAAGAAGTAAAGAAAAACCAAACTGGAAGTATAAGGAGGATTTAGGTAAAAAAGTATTTTGTTTCGAGTTATGAATTGACTTCTCCCAAAAAGTAAAAGAAAACCCCCTCTGGAGGTATGAGGAGGATTTCAGTAAAGAAGTACTTTGTTTCGTGTTTCGAACTGACTTTTCCTAACAACTAAGACGAAGCCGAAATGGAGATCTCCAAAGAATTTTGTAAAAATGTCCTTTGTTTCGAGTTTCAAATTAACTTTTCCCAATAGGTAAAAGAAAAACCAAACTGGACGTATAAGGGAGATGTTGGTGAAAAAAGTGCATTATTTAATATTTTGATTTGACTTTTCCTAAGAGCAAGGATCAAAACAAAATGGAGATCTCCAAAGAATTCGGTAAAAAAAGTACTTTGTTTCGTGTTTCGAATTGACTTTTCCCAAGAAGTAAAAGTAAAACCAAACTGGAGGTATAAGGAGGATTTCGGTAAAAGAAGTACTTTGTTTCGTCTTTCGAATTGACTTTTTCCCAAGAAGTAAAAGAATAACCAAACTGGAGGTATAGGGAGGATTTCGGTAAAAAAAGTACTTTGTTTCGTGTTTCGAATTAACTTTTCCCAAGAAATAAAAGAAGAACCAAACTGGAGGATTACGGAGGATTTCGGTAAAACAAGTACTCTGTTTCGTGTTTCGAATTGACTTTTCCCAAGAAGTAAAAAAAAACCAAACTGGAAGTATAAGGAGGATTTCGGTAAAAAAGTATTTTGTTTCGAGTTTTGAATTGACTTCTCCCAAAAAGTAAAAGAAAACCCCCACTGGAGGTATGAGGAGGATTTCAGCAAAAGAAGTACTTTGTTTCGTGTTTCGAATTGACTTTTTCCCAAGAAGTAAAAGAAGAACCAAACTGGAGGTATAAGGAGGATTTCGGTAAAACAAGTACTCTGTTTCGTGTTTCGAATTGACTTTTCCCAAGAAGTAAAAAAAAACCAAACTGGAAGTATAAGGAGGATTTCGGTAAAAAAGTATTTTGTTTCGAGTTTTGAATTGACTTCTCCCAAAAAGTAAAAGAAAACCCCCACTGGAGGTATGAGGAGGATTTCAGCAAAAGAAGTACTTTGTTTCGTGTTTCGAACTGACTTTTCCTAACAACTAAGACGAAGCCGAAATGGAGATCTCCAAAGAATTTTGTAAAAATACACTTTGTTTTGAGTTCCAAATTAACTTTTCCCAATAGGTAAAAGAAAAACTAAACTCGACGTATAAGGGAGATTTTGGTGAAAAGAGTGCATTATTTCATATTTTGATTTGACTTTTCCTAAGAGCAAGGATCAAAACAAAATGGAGATCTCCAAAGAATTCGGTAAAAAAAGTACTTTGTTTTGTGTTTCGAATTGACTTTTCCAAAGAAGTAAAAAAGAATCCAAACTGGAGGTATAAGGAGGATTTCGGTAAAAAAAGTACTTTGTTTCGTGTTTCGAATTAACTTTTCCCAAGAAATAAAAAAAGAACCAAACTGGAGGTATACGGAGGATTTCTGTAAAAGAAGTACTCTGTTTCGTCGTCCGAATAGACTTTTCCCAAAAAGTAAAAGAAAAACCAAATTGAAGGTATAAGGATGATATCGGTAAAAGAAGTATTCTGTTTCATGTTCCGAATTAACTTTTCCCAAAAAGTAAAAGAAGAACCAAACTGGAGGTATAAGGAGGATTTCGGTCAAAAAAGTACTTTGTTTTGTGTTTCGAATTGACTTTTCCCAAAAAGTAAAAGAAGAACCAAATTGGAAGTACAAGAGGATTTCGGTCAAAGAAGTACTTTGTTTCGTGTTTCGAATTGACTTTTTCCCAAGAAGTAAAAGAATAACCAAACTGGAGGTATAAGGAGGATTTCGGTAAAACAAGTACTTTGTTTTGTGTTTCGAATTGACTTTTCCCAAGAAGTAAAGAAAAACCAAACTGGAAGTATAAGGAGGATTTCGGTAAAAAAGTATTTTGTTTCGAGTTTTGAATTGACTTCTCCCAAAAAGTGAAAGAAAACCCCCTCTGGAGTTATGAGGAGGATTTCAGTAAAAGAAGTACTTTGTTTCGTGTTTCGAACTGACTTTTCCTAAGAACTAAGACGAAGCCGAAATGGAGATCTCCAAAGAATTTTGTAAAAATGTACTTTGTTTCGAGTTTCAAATTAAATTTTCCCAATAGGTAAAAGAAAAACCAAACCGGACGTATAAGGGAGATTTTGGTGAAAAAAGTGCATTATTTCATATTTTGATTTGACTTTTCCTAAGAGCAAGGATCAAAACAAAATGGAGATCTCCAAAGAATTCGGTAAAAAAAGTACTTTGTTTCGTGTTTCGAATTGACTTTTCCAAAAAAGTAAAAGAAAAACCAAACTGGACGTATAAGGAGGATTTCGGTAAAAGAAGTACTTTGTTTTGTGTTTCGAATTGACTTTTCCAAAGAAGTAAAAGAAAAACCAAACAGGAGGTATGAGGAGGATTTCGGTCAAAAAAGTACCTTGTTTTGTGTTTGGAATTGACTTTTCCCAAGAAGTAAAGAAAAAACCAAACTGGAAGTATAAGGAGGATTTCGGTAAAAAAGTATTTCTTCTCGAGTTTTGAATTGACTTCTCCCCAAAAGTAAAAGAAAACCCCCACTGGAGGTATGAGGAGGATTTCAGTAAAAAAAGTACTTTGTTTCGTGTTTCGAACTGACTTTTCCTAAGAACTAAGACGAAGCCGAAATGGAGATCTCCAAAGAATTTTGTAAAAATGTACTTTGTTTCGAGTTTCAAATTATCTTTTCCCAATAGGTAAAAGAAAAACCAAACTGGACGTATGAGGGAGATTTTGGTGAAAAAAGTGCATTATTTCATATTTTGATTTGACTTTTCCTAAGAGCAAGGATCAAAACAAAATGGAGATCTCCAAAGAATTCGGTAAAAAAAGTACTTTGTTTCGTGTTTCGAATTGACTTTTCACAAGAAGTAAAAGTAAAACCAAACTGGAGGTATAAGGAGGATTTCGGTAAAACAAGTACTTTGTTTCGTGTTTCGAATTGACTTTTTCCCAAGAAGTAAAAGAATAACCAAACTGGAGGTATAAGGAGGATTTCGGTAAAACAAGTACTTTGTTTTGTGTTTCGAATTGACTTTTCCCAAGAAGTAAAGAAAAACCAAACTGTAAGTATAAGGAGGATTTCGGTAAAAAAGTATTTTGTTTCGAGTTTCGAATTGACTTCTCCCAAATTGTAAAAGAAAACCCCCTCTGGGATATGAGGAGGATTTCAGTAAAAGAAGTACTTTGTTTCGTGTTTCAAACTGACTTTTCCTAAGAACTAAGACGAAGTCGAAATGGAGATCTCCAAAGAATTTTGTAAAAATGTACTTTGTTTCGAGTTTCAAATTAACTTTTCCCAATAGGTAAAAGAAAAACCAAACTGGACGTATAAGGGAGATTTTGGTGAAAAAAGTGCATTATTTCATATTTTGATTTGACTTTTCCTAAGAGCAAGGATCAAAACAAAATGGAGATCTCCAAAGAATTCGGTAAAAAAAGTACTTTGTTTCGTGTTTCGAATTGAATTTTCCCAAAAAGTAAAAGTAAAACCAAACTGGAGGTATAAGGAGGATTTCGGTAAAAGAAGTACTTTGTTTCGTCTTTCGAATTGACTTTTTCCCAAGAAGTAAAAGAATAACCAAACTGGAGATATAAGGAGGATTTTGGTTAAACAAGTACTTTGTTTTGTGTTTCAAATTGACTTTTCCCAAGAAGTAAAAGAAGAACCAAATTGGAAGTACAAGAGGATTTCGGTAAAAGAAGTACTTTGTTTCGTGTTTCGAATTGACTTTTTCCTAAGAAGTAAAAGAATAACCAAACTGGAGGTATAAGGAGGATTTCAGTAAAACAAGTACTTTGTTTTGTGTTTCGAATTGACTTTTCCCAAGAAGTAAAGAAAAACCAAACTGGAGGTATAAGGAGGATTTTGGTAAAACAAGTACTTTGTTTCGTGTTTCAAATTGACTTTTTCCCAAGAAGTAAAAGAATAACCAACTGGAGGTATAAGGAGGATTTCGGTAAAACAAGTACTTTGTTTCGTGTTTCGAATTGACTTTTTCCCAAGAAGTAAAAGAATAACCAAACTGGAGGTATAAGGAGGATTTCGGTAAAACAAGTACTTTGTTTTGTGTTTCGAATTGACTTTTCCCAAGAAGTAAAGAAAAACCAAACTGTAAGTATAAGGAGGATTTCGGTAAAAAAGTATTTTGTTTCGAGTTTTGAATTGAATTCTCCCAAATTGTAAAAGAAAACCCCCTCTGGAGGTATGAGGAGGATTTCAGTAAAGAAGTACTTTGTTTCGTGTTTCGAACTGACTTTTCCTAACAACTAAGACTAAGCCGAAATGGAGATCTCCAAAGAATTTTGTAAAAATGTACTTTGTTTCGAGTTTCAAATTAACTTTTTCCAATAGGTAAAAGAAAAACCAAACTGGACGTATAAGGGAGATTTTGGTGAAAAAAGTGCATTATTTAATATTTTGATTTGACTTTTCCTAAGAGCAAGGATCAAAACAAAATGGAGATCTCCAAAGAATTCGGTAAAAAAAGTACTTTGTTTCGTGTTTCGAATTGACTTTTCCCAAGAAGTAAAAGTAAAACCAAACTGGAGGTATAAGGAGGATTTCGGTAAAAGAAGTACTTTGTTTCGTCTTTCGAATTGACTTTTTCCCAAGAAGTAAAAGAATAACCAAACTGGAGGTATAAGGAGGATTTCGGTAAAAAAAGTACTTTGTTTTGTGTTTCGAATTAACTTTTCCCAAGAAATAAAAGAAGAACCAAATTGGAGGTATACGGAGGATTTCCGTAAAAGAAGTACTCTGTTTCGTCTTCCGAAATGACTTTTCCCAAAAAGTAAAAGAAAAACCAAATTGAAGGTATAAGGATGATATCGGTAAAAGAAGTATTCTGTTTCATGCTCCGAATTAACTTTTCCCAAAAAGTAAAAGAAGAACCAAACTGGAGGTATAAGGAGGATTTCGGTAAAATAAGTACTTTGTTTCGTGTTTCGAATTGACTTTCCCCAAGAAGTGAAAGAAAAACCAAATTAGGGGTATAAGGAGAATTTCAGTAAAAGAACTATTTTGTTTCGTGTTTCAAATTGACTTTTCCCAAGAAGTAAAAGAAAAACCAAATTGGAAGTATAAGAAGATTTCAGTAAAAGAAGTACTTTGTTTCATGTTTCGAATTGACTTTTTCCCAAGAAGTAAAAGAATAACCAAACTGGAGGTATAAGGGGGATTTTGGTAAAACAAGAACTTTGTTTTGTGTTTCGAATTGACTTTTCCCAAGAAGTAAAGAAAAACCAAACTGGAAGTATAAGGAGGATTTCGGTAAAAAAGTATTTTGTTTCGAGTTTTAAATTGACTTCTCCCAAAAAGTAAAAGAAAACCCCCACTGGAGGTATGAGGAGGTTTTCAGTAAAAGAAGTACTTTGTTTCGTGTTTCCAAATGACTTTTCCTAACAACTAAGACGAAGCCGAAATGGAGATCTCCAAAGAATTTTGTAAAAATGTACTTTGTTTCGTGTTTAGAATTGACTTTTCCCAAGAAGTAAAAGTAAAACCAAACTGGAGGTATAAGGAGGATTTCGGTAAAACAAGTACTTTGTTCCGTGTTTCGAATTGACTTTTCCAAAAAAGTAAAAGAAAAACCAAACTGGAGGTATCAGGAGGATTTCGGTCAAAAAAGTACTTTGTTTTGTGTTTCGAATTGATTTTTCCCAAAAAGTAAAAGAAGAACCAAATTGGAAGTAAAGAGGATTTCGGTCAAAGAAGTACTTTGTTTCGTGTTTCGAATTGACTTTTTCCCAAGAAGTAAAAGAATAACCAAACTGGACGTATAAGGAAGATTTCGGTAAAACAAGTACTTTGTTTTGTGTTTCGAATTGACTTTTCCCAAGAAGTAAAGAAAAACCAAACTGGAAGTATAAGGAGGATTTCGGTAAAAAAGTATTTTGTTTCGAGTTTTGAATTGACATCTCCCAAAAAGTAAAAGAAAACCCCCTCTGGAGGTATGAGGAGGATTTCAGTAAAAGAAGTACTTTGTTTCGTGTTTCGAACTGACTTTTCCTAAGAACTAAGACGAAGCCGAAATGGATATCTCCAAAGAATTTTTAAAAATGTACTTTGTTTCGAGTTTCAAATTAACTTTTCCCAATAGGTAAAAGAAAAACCAAACCGGACGTATAAGGGAGATTTTGGTGAAAAAAGTGCATTATTTCATATTTTGATTTGACTTTTCCTAAGAGCAAGGATCAAAACAAAATGGAGATCTCCAAAGAATTCGGTAAAAAAAGTACTTTGTTTCGTGTTTCGAATTGACTTTTCCAAAAAAGTAAAAGAAAAACCAAACTGGACGTATAAGGAGGATTTAGGTAAAAGAAGTACTTTGTTTTGTGTTTCGAATTGATTTTTCCAAAGAAGTAAAAGAAAAACCAAACTGGAGGTATGAGGAGGATTTCGGTCAAAAAAGTACTTTGTTTTGTGTTTGGAATTGACTTTTCCCAAGAAGTAAAGAAAAACCGAACTGGAAGTATAAGGAGGATTTCGGTAAAAAAGTATTTCTTTTCGAGTTTTGAATTGACTTCTCCCAAAAAGTAAAAGAAAACCCCCTCTGGAGGTATGAGGAGGATTTCAGTAAAAGAAGTACTTTGTTTCGTGTTTCGAACTGACTTTTCCTAAGAACTAAGACGAAGCCGAAATGGATATCTCCAAAGAATTTTGTAAAAATGTACTTTGTTTCGAGTTTCAAATTAACTTTTCCCAATAGGTAAAAGAAAAACCAAACCGGACGTATAAGGGAGATTTTGGTGAAAAAAGTGCATTATTTCATATTTTGATTTGACTTTTCCTAAGAGCAAGGATCAAAACAAAATGGAGATCTCCAAAGAATTCGGTAAAAAAAGTACTTTGTTTCGTGTTTCGAATTGACTTTTCCAAAAAAGTAAAAGAAAAACCAAACTGGACGTATAAGGAGGATTTAGGTAAAAGAAGTACTTTGTTTTGTGTTTCGAATTGATTTTTCCAAAGAAGTAAAAGAAAAACCAAACTGGAGGTATGAGGAGGATTTTGGTCAAAAAAGTACTTTGTTTTGTGTTTGGAATTGACTTTTCCCAAGAAGTAAAGAAAAACCGAACTGGAAGTATAAGGAGGATTTCGGTAAAAAAGTATTTCTTTTCGAGTTTTGAATTGACTTCTCCCAAAAAGTAAAAGAAAACCCCCACTGGAGGTATGAGGAGGATTTCAGTAAAAAAAGTACTTTGTTTCGTGTTTCGAACTGACTTTTCCTAACAACTAAGACGAAGCCGAAATGGAGATCTCCAAAGAATTTTGTAAAAATGTACTTTGTTTCGAGTTTCAAATTAACTTTTCCCAATAGGTAAAAGAAAAACCAAACTGGACGTATAAGGGAGATTTTGGTGAAAAAAGTGCATTATTTCATATTTTGATTTGACTTTTCCTAAGAGCAAGGATCAAAACAAAATGGAGATCTCCAAAGAATTCGGTAAAAAAAGTACTTTGTTTCGTGTTTCGAATTGACTTTTCACAAGAAGTAAAAGTAGAACCAAACTGGAGGTATAAGGAGGATTTCGGTAAAACAAGTACTTTGTTTCGTGTTTCGAATTGACTTTTTCCCAAGAAGTAAAAGAATAACCAAACTGGAGGTATAAGGAGGATTTCGGTAAAACAAGTACTTTGTTTTGTGTTTCGAATTGACTTTTCCCAAGAAGTAAAGAAAAACCAAACTGTAAGTATAAGGAGGATTTCGGTAAAAAAGTATTTTGTTTCGAGTTTCGAATTGACTTCTCCCAAAAAGTAAAAGAAAACCCCCTCTGGGATATGAGGAGGATTTCAGTAAAAGTAGTAGTTTGTTTCGTGTTTCAAACTGACTTTTCCTAACAACTAAGACGAAGCCGAAATGGAGATCTCCAAAGAATTTTGTAAAAATGTACTTTGTTTCGAGTTTCAAATTAACTTTTCCCAATAGGTAAAAGAAAAACCAAACTGGACGTATAAGGGAGATTTTGGTGAAAAAAGTGCATTATTTCATATTTTGATTTGACTTTTCCTAAGAGCAAGGATCAAAACAAAATGGAGATCTCCAAAGAATTCGGTAAAAAAAGTACTTTGTTTCGTGTTTCGAATTGAATTTTCCCAAGAAGTAAAAGTAAAACCAAACTGGAGGTATAAGGAGGATTTCGGTAAAATAAGTACTTTGCTTTGTGTTTCGAATTGACTTTTTCCCAAGAAGTAAAAGAAAAACCAAACTGGAGGTATAAGGAGGATTTCAGTAAAACAAGTACTTTGTTTTGTGTTTCGAATTGACTTTTCCCAAGAAGTAAAAGAAGAACCAAATTGGAAGTACAAGAGGATTTCGGTAAAAGAAGTACCTTGTTTCGTGTTTCGAATTGACTTTTTCCCAAGAAGTAAAAGAATAACCAAACTGGAGGTATAAGGAGGATTTCAGTAAAACAAGTACTTTGTTTTGTGTTTCGAATTGACTTTTCCCAAGAAGTAAAGAAAAACCAAACTGGAAGTATAAGGAGGATTTCGGTAAAAAAGTATTTTGTTTCGAGTTTTGAATTGACTTCTCCCAAAAAGTAAAAGAAAACCCCCACTCGAGGTATGAGGAGGATTTCAGTAAAAGAAGTACTTTGTTTCGTGTTTCGAACTGACTTTTCCTAAGAACTAAGACGAAGCCAAAATGGAGATCTCCAAAGAATTTTGTAAAAATGTACTTTGTTTCGAGTTTCAAATTAACTTTTCCCAATAGGTAAAAGAAAAACCAAACCCTACGTATAATGGAGATTTTGATGAAAAAAGTGCATTATTTCATATTTTGATTTGACTTTTCCTAAGAGCAAGGATCAAAACAAAATGGAGATCTCCAAAAAATTCGGTAAAAAAAGTACTTTGTTTCGTGTTTCGAATTGACTTTTCCAAAAAAGTAAAAGAAGAACCAAATTGGAAGTACAAGAGGATTTCGGTAAAAGAAGTACCTTTTTTCGTGTTTCGAATTGACTTTTTCCCAAGAAGTAAAAGAATAACCAAACTGGAGGTATAAGGAGGATTTCAGTAAAACAAGTATTTTGTTTTGTGTTTCAACTTGACTTTTCCCAAGAAGTTAAGAAAAACCAAACTGGAAGTATAAGGAGGATTTCGGTAAAAAAGTATTTTGTTTCGAGTTATGAATTGACTTCTCCCAAGAAGTAAAAGAAAACCCCCTCTGGAGGTATGAGGAGGATTTCAGTAAAAGAAGTACTTTGTTTCGTGTTTCGAACTGACTTTTCCTAAGAACTAAGACGAAGCCGAAATGGAGATCTCCAAAGAATTTTGTAAAAATGTACTTTGTTTCGAGTTTCAAATTAACTTTTCCCAATAGGTAAAAGAAAAACCAAACTGGACGTATAAGGGAGATTTTGGTGAAAAAAGTGCATTATTTAATATTTTGATTTGACTTTTCCTAAGAGCAAGGATCAAAACAAAATGGAGATCTCCAAAGAATTCGGTAAAAAAAGTACTTTGTTTCGTGTTTCGGATTGACTTTTCCCAAGAAGTAAAAGTAAAACCAAACTGGAGGTATAAGGAGGATTTCGGTAAAACAAGTACTTTGTTTTGTGTTTCGAATTGACTTTTCCCAAGAAGTAAAAGAAGAACCAAATTGGAAGTAAAAGAGGATTTCGGTAAAAGAAGTACTTTGTTTCGTGTTTCGAATTGACTTTTTCCCAAGAAGTAAAAGAAGAACCAAATTGGAGGTATAAGGAGGATTTCAGTGAAACAAGTACTTTGTTTTGTGTTTCGAATTGACTTTTCCCAAGAAGTAAAGAAAAACCAAACTGGAGGTATAAGGAGGATTTCGGTCAAACAAGTACTTTGTTTCGTGTTTCAAATTGACTTTTTCCCAAGAAGTAAAAGAATAACCAACTGGAGGTATAAGGAGGATTTCGGTAAAACAAGTACTTTGTTTCGTGTTTTGAATTGACTTTTTCCCAAGAAGTAAAAGAATAACCAAACTGGAGGTATAAGGAGGATTTCGGTAAAACAAGTACTTCGTTTTGTGTTTCGAATTGACTTTTCCCAAGAAGTAAAAGAAGAACCAAATTGGAAGTACAAGAGGATTTCGGTAAAAGAAGTACTTTGTTTCGTGTTTCGAATTGACTTTTTCCCAAGAAGTAAAAGAAGAACCAAATTGGAGGTATAAGGAGGATTTCAGTAAAACAAGTACTTTGTTTTGTGTTTCGAATTGACTTTTCCCAAGAAGTAAAGAAAAACCAAACTGGAGGTATAAGGAGGATTTCGGTCAAACAAGTACTTTGTTTCGTGTTTCAAATTGACTTTTTCCCAAGAAGTAAAAGAATAACCAACTGGAGGTATAAGGAGGATTTCGGTAAAACAAGTACTTTGTTTCGTGTTTTGAATTGACTTTTTCCCAAGAAGTAAAAGAATAACCAAACTGGAGGTATAAGGAGGATTTCGGTAAAACAAGTACTTTGTTTTGTGTTTTGAATTGACTTTTCCCAAGAAGTAAAGAAAAACCAAACTGGAAGTATAAGGAGGATTTCGGTAAAAAAGTATTTTGTTTCGAGTTATGAATTGACTTCTCCCAAAAAGTAAAAGAAAACCCCCTCTGGAGGTATGAGGAGGATTTCAGTAAAAGAAGTACTTTGTTTCGTGTTTTGAACTGACTTTTCCTATGAACTAAGACGAAGCCGAAATGGAGATCTCCAAAGAATTTTGTAAAAATGTACTTTGTTTCGAGTTTCAAATTAACTTTTCCCAATAGGTAAAAGAAAAACCAAACCGGACGTATAAAGGAGATTTTGGTGAAAAAAGTGCATTATTTAATATTTTGATTTGACTTTTCCTAAGAGCAAGGATCAAAACAAAATGGAGATCTCCAAAGAATTCGGTAAAAACAGTACTTTGTTTCGTGTTCCGAATCGACTTTTCCAAAAAAGTAAAAGTAAAACCAAACTGGAGGTATAAGGATGATTTCGGTAAAAGAAGTACTTTGTTTCGTGTTTCGAATTGACTTTTTCCCAAGAAGTAAAAGAATAACCAAACTGGAGGTATAAGGAGGATTTCGGTAAAACAAGTACTTTGTTTTGTGTTTCGAATTGACTTTTCCCAAGAAGTAAAAGAAGAACCAAATTGGAAGTACAAGAGGATTTCGGTAAAAGAAGTACTTTGTTTCGTGTTTCGAATTGACTTTTTCCCAAGAAGTAAAAGAAGAACCAAATTGGAGGTATAAGGAGGATTTCAGTAAAACAAGTACTTTGTTTTGTGTTTCGAATTGACTTTTCCCAAAAAGTAAAGAAAAACCAAACTGGAGGTATAAGGAGGATTTCGGTAAAACAAGTACTTTGTTTTGTGTTTCAAATTGACTTTTCCCCAAGAAGTAAAAGAATAACCAACTGGAGGTATAAGGAGGATTTCGGTAAAACAAGTACTTTGTTTTGTGTTTCGAATTGACTTTTCCCAAGAAGTAAAAGTAAAACCAAACTGGAGGTATAAGGAGGATTTCGGTAAAACAAGTACTTTGTTTCGTGTTTCGAATTGACTTTTTCCCAAGAAGTAAAAGAATAACCAAACTGGAGGTATAAGGAGGATTTCGGTAAAACAAGTACTTTGTTTTGTGTTTCGAATTGACTTTTCCCAAGAAGTAAAGAAAAACCAAACTGTAAGTATAAGGAGGATTTCGGTAAAAAAGTATTTTGTTTCGAGTTTCGAATTGACTTCTCCCAAAAAGTAAAAGAAAACCCCCTCTGGGATATGAGGAGGATTTCAGTAAAAGTAGTAGTTTGTTTCGTGTTTCAAACTGACTTTTCCTAACAACTAAGACGAAGCCGAAATGGAGATCTCCAAAGAATTTTGTAAAAATGTACTTTGTTTCGAGTTTCAAATTAACTTTTCCCAATAGGTAAAAGAAAAACCAAACTGGACGTATAAGGGAGATTTTGGTGAAAAAAGTGCATTATTTCATATTTTGATTTGACTTTTCCTAAGAGCAAGGATCAAAACAAAATGGAGATCTCCAAAGAATTCGGTAAAAAAAGTACTTTGTTTCGTGTTTCGAATTGAATTTTCCCAAGAAGTAAAAGTAAAACCAAACTGGAGGTATAAGGAGGATTTCGGTAAAATAAGTACTTTGCTTTGTGTTTCGAATTGACTTTTTCCCAAGAAGTAAAAGAAAAACCAAACTGGAGGTATAAGGAGGATTTCAGTAAAACAAGTACTTTGTTTTGTGTTTCGAATTGACTTTTCCCAAGAAGTAAAAGAAGAACCAAATTGGAAGTACAAGAGGATTTCGGTAAAAGAAGTACCTTGTTTCGTGTTTCGAATTGACTTTTTCCCAAGAAGTAAAAGAATAACCAAACTGGAGGTATAAGGAGGATTTCAGTAAAACAAGTACTTTGTTTTGTGTTTCGAATTGACTTTTCCCAAGAAGTAAAGAAAAACCAAACTGGAAGTATAAGGAGGATTTCGGTAAAAAAGTATTTTGTTTCGAGTTTTGAATTGACTTCTCCCAAAAAGTAAAAGAAAACCCCCACTCGAGGTATGAGGAGGATTTCAGTAAAAGAAGTACTTTGTTTCGTGTTTCGAACTGACTTTTCCTAAGAACTAAGACGAAGCCAAAATGGAGATCTCCAAAGAATTTTGTAAAAATGTACTTTGTTTCGAGTTTCAAATTAACTTTTCCCAATAGGTAAAAGAAAAACCAAACCCTACGTATAATGGAGATTTTGATGAAAAAAGTGCATTATTTCATATTTTGATTTGACTTTTCCTAAGAGCAAGGATCAAAACAAAATGGAGATCTCCAAAAAATTCGGTAAAAAAAGTACTTTGTTTCGTGTTTCGAATTGACTTTTCCAAAAAAGTAAAAGAAGAACCAAATTGGAAGTACAAGAGGATTTCGGTAAAAGAAGTACCTTTTTTCGTGTTTCGAATTGACTTTTTCCCAAGAAGTAAAAGAATAACCAAACTGGAGGTATAAGGAGGATTTCAGTAAAACAAGTATTTTGTTTTGTGTTTCAACTTGACTTTTCCCAAGAAGTTAAGAAAAACCAAACTGGAAGTATAAGGAGGATTTCGGTAAAAAAGTATTTTGTTTCGAGTTATGAATTGACTTCTCCCAAGAAGTAAAAGAAAACCCCCTCTGGAGGTATGAGGAGGATTTCAGTAAAAGAAGTACTTTGTTTCGTGTTTCGAACTGACTTTTCCTAAGAACTAAGACGAAGCCGAAATGGAGATCTCCAAAGAATTTTGTAAAAATGTACTTTGTTTCGAGTTTCAAATTAACTTTTCCCAATAGGTAAAAGAAAAACCAAACTGGACGTATAAGGGAGATTTTGGTGAAAAAAGTGCATTATTTAATATTTTGATTTGACTTTTCCTAAGAGCAAGGATCAAAACAAAATGGAGATCTCCAAAGAATTCGGTAAAAAAAGTACTTTGTTTCGTGTTTCGGATTGACTTTTCCCAAGAAGTAAAAGTAAAACCAAACTGGAGGTATAAGGAGGATTTCGGTAAAACAAGTACTTTGTTTTGTGTTTCGAATTGACTTTTCCCAAGAAGTAAAAGAAGAACCAAATTGGAAGTAAAAGAGGATTTCGGTAAAAGAAGTACTTTGTTTCGTGTTTCGAATTGACTTTTTCCCAAGAAGTAAAAGAAGAACCAAATTGGAGGTATAAGGAGGATTTCAGTGAAACAAGTACTTTGTTTTGTGTTTCGAATTGACTTTTCCCAAGAAGTAAAGAAAAACCAAACTGGAGGTATAAGGAGGATTTCGGTCAAACAAGTACTTTGTTTCGTGTTTCAAATTGACTTTTTCCCAAGAAGTAAAAGAATAACCAACTGGAGGTATAAGGAGGATTTCGGTAAAACAAGTACTTTGTTTCGTGTTTTGAATTGACTTTTTCCCAAGAAGTAAAAGAATAACCAAACTGGAGGTATAAGGAGGATTTCGGTAAAACAAGTACTTCGTTTTGTGTTTCGAATTGACTTTTCCCAAGAAGTAAAAGAAGAACCAAATTGGAAGTACAAGAGGATTTCGGTAAAAGAAGTACTTTGTTTCGTGTTTCGAATTGACTTTTTCCCAAGAAGTAAAAGAAGAACCAAATTGGAGGTATAAGGAGGATTTCAGTAAAACAAGTACTTTGTTTTGTGTTTCGAATTGACTTTTCCCAAGAAGTAAAGAAAAACCAAACTGGAGGTATAAGGAGGATTTCGGTCAAACAAGTACTTTGTTTCGTGTTTCAAATTGACTTTTTCCCAAGAAGTAAAAGAATAACCAACTGGAGGTATAAGGAGGATTTCGGTAAAACAAGTACTTTGTTTCGTGTTTTGAATTGACTTTTTCCCAAGAAGTAAAAGAATAACCAAACTGGAGGTATAAGGAGGATTTCGGTAAAACAAGTACTTTGTTTTGTGTTTTGAATTGACTTTTCCCAAGAAGTAAAGAAAAACCAAACTGGAAGTATAAGGAGGATTTCGGTAAAAAAGTATTTTGTTTCGAGTTATGAATTGACTTCTCCCAAAAAGTAAAAGAAAACCCCCTCTGGAGGTATGAGGAGGATTTCAGTAAAAGAAGTACTTTGTTTCGTGTTTTGAACTGACTTTTCCTATGAACTAAGACGAAGCCGAAATGGAGATCTCCAAAGAATTTTGTAAAAATGTACTTTGTTTCGAGTTTCAAATTAACTTTTCCCAATAGGTAAAAGAAAAACCAAACCGGACGTATAAAGGAGATTTTGGTGAAAAAAGTGCATTATTTAATATTTTGATTTGACTTTTCCTAAGAGCAAGGATCAAAACAAAATGGAGATCTCCAAAGAATTCGGTAAAAACAGTACTTTGTTTCGTGTTCCGAATCGACTTTTCCAAAAAAGTAAAAGTAAAACCAAACTGGAGGTATAAGGATGATTTCGGTAAAAGAAGTACTTTGTTTCGTGTTTCGAATTGACTTTTTCCCAAGAAGTAAAAGAATAACCAAACTGGAGGTATAAGGAGGATTTCGGTAAAACAAGTACTTTGTTTTGTGTTTCGAATTGACTTTTCCCAAGAAGTAAAAGAAGAACCAAATTGGAAGTACAAGAGGATTTCGGTAAAAGAAGTACTTTGTTTCGTGTTTCGAATTGACTTTTTCCCAAGAAGTAAAAGAAGAACCAAATTGGAGGTATAAGGAGGATTTCAGTAAAACAAGTACTTTGTTTTGTGTTTCGAATTGACTTTTCCCAAAAAGTAAAGAAAAACCAAACTGGAGGTATAAGGAGGATTTCGGTAAAACAAGTACTTTGTTTTGTGTTTCAAATTGACTTTTCCCCAAGAAGTAAAAGAATAACCAACTGGAGGTATAAGGAGGATTTCGGTAAAACAAGTACTTTGTTTTGTGTTTCGAATTGACTTTTCCCAAGAAGTAAAAGTAAAACCAAACTGGAGGTATAAGGAGGATTTCGGTAAAACAAGTACTTTGTTTCGTGTTTCGAATTGACTTTTTCCCAAGAAGTAAAAGAATAACCAAACTGGAGGTATAAGGAGGATTTTGGTAAAACAAGTACTTTGTTTTGTGTTTCGAATTGACTTTTTCCAAGAAGTAAAGAAAAACCAAACTGGAAGTATAAGGAGGATTTCGGTAAAAAATATTTTGTTTCGAGTTTTGAATTGACTTCTCCCAAAAAGTAAAAGAAAACTCCCTCTGGAGGTATGAGGAGGATTTCAGTAAAAGAAGTACTTTGTTTTGTGTTTCGAACTGACTCCTCCTAAGAACTAAGACGAAGCCGAAATGGAGATATCCAAAGAATTTTGTAAAAATGTACTTTGTTTCGAGTTTCGAATTGACTTTTCCCAATAGGTAAAAGAAAAACCAAACTGGACGTATAAGGGAGATTTTAGTGAAAAAAGTGCATTATTTCATATTTTGATTTGACTTTTCCTAAGAGCAAGGATCAAAACAAAATGGAGATCTCCAAAGAATTAGGTAAAAAAGTACTTTGTTTCGTGTTTCGAATTGACTTTTCCCAAGAAGTAAAAGTAAAACCAAACTGGAGGTATAAGGAGGATTTCGGTAAAACAAGTACTTTGTTTTGTGTTTCGAATTGACTTTTCCAAAAAAGTAAAAGTTAAACCAAACTGGATGTATAAGGAGGATTTCGGTAAAAAAAGTACTTTGTTTTGTGTTTCGAATTGACTTTTTCCCAAGAAGTGAAAGAATAACCAAACTGGAGGTATAAGGAGGATTTCGGTAAAACAAGTACTTTGTTTCGTGTTTTGAACTGACTTTTCCTAACAACTAAGACAAAGCCGAAATAGAGATCTCCAAAGAATTTTGTAAAAATGTACTTTGTTTCGAGTTTCAAATTAACTTTTCCCAATAGGCAAAAGAAAAACCAAACTGGACGTATAAGGGAGATTCTGGTGAAAAAAGTGCATTATTTTATATTTTGATTTGACTTTTCCTAAGAGCAAGGATCAAAACAAAATGGAGATCTCCAAAGAATTCGGTAAAAAAAGTACTTCGTTTCGTGTTTTGAATTGACTTTTCCAAAAAAGTAAAAATTAAACCAAACTGGAGGTATAAGGAAGATTTCGGTAAAAAAAATACTTTGTTTTGTGTTTCGAATTGACTTTTTCCCAAGAAGTAAAAGAATAACCAAACTTGAGGTATAAGGAGGATTTCGGTAAAACAAGTACTTTGTTTTGTGTTTCGAATTGACTTTTCCCTAGAAGTAAAAGAAGAACCAAATTGGAAGTACAAGAGGAGTTCGGTAAAAGAAGTACTTTGTTTCGTGTTTCGAATTGACTTTTCCCAAGAAGTTAAAGTAAAACCAAACTGGAGGTATAAGGAGGATTTCGGTAAAACAAGTACTTTGTTTCGTGTTTCGAATTGACTTTTTCCCAAGAAGTAAAATAATAACCAAACTGGAGGTATAAGGAGTATTTCGGTAAAACAAGTACTTTGTTTTGTGTTTCGAATTGACTTTTCCCAAGAAGTAAAAGAAGAACCAAATTGGAAGTACGAGAGGATTTCGGTAAAAGAAGTACTTTGTTTCGTGTTTCGAATTGACTTTTTCCCAAGAAGTAAAAGAATAACCAAATTGGAGGTATAAGGAGGATTTCAGTAAAACAAGTACTTTGTTTTGTGTTTCGAATTGACTTTTCCCAAGAAGTAAAGAAAAACCAAACTGGAGGTATAAGGAGGGGTTCGGTAAAACAAGTACTTTGTTTCGTCTTTCAAATTGACTTTTTCCCAAGAAGTAAAAGAAGAACCAACTGGAGGTATAAGGAGGATTTCGGTAAAACAAGTACTTTGTTTTGTGTTTCGAATTGACTTTTCCCAAGAAGTAAAAGAAGAACCAAATTGGAAGCACGAGAGGATTTCGGTAAAAGAAGTACTTTGTTTCGTGTTTCGAATTGACTTTTTCCCAAGAAGTAAAAGAATAACCAAATTGGAGGAATAAGGAGGATATCAGTAAAACAAGTACTTTGTTTTGTGTTTCGAATTGACTTTTCCCAAGAAGTAAAGAAAAACCAAACTGGAGGTATAAGGAGGGGTTTGGTAAAACAAGTACTTTGTTTCGTCTTTCAAATTGACTTTTTCCCAAGAAGTAAAAGAAGAACCAAATTGGAAGTACAAGAGGATTTCGGTAAAAGAAGTACTTTGTTTCGTGTTTCGAATTGACTTTTTCCCAAGAAGTAAAAGAATAACCAAACTGGAGGTATAAGGAGGATTTCGTGAAACAAGTACTTTGTTTTGTGTTTCAAATTGACCTTTCCCAAGAAGTAAAGAAAAACCAAACTGGAAGAATAAGGAGGATTTCGGTAAAAAAGTATTTTGTTTCGAGTTTTGAATTGACTTCTCCCAAAAAGTAAAAGAAAACCCCCACTGGAGGTATGAGGAGGATTTCAGTAAAAGAAGTACTTTGTTTCGTGTTTCAAACTGACTTTTCCTAACAACTAAGACGAAGCCGAAATGGAGATCTCCAAAGAATTTTGTAAAAATGTACTTTGTTTCAAGTTTCAAATTAACTTTTCCCAATAGGTAAAAGAAAAACCAAACTGGACGTATAAGGGAGATTTTGGTGAAAAAAGTGCATTATTTCATATTTTGATTTGACTTTTCCTAAGAGCAAGGATCAAAACAAAATGGAGATCTCCAAAGAATTTGGTAAAACAAGTACTTTGTTTCGTGTTTCGAATTGACTTTTCCAAAAAAGTAAAAGTTAAACCGAACTGGAGGTATAAGGAGGATCTCGGTAAAAAAAGTACTTTGTTTTGTGTTTCGAATTGACTTTTCCCAAGGATTAAAAGAAGAACCAAATTGGAAGTACAAGAGGATTTCGGTAAAAGAAGTACTTTGTTTCGTGTTTCGAATTGACTTTTTCCCAAGAAGTAAAAGAATAACCAAACTGGAAGTATAAGGAAGATTTCGGTAAAAAAGTATTTTGTTTCGAGTTTTGAATTGACTTCTCCCAAAAAGTAGAAGAAAACCCCCACTGGAGGTATGAGGAGGATTTCAGTAAAAGAAGTACTTTGTTTCGTGTTTCGAACTGACTTTTCCTAAGAACTAAGACGAAGCCGAAATGGAGATCTCCAAAGAATTTTGTAAAAATGTACTTTGTTTCGAGTTTCAAATTAACTTTTCCCAATAGGTAAAAGAAAAACCAAACTGGACGTATAAGGGAAATTTTGGTGAAAAAATTCATTATTTAATATTTTGATTTGACTTTTTCTAAGAGCAAGGATCAAAACAAAATGGAGATCTCCAAAGAATTCGGTAAAAAAAGTACTTTGTTTCGTGTTTCGAATTGACTTTTCCCAAGAAGTAAAAGTAAAACCAAACTGGAGGTATAAGGAGGATTTCGGTAAAAAAAATACTTTGTTTTGTGTTTCAAATTGACTTTTTCCCAAGAAGTAAAATAATAACCAAACTGGAAGTACAAGAGGATTTCGGTAAAAGAAGTACTTTGTTTCGTTTTTCGAATTGACTTTTCCCAAGAAGTAAAAGTAAAACCAAACTGGAGGTATAAGGAGGATTTCGGTAAAACAAGTACTTTGTTTCGTGTTTCGAATTGACTTTTTCCCAAGAAGTAAAAGAATAACCAAACTGGAGGTATAAGGAGGATTTTGGTAAAACAAGTACTTTGTTTTGTGTTTCGAATTGACTTTTTCCAAGAAGTAAAGAAAAACCAAACTGGAAGTATAAGGAGGATTTCGGTAAAAAATATTTTGTTTCGAGTTTTGAATTGACTTCTCCCAAAAAGTAAAAGAAAACTCCCTCTGGAGGTATGAGGAGGATTTCAGTAAAAGAAGTACTTTGTTTTGTGTTTCGAACTGACTCCTCCTAAGAATTAAGACGAAGCCGAAATGGAGATCTCCAAAGAATTTTGTAAAAATGTACTTTGTTTCGAGTTTCGAATTGACTTTTCCCAGTAGGTAAAAGAAAAACCAAACTGGACGTATAAGGGAGATTTTAGTGAAAAAAGTGCATTATTTCATATTTTGATTTGACTTTTCCTAAGAGCAATGATCAAAACAAAATGGAGATCTCCAAAGAATTCGGTAAAAAAGTACTTTGTTTCGTGTTTCGAATTGACTTTTCCCAAGAAGTAAAAGTAAAACCAAACTGGAGGTATAAGGAGGATTTCGGTAAAACAAGTACTTTGTTTTGTGTTTCGAATTGACTTTTCCAAAAAAGTAAAAGTTAAACCAAACTGGATGTATAAGGAGGATTTCGGTAAAAAAAGTACTTTGTTTTGTGTTTCGAATTGACTTTTTCCCAAGAAGTGAAAGAATAACCAAACTGGAGGTATAAGGAGGATTTCGGTAAAACAAGTACTTTGTTTCGTGTTTCGAACTGACTTTTCCTAACAACTAAAACAAAGCCGAAATAGAGATCTCCAAAGAATTTTGTAAAAATGTACTTTGTTTCGAGTTTCAAATTAACTTTTCCCAATAGGCAAAAGAAAAACCAAACTGGACGTATAAGGGAGATTTTGCTGAAAAAAGTGCATTATTTTATATTTTGATTTGACTTTTCCTAAGAGCAAGGATCAAAACAAAATGGAGATCTCCAAAGAATTCGGTAAAAAAAGTACTTCGTTTCGTGTTTTGAATTGACTTTTCCAAAAAAGTAAAAATTAAACCAAACTGGAGGTATAAGGAAGATTTTGGTAAAAAAAATACTTTGTTTTGTGTTTCGAATTGACTTTTTCCCAAGAAGTAAAAGAATAACCAAACTGGAGGTATAAGGAGGATTTCGGTAAAACAAGTACTTTGTTTTGTGTTTCGAATTGACTTTTCCCTAGAAGTAAAAGAAGAACCAAATTGGAAGTACAAGAGGAGTTCGGTAAAAGAAGTACTTTGTTTTGTGTTTCGAATTGACTTTTCCCAAGAAGTTAAAGTAAAACCAAACTGGAGGTATAAGGAGGATTTCGGTAAAACAAGTACTTTGTTTCGTGTTTCGAATTGACTTTTTCCCAAGAAGTAAAAGAATAACCAAACTGGAGGTATAAGGAGTATTTCGGTAAAACAAGTACTTTGTTTTGTGTTTCGAATTGACTTCTCCCAAGAAGTAAAAGAAGAACCAAATTGGAAGTACGAGAGGATTTCGGTAAAAGAAGTACTTTGTTTCGTGTTTCGAATTGACTTTTTCCCAAGAAGTAAAAGAATAACCAAATTGGAGGTATAAGGAGGATTTCAGTAAAACAAGTACTTTGTTTTGTGTTTCGAATTGACTTTTCCCAAGAAGTAAAGAAAAACCAAACTGGAGGTATAAGGAGGGGTTCGGTAAAACAAGTACTTTGTTTCGTCTTTCAAATTGACTTTTTCCCAAGAAGTAAAAGAAGAACCAACTGGAGGTATAAGGAGGATTTCGGTAAAACAAGTACTTTGTTTTGTGTTTCGAATTGACTTTTCCCAAAAAGTAAAAGAAGAACCAAATTGGAAGTACGAGAGGATTTCGGTAAAAGAAGTACTTTGTTTCGTGTTTCGAATTGACTTTTTCCCAAGAAGTAAAAGAATAACCAAATTGGAGGTATAAGGAGGATTTCAGTAAAAGAAGTACTTTGTTTTGTGTTTCGAATTGACTTTTCCCAAGAAGTAAAGAAAAACCAAACTGGAGGTATAAGGAGGGGTTCGGTAAAACAAGTACTTTGTTTCGTCTTTCAAATTGACTTTTTCCCAAGAAGTAAAAGAAGAACCAAATTGGAAGTACAAGAGGATTTCGGTAAAAGAAGTACTTTGTTTCGTGTTTCGAATTGACTTTTTCCCAAGAAGTAAAAGAATAACCAAACTGGAGGTATAAGGAGGATTTCGTGAAACAAGTACTTTGTTTTGTGTTTCAAATTGACCTTTCCCAAGAAGTAAAGAAAAACCAAACTGGAAGAATAAGGAGGATTTCGGTAAAAAAGTATTTTGTTTCGAGTTTTGAATTGACTTCTCCCAAAAAGTAAAAGAAAACCCCCACTGGATGTATGAGGAGGATTTCAGTAAAAGAAGTATTTTGTTTCGTGTTTCAAACTGACTTTTCCTAACAACTAAGACGAAGCCGAAATGGAGATCTCCAAAGAATTTTGTAAAAATGTACTTTGTTTCAAGTTTCAAATTAACTTTTCCCAATAGGTAAAAGAAAAACCAAACTGGACGTATAAGGGAGATTTTGGTGAAAAAAGTGCATCATTTCATATTTTGATTTGACTTTTCCTAAGAGCAAGGATCAAAACAAAATGGAGATCTCCAAAGAATTTGGTGAAAAAAGTACTTTGTTTCGTGATTCGAATTGACTTTTCCCAAGAAGTAAAAGTAAAACCAAACTGGAGGTATAAGGAGGATTTTGGTAAAACAAGTACTTTGTTTCGTGTTTCGAATTGACTTTTCCAAAAAAGTAAAAGTTAAACAAAACTGGAGGTATAAGGAGGATTTCGGTAAAAAAAGTACTTTGTTTTGTGTTTCGAATTGACTTTTCCCAAGGATTAAAAGAAGAACCAAATTGGAAGTACAAGAGGATTTCGGTAAAAGAAGTACTTTGTTTCGTGTTTCGAATTGACTTTTTCCCAAGAAGTAAAAGAATAACCAAACTGGAAGTATAAGGAAGATTTCGGTAAAAAAGTATTTTGTTTCGAGTTTTGAATTGACTTCTCCCAAAAAGTAAAAGAAAACCCCCACTGGAGGTATGAGGAGGATTTCAGTAAAAGAAGTAGTTTGTTTCGTGTTTCGAACTGACTTTTCCTAAGAACTAAGACGAAGCCGAAATGGAGATCTCCAAAGAATTTTGTAAAAATGTACTTTGTTTCGAGTTTCAAATTAACTTTTCCCAATAGGTAAAAGAAAAACCAAACTGGACGTATAAGGGAAATTTTGGTGAAAAAATTCATTATTTAATATTTTGATTTGACTTTTCCTAAGAGCAAGGATCAAAACAAAATGGAGATCTCCAAAGAATTCGGTAAAAAAAGTACTTTGTTTCGTGTTTCGAATTGACTTTTCCCAAGAAGTAAAAGTAAAACCAAACTGGAGGTATAAGGAGGATTTCGGTAAAAAAAATACTTTGTTTTGTGTTTCAAATTGACTTTTAACCCAAGAAGTAAAAGAATAACCAAACTGGAAGTACAGGAGGATTTCGGTAAAAGAAGTACTTTGTTTCGTTTTTCGAATTGACTTTTCCCAAGAAGTAAAAGTAAAACCAAACTGGAGGTATAAGGAGGATTTCGGTAAAACAAGTACTTTGTTTCGTGTTTCGAATTGACTTTTTCCCAAGAAGTAAAAGAATAACCAAACTGGAGGTATAAGGAGGATTTTGGTAAAAAAAGTACTTTGTTTTGTGTTTCGAATTGACTTTTTCCAAGAAGTAAAGAAAAACCAAACTGGAAGTATAAGGAGGATTTCGGTAAAAAATATTTTGTTTCGAGTTTTGAATTGACTTCTCCCAAAAAGTAAAAGAAAACTCCCTCTGGAGGTATGAGGAGGATTTCAGTAAAAGAAGTACTTTATTTTGTGTTTCGAACTGACTCCTCCTAAGAACTAAGACGAAGCCGAAATGGAGATCTCCAAAGAATTTTGTAAAAATTTACTTTGTTTCGAGTTTCGAATTGACTTTTCCCAATAGGTAAAAGAAAAACCAAACTGGACGTATAAGGGAGATTTTGGTGAAAAAAGTGCATTATTTCATATTTTGATTTGACTTTTCCTAAGAGCAAGGATCAAAACAAAATGGATATCTCCAAAGAATTCGGTACAAAAAGTACTTCGTTTCGTGTTTTGAATTGATTTCTCCCAAAAAGTAAAAGAAAACTCCCTCTTGAGGTATGAGGAGGATTTCAGTAAAAGAAGTACTTTATTTTGTGTTTCGAACTGACTCCTCCTAAGAACTAAGACAAAGCCGAAATGGAGATCTCCAAAGAATTTTGTAAAAATGTACTTTGTTTCGAGTTTCGAATTGACTTTTCCCAATAGGTAAAAGAAAAACCAAACTGGACGTATAAGGGAGATTTGAGTGAAAAAAATGCATTATTTCATATTTTGATTTGACTTTTCCTAAGAGCAAGGATCAAAACAAAATGGAGATCTCTAAAGAATTCGGTAAAAAAGTACTTTGTTTCGTGTTTCGAATTGACTTTTCCCAAGAAGTAAAAGTAAAACCAAACTGGAGGTATAAGGAGGATTTCGGTAAAACAAGTACTTTGTTTTGTGTTTCGAATTGACTTTTCCGAAAAAGTAAAAGTTAAACCAAACTGGATGTATAAGGAGGATTTCGGTAAAAAAAGTACTTTGTTTTGTGTTTCGAATTGACTTTTTCCCAAGAAGTGAAAGAATAACCAAACTGGAGGTATAAGGAGGATTTCGGTAAAACAAGTACTTTGTTTCGTGTTTCGAACTGACTTTTCCTAACAACTAAGACAAAGCCGAAATTGAGATCTCCAAAGAATTTTGTAAAAATGTACTTTGTTTCGAGTTTCAAATTAACTTTTCCCAATAGGTAAAAGAAAAAGCAAACTGGACGTATAAGGGAGATTTTGGTGAAAAAAGTGCATTATTTTATATTTTGATTTGACTTTTCCTAAGAGCAAGGATCAAAACAAAATGGAGATCTCCAAAGAATTCGGTAAAAAAAGTACTTCGTTTCGTGTTTTGAATTGACTTTTCCAAAAAAGTAAAAGTTAAACCAAACTGGAGGTATAAGGAAGATTTCGGTAAAAAAAATACTTTGTTCTGTGTTTCCAATTGACTTTTTCCCAAGAAGTAAAAGAAGAACCAAATTGGAAGTACAAGAGGAGTTCGGTAAAAGAAGTACTTTGTTTCGTGTTTCGAATTGACTTTTCCCAAGAAGTTAAAGTAAAACCAAACTGGAGGTATAAGGAGGATTTCGGTAAAATAAGTACTTTGTTTCGTGTTTCGAATTGACTTTTTCCCAAGAAGTAAAAGAATAACCAAACTGGAGGTATAAGGAGGATTTCGGTAAAACAAGTACTTTGTTTTGTGTTTCGAATTGACTTTTCCCAAGAAGTAAAAGAAGAACCAAATTGGAAGTACGAGAGGATTTCGGTAAAAGAAGTACTTTGTTTTGTGTTTCGAATTGACTTTTTCCCAAGAAGTAAAAGAAGAACCAAATTGGAGGTATAAGGAGGATTTCAGTAAAACAAGTACTTTGTTTTGTGTTTCGAATTGACTTTTCCCAAGAAGTAAAGAAAAACCAAACTGGAGGTATAAGGAGGGGTTCGGTAAAACAAGTACTTTGTTTTGTCTTTCAAATTGACTTTTTCCCAAGAAATAAAGGAAGAACCAAATTGGAAGTACAAGAGGATTTCGGTAAAAGAAGTACTTTGTTTCGTGTTTCGAATTGACTTTTTCCCAAGAAGTAAAAGAATAATCAAACTGGAGGTATAAGGAGGATTTCGTAAAACAAGTACTTTGTTTTGTGTTTCAAATTGACCTTTCCCAAGAAGTAAAGAAAAACCAAACTGGAAGAATAAGGAGGATTTCGGTAAAAAAGTATTTTGTTTCGAGTTTTGAATTGACTTCTCCAAAAAGTAAAAGAAAACCCCCACTGGAGGTATGAGGAGGATTTCAGTAAAAGAAATACTTTGTTTCGTGTTTCAAACTGACTTTTCCTAACAACTGAGACGAAGCCGAAATGGAGATCTCCAAAGAATTTTGTAAAAATATACTTTGTTTCGAGTTTCAAATTAACTTTTCCCAATAGGTAAAAGAAAAACCAAACTGGACGTATAAGGGAGATTTTGGTGAAAAAAGTGCATTATTTCATATTTTGATTTGACTTTTCCTAAGAGCGAGGATCAAAACAAAATGGAGATCTCCAAAGAATTTGGTGAAAAAAGTACTTTGTTTCGTGTTTCGAATTGACTTTTCCCAAGAAGTAAAAGTAAAACCAAACTGGAGGTATGAGGAAGATTTTGGTAAAACAAGTACTTTGTTTCGTGTTTCGAATTGACTTTTCCAAAAAAGTAAAAGTTAAACAAAACTGGAGGTATAAGGAGGATTTCGGTAAAAAAAGTACTTTGTTTTGTGTTTCGAATTGACTTTTCCCAAGGATTAAAAGAAGAACCAAATTGGAAGTACAAGAGGATTTCGGTAAAAGAAGAACTTTGTTTCGTGTTTCGAATTGACTTTTTCCCAAGAAGTAAAAGAATAACCAAACTGGAAGTATAAGGAAGATTTCGGTAAAAAAGTATTTTGTTTCGAGTTTTGAATTGACTTCTCCCAAAAAGGAAAAGAAAACCCCCACTGGAGGTATGAGGAGGATTTCAGTAAAAGAAGTAGTTTGTTTCGTGTTTCGAACTGACTTTTCCTAAGAACTAAGACGAAGCCGAAATGGAGATCTCCAAAGAATTTTGTAAAAATGTACTTTGTTTCGAGTTTCAAATTAACTTTTCCCAATAGGTAAAAGAAAAACCAAACTGGACGTATAAGGGAGATTTTGGTGAAAAAAGTGCATTATTTCATATTTTGATTTGACTTTTCCTAAGAGCAAGGATCAAAACAAGATGGATATCTCCAAAGAATTCGGTAAAAAAAGTACTTTGTTTCCTGTTTCGAATGACTTTTCCAAAAAAGTAAAAGAAAAACCAAACTGGAGGTGTAAGGAGGATTTCGGTAAAAAAAGTACTTTGTTTTGTGTTTCGAATTGACTTTTCCCAATAGGTAAAAGAAAAACCAAACTGGACGTATAAGGGAGATTTTGGTGAAAAAAGTGCATTATTGCATATTTTGATTTGACTTTTCCTAAGAGCAAGGATCAAAACAAAATGGAGATCTCCAAAGAATTTGGTAAAAAAAGTACTTTGTTTCGTGTTTCGAATTGACTTTTCCCAAGAAGTAAAAGTAAAACCAAACCGGAGGTATAAGGAGGATTTCGGTAAAACAAGTACTCTGTTTCGTGTTTCGAATTGACTTTTCCAAAAAAGTAAAAGAAAAACCAAACTGGAAGTATAAGGAGGATTTCGGTAAAAAAACTACTTTGTTTTGTGTTTCGAATTGACTTTTCCCAAGGAGTGACAGAAGAACCAAATTGGAAGTACAAGAGGATTTCGGTGAAAGAAGTACTTTGTTTCGTTTTTCGAATTGACTTTTTCCCAAGAAGTAAAAGAATAACCAAACTGGAGGTATAAGGAGGATTTCGGTAAAACAAGTACTTTGTTTTGTGTTTCGAATTGACTTTTCCCAAGAAGTAAAAGAAGAACCAAATTGGAAGTACAAGAGGATTTCGGTAAAAGAAGTACTTTGTTTCATGTTTCGAATTGACTTTTTCCCCAGAAGTAAAAGAATAACAAATCTGGAGGTATAAGGAGGATTTCGTAAAACAAGTACTTTGTTTTGTGTTTCAAATTGAATTTTCCCAAGAAGTAAAGAAAAACCAAACTGGAAGTATAAGGAGGATTTCGGTAAAAAATATTTTGTTTCGAGTTTTGAATTGACTTCTCCCAAAAAGTAAAAGAAAACCCCCACTGGAGGTATGAGGAGGATTTCAGTAAAAGAAGTAGTTTGTTTCGTGTTTCGAACTGACTTTTCCTAAGAACTAAGACGAAGCCGAAATGGAGATCTCCAAAGAATTTTGTAAAAATGTACTTTGTTTCGAGTTTCAAATTAACTTTTCCCAATAGGTAAAAGAAAAACCAAACTGGACGTATAAGGGAGATTTTGGTGAAAAAAGTGCATTATTTCATATTTTGATTTGACTTTTCCTAAGAGCAAGGATCAAAACGAAATGGAGATCTCCAAAGAATTTGGTGAAAAAAGTACTTTGTTTCGTGTTTCGAATTGACTTTTACAAAAAAGTAAAAGTAAAACCAAACTGGAGGTATAAGGAAGATTTCGGTAAAACAAGTACTTTGTTTCGTGTATCAACTTGACTTTTCCGAAAAAGTAAAAGAAAAACCAAACTGGAGGTATAAGGAGGATTTTGGTAAAACGAGTACTTTGTTTCGTGTTTCGAATTGACTTTTTCCCAAGAAGTAAAAAAATAACCAAACTGGAGGTATAAGGAGGATTTCGGTAAAACAAGTACTTTGTTTTGTGTTTCGAATTGACTTTTCCAAAAAAGTAAAAGAAAAACCAAACTGGAGGTATAAGGAGGATTTTGGTAAAAAAAGTACTTTGTTTTGTGTTTCGAATTGACTTTTCCCAAGGAGTAAAAGAAGAACCAAATTGGAAGTACAATAGGATTTCAGTAAGAGAAGTACTTTGTTTCATGTTTCGAATTGACTTTTTCCCAAGAAGTAAAAGAATAACCAAACTGGAGGTATAAGGAAGATTTCGGTAAAACAAGTACTTTGTTTCGTGTTTCGAATTGACTTTTCCAAAAAAGTAAAAGAAAAACCAAACTGGAGGTATAAGGAGGATTTTGGTAAAACGAGTACTTTGTTCCGTGTTTCGAATTGACTTTTTCCCAAGAAGTAAAAGAATATCCAAACTGGAAGTATAAGGAGGATTTCAGTAAAAGAAGTACTTTGTTTCGTGTTTCAAATTGAATTTTCCAAAAAAGTAAAAGTTGACCCAAACTGGAGGTGTAAGGAGGATTTCGGTAAAAAAAGTACTTTGTTTTGTGTTTCGAATTGACTTTTCCCAAGGAGTAAAAGAAGAACCAAATTGGAAGTACAAGAGGATTTCGGTAAAAGAAGTACATTGTTTCGTGTTTCAAATTGACTTTTTCCCAAGAAGTAAAAGAATAACCAAACTGGAGGTATAATGAGGATTTCGGTAAAACAAGTACTTTGTTTTGTGTTTCGAATTGACTTTTCCCAAGAAGTAAAAGAAGAACCAAATTGGAAGTACAAGAGGATTTCGGTTAAAGAAGTACTTTGTTTCGTGTTTGAATTGACTTTTTCCCAAGAAGTAAAAGAATAACCAAACTGGAGGTATAAGGAGGATTTCGGTAAAATAAGTACTTTGTTTTGTGTTTCGAATTGACTTTTCCAAAAAAGTAAAAGAAAAACCAAACTGGAGGTATAAGGAGGATTTCGGTAAAAAAAGTACTTTGTTTCGTGTTTCGAATTGACTTTTCCCAATAGGTAAAAGAAAAACCAAACTGGACGTATAAGGGAGATTTTGGTGAAAAAAGTGCATTATTTCATATTTTGATTTGACTTTTCCTAAGAGGAAGGATCAAAACAAAATGGAGATCTCCAAAGAATTCGGTAAAAAAAGTACTTTGTTTTGTGTTTCGAATTGACTTTTTCCCAAGAAGTAAAAGAATAACCAAACTGGAGGTATAAGGAGGATTTCGGTAAAACAAGTACTTTGTTTTGTGTTTCGAATTGACTTTTCCCAAGAAGTAAAAGAAGAACCAAATTGGAAGTACAAGAGGATTTAGGTAAAAGAAGTACTTTGTTTCGTGTTTCGAATTGACTTTTTCCCCAGAAGTAAGAGAATAACCAAACTGGAGGTATAAGGAGGATTTCGTAAAACAAGTACTTTGTTTTGTGTTTCCAATTGACTTTTCCCAAGAAGTAAAGAAAAACCAAACTGGAAGTATAAGGAGGATTTTGTAAAAAAGTATTTTGTTTCAAGTTTTGAATTGACTTCTCCCAAAAAGTAAAAGAAAACCCCCACTGGATGTATGAGGAGGATTTCAGTAAAAGAAGTAGTTTGTTTCGTGTTTCGAACTGACTTTTCCTAACAACTAAGACGAAGCCGAAATGGAGATCTCCAAAGAATTTTGTAAAAATGTACTTTGTTTCGAGTTTCAAATTAACTTTTCCCAATAGGTAAAAGAAAAACCAAACTGGACGTATAAGGGAGATTTTGGTGAAAAAAGTGCATTATTTAATATTTTGATTTGACTTTTCCTAAGAGCAGGGATCAAAACAAAATGGAGATCTCCAAAGAATTCGGTAAAAAAAGTACTTTGTTTCGTGTTTCGAATTGACTTTTCCCAAGAAGTAAAAGTAAAACAAAACTGGAGGTATAAGGAGGATTTCGGTGAAACAAGTACTTTGTTTCGTGTTTCGAATTGACTTTTCCAAAAAAGTAAATGAATAACCAAACTGGAGGTATAAGGAGGATTTTGGTAAAAAAAGTACATTGTTTTGTGTTTCGAATTGACTTTTCCCAAGGAATAAAAGAAGAACCATATTGGAAGTACAAGAGGATTTCGGTAAAAGAAGTACTTTGTTTCGTGTTTCAAATTGACTTTTTCCCAAGAAGTAAAAGAATAACCAAACTGGAGGTATAAGGAGGATTTCGGTAAAACAAGTACTTTGTTTTGTGTTTCGAATTGACTTTTCCCAAGTAGTAAAGAAAAACCAAACTGGAAGTATAAGGAAGATTTCGGTAAAAAAGTATTTTGTTTCGAGTTTTGAATTGACTTCTCCCAAAAAGTAAAAGAAAACCCCCACTGGAGGTATGAGGAGGATTTCAGAAAAAGAAGTACTTTGTTTCGTGTTTCGAACTGACTTTTCCTATGAACTAAGACAAAGCCGAAATGGAGATCTCCAAAGAATTTTGTAAAAATGTACTTTGTTTCGAGTTTCAAATTAACTTTTCCCAATAGGTAAAAGAAAAACCAAACTGGACGTATAAGGGAGATTTTGGTGAAAAAAGTGCATTATTTAATATTTTGATTTGACTTTTCCTAAGAGCAAGGATCAAAACAAAATGGAGATCTCCAAAGAATTCGGTAAAAAAAGTACTTTGTTTCGTGTTTCGAATTGACTTTTCCAAAAAAGTAAAAGAAAAACCAAACTGGAGGTATAAGGAGGATTTCGGTAAAAAAAGTACTTTGTTTCGTGTTTCGAATTGACTTTTCCCAATAGGTAAAAGAAAAACCAAACTGGACGTATAAGGGAGATTTTGGTGAAAAAAGTGCATTATTTCATATTTTGATTTGACTTTTCCTAAGAGCAAGGATCAAAACAAAATGGAGATCTCCAAAGAATTCGGTAAAAAAAGTACTTTGTTTCGTGTTTCGAATTGACTTTTCCCAAGAAGTAAAAGTAAAACCAAACCGGAGGTATAAGGAGGATTTCGGTAAAATAAGTACTTTGTTTCGTGTTTCGAATTGACTTTTCCAAAAAAGTAAATGAAAAACCAAACTGGAGGTATAAGGAGGATTTTGGTAAAAAAAGTACCTTGTTTTGTGTTTCGAATTGACTTTTCACAAGGACTAAAAGAAGAACCAAATTGGAAGTACAAGAGGATTTCGGTAAAAGAAGTACTTTGTTTCGTGTTTCGAATTGACTTTTTCCCAAGAAGTAAAAGAATAACCAAACTGGAGGTATAAGGAGGATTTCGGTAAAACAAGTACTTTGTTTTGTGTTTCGAATTGACTTTTCCCAAGAAGTAAAAAAAGAACCAAATTGGAAGTACAAGAGTAGTTCGGTAAAAGAAGTACTTTGTTTCGTGTTCCGAATTGACTTTTTCCCAAGAAGTAAAAGAATAACCAAACTGGAGGTATAAGGAGGATTTCAGTAAAACAAGTACTTTGTTTTGTGTTTCGAATTGACTTTTCCCAAGAAGTAAAGAAAAACCAAACTGGAAGTGTAAGGAGGATTTCGGTAAAAAAGTATTTTGTTTCGAGTTTTGAATTGACTTCTCCCAAAAAGTAAAAGAAAACCCCCACTGGAGGTATGAGGAGGATTTCATTAAAAGAAGTACTTTGTTTTGTGTTTCAAACTGACTCCTCCTAAGAACTGAGACGAAGCCGAAATGGAGATCTCCAAAGAATTTTGTAAAAATGTACTTTGTTTCGAGTTTCGAATTGACTTTTCCCAGTAGGTAAAAGAAAAACCAAACTGGACGTATAAGGGAGAATTTGGTGAAAAAAGTGCATTATTTGATATTTTGATTTGACTTTTCCTAAGAGCAAGGATCAAAACAAAACGGAGATCTCCAAAGAATTTGGTGAAAAAAGTACTTTGTTTCGTGTTTCGAATTGACTTTTCCCAAGAAGTAAAAGTAAAACCAAACTGAAGGTATAAGGAGGATTTCGGTAAAACAAGTACTTTGTTTCGTGTTTCGAATTGACTTTTCCAAAAAAGTAAAAGTTAAACCAAACTGGAGGTATAAGGAGGATTTTGGTAAAAAAAGTACTTTGTTTTGTATTTCGATTTGACTTTTCCCAAGGAGTAAAAGAAGAACCAAATTGGAAGTACAAGAGGATTTCGGTAAAAGAAGTACTTTGTTTCGTGTTTCGAATTGACTTTTTCCCAAGAAGTAAAAGAATAACCAAACTGGAGGTATAAGGAGGATTTCGGTAAAACAAGTACTTTGTTTTGTGTTTCGAATTGACTTTTCCCAAGAAGTAAAAGAAGAACCAAATTGGAAGTACAAGAGGATTTCGGTAAAAGAAGTACTTTGTTTCGTGTTTCGAATTGACTTTTTCCCAAGAAGTAAAAGAATAACCAAACTGGAGGTATAAGGAGGATTTCGCAAAACAAGTACTTTGTTTTGTGTTTCGAATTGACTTTTCCCAAGAAGTAAAGAAAAACCAAAATGGAAGAATAAGGAGGATTTCGGTACAAAAGTATTTTGTTTCGAGTTTTGAATTGACTTCTCCCAAAAAGTAAAAGAAAACCCCCACTGGAGGTATGAGGAGGATTTCAGTAAAAGAAGTACTTTGTTTCGTGTTTCAAACTGACTTTTCCTAACAACTAAGACGAAGCCGAAATGGAGATCTCCAAAGAATTTTGTAAAAATGTACTTTGTTTCGAGTTTCAAATTAACTTTTCCCAATAGGTAAAAGTAAAACCAAACTGGAGGTATAAGGAGGATTTCGGTAAAACAAGTAATTTTTTTCGTGTTTCGAATTGACTTTTCCAAAAAAGTAAAAGAAAAACCAAACTGGAGGTATAAGGAGGATTTTGGTAAAACGAGTACTTTGTTTCATGTTTCGAATTGACTTTTTCCCAAGAAGTAAAAGAATAACCAAACTGGAGGTATAAGGAGGATTTCGGTAAAACAAGTACTTTGTTTTGTGTTTCGAATTGACTTTTCCAAAAAAGTAAAAGAAAAACCAAACTGGACGTATAAGGGAGATTTTGGTGAAAAAAGTGCATTATTTCATATTTTGATTTGACTTTTCCTAAGAGCAAGGATCAAAACAAAATGGAGATCTCCATAGAATTGGGTAAAAAAAGTACTTTGTTTCGTGTTTCGAATTGACTTTTCCAAAAAAGTAAAAGAAGAACCAAACTGAAGGTATAAGGAGGATTTCGGTAAAAAAAGTACTTTGTTTTGTGTTTCGAATTGACTTTTCCCAATAGATAAAAGAAAAACCAAACTGGACGTATAAGGGAGATTTTGGTGAAAAAAGTGCATTATTTCATATTTTGATTTGACTTTTTCTAAGAGCAAAGATCAAAACAAAATGGAGATCTCCAAAGAATTCGGTAAAAAAAGTACTTTGTTTCGTGTTTCGAATTGACTTTTCCCAAGAAGTAAAAGTAAAACCAAACCGGAGGTATAAGGAGGATTTCGGTAAAAAGAGTACTTTGTTTCGTGTTTCGAATTGACTTTTCCAAAAAAGTAAAAGAAAAACCAAACTGGAGGTATAAGGAGGATTTCGGTAAAAAAAGTACTTTGTTTTGTGTTTCGAATTGACTTTTCCCAAGGAGCAAAAGAAGAACCAAATTCGAAGTACAAGAGGATTTCGGTAAGTGAAGTACTTTGTTTCGTGTTTCGAATTGACTTTTTCCAAAGAAGTAAAGGAATAACCAAACTGGAGGTATAAGGAGGATCTCGGTAAAACAAGTACTTTGTTTTGTGTTTCGAATTGACTTTTCCCAAGAAGTAAAAGAAGAACCGAATTGGAAGTACAAGAGGATTTCGGTAAAAGAAGTACTTTGTTTCGTGTTTCGAATTGACTTTTTCCCCAGAAGTAAAAGAATAACCAAACTGGAGGTATAAGGAGGATTTTGTAAAACAAGTACTTTGTTTTGTGTTTCGAATTGACTTTTCCAAAAAAGTAAAAGAAAAACCAAACTGGAGGTATAAGGAGGATTTTTGTAAAAAAAGTACTTTGTTTTGTGTTTCGAATTGACTTTTCCCAAGAAGAAAAAGAAGAACCAAATTGGAAGTATAAGAGGATTTCGGTAAAAGAAGTACTTTGTTTCGTGTTTCAAACTGACTTTTCCTAAGATCTAAGACGAAGCCGAATTGGAGATCTCCAAAGAATTTTGTAAAAATGTACTTTGTTTCAAGTTTCAAATTAACTTTTCCCAATAGGTAAAAGAAAAACCAAACTGGACGTATAAGGGAGATTTTGGTGAAAAAAGTGCATCATTTCATATTTTGATTTGACTTTTCCTAAGAGCAAGGATCAAAACAAAATGGTGATCTCCAAAGAATTCGGTGAAAAAAGTACTTTGTTTCGTGTTTCAAATTGACTTTTCCCAAGAAGTAGTATAAGGAGGATTTCGGTAAAACAAGTACTTTGTTTTGTGTTTCGAATTGACTTTTTCCCAAGAAGTAAAAGAATAACCAACTGGAGGTATAAGGAGGATTTCGGTAAAACAAGTACTTTGTTTCGTGTTTCGAATGGACTTTTTCCCAAGAAGTAAAAGAATAACCAAACTGGACGTATAAGGAGGATTTCGGTAAAACAAGTACTTTGTTTTGTGTTTCAAATTGACTTTTCCCAAGAAGTAAAGAAAAACCAAACTGGAAGTATGAGGAGGATTTCGGTAAAAAAGTATTTTGTCTCGAGTTTTGAATTGACTTCTCCCAAAAAGTAAAAGAAAACCCCCTCTGGAGGTATGAGGAGGATTTCAGTAAAAGAAGTACTTTGTTTCGTGTTTCGAACTGACTTTTCCTAACAACTAAGACGAAGCCGAAATTGGGATCTCCAAAGAATTTTGTAAAAATGTACTTTGTTTCGAGTTTCAAATTAACTTTTCCCAATAGGTAAAAGAAAAACCAAACTGGACGTATAAGGGAGATTTTGGTGAAAAAAAGTGCATTATTTCATATTTTGATTTGACTTTTCCTAAGAGCAAGGATCAAAACAAAATGGAGATCTCCAAAGAATTTGGTAAAAAAAGTACTTCGATTCGTGTTTCGAATTGACTTTTCCAAAAAAGTAAAAGTTAAACCAAACTGGAGGTATAAGGAGGATTTCGGTAAAAAAAGTACTTTGTTTTGTGTTTCGAATTGACTTTTTCCCAAGAAGTAAAAGAATAACCAAACTGGAGGTATAAGGAGGATTTCGGTAAAACAAGTACTTTGTTTTGTGTTTCGAATTGACTTTTCCCAAGAAGTAAAAGAAGAACCAAATTGGAAGTACAAGAGGATTTCGGTAAAACAAGTACTTTGTTTCGTGTTTCGAATTGACTTTTTCCCAAGAAGTAAAAGAATAACCAAACTGGAGGTATAAGGAGGATTTCGGTAAAACAAGTACTTTGTTTTGTGTTTCGAATTGACTTTTCCCAAGAAGTAAAGAAAAACCAAACTGGAAGTATGAGGAGGATTTCGGTAAAAAAGTATTTTGTATCGAGTTATGAATTGACTTCTCCCAAAAAGTAAAAGAAAACCCCCTCTGGAGGTATGAGGAGGATTTCAGTAAAAGAAGTACTTTGTTTCGTGTTTTGAACTGACTTTTCCTAACAACTAAGACGAAGCCGAAATGGAGATCTCCAAAGAATTTTGTAAAAATGTAATTTGTTTCGAGTTTCAAATTAACTTTTCCCACTAGGTAAAAGAAAAACCAAACTGGACGTATAAGGGAGATTTTGGTGAAAAAAGTGCAATATTTCATATTTTGATTTGACTTTTCCTAAGAGCAAGGATCAAAACAAAATGGAGATCTCCAAAGAATTCGGTAAAAAAAGTACTTTGTTTCGTGTTTCGAATTGACTTTTCCCAAGAAGTAAAAGTAAAACCATACTGGAGGTATAAGGAGGATTTCGGTAAAAGAAGTACTTTGTTTCGTCTTTCGAATTGACTTTTTCCCAAGAAGTAAAAGAATAACCAAACTGGAGGTATAAGGAGGATTTCGGTAAAACAAGTACTTTGTTTTGTGTTTCGAATTGACTTTTCCCAAGAAGTAAAAGAAGAACTAAATTGGAAGTACAAGAGGATTTCGGTAAAAGAAGTACTTTGTTTCGTGTTTCGAATTGACTTTTTCCCAAGAAGTAAAAGAATAACCAAACTGGAGGTATAAGGAGGATTTCAGTAAAACAAGTACTTTGTTTTGTGTTTCGAATTGACTTTTCCCAAGAAGTAAAGAAAAACCAAACTGGAGGTATAAGGAGGATTTCGGTCAAACAAGTACTTTGTTTCGTGTTTCAAATTGACTTTTTCCCAGGAAGTAAAAGAATAACCAACTGGAGGTATAAGGAGGATTTCGGTAAAACAAGTACTTTGTTTAGTGTTTCGAATTGACTTTTTCCCAAGAAGTAAAAGAATAACCAAACTGGAGGTACAAGGAGGATTTCGGTAAAAAAAGTACTTCGTTTCGTGTTTCGAATTGACTTTTCCCAAGAAGTAAAGAAAAACCAAACTGGAAGTATGAGGAGGATTTCGGTAAAAAAGTATTTTGTCTCGAGTTTTGAATTGACTTCTCCCAAAAAATAAAAGAAAACCCCCTCTGGAGGTATGAGGAGGATTTCAGTAAAAGAAGTACTTTGTTTCGTGTTTCGAACTGACTTTTCCTAACAACTAAGACGAAGCCGAAATTGAGATCTCCAAAGAATTTTGTAAAAATGTACTTTGTTTCGAGTTTCAAATTAACTTTTCCCAATAGGTAAAAGAAAAACCAAACTGGACGTATAAGGGAGATTTTGGTGAAAAAAAGTGCATTATTTCATATTTTGATTTGACTTTTCCAAAGAGCAAGGATCAAAACAAAATGGAGATCTCCAAAGAATTCGGTAAAAAAAGTACTTCGTTTCGTGTTTCGAATTGACTTTTCCAAAAAAGTAAAAGTTAAAACAAACTGGATGTATAAGAAGGATTTAGGTAAAAAAGTACTTTGTTTTGTGTTTCGAATTGACTTTTTCCCAAGAAGTAAAAGAATAACCAAACTGGAAGTATAAGGAGGATTTCGGTAAAACAAGTACTTTGTTTTGTGTTTCGAATTGACTTTTCCCAAAAAGTAAAAGAAGAACCAAATTGGAAGTACAAGAGGATTTCGGTAAAAGAAGTACTTTGTTTCGTGTTTCGAACTGACTTTTTCCCAAGAAGTAAAAGAATAACCAAACTGGAGGTATAAGGAGGATTTCAGTAAAACAACTACTTTGTTTTCTGTTTCGAATTGACTTTTCCCAAGAAGTAAAGAAAAAACAAACTGGAGGTATAAGGAGGATTTCGGTAAAACAAGTACTTTGTTTCGTGTTTCAAATTGACTTTTTCCCAAGAAGTAAAAGAATAACCAACTGGAGGTATAAGGAGGATTTCGGTAAAACAAGTACTTTGTTTCGTGTTTTGAATTGACTTTTTCCCAAGAAGTAAAAGAATAACCAAACTGGAGGTATAAGGAGGATTTCAGTAAAACAAGTACTTTGTTTTGTGTTTCGAATTGACTTTTCCCAAGAAGTAAAGAAAAACCAAACTGGAGGTATAAGGAGGATTTCGGTCAAACAAGTACTTTGTTTCGTGTTTCAAATTGACTTTTTCCCAGGAAGTAAAAGAATAACCAACTGGAGGTATAAGGAGGATTTCGGTAAAACAAGTACTTTGTTTAGTGTTTCGAATTGACTTTTTCCCAAGAAGTAAAAGAATAACCAAACTGGAGGTACAAGAGGATTTCAGTAAAAGAAGTACTTTGTTTCGTGTTTCGAACTGACTTTTTCCCAAGAAGTAAAAGAATAACCAAACTGGAGGTATAAGGAGGATTTCAGTAAAACAACTACTTTGTTTTGTGTTTCGAATTGACTTTTCCCAAGAAGTAAAGAAAAAACAAACTGGAGGTATAAGGAGGATTTCGGTAAAACAAGTACTTTGTTTCGTGTTTCAAATTGACTTTTTCCCAAGAAGTAAAAGAATAACCAACTGGAGGTATAAGGAGGATTTCGGTAAAACAAGTACTTTGTTTAGTGTTTCGAATTGACTTTTTCCCAAGAAGTAAAAGAATAACCAAACTGGAGGTATAAGGAGGATTTCGGTAAAACAAGTACTTTGTTTTGTGTTTCGAATTGACTTTTCCCAAGAAGTAAAAGAAGAACCAAATTGGAAGTACAAGAGGATTTCGGTAAAAGAAGTACTTTGTTTCGTGTTTCGAATTGACTTTTTCCCAAGAAGTAAAAGAATAACCAAACTGGAGGTATAAGGAGGATTTCAGTAAAACAAGTAGTTTGTTTTGTGTTTCGAATTGACTTTTCCCAAGAAGTAAAGAAAAACCAAACTGGAGGTATCAGGAGGATTTCGGTAAAACAAGTACTTTGTTTCGTGTTTCAAATTGACTTTTTCCCAAGAAGTAAAAGAATAACCAACTGGAGATATAAGGAGGATTTCGGTAAAACAAGTACTTTGTTTCGTGTTTCGAATTGACTTTTTCCCAAGAAGTAAAAGAATAACCAAACTGGAGGTATAAGGAGGATTTCGGTAAAAAAGTATTTTGTTTCGAGTTTTGAATTGACTTCTCCCAAAAAGTAAAAGAAAACCCCCTCTGGAGGTATGAGGAGGATTTCAGTAAAAGAAGTACTTTGTTTCGTGTTTCGAACTGACTTTTCCTAACAACTAAGACGAAGCCGAAATTGGGATCTCCAAAGAATTTTGTAAAAATGTACTTTGTTTCGAGTTTCAAATTAACTTTTCCCAATAGGTAAAAGAAAAACCAAACTGGACGTATAAGGGAGATTTTGGTGAAAAAAAGTGCATTATTTCATATTTTGATTTGACTTTTCCTAAGAGCAAGGATCAAAACAAAATGGAGATCTCCAAAGAATTTGGTAAAAAAAGTACTTCGATTCGTGTTTCGAATTGACTTTTCCAAAAAAGTAAAAGTTAAACCAAACTGGAGGTATAAGGAGGATTTCGGTAAAAAAAATACTTTGTTTTGTGTTTCGAATTGACTTTTTCCCAAGAAGTAAAAGAATAACCAAACTGGAGGTATAAGGAGGATTTCGGTAAAACAAGTACTTTGTTTTGTGTTTCGAATTGACTTTTCCCAAGAAGTAAAAGAAGAACCAAATTGGAAGTACAAGAGGATTTCGGTAAAACAAGTACTTTGTTTCGTGTTTCGAATTGACTTTTTCCCAAGAAGTAAAAGAATAACCAAACTGGAGGTATAAGGAGGATTTCGGTAAAACAAGTACTTTGTTTTGTGTTTCGAATTGACTTTTCCCAAGAAGTAAAGAAAAACCAAACTGGAAGTATGAGGAGAATTTCGGTAAAAAAGTATTTTGTATCGACTTATGAATTGACTTCTCCCAAAAAGTAAAAGAAAACCCCCTCTGGAGGTATGAGGAGGATTTCAGTAAAAGAAGTACTTTGTTTCGTGTTTTGAACTGACTTTTCCTAACAACTAAGACGAAGCCGAAATGGAGATCTCCAAAGAATTTTGTAAAAATGTACTTTGTTTCGAGTTTCAAATTAACTTTTCCCAATAGGTAAAAGAAAAACCAAACTGGACGTATAAGGGAGATTTTGGTGAAAAAAGTGCAATATTTCATATTTTGATTTGACTTTTCCTAAGAGCAAGGATCAAAACAAAATGGAGATCTCCAAAGAATTCGGTAAAAAAAGTACTTTGTTTCGTGTTTCGAATTGACTTTTCCCAAGAAGTAGAAGTAAAACCATACTGGAGGTATAAGGAGGATTTCGGTAAAAGAAGTACTTTGTTTCGTCTTTCGAATTGACTTTTTCCCAAGAAGTAAAAGAATAACCAAACTGGAGGTATAAGGAGGATTTCGGTAAAACAAGTACTTTGTTTTGTGTTTCGAATTGACTTTTCCCAAGAAGTAAAAGAAGAACCAAATTGGAAGTACAAGAGGATTTCGGTAAAAGAAGTACTTTGTTTCGTGTTTCGAATTGACTTTTTCCCAAGAAGTAAAAGAATAACCAAACTGGAGGTATAAGGAGGATTTCAGTAAAACAAGTACTTTGTTTTGTGTTTCGAATTGACTTTTCCCAAGAAGTAAAGAAAAACCAAACTGGAGGTATAAGGAGGATTTCGGTCAAACAAGTACTTTGTTTCGTGTTTCAAATTGACTTTTTCCCAGGAAGTAAAAGAATAACCAACTGGAGGTATAAGGAGGATTTCGGTAAAACAAGTACTTTGTTTAGTGTTTCGAATTGACTTTTTCCCAAGAAGTAAAAGAATAACCAAACTGGAGGTATAAGGAGGATTTCGGTAAAAAAAGTACTTCGTTTCGTGTTTCGAATTGACTTTTCCCAAGAAGTAAAGAAAAACCAAACTGGAAGTATGAGGAGGATTTCGGTAAAAAAGTATTTTGTCTCGAGTTTTGAATTGACTTCTCCCAAGAAGTAAAAGAAAACCCCCTCTGGAGGTATGAGGAGGATTTCAGTAAAAGAAGTACTTTGTTTCGTGTTTCGAACTGACTTTTCCTAACAACTAAGACGAAGCCAAAATTGAGATCTCCAAAGAATTTTGTAAAAATGTACTTTGTTTCGAGTTTCAAATTAACTTTTCCCAATAGGTAAAAGAAAAACCAAACTGGACGTATAAGGGAGATTTTGGTGAAAAAAAGTGCATTATTTCATATTTTGATTTGACTTTTCCAAAGAGCAAGGATCAAAACAAAATGGAGATCTCCAAAGAATTTGGTAAAAAAAGTACTTCGTTTCGTGTTTCGAATTGACTTTTCCAAAAAAGTAAAAGTTAAAACAAACTGGATGTATAAGAAGGATTTAGGTAAAAAAGTACTTTGTTTTGTGTTTCGAATTGACTTTTTCCCAAGAAGTAAAAGAATAACCAAACTTGAGGTATAAGGAGGATTTCGGTAAAACAAGTACTTTGTTTTGTGTTTCGAATTGACTTTTCCCAAAAAGTAAAAGAAGAACCAAATTGGAAGTACAAGAGGATTTCAGTAAAAGAAGTACTTTGTTTCGTGTTTCGAACTGACTTTTTCCCAAGAAGTAAAAGAATAACCAAACTGGAGGTATAAGGAGGATTTCAGTAAAACAACTACTTTGTTTTCTGTTTCGAATTGACTTTTCCCAAGAAGTAAAGAAAAAACAAACTGGAGGTATAAGGAGGATTTCGGTAAAACAAGTACTTTGTTTCGTGTTTCAAATTGACTTTTTCCCAAGAAGTAAAAGAATAACCAACTGGAGGTATAAGGAGGATTTCGGTAAAACAAGTACTTTGTTTCGTGTTTCGAATTGACTTTTTCCCAAGAAGTAAAAGAATAACCAAACTGGAGGTATAAGGAGGATTTCAGTAAAACAAGTACTTTGTTTTGTGTTTCGAATTGACTTTTCCCAAGAAGTAAAGAAAAACCAAACTGGAGGTATAAGGAGGATTTCGGTCAAACAAGTACTTTGTTTCGTGTTTCAAATTGACTTTTTCCCAGGAAGTAAAAGAATAACCAACTGGAGGTATAAGGAGGATTTCGGTAAAACAAGTACTTTGTTTAGTGTTTCGAATTGACTTTTTCCCAAGAAGTAAAAGAATAACCAAACTGGAGGTATAAGGAGGATTTCGGTAAAAAAAGTACTTCGTTTCGTGTTTCGAATTGACTTTTCCCAAGAAGTAAAGAAAAACCAAACTGGAAGTATGAGGAGGATTTCGGTAAAAAAGTATTTTGTCTCGAGTTTTGAATTAACTTCTCCCAAAAAGTAAAAGAAAACCCCCTCTGGAGGTATGAGGAGGATTTCAGTAAAAGAAGTACTTTGTTTCGTGTTTCGAACTGACTTTTCCTAACAACTAAGACGAAGCCGAAATTGAGATCTCCAAAGAATTTTGTAAAAATGTACTTTGTTTCGAGTTTCAAATTAACTTTTCCCAATAGGTAAAAGAAAAACCAAACTGGACGTATAAGGGAGATTTTGGTGAAAAAAAGTGCATTATTTCATATTTTGATTTGACTCTTCCAAAGAGCAAGGATCAAAACAAAATGGAGATCTCCAAAGAATTCGGTAAAAAAAGTACTTCGTTTCGTGTTTCGAATTGACTTTTCCAAAAAAGTAAAAGTTAAAACAAACTGGATGTATAAGAAGGATTTAGGTAAAAAAGTACTTTGTTTTGTGTTTCGAATTGACTTTTTCCCAAGAAGTAAAAGAATAACCAAACTGGAGGTATAAGGAGGATTTCGGTAAAACAAGTACTTTGTTTTGTGTTTCGAATTGACTTTTCCCAAAAAGTAAAAGAAGAACCAAATTGGAAGTACAAGAGGATTTCAGTAAAAGAAGTACTTTGTTTCGTGTTTCGAACTGACTTTTTCCCAAGAAGTAAAAGAATAACCAAACTGGAGGTATAAGGAGGATTTCAGTAAAACAAGTACTTTGTTTTGTGTTTCGAATTGACTTTTCCCAAGAAGTAAAGAAAAAACAAACTGGAGGTATAAGGAGGATTTCGGTAAAACAAGTACTTTGTTTCGTGTTTCAAATTGACTTTTTCCCAAGAAGTAAAAGAATAACCAACTGGAGGTATAAGGAGGATTTCGGTAAAACAAGTACTTTGTTTAGTGTTTCGAATTGACTTTTTCCCAAGAAGTAAAAGAATAACCAAACTGGAGGTATAAGGAGGATTTCGGTAAAACAAGTACTTTGTTTTGTGTTTCGAATTGACTTTTCCCAAGAAGTAAAAGAAGAACCAAATTGGAAGTACAAGAGGATTTCGGTAAAAGAAGTACTTTGTTTCGTGTTTCGAATTGACTTTTTCCCAAGAAGTAAAAGAATAACCAAACTGGAGGTATAAGGAGGATTTCAGTAAAACAAGTAGTTTGTTTTGTGTTTCGAATTGACTTTTCCAAAGAAGTAAAGAAAAACCAAACTGGAGGTATCAGGAGGATTTCGGTAAAACAAGTACTTTGTTTCGTGTTTCAAATTGACTTTTTCCCAAGAAGTAAAAGAATAACCAACTGGAGATATAAGGAGGATTTCGGTAAAACAAGTACTTTGTTTCGTGTTTCGAATTGACTTTTTCCCAAGAAGTAAAAGAATAACCAAACTGGAGGTATAAGGAGGATTTCGGTAAAACAAGTACTTTGTTTCGTGTTTCGAATTGACTTTTCCCAAGAAGTAAAGAAAAACCAAACTGGAAGTATGAGGAGGATTTCGGTAAAAAAGTATTTTGTTTCGAGTTTTGAATTGACTTCTCCCAAAAAGTAAAAGAAAACCCCCTCTGGAGGTATGAGGAGGATTTCAGTAAAAGAAGTACTTTGTTTCGTGTTTCGAACTGACTTTTCCTAACAACTAAGACGAAGCCGAAATTGGGATCTCCAAAGAATTTTGTAAAAATGTACTTTGTTTCGAGTTTCAAATTAACTTTTCCCAATAGGTAAAAGAAAAACCAAACTGGACGTATAAGGGAGATTTTGGTGAAAAAAAGTGCATTATTTCATATTTTGATTTGACTTTTCCTAAGAGCAAGGATCAAAACAAAATGGAGATCTCCAAAGAATTTGGTAAAAAAAGTACTTCGATTCGTGTTTCGAATTGACTTTTCCAAAAAAGTAAAAGTTAAACCAAACTGGAGGTATAAGGAGGATTTCGGTAAAAAAAATACTTTGTTTTGTGTTTCGAATTGACTTTTTCCCAAGAAGTAAAAGAATAACCAAACTGGAGGTATAAGGAGGATTTCGGTAAAACAAGTACTTTGTTTTGTGTTTCGAATTGACTTTTCCCAAGAAGTAAAAGAAGAACCAAATTGGAAGTACAAGAGGATTTCGGTAAAACAAGTACTTTGTTTCGTGTTTCGAATTGACTTTTTCCCAAGAAGTAAAAGAATAACCAAACTGGAGGTATAAGGAGGATTTCGGTAAAACAAGTATTTTGTTTTGTGTTTCGAATTGACTTTTCCCAAGAAGTAAAGAAAAACCAAACTGGAAGTATGAGGAGAATTTCGGTAAAAAAGTATTTAGTATCGAGTTATGAATTGACTTCTCCCAAAAAGTAAAAGAAAACCCCCTCTGGAGGTATGAGGAGGATTTCAGTAAAAGAAGTACTTTGTTTCGTGTTTTGAACTGACTTTTCCTAACAACTAAGACGAAGCCGAAATGGAGATCTCCAAAGAATTTTGTAAAAATGTACTTTGTTTCGAGTTTCAAATTAACTTTTCCCAATAGGTAAAAGAAAAACCAAACTGGACGTATAAGGGAGATTTTGGTGAAAAAAGTGCAATATTTCATATTTTGATTTGACTTTTCCTAAGAGCAAGGATCAAAACAAAATGGAGATCTCCAAAGAATTCGGTAAAAAAAGTAATTTGTTTCGTGTTTCGAATTGACTTTTCCCAAGAAGTAAAAGTAAAACCATACTGGAGGTATAAGGAGGATTTCGGTAAAAGAAGTACTTTGTTTCGTCTTTCGAATTGACTTTTTCCCAAGAAGTAGAAGAATAACCAAACTGGAGGTATAAGGAGGATTTCGGTAAAACAAGTACTTTGTTTTGTGTTTCGAATTGACTTTTCCCAAGAAGTAAAAGAAGAACCAAATTGGAAGTACAAGAGGATTTCGGTAAAAGAAGTACTTTGTTTCGTGTTTCGAATTGACTTTTTCCCAAGAAGTAAAAGAATAACCAAACTGGAGGTATAAGGAGGATTTCAGTAAAACAAGTACTTTGTTTTGTGTTTCGAATTGACTTTTCCCAAGAAGTAAAGAAAAACCAAACTGGAGGTATAAGGAGGATTTCGGTCAAACAAGTACTTTGTTTCGTGTTTCAAATTGACTTTTTCCCAGGAAGTAAAAGAATAACCAACTGGAGGTATAAGGAGGATTTCGGTAAAACAAGTACTTTGTTTAGTGTTTCGAATTGACTTTTTCCCAAGAAGTAAAAGAATAACCAAACTGGAGGTATAAGGAGGATTTCGGTAAAAAAAGTACTTCGTTTCGTGTTTCGAATTGACTTTTCCCAAGAAGTAAAGAAAAACCAAACTGGAAGTATGAGGAGGATTTCGGTAAAAAAGTATTTTGTCTCGAGTTTTGAATTGACTTCTCCCAAGAAGTAAAAGAAAACCCCCTCTGGAGGTATGAGGAGGATTTCAGTAAAAGAAGTACTTTGTTTCGTGTTTCGAACTGACTTTTCCTAACAACTAAGACGAAGCCGAAATTGAGATCTCCAAAGAATTTTGTAAAAATGTACTTTGTTTCGAGTTTCAAATTAACTTTTCCCAATAGGTAAAAGAAAAACCAAACTGGACGTATAAGGGAGATTTTGGTGAAAAAAAGTGCATTATTTCATATTTTGATTTGACTTTTCCAAAGAGCAAGGATCAAAACAAAATGGAGATCTCCAAAGAATTTGGTAAAAAAAGTACTTCGTTTCGTGTTTCGAATTGACTTTTCCAAAAAAGTAAAAGTTAAAACAAACTGGATGTATAAGAAGGATTTAGGTAAAAAAGTACTTTGTTTTGTGTTTCGAATTGACTTTTTCCCAAGAAGTAAAAGAATAACCAAACTTGAGGTATAAGGAGGATTTCGGTAAAACAAGTACTTTGTTTTGTGTTTCGAATTGACTTTTCCCAAAAAGTAAAAGAAGAACCAAATTGGAAGTACAAGAGGATTTCGGTAAAAGAAGTACTTTGTTTCGTGTTTCGAACTGACTTTTTCCCAAGAAGTAAAAGAATAACCAAACTGGAGGTATAAGGAGGATTTCAGTAAAACAACTACTTTGTTTTGTGTTTCGAATTGACTTTTCCCAAGAAGTAAAGAAAAAACAAACTGGAGGTATAAGGAGGATTTCGGTAAAACAAGTACTTTGTTTCGTGTTTCAAATTGACTTTTTCCCAAGAAGTAAAAGAATAACCAACTGGAGGTATAAGGAGGATTTCGGTAAAACAAGTACTTTGTTTCGTGTTTCGAATTGACTTTTCCCCAAGAAGTAAAAGAATAACCAAACTGGAGGTATAAGGAGGATTTCAGTAAAACAAGTACTTTGTTTTGTGTTTCGAATTGACTTTTCCCAAGAAGTAAAGAAAAACCAAACTGGAGGTATAAGGAGGATTTCGGTCAAACAAGTACTTTGTTTCGTGTTTCAAATTGACTTTTTCCCAGGAAGTAAAAGAATAACCAACTGGAGGTATAAGGAGGATTTCGGTAAAACAAGTACTTTGTTTAGTGTTTCGAATTGACTTTTTCCCAAGAAGTAAAAGAATAACCAAACTGGAGGTATAAGGAGGATTTCGGTAAAAAAAGTACTTCGTTTCGTGTTTCGAATTGACTTTTCCCAAGAAGTAAAGAAAAACCAAACTGGAAGTATGAGGAGGATTTCGGTAAAAAAGTATTTTGTCTCGAGTTTTGAATTGACTTCTCCCAAAAAGTAAAAGAAAACCCCCTCTGGAGGTATGAAGAGGATTTCAGTAAAAGAAGTACTTTGTTTCGTGTTTCGAACTGACTTTTCCTAACAACTAAGACGAAGCCGAAATTGAGATCTCCAAAGAATTTTGTAAAAATGTACTTTGTTTCGAGTTTCAAATTAACTTTTCCCAATAGGTAAAAGAAAAACCAAACTGGACGTATAAGGGAGATTTTGGTGAAAAAAAGTGCATTATTTCATATTTTGATTTGACTTTTCCAAAGAGCAAGGATCAAAACAAAATGGAGATCTCCAAAGAATTTGGTAAAAAAAGTACTTCGTTTCGTGTTTCGAATTGACTTTTCCAAAAAAGTAAAAGTTAAAACAAACTGGATGTATAAGAAGGATTTAGGTAAAAAAGTACTTTGTTTTGTGTTTCGAATTGACTTTTTCCCAAGAAGTAAAAGAATAACCAAACTTGAGGTATAAGGAGGATTTCGGTAAAACAAGTACTTTGTTTTGTGTTTCGAATTGACTTTTCCCAAAAAGTAAAAGAAGAACCAAATTGGAAGTACAAGAGGATTTCGGTAAAAGAAGTACTTTGTTTCGTGTTTCGAACTGACTTTTTCCCAAGAAGTAAAAGAATAACCAAACTGGAGGTATAAGGAGGATTTCAGTAAAACAAGTACTTTGTTTTGTGTTTCGAATTGACTTTTCCCAAGAAGTAAAGAAAAAACAAACTGGAGGTATAAGGAGGATTTCGGTAAAACAAGTACTTTGTTTCGTGTTTCAAATTGACTTTTTCCCAAGAAGTAAAAGAATAACCAACTGGAGGTATAAGGAGGATTTCGGTAAAACAAGTACTTTGTTTCGTGTTTCGAATTGACTTTTTCCCAAGAAGTAAAAGAATAACCAAACTGGAGGTATAAGGAGGATTTCAGTAAAACAAGTATTTTGTTTTGTGTTTCGAATTGACTTTTCCCAAGAAGTAAAGAAAAACCAAACTGGAGGTATAAGGAGGATTTCGGTCAAACAAGTACTTTGTTTCGTGTTTCAAATTGACTTTTTCCCAGGAAGTAAAAGAATAACCAACTGGAGGTATAAGGAGGATTTCGGTAAAACAAGTACTTTGTTTAGTGTTTCGAATTGACTTTTTCCCAAGAAGTAAAAGAATAACCAAACTGGAGGTATAAGGAGGATTTCGGTAAAAAAAGTACTTCGTTTCGTGTTTTGAATTGACTTTTCCCAAGAAGTAAAGAAAAACCAAACTGGAAGTATGAGGAGGATTTCGGTAAAAAAGTATTTTGTCTCGAGTTTTGAATTGACTTCTCCCAAAAAGTGAAAAAAAACCCCCTCTGGAGGTATGAGGAGGATTTCAGTAAAAGAAGTACTTTGTTTCGTGTTTCGAACTGACTTTTCCTAACAACTAAGACGAAGCCGAAATTGAGATCTCCAAAGAATTTTGTAAAAATGTACTTTGTTTCGAGTTTCAAATTAACTTTTCCCAATAGGTAAAAGAAAAACCAAACTGGACGTATAAGGGAGATTTTGGTGAAAAAAAGTGCATTATTTCATATTTTGATTTGACTTTTCCAAAGAGCAAGGATCAAAACAAAATGGAGATCTCCAAAGAATTCGGTAAAAAAAGTACTTCGTTTCGTGTTTCGAATTGACTTTTCCAAAAAAGTAAAAGTTAAAACAAACTGGATGTATAAGAAGGATTTAGGTAAAAAAGTACTTTGTTTTGTGTTTCGAATTGACTTTTTCCCAAGAAGTAAAAGAATAACCAAACTGGAGGTATAAGGAGGATTTCGGTAAAACAAGTACTTTGTTTTGTGTTTCGAATTGACTTTTCCCAAAAAGTAAAAGAAGAACCAAATTGGAAGTACAAGAGGATTTCGGTAAAAGAAGTACTTTGTTTCGTGTTTCAAACTGACTTTTTCCCAAGAAGTAAAAGAATAACCAAACTGGAGGTATAAGGAGGATTTCAGTAAAACAACTACTTTGTTTTGTGTTTCGAATTGACTTTTTCCCAAGAAGTAAAAGAATAACCAAACTGGAGGTATAAGGAGGATTTCAGTAAAACAAGTATTTTGTTTTGTGTTTCGAATTGACTTTTCCCAAGAAGTAAAGAAAAACCAAACTGGAGGTATAAGGAGGATTTCGGTCAAACAAGTACTTTGTTTCGTGTTTCAAATTGACTTTTTCCCAGGAAGTAAAAGAATAACCAACTGGAGGTATAAGGAGGATTTCGGTAAAACAAGTACTTTGTTTTGTGTTTCGAATTGACTTTTCCCAAAAAGTAAAAGAAGAACCAAATTGGAAGTACAAGAGGATTTCGGTAAAAGAAGTACTTTGTTTCGTGTTTCGAACTGACTTTTTCCCAAGAAGTAAAAGAATAACCAAACTGGAGGTATAAGGAGGATTTCAGTAAAACAACTACTTTGTTTTGTGTTTCGAATTGACTTTTCCCAAGAAGTAAAGAAAAAACAAACTGGAGGTATAAGGAGGATTTCGGTAAAACAAGTACTTTGTTTCGTGTTTCAAATTGACTTTTTCCCAAGAAGTAAAAGAATAACCAACTGGAGGTATAAGGAGGATTTCGGTAAAACAAGTACTTTGTTTCGTGTTTCGAATTGACTTTTTCCCAAGAAGTAAAAGAATAACCAAACTGGAGGTATAAGGAGGATTTCAGTAAAACAAGTACTTTTTTTTGTGTTTCGAATTGACTTTTCCCAAGAAGTAAAGAAAAACCAAACTGGAGGTATAAGGAGGATTTCGGTCAAACAAGTACTTTGTTTCGTGTTTCAAATTGACTTTTTCCCAGGAAGTAAAAGAATAACCAACTGGAGGTATAAGGAGGATTTCGGTAAAACAAGTACTTTGTTTAGTGTTTCGAATTGACTTTTTCCCAAGAAGTAAAAGAATAACCAAACTGGAGGTATAAGGAGGATTTCGGTAAAAAAAGTACTTCGTTTCGTGTTTCGAATTGACTTTTCCCAAGAAGTAAAGAAAAACCAAACTGGAAGTATGAGGAGGATTTCGGTAAAAAAGTATTTTGTCTCGAGTTTTGAATTGACTTCTCCCAAAAAGTAAAAGAAAACCCCCTCTGGAGGTATGAGGAGGATTTCAGTAAAAGAAGTACTTTGTTTCGTGTTTCGAACTGACTTTTCCTAACAACTAAGACGAAGCCGAAATTGAGATCTCCAAAGAATTTTGTAAAAATGTACTTTGTTTCGAGTTTCAAATTAACTTTTCCCAATAGGTAAAAGAAAAACCAAACTGGACGTATAAGGGAGATTTTGGTGAAAAAAAGTGCATTATTTCATATTTTGATTTGACTTTTCCAAAGAGCAAGGATCAAAACAAAATGGAGATCTCCAAAGAATTTGGTAAAAAAAGTACTTCGTTTCGTGTTTCGAATTGACTTTTCCAAAAAAGTAAAAGTTAAAACAAACTGGATGTATAAGAAGGATTTAGGTAAAAAAGTACTTTGTTTTGTGTTTCGAATTGACTTTTTCCCAAGAAGTAAAAGAATAACCAAACTTGAGGTATAAGGAGGATTTCGGTAAAACAAGTACTTTGTTTTGTGTTTCGAATTGACTTTTCCCAAAAAGTAAAAGAAGAACCAAATTGGAAGTACAAGAGGATTTCGGTAAAAGAAGTACTTTGTTTCGTGTTTCGAACTGACTTTTTCCCAAGAAGTAAAAGAATAACCAAACTGGAGGTATAAGGAGGATTTCAGTAAAACAAGTACTTTGTTTTGTGTTTCGAATTGACTTTTCCCAAGAAGTAAAGAAAAAACAAACTGGAGGTATAAGGAGGATTTCGGTAAAACAAGTACTTTGTTTCGTGTTTCAAATTGACTTTTTCCCAAGAAGTAAAAGAATAACCAACTGGAGGTATAAGGAGGATTTCGGTAAAACAAGTACTTTGTTTCGTGTTTCGAATTGACTTTTTCCCAAGAAGTAAAAGAATAACCAAACTGGAGGTATAAGGAGGATTTCAGTAAAACAAGTATTTTGTTTTGTGTTTCGAATTGACTTTTCCCAAGAAGTAAAGAAAAACCAAACTGGAGGTATAAGGAGGATTTCGGTCAAACAAGTACTTTGTTTCGTGTTTCAAATTGACTTTTTCCCAGGAAGTAAAAGAATAACCAACTGGAGGTATAAGGAGGATTTCGGTAAAACAAGTACTTTGTTTAGTGTTTCGAATTGACTTTTTCCCAAGAAGTAAAAGAATAACCAAACTGGAGGTATAAGGAGGATTTCGGTAAAAAAAGTACTTCGTTTCGTGTTTTGAATTGACTTTTCCCAAGAAGTAAAGAAAAACCAAACTGGAAGTATGAGGAGGATTTCGGTAAAAAAGTATTTTGTCTCGAGTTTTGAATTGACTTCTCCCAAAAAGTGAAAAAAAACCCCCTCTGGAGGTATGAGGAGGATTTCAGTAAAAGAAGTACTTTGTTTCGTGTTTCGAACTGACTTTTCCTAACAACTAAGACGAAGCCGAAATTGAGATCTCCAAAGAATTTTGTAAAAATGTACTTTGTTTCGAGTTTCAAATTAACTTTTCCCAATAGGTAAAAGAAAAACCAAACTGGACGTATAAGGGAGATTTTGGTGAAAAAAAGTGCATTATTTCATATTTTGATTTGACTTTTCCAAAGAGCAAGGATCAAAACAAAATGGAGATCTCCAAAGAATTCGGTAAAAAAAGTACTTCGTTTCGTGTTTCGAATTGACTTTTCCAAAAAAGTAAAAGTTAAAACAAACTGGATGTATAAGAAGGATTTAGGTAAAAAAGTACTTTGTTTTGTGTTTCGAATTGACTTTTTCCCAAGAAGTAAAAGAATAACCAAACTGGAGGTATAAGGAGGATTTCGGTAAAACAAGTACTTTGTTTTGTGTTTCGAATTGACTTTTCCCAAAAAGTAAAAGAAGAACCAAATTGGAAGTACAAGAGGATTTCGGTAAAAGAAGTACTTTGTTTCGTGTTTCAAACTGACTTTTTCCCAAGAAGTAAAAGAATAACCAAACTGGAGGTATAAGGAGGATTTCAGTAAAACAACTACTTTGTTTTGTGTTTCGAATTGACTTTTTCCCAAGAAGTAAAAGAATAACCAAACTGGAGGTATAAGGAGGATTTCAGTAAAACAAGTATTTTGTTTTGTGTTTCGAATTGACTTTTCCCAAGAAGTAAAGAAAAACCAAACTGGAGGTATAAGGAGGATTTCGGTCAAACAAGTACTTTGTTTCGTGTTTCAAATTGACTTTTTCCCAGGAAGTAAAAGAATAACCAACTGGAGGTATAAGGAGGATTTCGGTAAAACAAGTACTTTGTTTAGTGTTTCGAATTGACTTTTTCCCAAGAAGTAAAAGAATAACCAAACTGGAGGTATAAGGAGGATTCCGGTAAAAAAAGTACTTCGTTTCGTGTTTTGAATTGACTTTTCCCAAGAAGTAAAGAAAAACCAAACTGGAAGTATGAGGAGGATTTCGGTAAAAAAGTATTTTGTCTCGAGTTTTGAATTGACTTCTCCCAAAAAGTGAAAAAAAAACCCCTCTGGAGGTATGAGGAGGATTTCAGTAAAAGAAGTACTTTGTTTCGTGTTTCGAACTGACTTTTCCTAACAACTAAGACGAAGCCGAAATTGAGATCTCCAAAGAATTTTGTAAAAATGTACTTTGTTTCGAGTTTCAAATTAACTTTTCCCAATAGGTAAAAGAAAAACCAAACTGGACGTATAAGGGAGATTTTGGTGAAAAAAAGTGCATTATTTCATATTTTGATTTGACTTTTCCAAAGAGCAAGGATCAAAACAAAATGGAGATCTCCAAAGAATTCGGTAAAAAAAGTACTTCGTTTCGTGTTTCGAATTGACTTTTCCAAAAAAGTAAAAGTTAAAACAAACTGGATGTATAAGAAGGATTTAGGTAAAAAAGTACTTTGTTTTGTGTTTCGAATTGACTTTTTCCCAAGAAGTAAAAGAATAACCAAACTGGAGGTATAAGGAGGATTTCGGTAAAACAAGTACTTTGTTTTGTGTTTCGAATTGACTTTTCCCAAAAAGTAAAAGAAGAACCAAATTGGAAGTACAAGAGGATTTCGGTAAAAGAAGTACTTTGTTTCGTGTTTCAAACTGACTTTTTCCCAAGAAGTAAAAGAATAACCAAACTGGAGGTATAAGGAGGATTTCAGTAAAACAACTACTTTGTTTTGTGTTTCGAATTGACTTTTTCCCAAGAAGTAAAAGAATAACCAAACTGGAGGTATAAGGAGGATTTCAGTAAAACAAGTATTTTGTTTTGTGTTTCGAATTGACTTTTCCCAAGAAGTAAAGAAAAACCAAACTGGAGGTATAAGGAGGATTTCGGTCAAACAAGTACTTTGTTTCGTGTTTCAAATTGACTTTTTCCCAGGAAGTAAAAGAATAACCAACTGGAGGTATAAGGAGGATTTCGGTAAAACAAGTACTTTGTTTAGTGTTTCGAATTGACTTTTTCCCAAGAAGTAAAAGAATAACCAAACTGGAGGTATAAGGAGGATTCCGGTAAAAAAAGTACTTCGTTTCGTGTTTTGAATTGACTTTTCCCAAGAAGTAAAGAAAAACCAAACTGGAAGTATGAGGAGGATTTCGGTAAAAAAGTATTTTGTCTCGAGTTTTGAATTGACTTCTCCCAAAAAGTGAAAAAAAAACCCCTCTGGAGGTATGAGGAGGATTTCAGTAAAAGAAGTACTTTGTTTCGTGTTTCGAACTGACTTTTCCTAACAACTAAGACGAAGCCGAAATTGAGATCTCCAAAGAATTTTGTAAAAATGTACTTTGTTTCGAGTTTCAAATTAACTTTTCCCAATAGGTAAAAGAAAAACCAAACTGGACGTATAAGGGAGATTTTGGTGAAAAAAAGTGCATTATTTCATATTTTGATTTGACTTTTCCAAAGAGCAAGGATCAAAACAAAATGGAGATCTCCAAAGAATTCGGTAAAAAAAGTACTTCGTTTCGTGTTTCGAATTGACTTTTCCAAAAAAGTAAAAGTTAAAACAAACTGGATGTATAAGAAGGATTTAGGTAAAAAAGTACTTTGTTTTGTGTTTCGAATTGACTTTTTCCCAAGAAGTAAAAGATTAACCAAACTGGAGGTATAAGGAGGATTTCGGTAAAACAAGTACTTTGTTTTGTGTTTCGAATTGACTTTTCCCAAAAAGTAAAAGAAGAACCAAATTGGAAGTACAAGAGGATTTCGGTAAAAGAAGTACTTTGTTTCGTGTTTCGAACTGACTTTTTCCCAAGAAGTAAAAGAATAACCAAACTGGAGGTATAAGGAGGATTTCAGTAAAACAACTACTTTGTTTTGTGTTTCGAATTGACTTTTCCCAAGAAGTAAAGAAAAAACAAACTGGAGGTATAAGGAGGATTTCGGTAAAACAAGTACTTTGTTTCGTGTTTCAAATTGACTTTTTCCCAAGAAGTAAAAGAATAACCAACTGGAGGTATAAGGAAGATTTCGGTAAAACAAGTACTTTGTTTCGTGTTTCGAATTGACTTTTTCCCAAGAAGTAAAAGAATAACCAAACTGGAGGTATAAGGAGGATTTCGGTAAAACAAGTACTTTGTTTTGTGTTTCGAATTGACTTTTCCCAAGAAGTAAAAGAAGAACCAAATTGGAAGTACAAGAGGATTTCGGTAAAAGAAGTACTTTGTTTCGTGTTTCGAATTGACTTTTTCCCAAGAAGTAAAAGAATAACCAAACTGGAGGTATAAGGAGGATTTCAGTAAAACAAGTACTTTGTTTTGTGTTTCGAATTGACTTTTCCCAAGAAGTAAAGAAAAACCAAACTGGAGGTATCAGGAGGATTTCGGTAAAACAAGTACTTTGTTTCGTGTTTCAAATTGACTTTTTCCCAAGAAGTAAAAGAATAACCAACTGGAGATATAAGGAGGATTTCGGTAAAACAAGTACTTTGTTTCGTGTTTCGAATTGACTTTTTCCCAAGAAGTAAAAGAATAACCAAACTGGAGGTATAAGGAGGATTTTGGTAAAACAAGTACTTTGTTTTGTGTTTCGAATTGACTTTTCCCAAGAAGTAAAGAAAAACCAAACTGGAAGTATGAGGAGGATTTCGGTAAAAAAGTATTTTGTTTCGAGTTTTGAATTGACTTCTCCCAAAAAGTAAAAGAAAACCCCCTCTGGAGGTATGAGGAGGATTTCAGTAAAAGAAGTACTTTGTTTCGTGTTTCGAACTGACTTTTCCTAACAACTAAGACGAAGCCGAAATTGGGATCTCCAAAGAATTTTGTAAAAATGTACTTTGTTTCGAGTTTCAAATTAACTTTTCCCAATAGGTAAAAGAAAAACCAAACTGGACGTATAAGGGAGATTTTGGTGAAAAAAAGTGCATTATTTCATATTTTGATTTGACTTTTCCTAAGAGCAAGGATCAAAACAAAATGGAGATCTCCAAAGAATTTGGTAAAAAAAGTACTTCGATTCGTGTTTCGAATTGACTTTTCCAAAAAAGTAAAAGTTAAACCAAACTGGAGGTATAAGGAGGATTTCGGTAAAAAAAATACTTTGTTTTGTGTTTCGAATTGACTTTTTCCCAAGAAGTAAAAGAATAACCAAACTGGAGGTATAAGGAGGATTTCGGTAAAACAAGTACTTTGTTTTGTGTTTCGAATTGACTTTTCCCAAGAAGTAAAAGAAGAACCAAATTGGAAGTACAAGAGGATTTCGGTAAAAGAAGTACTTTGTTTCGTGTTTCGAATTGACTTTTTCCCAAGAAGTAAAAGAATAACCAAACTGGAGGTATAAGGAGGATTTCAGTAAAACAAGTACTTTGTTTTGTGTTTCGAATTGACTTTTCCCAAGAAGTAAAGAAAAACCAAACTGGAGGTATCAGGAGGATTTCGGTAAAACAAGTACTTTGTTTCGTGTTTCAAATTGACTTTTTCCCAAGAAGTAAAAGAATAACCAACTGGAGATATAAGGAGGATTTCGGTAAAACAAGTACTTTGTTTCGTGTTTCGAATTGACTTTTTCCCAAGAAGTAAAAGAATAACCAAACTGGAGGTATAAGGAGGATTTTGGTAAAACAAGTACTTTGTTTTGTGTTTCGAATTGACTTTTCCCAAGAAGTAAAGAAAAACCAAACTGGAAGTATGAGGAGGATTTCGGTAAAAAAGTATTTTGTTTCGAGTTTTGAATTGACTTCTCCCAAAAAGTAAAAGAAAACCCCCTCTGGAGGTATGAGGAGGATTTCAGTAAAAGAAGTACTTTGTTTCGTGTTTCGAACTGACTTTTCCTAACAACTAAGACGAAGCCGAAATTGGGATCTCCAAAGAATTTTGTAAAAATGTACTTTGTTTCGAGTTTCAAATTAACTTTTCCCAATAGGTAAAAGAAAAACCAAACTGGACGTATAAGGGAGATTTTGGTGAAAAAAAGTGCATTATTTCATATTTTGATTTGACTTTTCCTAAGAGCAAGGATCAAAACAAAATGGAGATCTCCAAAGAATTTGGTAAAAAAAGTACTTCGATTCGTGTTTCGAATTGACTTTTCCAAAAAAGTAAAAGTTAAACCAAACTTGAGGTATAAGGAGGATTTCGGTAAAAAAAATACTTTGTTTTGTGTTTCGAATTGACTTTTTCCCAAGAAGTAAAAGAATAACCAAACTGGAGGTATAAGGAGGATTTCGGTAAAACAAGTACTTTGTTTTGTGTTTCGAATTGACTTTTCCCAAGAATTAAAAAAAGAACCAAACTGGAGGTATAAGGAGGATTTCGCTAAAAGAAGTATTTTGTTTTGTGTTTCGAATTGACTTTTCCCAAGAAGTAAAAGAAGAACCAAACTGGAGGTATAAGGAGGATTTCGGTAAAAGAAGTATTTTGTTTCGTGTTTCGAATCGACTTTTCCAAAGAAGTAAAAGGAAAACCAACCTGGAGGTATAAGGAGAATTTCGGTAAAAAAAGTACTTTGTTTCGTGTTTCGAATTGACTTTTCCCAAGAAGTGAAAGAAAAACCAAATTGGAAGTATAAGGAAAATTTTGGTAAAAGAAGTATTTTGTTTCGTGTTTCGAATTGACTTTTCCCAAGAAGTAAAAGAAAAATCAAACTGGAGGTATAAGGATGATTTCGGTAAACAAAGTATTTTGTTTCGAGTTCTAAATTGACTTCTCCCTAGAAGTAGAAGAAAAACCAAATTGGAGGTATAAGGAAGATTTTGGAAATAAAAGTACTTTATCTTGATTTTCTTTCTTCAGAATTTCAATATCAATTAAAGATAATTGGATGTATAGAACCGAATTTTATTCAATTTAACTCAAAATTTTATAATTTAAAGTTATTGAAATTGGAGATTCAAGTTATTGTTTTAAGGATATTGTTCCAGTAATCGGTATATATTTTTTCAAATAAATCACAAAACTTATTTGTACTGGTGTACTCCGATTTCACATATTTAAAAAAAAAAATATAAAGCTCCATCTATTGACTGAGCATTCATTTGTTTTTTCGAATGAAAAAAAAAAAAAGACAACAGTATACAACTGTAATCATGCATGAAATTGAAAACTTTGTTGTATCAACTGCTGTTTATTGACACCCTTTTGTAAGCGTCTGTGAAATCGTTACCGAATTACAACCCTCGAACACTCACACACAGTGTTCAGTGAATTCAAGAGGCGCAAAAATTCATAATCTTTAATAAGGAACATATGAATAAACGTTTATTCTACTTTGACGTTCACACAGAGACATTTAATTTCTTCTTGACACAAAAAGTAACGTTTAGATTTTTTTAAAGATAGAAATAATTCAAAGGAATAGAAAAGATAAACAAAAAAAAAAAAAATTGTGACGAGACTTACAGTATCGATAAAAGGAATGTGACCAAATCGTTTTTTACAAAAATAATTAGAATACAATTGAAATGATGAAGATTTGAAAATAAATAATCATTAACTTATAGTTATATTTAGAAATTCAATTTGCAATGGAAATTTAATATATTTCTGTATTCGAGTAAAAAAATTGATAGAACATTACATTTATGCAAAAGAAATTAAAAAAATAAATAAAATGAACTCATCCTTTCATTATCCGATTGTGGACTTGGACCTTCACGATTCGTCAGACCTCTCTATCGTTGGTATTGTGAAGCCAATTCTTTCTGAACTTATCTTGTTTGTCAAACCATTTGATATTTTATTCGGCCCCGGTTTTGCATGTGATCTCCGGGGATCCACATTGTGAACCATGATGTTCAACAGTTGTCTGCCATTCTCGCAACGTGACCAGTTCATTGCCATCTGAGTTTTCTTGTGGATTCTATGATATATCCAACTCCAGTTTTTCCCCTAATACATTGTGCAGTCTTGTGATCTCTCCATGTGAGGTTGAGCATGATTCTTTCTTGTGCATGTTTTCTGTTGAGGGTCAGACTCTTGGTTAAGTTTCATGTTTCAACTTCACAGATGACTTTCGGGAGGATGCATTGGTTGTATATCTTCCTTTTTAGCGCTAGTGTAATTTCCATATTCTTGGAGTTTGAGCTTGTCCTAAAGAACACATTCTCATGAATTCTTCTATTGTATCAAATATGTCTCCAAACGGGCACCATTTTTTTTCTCAACAAGAATAGATTAACATATCATACCCTACTCGAAACGTGGGAAAATGATGTTTTTTTTTAAATTTACATTGAATATACTGTATTGTATTTTACTTATGAACAATTTTTTTTTTTATCCATTGAAAAAATATTGAACAAATTAATAGATATTCTTTATTTCTACTTTTTTTTGCATTGTATGAGTTATTTATCTATTGATGTGGGCATATGGGAACACTTTGAGAGGGGGGGGTGCTTGCTTTGCACAAAATTTAACTCTATTCTGTTTGAAGTACGCTGACTTCCCAGAAATTCCACACAGTTCTGCTTGAATTACGCAGGTTTGATAGAAATTTCATTGTTCTGCCGGAATTACAGTGATTTGCCAGAACTTTCACCTTGTTTTGCCTGATTTGCCAAGCTGCCCATGTTTGCTGATCTGATTCTAATCCATCATTCATTCTAATTCATTATAGATAAAGTTTGAAAGGAATAAATTAAGAAAAAAAGGAATTGATGAAACATCATCTTTTAATTCACGTACGATATCAAATACTGATATTACTTTCAACCTGCTTCATTTAAAAAGGGCAACTTTAAATCAAATCAAATATTTCAGGTAAATCAACATCCACCAAGATTTGCAAACAATTTTTCGGCTGGATAGTTGGATTACTCCTTTCAAGTGCTACCACTGATGACATCCTTCTACTACTTTTGATATTACACATCCAAATGTGGATTAAACTACGTAAAACGTTTCCCACCATTTTCTATGGGAATTATGAACTAATCTAGATTTGCATGTCAGCCATTTATAATCGTAACATTAAAACAATATTATGTATAGTTTTGTCAAAACAAAACAAACGAAGAATGTAATGGAGAGATTCTGCCGGAGGGAGGAGTACCCAGCGTAAATTTTAAACTACCCTTGAATGAGTACTGCATTTAAAGGCAGCTAGAATCCGGTACTTTCTCTTGCAAGGGACGTAATCCGCTCATTTTGATGCAGAGTAGCCTCCCTTGATAGGATTTTCTAGCAAGTTGGGAAGCTTTTTTCTCTCAAACGATTATTATTAGTCCAGAGAAAAAAAAATCATGTAACTTATGAGAAAACATCAAATATGGAAATAAACTATTTTATGGTGTGCTGAATTCAATGAATGAACGATACAAATGATGAGAAAAATGGTTCCTTGTCACATCATTGGTTCAAAATATCATTTTATTTCATCGTAACTTTGTATTTTCATCAGGACATTTTTACGTATATGATGCATTTCCTAGCAGGCTCCCAGGGCTAAGGTGAATCTTGATGCACTGCAACTGAGCAGCTTTGCATTTAAAGCAGCCTTTGTATGCAGTTCTGCAACCACGTCAGATTTGTTTCTTCTCAGGACTTTGATGCTTCAGGGAGATTGGCCCGGTGTGGTCGCCAGGTTAAATCAGTGTATACCCAGCCCCAGTTAGATGGACCAGGGAGGGCTAAGCAATAAAACTTTGTTGCCATTCATATTCAGCCTGATACACAGCTCGTTTGATGCACTCTATAAGTGCTACATGGATATTTTCAATGATAAGCAATCCATGATTGAAGAACCTTTTGTTAGCTCCATTCACTCTACTCAGGGAACATGTCTTACTAATCATCATCATCATCATCATCATCATCATCATCATCATCATCATCATCATCAGTCTCTCAACTTCTGTCCTTGGACATGGACCTTCCCCGGGATCAACCACATTTCTCTATCATGAGCGTCGCGGGGCCAGTATTTTCTGAATTCGTCTAGTTCGCCTCTCCATTTTGTATTCTGCCGGCCTCGCTTCCGCACGTGATCTCTGAGTATCCAGGTTGTGAGTCGGGATGTGTGCAATTGTTGCAACATGACCAGCCCGTTGCCATTTAAGTTTTTTAGTGATGTCCTGGACTCCTGTTTTCTGCCTGATATATAAAAAAGATATGATCATCATCATCATCAGCAGCCTTTTAGCGTCCGTCGTCGGACTCGCCAGACGCCTCTATCGTGGACATCGCGTAGCCTGTACTTTCTGAATTTATCTAGCTCTTCTCGCTATCTTTCTTTCTGCTGGCTACGATTTCACTTATGATCTCTGGGGATCCATATTGTGAGTCGTGATGTCCAGTGGTTGTCTGACATTCTTGCAATATGACCAGCCCATCGCCATTTGAGATTCTCATTTTTTCTACGATATCTCGGACTGGCTGATATACTGTGTCGTCTTTTGATATCTCCATGTGAGGTTCAGCATGATTCTCTCATGCGTACGTTGCACACTTTTCAGTTTTCGAGTCGGTCTCTTGGTTAGGTTCCATATTCCAGCTCCATGAGTGACTATCAGGAGGATGCATTGGTTGTATACTCTTCTTTTTTAGAATTAATAGGATCGGCTTGTTTTTGAAGGTTGAGCTTGCTTTGCTGAGGGCTTGTCATCCTAGTGTGATTATTCGCTTGATTTATTCTTTTGTGAGTTTCATAGAGATTCGTTTTCATGACAATGATAAACTTTGTGTGTATTCACCTCCAATGCTCACCACGCTGGGTTTTCCCCCCCCTTTTTCCATGGAAGGATGACACAGAAACACACCCTAATTGTGCATGGATCATTAGTAATCCTTTGCTTTTTAGACTATCAAGTTTACTAAAGATATCGTGCACAGAGAAGTTTCTGTTGTTATTCGAAACCCCCAAAGCTATCATAATTCTAGTTTAATCTTTCAAAAAAAGTGACAACAACGACAACTAAATCAGCAGCGAGTGTTTTTATAATTATTACGACCTCCTTGTGTCCTTCTTTTCCACATAGGTCTGCGTGAAATATCACTCTGATCACGGAAACAGTTCATCATTTGAAGACAATTCCATTGTTGAATGTATTAATGATGTTTTGTTTGATGTTCGATTACTGAAAGGCCAGAAACTTGAATAGGTCTTTCACTAGTATAGGGGTATCAGGTAGAACTCACCTCTTCGTAGATCTCACTCCTTGTCCACGAAGCTCATGCACATCATATTTCAAGCTGTTAACAAAGTATCTACCCCATACAACATCGATTTTGTCAATTTATTCAAGCTGCATTACTACTTGTGGATAGAAAATATTGCCATCATAATCCTTGAAGCCTCTGGCCTTTAGGTGACAAATGACCAATGTAGCTCGATTTTGCTGCTTAACCTGAGCGTCTGGGACGGTTTGTACTTGCTGTAAATCTCAAGGATTCACTCAAAGTCAGATTTCTTCCCTTTCCAAATGACAGAAGAAAGTCAGTTGCTCAGATCTGATAAGACATGTACAGTCTTAAAACTGCGGAGCAATCAAGTTCTAGAAACAGATGTTGGTCTGGAGGTTTCTTCATCACTCTAATTTGTTTTCAAGACAAGCATGTATCAGAACAATCGAGGTCTCCTCATCTCATTTTTGATCTCCACATTCAATGATAAATAAGCCTTTGAAGCCTTTTCATTATTTAGTCACATTTTACATGATTCTTACAATTTGTAACCCTCAACGACTGAACTATGTAGTGAGTTCAATTACCATTGATTGTTATTACGCTTGTGGTCTTGTAACAGTCTATGTTCAGCTTGGTATATACTAATACAGAGAATTTCTCCACAGTCATGGTCGGCTATTTAATTTTGAAGACTATCCATACTGTAAATTGAGCTTAATTGACGGCTCAACGGTTATAGTCTTAATACAAAATTGAAAATATCAGGAAGAGTTCGGAAAATGTATAAGCTGCAGGAATAATTAAGTAAAACATTTTATAGGCAGTGGCGTTCACAATCTATCTATTTTATGAGATAAAAAGTGTTAATTGTGTTTGTTTATTTCTCTCTCTCTCTCTCTCTCTCTCTCTCTCTCTCTCTCTCTCTCTCTCTCTCTATGTAACATCCGCTGATTATTACATAATAGAAGTAACATGAAATTAATTTAACTGTTTTATACTAGGTTTAATATTGGTTGGGTAGAAACAAGCCCGACGTAAGATAAAGTGTGATTTGTTTGACATAAACTTTGCGTTTTCACAGGAGTACGACACAAACTCAGTTTTCATTCGTTGAAACAAGATTGAGTATTTACCATTTTCACACCTCAACGGAACTGTGTTTGTTTTGCTTGCATCTGGAAGTGAAAAATCTCCCTTTCATGGTTTTACCCGGATGATCTATTGCCCATCTCATTACGCGACTAATCAGGCTGAGTCAGTATATGAATAACATAGATATATTTAAAACCAAATTAAAAATAATCATCTATATGTTTATACGTTTAATTTTCTTTTATTCTGCATTCGTTATCAAGAAAATATTACATTTTATACTCTTAGAAATAATTTCTTTTTTCACTGGAATATCATATATCTTACAATTTGTGGGGAGAAGAAAGAAAAAAAATAAAATGAAAAATAAAAAATAAACGTGGAATTATCCTGATCTCTCCAGTCACATGAATAAAATGTACAGATGCTTTTGGTGTAAATCCACTGGCTCATAAGTACGTTGTCTTTCGTAAAACTAACTATGTCCTCGATATTCTTTGGTCTTCCTCTGTTGTATATTGTATCTCTTATAATATTTAACAATGAATAATTGTCGGCTGAACCACTTCAGATTCACCAAGTACAGAAAACAGTCACCATAGGCCCCCAGTAGGCTGTATATGTGTGCAAAATTCACAAATGTTTTATCCTATTTTTAGGGGTTGAGATTTTTCCCCTCTGGGGATAAAAACTCTTCTGTACAATATTCATCGACACATATTTTTAATTCAAAAAAGTTTTGCTTTTTGACTAGACAGAAAGTTAAAAAATCACTTCCCAAGTCCCACTCAGTTTAAGGGTTCTGCAGACAGAGATTCAGGGCGTCAGGGAGGTCCGTACTTCTCAACTTGCTCGGGGAAAGAGCAATTAATTTTTCTAACATTAAATATCAAGAAACTTTATGGAAAAAAATCTCAAATAATCCAAAGTAATAATAAATTAATCTTAAAAATCAAAAATGCATTGTTTTGTTCCAATTAAATATACATAAAATGTCTTCCTTGGTTCTGTGGTAAATTTCTTTGAATATATATTTTTTTACTTTACTCTTCCGTTAATTTTACTGCTGAAAGATTTTGACTCTAATGTAAATTAAAACTGCCTGATCATTTATTTTGTTCTTGTTTTTGATATTCGAAATGTCTTTTCTTTTTTTTTTCACCAATTTTTTTTGTAAAAACTAGTTTTTTCCGCTCGGACCTCCCTCCTCTGCGAAAGATCCTTGGATATAACTTCTCAAGATCCTAGATAACGCCTGACCCTAAACAAGGAAAGAAAACAATTGTAAATGTTTTTGCTATTTCAGTTGAGGTTTTGCAAGAAATTTTCTAAAAAACACAAATTTTTCACATCGGTTGGTCTCTATATGTAATGATGAAAAAAAAAAGCTAATTTTTGGACAGTGAACTTAGTGCACTCTCTGTAAAACATTGTGTGATGTTAATAATAAAACTAAGATGAGAATGACTTCGAATGTGACAAGCCATTGGGAAATTTAGATTCATGCCTTTCCCAAAGGTGTTAGTGCGAAAATGATAAAGGCAGACTCAATCAGAATTTAAACTTGGTTCACTGATTTGATTAATAGAGTTGTCACCCATTACACCACAATTAGATGGGAAAACACTCTCGATAAAGGGGAGTAATCGCGATTCAGCAACATGCTATGTTATCTCCCTTCCATTAGCAGGCTGTCCTCTCATCAGCTTTCAAGTTTACGCGAATAATAAAGTTGACACCCGAGTTGATAGATTCCATAAAACAATTTTCGGATTCAACAGATCTTTTATATAGATATCCCATTTTATCAGTCATTAATGAAATATTATAAATTAACCTTCCATTTCTAAAAATTATCAACAATATTCAAATAAAATCTTATTAAAGAGAACATGGGTCGACTTGGAAGATGTAAGATAAGATTTTTGGTCTACACCCGAAAGATCAAGAACCACTGAACTACAATGTCAAAAAGCGAGTAAATATTTTATATCAGCCGCAGTATTTGTGTACACAGAGTTTAATATTTAAAGACTAAAAAATGAGTAAAGTTTTCATGCATGAAAAACAGTTCTCCTCACTTTTGACCCCTGAAAGGGAGTTGAAGTCCCTCTTTTGAATTTTCGAAAAGGGAAAGGTTCCACTTCACTCTTGGCCCATTGAGGAAGAAGAAGTTCCTTTCCAATTTCGACCCGTGAAGAGGAGAAAGTTTCTCTTCACTTCTTACCACTTAAAAGTGCGGTTTCTCTTTTGAATCCTTGAAAGGGAAAAGGTTCCCCTTCACTCTTGACCCGTAAGGAAAAAAGTCACATTTCACTTTTGACTTGTAAAAGGGAGAAAGTTACTCTCCACTTTTGACCTCTTGAAAGGCAAGATGTTTCCCTCCACTTTTGTTGCCTCAAATTATTATATTCAAGCCAATAAAATATGTATACGTATACATGTATATTGAACTAAAAGAAAAGGTCCTATTTAGCATTATAGTTACATTGAGACTTGAAGCCCCTCTAAAAGCTCTTGAAATGTGCCCAAGACAACTTAAAACCTTGTTCTAATTCCAATGAGTATATTCACCAAATTTGTTCGGGCTGCGCTCATCTTTAGGTGGTTTCTATAGCGTTTGGAGAGACAGACGGCGCAACTTATTGATTCAGATTCTTAATCCTAATTTTATACTTTCCCATCGTACAGTACTGTACATTGCATTTAAGCTTTTTTATATTAAAAAATGCCTCCTGGGTTACGGATTTAACAGGTGTTTGGTATCAACGGACCCCTCACTTGGTCCGTTGAATTGAGGGTTCACTGTACTTGGACATTTAAGAATAGAATTTGGGTTTACCATTTTACTATGTGTTTATGTAAACCGTGATAACCTTGGTAAGACTTGTTAGAGAGATACATCTTTCACAACTATAGTAGTGCGTGCAGTATTGGGGGTGATCAATTACAAGATTTGGAAAAAAGCGTGATCAATGCATAAGTTACTTTCCTCGCCCTTTGGACGAATTTAAAGGAATTAAAATGTCATTCTGACAGTTTCAAAATAAAGTAGAGCGAAGGAATTTCTAAGTAAACGTTTTATGAAATAAATCTGTTTAATGGAGTCCATCAAATCTATTGTTAACTTAATGATTCCCGTAAACTTGAAAACTGATGAAAGGATAGCCTGCTGATGTAAGGGAGATAACATAACTTGTCTTTGAATCTCGATTACTTCCCTTTATCGAGAGAGTTTTCCATGTAATCGTGGTGCAATGGGTAGCAACACTATAAATCAAATCGGTTGTACAACCGTTAGGACTCACGTCTCGCTTTTACTTAGTCTAGCCAGCACGCTCAAATTTTCGGAATTGCAATTGTTGAACAAAATATTTTAGTTGCTTGGGGTAATGGTTAGCAAACTATGCGCCCACCTAGTTATGACCGTTGGTCAGACAAAGCCAAGTATCAATAGATGTTATGCAACGCAATGAAAAATGGCATGAGTCATGATTTCAAAGACCAGAAGTTAATTGTGTGAATCATATTGTTATTAGAATTTTTTTTCTTTTTCACGTAATTGTGAACGTAATTTTGCCATTTGCCACCCCAGCACTCAAAATCTTGGGTACGCCCCTGTTTAATCGGAATCTAAACGAACGAAGTTTGGAATAGTGCGCTAAATAAAATGAAAAGCAGTGATTACTCACAAAAAGGGAAATAATTCGAGCATTCTATATGAAGTTATCTCCCTTATAAGCATGATACTATCAGATCACACCGGCAATATCAATCACTTGTGGCGGCTAACGAGATATCTCTCCTGAAATTTCTTTGTTTTGCTTCTTGTTTCTCCGGCAGTGATTTTATTGGTGATTCAGAGACAAGTTGTGAGTATTGGTGAAAGCCACAATTGTCCTCGACGAGACATCTTCTCATTATGACAAGAATATACATGTTCAAAGTGATCAACTAAACTTAGCTAATCATTGCACAAGGCTGCAATAATAATAACAATAATAATAATAATAATGATGATGATGATGGAAACTGCTTGTGAAGGATAGATCCACTATCAATGGCCTGCAAGACCGATTCCCAAACTTTTGCTTTACAACCAGAAGTCAGAGATTATTTCTCTAGGAAGCTACATTTCAGAAGTACCCTATGAGAATCAATCTCACACCCTAGCGAATTGGTCTCTACAAAACTTGAGTGTCAACTCAGAACAATCGACTGTTCCATTTGTTTCCATCCGAGTGTTAAGTTCATAGCGTCTCAAAAGACAAATATGATCCATTAATAGAAATTCTTCATGTTTAGATAGTCAGCTTACGTGCCTGTAGATACGGAATATCGCTTTAATTTTTTGTGTGGAAAAAAAAAGAGCTGGGGTTAGAGTTATACTTTTAAATGCAAGGATTTATAACTGCAAAATAAGGTAAAAATTTACTTCTTACATTTTTCCTTTGTGTATAATATCAGTAGAAATAACTGGATTATTAATGTATAACCGTAAAATGAAGCAAAAGTTTACTTTGTTTGCAAAGTTTTCAGTTTTATTTAGTAAACTAGCATAGTACCCATGAAAAAGACTGGATTATCAATGCATAGATCAGATTTCTGCCTGAGGTTAGAGTGCAGTAACGATGCACCCAGTGAAAATTCTACGCATACACACACCATAATCGAAGTTTAATCTGACACAGACACACAGCAGTGAGGACATCCGGTAAGGGTCAGGAAGAAATAAACTGATTTTTATCCGTTGTTCATTTTCAATTGTAGTGCTCAATATTTAAACAGCAAATCGAGCTGTTCATGCAATGGTCCCGTTTTCTTTGTTCTGTTTACGCTGTCTAGACAACATATGTGATACATTCACCATGTAATAACGGGAGAACATTTCAAATTAATTTTATATAATATAACGCATTTATTTTCATCGTAAATATTCATTTCTTATATATATATATATATATATATATATATATATATATATATATATATATATAGTTCATAATATGTTTTCAGTTTGTAAGAATACAAGAAAAAAAAAACAGAAAACTTTTTCATCTGTTATAGATGTTTAATCAAAGTAATTAGAGCTATTAATATATATACATATATAAATAATTACAAGCCTCGAAGCCGTTAATATTTGCAACAATTGGTGAATGGGTATGTTGGATATATCTTAGAAGACTCAGTCAACTGAAAAAAGAAGTTCCCTTCGGCCGAATTCAACCCAGGAAAACATTGTGCAGAAGGCAGCAATAACTGCTGTTGAGTTTGGAAACTGGTAAAAAAAGCTACCTCGAATTGTGCGAACAGTAGGCTCCATGTAAACCGCCAAAAGCTCTTCTTCACATAAAAAGTAGTATAAAAAAAATATGCCTTATAGCTCTATTAGGTCATCAAAGAACAATCATTCATTCTTTTTTTGATCAATTCTCGTGATAAGTATAAAATCACGTCATCAGCGTTCACAAGCATGGGATTGTAGATTAAAATTTTCTCAAGATATGACTTATACGCATTTTTCCTATCAGCGGTAAATAGACAATAGGAATTCTGTTCTCGTTTTCTATCATGAGAATGGATAATAAAATGTGTGTGAATTTATTTTGTTATGAATAAAGTTATATTTTCTATTAAATAAGTTTTATAACTTTTTTCATACCCTTGGGGCAATTTTTCTTATTCAAAATTTTGTCTCAAAACTTTACGTCTGATAACCCTTAATTAAATTGGACCAGGAAAAAAATTACTTGAAATAGTTGAATTATTAAAAACAAATTACCCAAGAGAAATGCTTCGGGCTCCTTTGTGTCAGCCATTATATAAATAATCGCGTCATTCCTGACAAGAATATGCTAGTATTCATATAAAAGCCATACATGGAAATCATCTTATTTATTTGTATAATTGTCTATTGTGTCTGAGTTTTGTTTTAATTTCAAACTTTTAATAGATTGATCATGTGAAATACATTTAAAGAGATAATGAAATTATAAAGGCTTTGTAAAAAGATGAAGAAGAAGTCACAAAAACGTTGATCATTTGATATTAAAATAAAATGAAAACAAGAACAAAATTCTGATGATGTGTCCACGTACCACCACCCCTGTTAGGAGAACTGAAGAAAACGGGGGTCCTGAATAGTAAACACTACCTGTCGCTTTTGTCTGTTAAGATGGAGTCGATTTCGATTTTGGCTTCGTTTTTGAAAAAATGCGTTCATGATTTTGAACCTGCTCGCTGTCGTAAAATCAACGAGAACTTCACCTCTTTCGTTCCGTATTTTGTATCGGAACCTGCCGACGCAACTTTATTTTCTTGTGTTACCCGAGCGTTGAAATCTCCCATTATGATGTTGAAGTATTTTTGGTATCTTGGAATACGGAGTTCAAGTCGTCGTAGAAGTTGTCTATCTCTTCCTTAGCTGACTGCGAAGTGGGGGCGTAGATTTGGATGATGATCAGTTTATACCGTTTTAGGAGGTATACTGTGGCATTGGCTACACGGCCTGAAATAGCTTTGAAACCTATAACGTTCAAGTTTGTTTTTTCGTAAATAACGAAGTCAACACTGCTTTTTCCTCTCTCTTTTCCGTAGCTGTATAGAAGGTGCTAGCTATTTACTTAATTTAATTCTCCTCCAGATCTTCTCATTTCGCTGATACCAATAATGCCCCATTTGATACTTTTAATTTCATTTCCATGCCAGTTATCAGTCAGTTATATCTGATATATACTTATACATTACTTGAAATGAGAGCATAGACTTGAATGAAATTCAATTTGTACCGTTTCGAAAGCTATAAGGTGACATTGGCCACGCGATCTGAGATAGCTTTGAATCTTATACCCTTGTCTTTGAGCTTTTTTATGATTAAAGAAACCATACGTCAATATATATGATTATGAATTGCATTGATACTCTTATTTTAAATGATCTACCGCCAATACACAATTAATGTATCACTTAGCCTAGACAACGTAAATAAAACAAACAATTAAAGAAAATGGGACTGCTGTAAGAATCGAACCTGCCATTGATAAGGCAGCCGTTTATACCGTTGCCTCCACCATTAAACTGAACAGTCACCGGTAATACAAAGGCCAAATAACTGTTTTCACTTCAAATTCTCGTCTCGTTTATTCTCTGTCCATTTGTTTCTTCCGATGTGACAGTTATGTATTTAGAAATGGATATATATGATCCGACAGAATGATTATAAATTGTGCTGAATTATATAGGAACTCTTCTTATAAATGATCTCTTGTCGTTACACGGTTAGAGTACCATATAGCCTAGACAATGTAAATAGAACATAGCTGTCGCATTCAAATTCTTTCGAATATATTTCTTCATATCAGTTCTCGAATTTGTCTCCACTATTCAATCAACACTATAAAACCTATGCTTGCATGATATCTGTATGTTTTATCTATATCGTAATTATTTATTGATGGCATAAATTTGTATTCGTATCTATGTAAAAATAGATTTACCCCCAAAAGTACAGGGTTGATTTTTCACTTACCCGATAATTTGGTGCTATAGTTAAAAGATTTCTGAGCTTAGGGTTCTTCATTATGTGATGCAAGTGTCCATCGTGTAGATCTGATATTCAGCATTCACAATCAGGTATATTTATTGCAACATCATTTATACTTATAAATTCTATTATTTTCCTTATTTCTGAACATTTTTTGCATATAGCTGGTCTCAATTCATATGTTCTAATAGGAATATGTCCTTTTAGTGTCAATTCATTTGGGAGACTTTGTATTATATCTTTTACAAAAAAAATTTTTCTGTCGATTAATATCGTCCAGTCCTTTATTTATATGCGTAATATCGCATACATTTCTTGATATCATGGAAATAATCAGATTACAAATTATCGGTGTCTTGGTTACAAAAGCTAAGTTTGAAGGTAATAATTGACACTCTCTATACTTTTTAGACATAATCAAATAAGAAATAACTCTCATTACCTAGGACCCCCCTGCCTCCAAGTAAATATAAAAAAGTAATTTCAAAAGTGAAAAAGATCCCCTTCCATTTTGACCCCAAAAGTGGTAGAAATACTCTCTCTATTCTGACTCCCAGAGTGAAGAAATCCCCCTTGATTTGACCTCTAAAGGAGAAAAAAATTCTCCCCCAGTTCTTACTCTGAATAGTAAGAAAAAAAAAAGTGAACTTCAGCCCAGCTTGACCCTTGGAATTGGGAAAAAATATCCTGCCCCATCTTGACCCCTTCAAGCGGAAAAAAATTCCTGCCCAATTTTGACCCAAAAAAGTGGAAAAAATCCCCTTCCATTTTAACTTTGACTCCTTAAAGTGGGGGAAAAAATTCACCTTCGATTTTTATCCCACAGGTAGGTAAAATCATATCCCTCCATCTTGACTCCTAAAAGTGGAGAAAGGAATTCCTCTTCCATTTTACAGGTGGGGGGGGGTGGGGGGGATGGCGCTCCATTTTGACCCTGAAAATGCCCCCCCCATTTTGACCTTTAAAATTGGGGGAAAAAATTCCATTTCCATCTTGATCCCTAGAAGTGGAAGAAAAATCTCTGCTCAATTTGACCTCAAATGCGGAAAAAGGTTTCCCCTGGTTATTTATCTACTAAAAATCCTTTCAGTAATACAAATATGTATTAGAAATGGAATAATTCTCTCTCAAAATTAGTCAGTTAACTCACCATTGAAAAAATGATTGATTCTGATTAATCAGTAATTGTGACATCAGTTAAACTATTGATGACGTGAGGAATATATTCTGAGACTGTCTTTCTCCCCCCTCTCTCTCTCTCTTTCTTGGCTATTCATTTTCTTTCTTTCTTTCTTTCTTTCTTTCTTTCTTTCTTTCCCACGTCCTCTTCCATCTTCTCCCGTCTTCTTTCTTTCTCTCTCTCTTTTTTTATCCCTCTTTCCTTTTTTTTTCTACAATTCTTTTTTTTTTTACTTTCTTTCTTCCTTTTTTCTTTCTATTTCACTTTCTTTCTCTCTTTTTTTTCTTTCTCCTCCCCTTTTTTTCTGCACCTCCCTGGACGCGAGTTGACACAACATTGATTTGCCCTTTCTTCCCACTCTCTCTGTCGGTTACCCATTCTGAAATCTCAACCTCTTCAATTTCAACATCTGATTAATTGCGATAATGAACTCCTCTCTGTTGGAGTTTGACTCTCATCATTGTATGCAAGGACACATATTCAATGAAGTCGGTGGATGAAATGAAGCTGCAGACTGGATTTGAGGTCATTGGGTCGTAGTTTGTCGACCCCTGGTCTGAGTTGTTGCAATGAAAAGCAATTGATATCAAGATGAAAATACTAGTAAAAAATTAATAATGGTTGCCAATAATAATGGTTCATTCAATTAAAAGCGAATCAACATATTACGATAATAAAAAGCTGCAGAATTAGACCACTACATCTTCCTAAGACAATGAATCTCCATGAAATCTCCCAAAGTAGAAGAAATCACGTGGTGAATCACTCTAGGATGGCAAGCTTTTCACAGGGCAAGCTCAGCCGTCAATACCAAGTAAATCCCACCAGTTCTAGAAAAATCATCCCGTTAGTCATCAGTGGAGATGAAACATGGGACCTAACCTAAAGATTGACCCTCAAACAGAGAACCAACGTGCACAAGGGAGAATTATGCTCAATGATAGAGAGACTACGAGACAGCGCAGTATATTAGAGGAAAACTGGAATCTGAGATATAATAAAGTTCATAAGAAAAATTAAATGACAATGAACTGGTAGTGATGCATGAATGACAGCCAACCGATTAACATCTGGACTTACAACGTTGATACCAGAAGATCACAAACGAAACCGGGGCCAACGAAATAAAGGATGGCATAACGAACTAGATAGGTTCAGAAAGTACGATAGAGGGGTTTGGCGAATCCTAGGCGACGTCTATGGACAACCTCGAACGCTAAAAGGCTGTTTAAAAAGTGTAGTGATGGCCAATATTCTAATCAAAATTTGCTTTTGAGACCAGGATAGTGGTATTTCTATGTAGTTATTTTTCTTGGTTTATGTGATAAAAAATTTGCAAATTTACCCGTTGTCTAGATTAAACTAAGGAGATTTATAAGAAATGTTTGAAATTTGTATGTACTTTTCAGCCTTGACACTGGTCGACAACAAAATTTCATCAGGAATATATTGTGATGTACTTAAATTAGTTTTAGATGTTGATTCTGTAAATGTAATCGGCTTACTTGTATCACGTCTCGTTTCCAGGGAAGAAAGAGTACTATAGGCGTGCAGATCTCAAGGTTTTTAGCTTGTCTTTTTTCTCTGAATAGTATCTTCTTTGTATATAATAGAAGTTTTGACTTTCTGCATTGAAAAGTTCTGACTGATACGTATCTTAACGTTCGCCTGTATTGCCTCCTGTACAGTAAATATTTGATTTAAAAATGTTTATATTACGAGAAGAGACTGCAGCATCTAATAGCTTATATACAAAATAATATGTGGTTGCTATGGAACCATTTATTATCGTATAGGCAATCTTTAAATCATATTTTAGAGAAAAGCCATCATTGATCTTTGAAAAACTTGAAAAAGAGAAGCAAACACTTGTGGACCTTTTTGTTATCGGGAGCGTTAGAGTAACATTTTCCTTCTTTAAAGTATTATAAAGCGTAATTTAAAAAAAAAATGAATCCATAGACCCAAACTGTTGACTCAACATGTTGATATTTTTCTTGAGAGCTTTTATCAAAGTTCATAAAATTGCCTTTTTTTAGAATATATAAGCTGCCGATATCAACTCTTCTAAATTGAATCCAAGTCAAAAGGCATTTAGACAAAAAGTATCAGTGAAAAGGACAACAGTTTGGTGAGACTACATAAGAATAAAACACTGTAATACCGATTTGTACCGATTAAGTAACTTTTAGGGATCACAAATCATTTTTTCATTTAAATTTACAATAAATACTTAATTAAATTAGTTAGTACGAATTCAGTCAAAATACTCGTGCTGTGTTGACCGAACGCGATTGTAACTTGCAGTAGACCATACTACATTCTAGACTTTTTTTTTACTGATGCCTTTTGTTTTGATGCCTTATGACCGATCTCCTTAAGAAATGTCTTCATTAGGGTCACCCTGTATATTTTTAAAAAGTGATTCGATTAATTTGGTTACAAGCTCCAAACGATAAATATTAACACAAATACAGCACATGGGTTAGTAGTTTGAGAAAATAAATTCAATTTTCTAAAGTTGCACCTTGTAATGCTGCAACACTTACTTTTAAAGAGGGACATTGTTGCTGTTTAACGATTTTTGTTGGATGAATCTAAGAAAGCGATCACTGTAAATCATTGTGAACACTGGTATCCGATTACTTCAGTTAAATAAGACGCCTCGACGAGCATCTTGAATATATTAATCTTACTAAAATCTTTCATGTCCTCCAACTCCAGCAACTTTAGGTGGTTGGTATTAGGAGTGGGACGAACCTGTAGCAAGAACTGTCAATGGGTAGCTAATAATAGATCCGTACCCGGGACTGCACACCCAGGATGCTAAAGAAAAGCAATACTACTGCACTCGGTTAAGGTGGAGGTAAGGTAAGATAAAGGTAAGCTGAGCTTAGTTCAGCATAAAGGCTCAGTAGAGGGGCACTCTGTGAGCATCAAACTCATTACAATAACGAATTCTTCCGTGGGATGAGCTTGCAACCTACCTTGTCATAATAGTCACACAATTAATTAATGGTCTGTCGGACGGGTTTGTCGACCATTGTGCTACGGTAAGTTTCTCAAGCGAAATTATTTACTATTATAATAAACAGCGTGATTTTCGGGGTGGGGGTAAATGTAGCAGAAAAATACTTCTTGCACACTGTTTGAAACAACGCCCAATTCTCGGTAAACAAATCGGTATTTTTCCATAAAAAAGCAGCCACCTCACTCCGAATCAAGAGTTTGGTCCCAAAACGCATCGAGTGCCTTTCGAAATAGAAATGTGTTTAATCATATTGAAATTCGAATTCTTGATATCCCCTTCCCAACCTTATAGATCACATATATTTATGTTGTTCATGGAAGTCTTCGGTAAATATAGATAACTAATGGTATCTCTACCACTCAGACTGTGGACAAAGGGAATGGCACGACACTGTAATGGTCCCAGTGCTACAACCATTTCATGGATAGGCAGGTATGCTTTCTGGGATATTCTCACTCACAGCTTTGGTAGATCTCTGGAGTACGTTGCACCATAGTATTGGCAAATGGTAACGATGTGAGTGTTAATAGCATGAATGACAATTCTGAAAACTCGTCCTCTGGACACTGAAGGATTTGTGGAGTATTATCCAAGTATAAGCTTCCTGCTATGTGTATTCCAGAGCAGGAACACCCATAACAGACTCTTCTGTGAGCACTACATCGTTTGTCTCTTCCTCGAATCCAACATCCAGGTAGAGATGAGTTGTTTCAGAGCTTGTTCCAGTTGCCAATTCTCACACCATATTCCACAGAGGATACAAGGAAACTTTGCTTTGTCAGCTTACACTACAACAAGCAACCTTGGGGCTAGGAGCTGTGAATTGCTCGCCGACTTTATATACTGTTTTTTTTTTTGTTGTTTTTTTTGTCTCCTCTTTTAGGATCTTCATTAGGTTTACAGTGGGAAGGGGAACCTGTTACTCTATGTCATGTATGTCTTAGGATAATTTTAACAATTCAAAAAGTAAATTTGCTCTCGTGCCAAAAGCATTATTTCATAGAAGATGCTGCATTGTCTGGACCCATCCCGTAGACTTCAAGTATCTAATTGACACGCTTTTGCAGCCAGGTCAAGAACCTTTTAGGTCTTAGATATCAATTCTGTGCCCAAACCTTTTATATCATTCCATGTCTGTTTTCCAAAAACGAGGATTTGCCCCCGTTGGGACAGTGAGATTTTCTTGATTCGATTATCGTGGCACTGGACTCTTTCACTGGGGACAGGAGTTGGTTCAAAATTTTGCTGAAGAAAATACTTCGTTCCAACCATTCTAAACGATGCACTCATCCCTGGTAAACGGATTCAGTATTTCTTTCAAGTAGATCATTAAAAAAAAGACCAGGATACACAACGTATACCAATATTCTAAGATTGCAGGTCGTTTTGAGGGGGTTTCGATTTTCATCGGATCTCTCATGAATGATAACATGGTTCAAAACTTCTATATTGATGAATAATATAAAATAATAATGGTTCTGGACGCATATTGTGAAGCAATGATCAGCAAGCCAATCTTGCCGGCAGTTGTTAGTGGGTTCGATCCGCATCGGGTCTCCCATTATTAATGGTGTGATACAAAACTTCTATGTTAATGCATAGTGTACAAAATTCATCTGGACGCAAGTTGTATAGCAATGATCAACAAGCTAATCTCGCTAGCCGTTGTTAGTGATTTCGACCCTCATCAGATCTCCAAGTTTAGACAGTCTGATATCAACTCATGCTATACATAAACAAAGAGCAGAGCTACCTTTTCGTAACGCTTGACTCTAACACATAAGGGTAAATATTTTGCTGATAAAAATGCCACTTACCCACCATTTGAAATTATAGACTCGTCCACTGAATCACATTCAGTAATTATTTCATTTAAAGAAGAAATTCTACATTTAAAATTAATGTACGTTTCCGTTTTGGGGAAATGTTGGGCGGTTCAACAACTTTCTGGGCAGGTCATCTTTTTGATATAATCTGAACAAATTCTGACACATGCTGGAAGAGCCAGGCAATCTCTCGTGGCTCGTCGCGACGTTGAGCGGTTTTTTAACCTATTCGGCAGATTAGCTTCAATTCTTTTGGACCAATGACCCCAGATGTCTCAACTTTGACCCGTACAAACTCATACCTATCGGTCAGTGGGCGATACTTGGGAAAGAACCGCTTCAAGTGGCAATCGGAATAAGAGGTTTACCAGCTTCAAATTTTAATTGTATTTCGATCATATATATATATATATATATATATATATATATATATATATATATATATATATATATATATATATATATATATATTAGAAATCTTTATACCTTGAATCACCAAAGATGATATAGATTCTTTTTGAAGATTTGTTATTTCAGTCAATTATATCTGTAATGTAAGATTTTCAAAGGATTCATATTTTACATATGATTAGATACTATGTTGTGATATGTGAATCTTTTTTGTTCAGGTCATCAATGGTTTACCATTTAATTGTTTATATACAGTTATTTTGGCACCTTACATAACCGACAGATATTAAGCTCAATAGTAAAAGCAACGTTACGTTCAAGCGGTTACCCTATCAGTGGCAGGTTCGATTCCTGCTGCAGACCCATTTTTCTTTTATTGTTTATTTGATTTATTTTGTCTGGTTCGAATGATCAATTAACCGTATAGCAACTGTAGATCATCTCAAAATAATAGTTTAATTTAATACAACGCAATTCGTGGTCGTTCTGACGGATCGTATGTTTCCATTTAATTATACATAGATATATATGATTACAAATTGCGTTATATCATATAGTGACTTATTTGAAATGATCTCCCGTCATTACATAGCTAATGTATCACTCACCCTAGACAATATAAATAGGACGAAGAAAATGGGGCGGCTGCAGGAATCGAATCCGTCACCGACAGGATAGCTGCTTCGAACTAGCGATGCTCTTACCTGATTCGATTTTATCAATCTGTAATCATTCTGGCGAATCACATGTATTTCTTCATACATAAGTGTGGCTTGAAAGAAGTGAATAGACCAAGAATAAACGCGATAAGAATTTGATATTTGGTATTTAGGACGTTGCATTACCGGTGTCTCAATGGTAAGAGCATAGCAACGTTGAAGCTGTGACGCTATCGTTGGCAGGGTCGATTTCTGCAGCAGCCCCATTCTCTGTAATTGTTTATTCTATTTTCGTTGTATTCGATGAGTGATACACTCAATATGCAATGACGGGTGATCATTTAATACATACATATGTGAACAATAGGGAATGAGACAGATTCAGTCGTAAAAGTATATTGAATTCAATAATCAATTCATGGATGAATTTATTACTAAGCTAGATTTGTTTCGGGAGAGGTTCCCATCTTCAGTAGTACGTGTGTACCTTTCAGTAGTTGAAAAGTACCCGTAAAAAAACAAATTTAGCATCAGATTTTTTGCATTGGAATCAAAAATGGAATATATATATATATATATATATATATATATATATATATATATATATATATATATATATATATATATAATATATATATATATATATATATATATATATATATATATATATATATATATATATATATGGAGGCCTCTTAGCTCAACATGTGTGATGGATATTGCTCTTATATATTTTGGGATTAAAATGGAGGCCTCTTAGGTCAACACAAACTTCCTACGCTCAGTACTCATCCAGGCTGCGGCTGCGTCTCTTGACTACTGATGACAGTTGCTCTCGCACGGCAACAGCAGGATTGGTCGATGGCAACTGCTGATAATGAAAATGTGTCAGACATGACTTATATATCTGATTAGACCAATTCAAAAAGAAAGAAAATAGAAAAAATATGCACATATATACAGGACATCTACAATGGAGATGAACAACTATACAATTCAATATACCGAACGCTCCAAAGTTCAATCGATTCTTTCAAGTATGATTGTGGAGACTTCTGTAAAATAATAATAACAATGAAAAAAAAATAATAGAAAACCCAATATTGAACTGCTAACTCAAACAAAAGGTTAAAGGTCACTGAACCCAAATCAAACCCGAGGAGAATATAATATCGTCTGACTCTGTTCATTTTTGTTTTTCCATGAATTTCTATTAATTTTCTCTTTCTATCCGTTTTGTGATTTCTGCAATTTTTCTCCAGTAACTCGACCGTCTCTCAAAAGTTGCCATTGTCTTTCGATGGGTTTTCCTAATTCATTTTCAACCTTTCAAGGAGATTTGTCTCACTTGCCGGTCACTCTGCAAGAGTCACTTGATATTCTCCTCATACCTTTGGTCTTCAAGAGAAAAGGAAAGAAACTCATGAGACAGGAAGGAAAATTGTGGAGGAAAAAAAAAACTAAAAAAGAGAAGAAAGAAAAAACAAAAAAAAAACTAAAAACGTTTAACATTAAAGTAAAACAGAAAGAAGATACAAAAGAAAGAAAAAAAGTTTGTCTGTTCGTGTCTTTTTTTTTCTTTTTTTTCTTCTTTCTCTCTCTTTCCCTTTTGGAAATAAATAAAGCCAGAATCAAATGAAGGTAAAAAAAGAAAAAGAAAGTAAACTGCTTAGTCACTGAATAAAAACCGTCTCGTAATCAAGGTATTTTAAAATAAGGTCATGTTCTGGTGATCAATTAAAAAACTGAAAAAAAAGGGGTGATCAACAAATAAATTATTCCTCAAACCTTTTATTGGTTGGTGATTGCTAAAAAAAAGTCCGAATTTTCAAAAATCAAGCGTGAACGCTACCGGGCACAAACTGAAAGAACAATTTAGCATACATTTATATTGTAAATTGAAGCCTGCACTAAAAACTCATTTAGGGGAAAATTTTGAAAAAAGGAAGCCCCGTTTCTTCCTCTTCACACAATGATCAAATGTTTAAATTTTCAGTCATGTAGCTCCATACTACTCACGTAGCGAGCCAGACAGATTGCCTGCCAAAATCACTTAAAAACTGAAGAAACTATTTTGATAGTTTTAATGGAAGTTTCGGTTGATAGTTCCCCCCCAAATAGATTTTTTTCCTTTTTTTCCCCCCGGGAAACAAAATTGTAAAAAGAAAATTAACTATAGGTAAATGCTAAATTCTTTCACTGAACGAAAAACAGATGGAAAGACTAAAAGAATGAATGAAAGATCAAAAGAGTGCGAATGAGATTTGATTTCAAACAAAGGGATGACAAAGAAGAGAAAGAAAAAATGACGAGGAAAAGAAGAAACAAGAGAAACATCAACATTTAAGACCCTCCCTGCAAATATACATTATACATGATACAATGAAAAGCTACTGAAAAGGCACCAAGAAAAAAAATGAAGCATGAAGTAAAGAAGGATCAATGAAAGCCAAGAAAAAGAATGAAAATATGAAAAAGAAATGAGCAAGAATAAGAGAATAAAGGAAAGACTGAAAAAATAAGAAAGACAGCATGAAAATAATGAAGGGTTGATTTGGAAAAGGAAGAAAAGGGAAAGAAAGGCATAGAAAAAAAAGAGTGAAAAGAAATTAAGAGAAAGGAAGAATAAATGAAGAATAGAAAAGAGAAAAAGAAGGAGAGAGGAAAGAATGAAAGTAAACAAAAAAGAAAGAAAGAATATAAAAAACAGAAAAATAGGTTTGTTTAGTAATTAAATTGAAACGGTCACATGACCAACTTCTTCTGGCAGCGCACCGTGTGAGGGTCATCAATTAAATAGTTAGATAAGGGACCATCAATGAATAAATTACTTCTCTCGCTTTCTGATGGATCATTAAAAAGTCTGAATTTTCAAAGAGCAAGTGTGAATGCTATTGGGTACAAAGTAAGGGACCAATTCAGCATAAACTTACAGTGTGAATTGATCCCCCCACTTCGAACCCATTCGGGGAATTTTTAAAAGACTAAACAATTGTTTTTCTCTGGACATAATGAGGAGTAAATGTATTGATTTTCAGCCTTAAACTCCATTTGGTGCTACCTGTACATGCAATGCACACAGAGCCGACCAGCCAGCCAGCCAGGCAGACGAACTTGAAAACTAAAGAAACCTATGTTGACAGTTTTGGTGACAGTTTCGGTTGACAGTTTCTAAAAGAAAGCAAGAGAGAAATGAGAAATTATAAAAGAGGGAGTTGAAGGGAAGAAATGCTGGATTGGATGTGCCAAAGCCTCTTGGGATTTTCAAAATTTAGCAAAACAAGTCGACCTGAGTTGGGCTTTAGGACTGGGAATAAATTCATCTGTTTTTTGTACGTTACTGTGTCACTCACACGTGACGTCACTGGTTTTTGGTCAGGTGATTGTCGTCCGTTAAAAACGAAAATGAAATTAAAACTCAGTAGTAGGAATTCGACAAAAGAATGAATGAAGGACGGAAAAGGGAAGAAAGAGAGAAGAAAGGAAGTATTGAAAAAGATTGAGTGAAAAAAAAAACGAAGCATAAAAAGGAGAGACAAAAAAAAAAGAAAGCTGAGAAATGGAGAAAGAGGGAAATGATTTCAAACAAATTAGTAGAAACCTGATGATAGAAAAGAAGCAAGTATTGAACAGTGCTCTTAAGGAAAGCAAAAAAAGGAAGCTGTCATTTTATCTATCTGCTCAACTTCCGGATGATAGAAAAGAAGCAAGTATTGAACAGTGCTCTTAAGGAAAGCAAAAAAAGGAAGCTGTCATTTTATCTATCTGCTCAACTTCCGGTTCAAGTAGACTTTAAAAGGGTCAAATAAGATTCCTGCCACAATGTCAGTGGGGAGCAAGCCGCAGCTTTCAATAAATTCTTTGATTTCTATGACTCCCAAGACTATTGCAAGAAGTGATTACATTTGATTCTTGCATCAGGATACTGAAAGTTATTCTCTGATTGATTCAGTTTAAAAGTGGAGGAAATGGCTATTATTCCTTCAAACTTTGCTTTCATGGTCGGGATAGCGATATTCATATTCTTACTTTAATTGATGGAAAAAAACTACGTTTTCGTCCTTTGTTCCATTGAAAATAAGTAGATGTTGAATTATTATTGTCCTGGTCGCAAAAGTGGATTTTGAAGGAAATGATTTAGGCAATTCTTTAGCTTATATTTTTGAATAATTCATGGAGACGTAATTGTTGTATCTGAAATGATGCTTTCCCGACACCCAAGATGGATTGACTTCCAGGATTGAAGGGCTTCAGCTACTCTCCTGTTTTATCCATATCTAGGGTTTTTGAGTGAATTAATACATCTAACAAAGACGTTAGTCTGTGCAGCTGTCACAGCTGGAGCTTGGCCTCCGTTTTTTTCCGATTCCATTCTCGATGCTGTTAACCATTACGCCACTTGCGCATCCTAAATTTCAGTTCAGTTGACCTGGAAATATATAAATGCGTGCTTGCATACAAGGGCCTTGGTTTTGGTTTAAACTGTTGCATATTTCCTAAATGCGCCCAAGGGTGTTGGTTCGAGATCAGGAGAGAAACAGCATTTCCTAGGAGACAGAGTATTTCTACCTTTATTCCCATCCATTTGGCTTTTTTCATGACAAAAGAAATCTTATTTCAAAAACCTCTTCGCCAGCATATTGTTTCATTCCTCCGTTCAGTTGAGAATCAGCCCCCCCCCTTTATTCAGGACAAGGCAGTTAAGGCCCTCATGAACCAGGAGAGACATTCAATAATGACCTGGCCCTACCAAGAGCACTTGACTTGATTTCAATAGAAAATCTATGGAAGTTCGTAAGAGAATTCTGACTTTGGACGAGATTAAAGAGAGCTGATGGTGATCCCTCGAAAGGAGTTTGCCAACCAAGCGTTTCATGTACCAAGGGGGTACTTTGAAGGAGACTAAGTCAACATTGTTTCAGAAGAGCCATTTTTCGTTACTATCAAATGGCTGGATGCTTTGTAGACATACCTCATATACGGATGATCATTTCTTCACCGCCCTTGCATATATATGGATATAGTAGTATAGTCTAGAAGTTCTCAGCCAAAGAGGAATTCTGTCTTGGGAGAAAATTTTCGGGTTTCAGGGGGAATGGATTTGATTGGATGACTCAAACTGGTGGAATGTTATTTTTTTTTTACTCAAGAGTCAGGGATATCATAGAATCCATTAAAAATCTCAAACGGCGGTGGGCTGGCCATATTGCAAGAATGGCGGACAATTGATGGATATCACTACTCACGACATGGATCCCCCGAGATCACATGCGCAACCGAGGCTGGCAGAATATTTGATGGACAGACGAGCTAAACAAATTCAGAAAGTACTGGCTCCGCGGCGCCCATGATAGAGAAGTGTGGCGAATCCTGGAGAAGGTCAACGTCCAACGATGGACGTTAAAAGACTAATGATAACAATTCTAAAATGCAGCTTTGGGGTAGGACAATCTTGGAAGGAGGGAGTGACCTGGAATAAAGTGAAAAGGGCTCATAGACAGAAAAACGGTTTAGGATCCCTAGTAAAGTCAGTCTTGAAATAACACCACATCATCAAACACATTTAAATTCCCAAGTCTGAGTGGATAAATTGAACTCATATTCCGAAAGAATAAGTACGACTGAAATTAGGTGTCTGCTAGTCCAACAGAAGCCAGGAAACGCCGTTAGAGAACCTCATACGCTATAACACTATAAACGACGACCTTTCTAGCACAAACAAGTCGAGTGTATCACCAGCTTCTGTACGGAAGCAGAATTCGGTACTTATATCCTCATTATTTTGTGTGTATTGTCCACACTGGCACGTGCATAGACGAAAAAGAAACAATCAGCGAGTGTTTTGAGAGCGATTGAGGTTTTTGGATCTGAAGACCTCAAAGACGTTCCCCCGGTGCAAGAATGCAGAGTCCTTTGAGTGCAGTAGAGGGGGGCAAATGGGGACATTTTGGTGCTGACCTCAGGAATCTGCACTCTGGCAAAAATGGTTTTCAGTCTGGAAGGAGGTGGCGTCAACACTTTGGTGCACATAACGCAATTTTTGACTTGTTTTCTCTTTGCTTTTTTTCATTCTTTCCCTACTTCTTAAATGGGTGTTTCCCTTTGTTTTCTACAATGTTTTCATTCTTCTATTTAGTCACGGACATTTTCCATTTCACTTTTTCATTTTCTTTCTTTTTTTTCCTCCCTGTTTCTTTGTTTCTTTCCTTTTCCACGACTTCTTTCCTTTTCTTCTTCCTTTCTTTTTCTTTCTTTCTTTTTTCTTTTTTTACGGTTCCTTTTTTTCTTCCTCATCTTTTCCTGTTCTTTTTATTCTTTTTTTCTTTTTCTTTTCTTTTTCATAACAGTCATTCTGATCATTTTTTAACATTTGGTTTTGCATGTACAAATTCAGAATTTGTGGCTGCAAGATATAAGTTTCAATCTCAAGCCTAATACAAATAAAAACAAGCCTGGCTGTTGCAGGGTCTAACTTTACTCCTTGCGAGCAAATAATTTAGTGAAACCAACGTTTCATTGATTGCGTTTCCACGGTTTATGGGGTTAAAATAAAGTGGGAACTCTTCCCCCAATTTTCAACATTAACCCCTTTCCTTTTCCAACATTGCTCTCCTTTAAACATCACATCCTTTTTAACAAAAGTCCCATCTTTCTTTGATTTTTCTGCCCCCTTTCCTTTATCGTTACGCCCCCATTTTAAACATTAGACCCATCCTTTTGTACCAACCCCTTCTTTTTGGAGATTAGCCCCACTTTTTCTAGCATCAAAGCCTGTTTTTAACTTTGCCCCATGGCTCCTTTTTTTTATATTAACCACCTTTTCACATTAATCCCCCTTTTTCACAGTGAGAGGACAATTTTTTTTACATTAGCACCCCACATCTTCAAATAAGCCCCCTTTTATTCTAAGTGTGTAAAAAAGTGGTATTAAATTAATTTTCAAAGTTATGTACAAAATTTATAATAAGCGTTCAAGAAATGTTTAATTAATTCAGTTAAACTTAAACTGATTTCCATCTATCTATCTTCTTATTTCTTTTTTTGGACAGCAATTTACACCACCCATTAGAGCAGGTATTATGTCTAGTTATTATTATTGGTAACAAATATCCTCAGTGTCCTCCAACATTTGTTCCTACCAGCTACCCCATGTATTTCCCATGTGCAGAAGTGCATTAAAAATCCATTGGTCGAAGTCTTAGCGCCAACCGTCGCTCCTCTCTTCGTGTGTGTAATGTTGTGTGTTGAAACGCCATCCGACTGGGCCTTGATTTTTTCCTCTTTTAACCTTGATTACACGCTCTGTCTTTCCGCCAAATCTAAAGATTATTGTACGCGTCTGCGACTAGAATAGTCACTCTTTGACAATCCTGAGAGATTCGCATGAAAATAATCTCATTTCTTTTCTCTTCCCTATACGCACTTCACACAGAACAACATATGGATGCACGCAGGCATCTTTTAGTTCACTACAAATGAAAACATGGTTGTCTGATGTAACATCATTTAGATACATATTATTTAGATAAATTGTTTTCTACCATTGATAATTTCTGTCAAGTATTTTTTCTACTTCAATTATTGAGGTGAAGGAAGCCATTAAACAGACAAAGAAAGGAACTGCCCCTGGACCAGACAACATCACCATCGACCTACTCCGAAAAGCAGGTAAAACCATCAATAGGAAACTGGCCGTCCTCTTCAACCTGTGTCTAAAACACAGTAAAGTCCCAGACGATTGGAATACTGCTATCATAATGCTTTTATATAAAAAAGGAAACCCGAAAGACCTCAACAACTATAGGCCTATAAGCCTACTCAACTGTGTATATAAACCTTTCACAAAGATCATCACCAACCGAATCACAAAAACACTCGATGAAAACCAGCCACGTGAACAGGCTGGCTTTAGAAGAAGCTACTCGACCATGGACCACCTGCACTCGATAAATCAACTGAAAGAAAAAGCAGCAGAGTATAGACTACCACTTGCCGTAGCATTTATCGACTTCAAAAAGGCGTTCGACTCAGTAGAAATCCCTAAGGTCATGGAGGCCATCAGTCGCCAAGGTGTAGATCCAGTATATGTTGAAGTGTTGAAACATATATACAATCACGGCAGCTCATTTATCAGGCTACATAAAGACTCGGACCCCTTCCAGCTCCAGAAAGGAGTAAGACAAGGTGATACCAGCTCACCTAAACTCTTCACAGCCTGCCTCGAGATGATCTTCAGAAGGCTAGACTGGGAGAGTAAAGGAATTAAAATAGACGGCGAGTATCTGAGCAACCTCAGATTCGCAGACGACATAGCCCTTTTCGCAGAGAACCTACATGACCTCAAACTAATGATAGATGAACTAAATGAGGAGAGCAAGAAAGTCGGCCTACACATGAACTTCAGCAAGACGAAGATCATGTGCAACAACCACATTGGAGATAAGAACACTAAGATCGAAATCGAGGACACAGAACTCGAGAAAGTAGACCACTACATCTACCTAGGGCAACGAATCTCCATGAGACCCTCAAAAGAAGAAGAAATCAAGCGAAGAATCACACTAGGATGGCAAGCCTTTGGCAGAGCTAGCTCAACCTTCAAAAATAATAAGATCCTATTAATCCTAAAGAGAAGGGTGTATAACCAATGCATCCTCCCAATAGTCACTTATGGAGCTGAAACATGGAACTTAACCAAGAAACAGACCCGTAAGCTGAGAACCATGCAACGTGCACATGAAAGAATAATGCTGGGCCTCACATGGAGAGACCACAAAACAGCACAACACATCCGGGAAAAGACAAGAGTTAGAGACATCATAGAATCCATAAAAAATCTCAAATGGCGGTGGGCTGGCCATGTTGCAAGAATGGCTGACAATCGATGGACATCACGACTCACAACATGGATTCCCCGAGACCACATGCGCAACCGAGGCCGGCAAAATGTTAGATGGAGAGACGAGCTAGATAAGTTCAGAAAGTACTGGCTCCGTGACGCCCATGATAGAGAAGTGTGGCAAATCCTGGGGAAGGTCTATGTCCAACGACGGACGCTAAAAGACTGATGATGATGATGATGATGATGATGATGATGATTTTTTCTACTCGATTGGTTGCTCATCATCTCAACTACTCAGACTGCTAGTCTACTTCAGTGAGCCAACAGCCTAGATCAGAAATATATGATAAGCTCTAGATCAGGGCCGAACTAGCACCGCTTTACCACGAGGAAACATGACTGCTTTACCAATTGAGCTAGCAGAGCTTTAACTTTTATTTCCTATCTGCGCTGTTTACTAAATACCTCACACTGACGACCAGAGTAGATGCGATGAGAAGCAATAAGAATTAAGATGCAAGAATCACTAGGAAAAATTAACGATGATGATGATGGTGATTGTCTGTTTTTTTTGGGTTTTTTTTCTTTCTTTCTTTTTTGTAATATATCTTTCGGTATGGAAAATCACTCAAAATTAGTAAGTTATAGTTACGTACAAAATCTATAATAAACGTTTAAGCAAATATATCTATACATGAATAAAGAAAATACGATTTTGAAACAAAAATTTTGCTCAAACTAAATTGCTCACAGTAGTAAACGAAACAATGGCAATGATCAGAAAATAAAGAGAAACGCCTCTGATGAGATTCGAACCTACAATCTTTTCCAAGGGAGCACTTATGTAGCCTAGGTCGGATATAATCGCTTGAGCTTCTAAAACATATAAATGAATTAATAAATATTATCAAGAAAATCTGACAATCAAATGAAATATTCATGTTCACTCCTGTCATGTAGAATGATTCGCTTGATATATTTGTACCGTTGATATTTAGTGTGTTAAATAAAACTGTTGTTTAGAATCTATTCATATTTTTATACTTTTTAATTTCTATAATTATCATCTAATTCATGTTATGATTTATTTTGAATTTATCTAAAATAAAATTAGGAACATATCAAATAAAGCATTCTCATCATCAGTCTTTTAATGTCCGTCGTTGGACATAGACCTCCCCCAGGATCCGCCACATTTCTCTATCATGGATGTCGTAGAGTCAGTATTTTCTTAATTTGTCTAGTTCATCTCTCCATCTAGTATTTTGTCGGCCTCGATTTCGCATATTGTCTCTGGGGATCCATGTTGTGAGTCGTGATGTCCTTCGGTTTTCTTTCATTCTTCCAACATGACCAGCTCATTGCTATTTGAGTTTTGTATTAAATTCTATGATGGCTTGGACCCCGTTTTCTTTCTGATATATTATGCCGTTCATATGCAACAATACATAACCATCATTATTACCTATGATGAAAGCTCACTATAGAACTAATTATTTTCTTCCTTGTTGAAAGAAACTGGACAAATGGTTTTCCAGAAACCTAGATATGAAAATCTAAGACCATGGTGAGCAAATTTTGAAATAGTACGTTTCCTTTATTACGCACTCGTAAAATTTGGCAAAACGATCACAGTAGATCTTTTATAGTCAGGAACAAGTGAAGAGTGGAAACAGACTTTAAAAGGCTCTTATTTGGTCAAAAGAAAGTGTATCCCTCTTAGAGATCAAACGATTAGGTTGGAAAAATCTATCGTAGCATCCCTATTCACTATAAAACATTATAGGATAGCTATAATGCCAAAGATCCTGGTGAGCAGATGGCTGAATGTGATGTTTTGTCTATTCATCATCAGTCTTTTATCGTCCATCGTTGGACATAAACCTACCAGCTTCGGTTTTTGCATATGATCTCTGAGGATCCATGTAGTGAGTTGTGATGTCCAGTGGTTGTCCACCATTCCTGCAACATGATCAGCCTATTGCAATTTGAGTTTCCTAATCGATTATATGATATATCGGATAGCTCATAACCCCTAATATACTGTTCTGTCTGGTGATCTCTCCATGTGAGGTTGAGAATAATTCTCTCATGCGCACGTTGCACGATTCTCAGTTTGGGAGTCAGTCTCTTGGTTAGGTTCCATGTTTCAGCTCCGTAGGTGATTATCGGTAGGATGCATTGATTTTATACTCTTTTTTTTCAGCACCTTTGAATCGAGACTAAACAATCACAGCAGATCTTCAAGAATTAATGAAATGTGGAGAATTATGCAAAAAAACAAAAAAATGATTTAGTCACCAAGAAGTACATGATTCCCCAAAGTAATGAGAGAATTTGTATGAAACTAAAAAAGAAGAAGGGGTTTGGTTGGTCAATCAATAGAAACCGTCACATGAACAACGTCTTATGGCAGCATGCTGTGTTGGGGGTGATCAATTAAAATAAAATTTGGAAACGTGTGATCAATGAATAGGTCACTTCACCGGCCACTGACATAATAAGGAGTTAATTCCCAACCGTCTTGATCCATCGGCGTGGCTTACACACATGATACATACATACAGACATTGCCACCTCAGCACCCAGCCAGACCACCTTGAAAAGAAGGAGAAACCTATGTTGAGATTTTTTGTGACACGTTTGGTTGACGATATCTAACTGCCAAAAAGACATACGAAGGAGGATGAATGAAGAAGGAGAAGAAATAATAGAAATAGCAAATATGGGACGGAAAAGAAAGAAAGAAAAGAAGGAAGGAAGGAAGGAAAGAAGAAGGGTGGGAAGGGGAGATGTCAATGAGTGAATGAATATATAAATAAGAAAGAAAGAAAAGGACAGACAGAAATACAAATAGAAAGAGGGAATTGTAGAGCGAATGGATAAGAAAGAAAGAAAGAAAGAAAGAAAGAAAGAAAGAAAGAAGAAAAGAAGAAAAGAGAGGATAGTAGAACGAATGAATCAAAGAGAAAGAAAGTAAGAAAAAAGGAATGAAAGATGGAATATTCGAACGAATACATAAATTAAAGGAAGGAAGAAAGAATGAAAGAAGGGTGGAGAAGAAGAAGGAATGAAAGAGGAAATAGTTAGGCGAATAAATAAATGACTAAATAAGAACGAAAGAAAGAAGAGAGAGATATGGGGTAGAGAAAGGGAAGGGAGAGTTAGGAAATGCCCTAAAAAATAAACGAAAAACGGAAGAGAAAACGAGATGTAGCAGTCGTAAATAACTATTTTAAGAAGAAATATAAGTATAAAGAGTGAAAAGGCCCAGGATAAATGGCGGAAGAATCTTGTGTGCAAAAGCAAAGAAAATAACACCCATTAGAAAGAGTACACAGAGAGGAAATATAAAAAGCAACCTGGGGTGCGAAATAATAGATATGACAAGGAATCTATGGGTGGGCAGCAGACGTTCTGGGTGTTCACTTTGACCACAGAACTGTCACCATTCTTGGTGCACTGGGCAAGATCTTTGGGGGCTCGGTCATCCGGTGCAGTGTCAGGAGCGAAGACATATAGAGACATAGATACAAACAGATAGTTATTACCAGATTAAGACAGACAGACTGGCAGAGAGACAGATAAATATATTGAGAGACAAAGAGAGTTTGTAGACAAATAGATGCGAGAAGAGTGAAAGCTAAGTAAAAATGTACATCAGTATTAACATACTAAGATTTATATGGATAGAAAGATACAGCGATAAATAGATAGATACAAACAGATACATAAACATCAATAGAGATAGATAGATAGATAGATAGATAGATAGATAGATAGATAGATAGAAACATCCATACAAATAGAGCAAAAGAGATGTATCCAGATATGAAGGGAAGAAGAGAAAAGAGACAAAAATACAGCAGAATTCAAGATAGCAAACGAACTTACTTTCATATGAGTTCACACCCGTTATACAGTTGTGAAATCTTAATGAAAACTGACAATGTCAGAAACGGATGCTGCCGTCAAAGGGTTCAAGTGTTTTGACTTTGGGAAGTGGTAAATACTCTAGGATGGCAAGCTTTCGTTAGAGCAAGCTCAACCTTTAAGAACTAGAAAATCCTATTAGTTTAAAAAAAACCCAATGCATCCTCCCAAAAGTCACTTATGGAGCTGAAACATGGAAACTAACCAAAAGATTGACCCTCAAACTAAGAACCATGCAACGTTCACCAGAGAGAATCATGTTCAACATCACATGGAGATATCACAAAATAGCGCAGTATATTAAAGAGAAAACTTGAGTCAGGGGTATCATAGAATCCATAAGAAACTTGAATAGTAATGGACTGGCCATGTTGTAAGAATGGCGGACAACCGCTGGACACCACGACTCACTGAATGGATCCCCTGAGATCATATGCAAAACTGTGGCCGGCAGAATATAAGATGGTGTAACGAAGTAGACAAATTCAGGAAGCACTGGCTCCGCAACACCCATGATAGAGATATCTGGCGAGTCCTTGGGAAGTTGTATGTCCATTGACGGACGCTCAAAGGCCACTACTACTGCTGATGAGATACTGGTTCAGTCTATGAATATCATTCTCTCTATGTGTATTCCATCAATATATTAACAAAGTTTTGCATGGTGCAACACAAAGCCCAAATGGAGAGACATATGGCAATCCCCTAAATCCTCCTGGAGGGAGGAACGATCTCTGAACTACGCAAAAATAAAGCAAGCCATGGGGCACCCCTTTCATTCTGAACTCTTTGACTAGCCTGGATGCGAGCTACAAGACATGAATTCAATGGGAACACAAGCTTTACAGCATATTTCCGTCGATATTTACTAAGATGACTAAAGTCTGGCATAAGAGCACCATCAGGGAGCATCCCTTAAAGATTAAACTCATTATTTAGTAAACGGTCTTTGGGAGTAGCTTATCAATCATTGCTTATATTGAATGTACTAATAATTCAATTTGTTGTACAGACAGAAAAATTCTAGTTAGAAATACATACTTATAGATCATTATTATTGATTTTTGTTACTATTTACCTTCGTCTTAATTGCTGTTGCTTTCTATCGCAGTTGAACTCAGTCTGGATACTGCAAGTGAATTAACTGCATGGATCTGGATAAAGAATAAAGATCGAGATAAAGAATAAGTTCCAGGTGAGAATCGAACTCATGACCCTCTGTGCTACTCAATTATAACTCTTTCAAGATGAAGGTAAATAGTAGCAAAAATTAAATAGAGTGATTTATGATACTTCGTCTACAAAAATGAACAGAAAAAATAATAGTCCTCAACGTGGCCCTGAACTTAATTTTTTTCCAACTCTCGGCTCAATCAACACCATTGAACCAATTTATTGTATATGTTACTAGGTGTTGGAGAGAAACTCAAGCAAACATAATGTCACTCAAACTCTGATGATTATACAGTGGAGTAAACCTTTTGAGCGTTGAGTCGAAACTTTTTACATTAAGACGAACTGACATGTAGTTATTAAACATCTATTATATTAGGTGGGTGAACAGATTTTCAGATCAAGGCTTAGTTACCTATCCCTGTGTCGTGTGACACATGAAATCATTGTTCCTGATGCAATCATGGGTTTTCATGGGGTTGGGGTGATGGCCAACTCCCAACACGGACTCTCTTTCAGGGCTATAAGATAAGCTAACGCTTTGCTATTTACCCATAACTTAAGGGAGAAGTGGATTCATGCCTTTCGTAGGAGTATTGATATCAAGTGAAACTGCCTGAGTCAGATTTTGAACTCGGTTCGCCGATTCCATTCTTCGTATCATTAGCCGTTAGGTCGACCTAACCCCTACATTGGTTTCCCCGCACTAAAAGAAATGACCATGTGTCACTTTTTACCTTCGTGAGTGACAAATAATTATTCTACATTGCACTATGGATAAATATACAACCTTATTTCATATAGATTGTAAGACTGGAGAATAATCCAGAATCGATTTACGTAAACGTTGTGGTGGCAGCAATAAATCATCGCTGAAAATGATCATTTTGACTCAGTACGTTTTGTATATTTTTAGCCCCAAGCTTCACAGTAGGGTTCAGCTTGCATCCCCCCAGAAAGGAATGAATTCATTTCTTGCTTCCTTATGTCCCATTTCCAGGGGGTCTCGACTCTGGTATGTCATGATAGTTGATGGAGAAGAATGCTCAGTCAGCTCAAGCTCTCTAGTTGATATAATGTGAACTAATATCACCTGTCCCGTAATACTTCAAAAAGAAATAGACATTCCCAAGTAACACCCCTTTCCCCAGAGATGCTGTGAAGAAAACAGCAACTTCCTTGCCATTTACCAACAACTTGAAGGAGGAGTAGATTCATGCCTTTCTTTTGTGAATTGATATTGTGAACACAAATATGTGTCAATGCGTAACTTCTGTCGAATTTTGTAAGCAGGGGTACTTGAAGTTGGCAGTAATATGAAAATGCACGAAAAAGCGAGACGAGGTTTTTGATGAAACTGTTACTAATAGACGTTCTGTGATGAGAGTCACCTGTCGAACGATATAAGACACAATGAAAAGCCAAATTTCACTCGTCGTGAAAACACTTTGACTTCAATTGTGATTCTCTGAAAACTACTGCGCGTGCAGAAACAAAAACAAATTTGATAGGTAGACCTTGGAAATCACACACACACACAAACACACACACAAACACACACACACACACACACACAATACACACACACGACGTAAAATCACAGCTAAAATGTTCAATATTTGTTTAGCATAATTCTTTTAGTCATCAATTCTACGTTAACACGAGAGCCGAAGGAACGATAAGGTACTTATTGTTTGACAAATTATGTGACCCGACTCTGCATATTATTCAGCTAAATCGTAGAAAGCACCCTTCTCCTAGGAACTCGAGCATTTAAAAACTCAATGAACAAGAATCGAACAAAAATATTCTCAGCAGAAGCCATAGCAGCTTCTTGGGAGCCCTGACACACTTGGCCACGGTTTCATAGACTGATATAATAAATGAATTTCTATCTATCTGTTTGCGTCATATTCCTATTTGACAAGAAGCCCTGGGAGCAGAATAGCTATAAAGAGAAAAATGGCGGTTGAGATTGGCTAAATGATCGAAATCCATTGTACTTAATAATTTTTCCAGTGTATCTGATATAGAAAACAATATTTTTATGGAGATGAAAATCAAGCTGTACTTTAATCTGAAGGGAATGGACAAACTTCTGGTCATGGAAAATCGTCTCCAATAAAAACCAGGACCTGGAGTCTCTTGTCGGGGGCGTTTCCGGTTGAGACCCCTCTAAAATTCGTCATAATCATATCAATATGGTTAGAATTCAAGGTTTGGCAACGTCCTTCACACCTCGTGTCTAATGCAGTAAGTCTTATTAATAAATCGTCAAAAGTGGAATACCCTAACCATAACATCCGCAAGGTTTATAGCATTAAAAAAAAAAATGAACAGACATGAAAACACGTGGATAGATAGAAATGAATGGGCAGACATTGAAGGATGAAGAACAAAAAAACATAGATAGAAAGATAGATCTGAGTAAACTGGAAAAGATGGATGAACATATATATATATATATATATATATATACGGCATATCATTATTGATACAAAGGAAGGTAGATAGAATCAGATCAAGATTGAGAGATGAATAAATGGTTTGAATAGGCCGTCAGACTAATATATAGACAGAGATATATCGTTACGATATATATATATATATATATATATACTCCCACACACATACACATATATTTTAAATTTATATAGGTCTGTTGCCAGAATTGAAACTGCCACCGATAGAGTAACGTAGCGATGCTCTTACCATTGAGCTAAACAACCGCCGGTAATACAAAGGCCCAAATTACCGCTTTCACATCAAATTCTCATCTCGTTTATTCTCGGTCTATTCGGCTCTTTCATCACGAGAGTTATATATGTGTATATATATATGGATGTGTATGCGTATGTGTGTATTTGTGTGTGTGTGTGTGTGTGTGTGTGTGTGTGAATGTGTGTGTGTGCATGTGTGTGTGTGTGTGCATGTGTGTGTGTGTAAATGTATATGCGCGCACAATATGAATATGAGCCGCAGACAGGGATGAGGGAGATAGATTGACAAAGAGAGAGAAAGAGAGAAAGTGCCCTGAATATTTGGTTTGGCAGGGTTTGGGGTTGACGTAACTGTAATGTTGGCCCATAAATACTTGAAAAGATGTTGCAGGGCTTCTGGGTGCAATATGTTCATCTTCTCTTTTTGTGCCTTTCATCACCCACGCATGCACTTGTTTCTTGCCCCCGCACAACCATAGTTTCACTTTGAGACATACACGCCCCCCACAAAACAAAGGCGCCCCCTTTTCGACACTGTGTATGTATCCTTAAGTTTGTATTCAAGTTCTCGCACGCATGACTTTTGAAAATACGCCCAAAGTCGCATACATTTCTTTCTATTACACTGATAGATAAATAGCTCCAGTTTTGTACATATCTACACACTACCTCTTTCTGTGTCTACGTCTCTTGGTCTGTCTGTTTGTCTGTCTGTATATGTACATAGTAGCTTGGCTACCTGGCGTTTCCCGGAAAACAAACTTCAAATATGACAACGCATGAAACCAAATCATTTTCTATAGATATTTCATAAAAATAATTAAAAAAAGACGGAGAGTTTCTGACCAGTAAAATCATAAAAACGAATGATTTTTTTTCAAGAAAAATTCTTTGTGCTTTCAATCGATAAGATCGTTGTTTCCTATGCGAAAGTCTCATTTCTGGAAAGAAAAATGTAGGTCTTATGGGGATTGATTCTATGTAATAAGCTGACTCTTGCTTCCCGTTCGTCGTACAAAAGTACGACTTAGGAGAACTTCGTTTACTTCCGTTGTGAAGCAATTGGGTAGGGAAGGGGGGAGAAAAGATTTGTCATTTGTAATTATGTTCAGATAGAGTTTCGTGTTTTTGAAAATGATAGCGAATGGTCGTACTGCAGACAGAAAGCGATGATCCAGTTCAGAATTGTTGCTACATCTTTAATAGAACGCCCATCCCTACCCCAAAGCTATTTTCCAAAACCTTTTTCTTAAAACTAACATTTTGCTAAAAGTAATGGAGGTCTGACTGAAAGATGGAAAAAAATATTTGGGAAAAATAAATACGTTATTTCTCTCACTGATGAAACGAAATTTAACCCGAGAGAACAACTGAATAAAACAAGCTGGAAGTAAATAGCAATCAGAAAAGAATTGATAATGGCGGACAATATCTCATCCAAATAGAAAAATAAAATTCAATCGACCCTCCAATTTTGCGATTGCTCAGAGTACACCCCCCATACGAAATTTCTGTTCAGCAAAACATTACTTTACAGTAAACATCTATGAAATATCTTAACCGTAACAACACTGTGCTGGAGATAAAATAAAATATTAAACATGTACAGAGAGAGAGAGACAGACAGACAGACAGACAGACAGAGACAGAGTATACACTTCAACGAATGATTTTATAAAAGAATTCAAGTATACATTTGACGTAATATAATGTAATATATAATAGGTTTTTCACATCAGCCAGCAAAATTAAGAAAGAATGTATACTATTAATGACAAAATCTCAAATGATCAAATCTGTGAAATAGAAATCATTCAAACGACCACTTCAATTTTGCTGTTACACTTGGAAAAAAACCAAGGGGATAACTGATAGAATCTGATCATTGCTGTCTTACAACTACACACTCTTTAGAAGATTTTCGTGGAATATGTGGGCGAACCAGCGAAAACTTTTAAAAAAGTATCTTACTGTAAGCAATGTTTGTGCCACTCATCGAAAGAATGATCGATGAAAATCCTGGTATGAAATTATTTGTTTTCAACTTTCGGAACAGGAGACCTCTAAAAGGTTAGCCTATGTGAATGGTGGATTTTTATTGATTTTCTGCACTAAATATGAGGTCAATAGGCCTTGTAGTTCTAGCGTGAAAGAGACTAAGAAAAAACAACAAAAAAGGCACAGATATTAGTATATATTGGCACAGAGTGATGATTACGCAGATATGATCAAAACGAAATATGCATGAATGTTTGCATCTCTATCTATCTATCAATCTATCTATTGAGAAAAAGAGAGAGAGAGAGGGGGGTGATCAGACTGATTTATCGATTGATGAAATAATGTGATCTGGCTGTTATATATAGTACGAGTAAAGTATTTTTTAGTTTCGTTACAGATTGTAAATTCTGTTTCATTCGAATTTTTTTCTTTAAATGAACCCTTTTTCTAAGTGAAACGAAGCGTATTATCTGAAATGAATCAGTATTGAGCAAAATTCTTAATTAAATACATATCACACACACACACACATATATATATATATATATATATATATATATGCTTGTTTTACTGCTTGTATATATATACATATATATATATATATATAAAGACATTATCACATTTTTTCGGACGTAAATTGGCCATCCACGTGTGTGTGCGTGTGTTTGGAAAGATCACAAAACAGCACATTATATTAGAGAAAAGACAGGAGTTAGGGATATTGAATCGATTAGAAAACTCAAATGGCAATGGGCTGGTCATGTTGCAAGAATGTCAGGGCGGATCCCAAGCGTTCATATGTGAGACTGTGGCCGGCAAAACATAAGATGGTGTAACGAAATAGACAAGTTCAAAAAGTATTGGCTCCACGACGCCCATAATAGATATAGCATATCCCGGGGAAGCTCTATATTTAAAGACGAGGGCATATATATGTCAAACATGACCAATGGTAATAGATAAAAATAGAATACAAAAACACACACACTTGTATATATGGGTTGAGAGAGAGACAGAGAAAGAGAGACAGAGAGACAGAGAGAGACAGAGACAGAGAGAGATTTATGCCAAAAGTTATACCATTGTATCAATGAATGTGGTTACTATATGATTGCACTAAATTGAAAGTAAGCACTTGAGTAAATAAATCAAGTCAAATAAAGTCAAAACTACTAACAGTTGATATAGCAATTGAAAAATGGGTTTCAGTTTTTACGCCCTACGCCCCAATGAGCCGGGAATATTGGCTCTGGAGCGAAGTATAAAACCTAGCAAAGTATACAAAAATTGTGTTCAGAGATTTCTATGCTCAACTTTTCTTCTTCTTCTTCTTCTTCTTCTTCTTCTTCTTCTTCTTCTTCTTCTTCTTCTTCTTCTTCTTCTTCTTCTTCTTCTTCTTCTTCTTCTTCTTCTTCTTCTTCTTCTTCTTCTTCTTCTTCTTCTTCTTCTTCTTCTTCTTCTTCTTCTTCTTCTTCTTCTTCTTCTTCTTCTTCTTCTTCTTCTTCTTCTTCTTCTTCTTCTTCTTCTTCTTCTTCTTCTTCTTCTTCTTCTTCTTCTTCTTCTTCTTCTTCTTCTTCTTCTTCTTCTTCTTCTTCTTCTTCTTCTTCTTTACCATCGTTAGTATCGTTGAAATTTTCATTTACTCTTCCTTTATTTTTTTTAATACTTTCTTTTTTCCTTTTTAACATCCTTTCCTTCCTTTTTCTCTATCATTTTTTTTCTTCTTAAGGATTTTCTTTTTCTTCCGTATTTTGGCAAATCTATTTTTTCTTTCTGTCTGTCCGACCGTTTCTTTTCCTCACCCTCACTCTCGCCCTCTCTTTGAATCATTTATTCTTTTTTCCTTTCTCACTTCCTTTTCTCTTTACTTCTTTACCTTTTTCTCCTTTATTCCGTATTCTTTTTTCTTTTCTATGTCTTTGTTTTTTTCTTTCTTCCCCCTTTTTTTTGCTTTTCCTTTCTTTTCCTTCTTTATTCTGAATTCTCCCCCTTCTTTTCATTTCTTCTCTTTATCTCTTTCACGTTCGTTTTCTTTTTTCCCTCGTTCTTTTTTAATCATATTTTTATTTACTTATTCTGCATCATTTTCGTTCTTTTATCTTTCTTCTGTCTTTCTGTAACGGCTGCTTTGATTGTTTGATTGTATTTTGTTTCTTCCTTTCTTTCTTTTTTTTGCATTGTCTTTCGTTTCTTCTTCATCTCTTTCATTCACATATACTTTTTGCTTTCTTCTTTCTTTCCACAACATGACTCCCCCCCTTATGTATCATCTTTTCCCTTTCCCTTCCGTTCATTCAAGAGCTCATTCCGTCCATCAACACATTTCATGTCTTCATTTCACACCAGTAAATCATAATTTAACCTTTTTCCTCTCTTTTTTTTTGGTTCCATATCAAGGCTACAACACTAAAGCAAAATATAGTTGTACCACGGAGAGAACTGCAAACTACACATAAACACAGGTTTGTACTCTGTGACCGCGAATTTGGCCGACACAGCAATGAAATGCGTTTACCCCATAAATTCTTCCATATATATATATATATATATATATATATATATATATATATATATATATATATATATATATATGAGAAAAACAGTCAGACAGGAGTTCATAACTCCTTTCTCACCATCTTTTTTCAGGCATTCGCTCATCATAGCTCAACCAAAATTCTCTGCATTAGTCCGCAACGTGGGTGACATACGCCGCACAATGTGCTAGGGGTCGATGTTCGAATCTAGATAGGATTCAGAATGCTTCAATGCTTTCTTCTTAAAGACAAGCGCGCCAACTCCACTTGAATGTTTGGCGCAACATATTCTACCCATCTTTTGCTTTATGACTGAGTAATCTCAGAGTGTGTGTTTGCATAGCGATTACTCAACGACTAGCCATTTTACGGAGTTGACATTCACCGGATATGTTTGTCAGTACACAAGGCAGCAGAGTGTCAAGTTCAAAGTTATTTGGATGTCCGGTTCTCGATAATTCTTATTAGTCAGCACACAAAGCAGTGAAGAGTTCAATTTAATGTTGTTTGGATGAACGATACTCGGTAAATCTGATAATATGGAATAAAATTTTTTTCAGATAAGTTGCTGATCTATCTCCATAGTTTCCATGAATCATTTTCATTGGCTTTTGTTTTTTTGAATGCATTTTGCATCGATCGCCATCGGCAAGTTTTTTTTCTGTTCAACGCTCGATAAAGTCCAACTACTTCCAAACACGCATCTTTAGAACGGGCATTACACTAGACTCACCAAATGCAAAAACAAAAAAAAAAAACAAGACAAAAAACAACTCTGCTTAGCCATCCAAAGGAGGTGCTCGATAGCCTAAAAATTGTGAATCTTATTTGAACATTTTCAAACTTACGTGCAAGTGACAGAAGCTGAACTTGAACACTGACCGCTGGCGCCGGTTAGAAATAAGCATAGACAATTTTTCAAAGATTAGAGATGTGAATTCAAATGTCAGATTCTTACTCTTTATTTCTGGTTTATGCAGCATACCCAACGATTTCAGACTGTAAAAACCTTCTAAGATTAGCGATAAAAGGTAACAAAATCATAAGATGAATGAGAAAGTAGCCCCGAAATCAATAATAACATTCAGGCTACTTCTGATCTTCAACTCATTTAGACATACAGAAGTAAGTGTAGGAGTGTCACTCATACCCTCGTTTTCCTTTTGAACCCTTTAACCCCGCGTTTATAGCGACTAATCCAAGCAGGTCCAGATCTCCTGAGTTTAAGCTGACATCAAACATTTCTTTATTCACATACACATATATATGTATATATTAGACGAATGTTTCTAACTTGCTAGCTTTGTTTCCAACTAATTTTATGTTTTATTTTTTTTCACTTTTAAACAGTTGCATCCTACGAGCTAAAGATTTGGAAGATCGGTAACTCCAACCCAGCATTAACATAGGGTAGGTAGCACTGACCTCTGATGACCCTCAAGGGTCAGTTAAGGATCAGGTCAATTTTGGCACTTTCAAATTTCCGGGAGACGGTTGCACCCTATGGGGAGAAAATTTATGAACAAAGGTAACTTGACTCCAGGATAAATATAAGGATTCACTGGCCTCCAAGGTCCCTAAAGGTCACATCAGGGTCTAAACTACTCTAATTTGTAAGTTTCTATTTAAAAAATTCCATACTTACATTAAAATAATTTAATGATGGCGGTAACGGCCTAGTGGTGAGGGGCATGGCATCGGTGGTCGGAGTTCAATCTCCAACGGAGAAGATATACAACTTTTTTTCTTCCAAATTTATGTGCTTACAATCTGTTAGACATTCAAAACTTTGGACAACTAAAAGTTTTTTTTTAGGGTTGAGGTTTTATTTATGATGTAACTATGGTGCTGAATACTTACCGAAATGTTCATCGTAGGAATTCCATTGATGTGAATTACTCCTTCTCTCAGTTCTCATGTTGGTTTGGCAGTGTTTCTCTTCTGAGGAATTTCACTTACATGCCAACAAAAGATGTTTTTCTTTGGGGGGGGGGGGAAACTTAACTCCATTTTTAAGCTTAGTCCCAACCAAAACGTAACTACAAAACACGGACACAATCTAAATCCGAATATCTGCTTTTGGTATGCGATATCATCATCATCATCATCAGTCTTTTCATGTCCATCATTGGACATAGACCTTCCCCAGGATCCGCCACATTTCTCTATCATGGGCGTCACAGAGCCAGTATTTTCTGAACTTGTCTTGTTCATCTCTCCATCTTGTATTTTGTCAGCCTCGGTTCCGCATGTGGTCCCTGAGGATCTGTGTTGTGAGTAGTGATGTCTATCGGTTGTCTTTCATTCTTGCAACATAATCTGCCCATTGCCATTCAAGTTTTCTAATAGATTCTATGATGTCTGGGACCGCTGTTTTCTTCCTGATATACTGTGCTGTCTTGTGATCTCTCCATGTGAGTTTGAGCATGATTCTCTTATGTGCATGCTACTGACTGAAGTAGTGTGTACAGGAATTCTCAGTTTGAAAAAAAATCTCCAGGTGGGCACACTGTCTGAGTTTGCACTGGCCTACCTGGGAGCGTGTGTTGGTTCGACCCTTATCTGATATCTGCACCTCAGGGTAATTTAACATATAAGCATATATATGCAAGGACTCTACATTATCTTACTTATTATCCAAATAACTCAACAAAGGACCATGGTCTAGATTTCCAATAACCATGAAAATGAAAATCAATTCTTGAGAATGCTCACCTTCCCTGGCCAGTACAACTAATGAAATACCCATAAATTAAGTGCCACTACCTCCAACAAAGTGCCCAAACAGTATAACATAAAACTACAATCCAGCTCCCCAGTATCTATGACATTCGATGCGTAAGGATGCCCACCCCTCTGACCAGCACAACCAATGAAATACCCATAACTGCTGCTACTACTTTCAACAGAATATCCAACCAGACCACCACAGATTCCTTCACATACATGAAACAGTCTGGGTTCACCACTATTGCCTTCAAAGATTCCTTTTTATTTGTATTTAAGCTTGTATGGCAAACTAATTAATCAAATTGTGAATTTATTGATATATGGACGAAGTCTTCACATATTTTTATCCTGATTTTGTATCATTCCCAATTGGTTACATGAACTATCAGGAATAAGACAGATTTAGGTGTAAAATTATGAAGAGACTTCATCAGTTAATCAATTGGTTGACCTATTAATCAATTAGTATGCTATAAATGTTTCGAGGTAGGTTTTCCATCTTCAGTAACTTGTATACCTCTGTAGATTAACAAAACCGACATGCCTGCAAAGTTTATGTGTCTAAGAGTCTATATAGGCATACAAGCATGTACCACACACACACACACACACACATATATATATATTATATATATATATATATATACCCATATGCACACACATACGTACATATATTTACACACACGTAAAATACATGCACATTGCCAGACATTTGTCCACATACGCACACACATATACAAACTCAATATAGAGTAGTGTGCGATGTTATATCATGCTAGAAAATGTAATGGGTGATTCTAAACCAGTAGATCCTATAAAGAAGACCCCTGTCTAGGTAAATATTACATATATGTTGGGAGTGCAGTGGGTTGAATATAGATAAGTATAAAAAGCACTGGGTGTGTCTGTAGGTTGGGACAGGAGTGTTTATAAAGTGTAACATTATCATTCAGAATGGAAGATGGAGTTAAAATTACATATCAGTATTAGAAGATGATGAAGTAGAACTAAGTAAGTATTATCGATATATACAAGTAAAAGATGCTGATAAGAGTAGCTGAGACACTGGAAATAATCTGAGTGTATGCCGGTAACGGGCTATGGAGTAAATGCTGCCTCCAGTATTGATCAAAGCAATGCTAGGTATAAAACTGATAGGGTATTTGTTATGTATGATCGAGCATCGGTTGTGAAATGCATAGTAAGTAACCTTGGTGGTCATTATAAATATAAAGAGTCAGGTAGCAATGAATAGTACGAGTGAAATGTACCATACATTGGTATCAATCGGTAGGATCTAAATGATTATATGTTATACTTCCTATTATCGATATATATATCGGTGAAGTTGGGATATCAGCTGGGGTTTATGGCATCAAACTTATGTGAGTAGGGAGTCCAGATTATTTACAGACATGTTTATGGGGGAAAATGAGAAAATATCTGCATCGAAGAATATTAAGGTTAGGATGGGGATATGATTGCAGGTGAATGTGTATGGGTCAGGATTAAAGAATAGTATTGAGAGCAGACCTAAGACATTGAGTTGGTAAGATATAGAGTAATTTAGAATAAGATGATTGTGGTGTGAGATTCCGATGTAGATAAGATTAAGTTTAATGTTGAGTCCGTTTAATGGTGAGTCCGTTTGAGAGAGAGAGAGAGAGAGAGAGAGAGAGAGAGAGAGAGAGAGAGAGAATTTCAACTTTATCAATCTCTCTCCCTTTCTAAATACATGTATATAAGCCTGGCTGTTGCAGGGTCAAACTCCACTCCCACTTCTATTCCGTCTGAATATGATTCCTGCAACATTTGTATTGTATGTAACAGAGACTGGGACTGGTTGCATATAGGACAGGTTTGATCACTTGATTCAATTGTTCTCATTACTTGACGGCACAATTGTTAGCATCATTTTGGACAGGAAAAATGTAGGTGGGGCTACTTGGTACGCTTTTATTGTATCCAATCGGGTCAGAGGATAAAGCAAAAAGCCTGCAACATAACAAAACTAACCTAAAGTTAAAAAGATCAGATTGTGCCAACTATCCCCAAATTGTGGGGCCGGTTGTTTCAAATTTTTCTGAATGTTTAAATGATACGATAAACTTTCTGATGTTTCAGATTTGAACCAAATGAAATCCCTTTCCTGTGGTAAGTTTTGTTCGTATTTGTGTTTTTATGAACTTATACCATTGGAAGTTAGAGCAATTTATTCGGAAATGTACTAACTAGCCCAAGTCCCCCTATAATAGATAAAAATTATGATTTTTTGTAAACATATACTTATTTATTAGAATGAATAAGCTCTTGCGTATTTGTTACATATCTTTTCGTAGATATGTAAAACTTGTTAGTTTGGCTCAGTCTGTAAGAGAGTCGCGTACTGATTTTTAGGTGTAATTTCAAATCACGGTAAGGAAATGGTTCAACACAACAGGATAGATGAACAACGAAGAGTTTACCTCCCTGGATTAGGTGAGGATTGTTGCCCTTTTTGTTCCCAAATGAAAACAAAGTCAACTCCAGTCTCCAGCTCGTATTGGAGTTTGATGTCGGGATTTTCAGATATATATATATATATATATATATATATATATATATATATATATATATATATATATATATATATATATATGCAGTCACATAGACTCCTATCAAAAAAAAACTTATGTATGGAATTTCATTTGTACAACTCAAAGCCATCAGACGGATAAGAACATCCACCACGACCATAAAGGATACAGATAATACATAACAAGGACCCCTTACCCCGACACCTGGATTAACACTAGTGATAGCATCAACCCCAACTTACCAAGTACCCAAACAGTCTAACATTAAACTACTATCCAGCTCCCAAGTACCTATGACGACTAATGCTCAAGAATGCCCATCCCTTCTGACCAGCAAAACCCATTAAATACCCAAATATGCTGCTACTACTTTCAGCAGAATATCCAACCATACCACTACAGATTTCATCACAGATATAATACAGTCCGGACTCACCATTATGACCTTCCAGGATTCCTATTTCTTGTTTCCATTTTTGATTTCAAAGCAAAACATCTGATGCTAAACCTTTTAACCACTGAAAGGTACACACATTCTATTTGAAGTTGGGACCCTTACCAAAACTTGCATAGCATACTAATCAATTGATTCATGAATTAATTAATTAACGAAAATAAATATATGAATCATAAATCGCGTTAAATTATATAGAAACTTGATTGAAATGATTTCCCGTCTTTACATTGTTGATATATCATTCAATTTAGACAATGTAAATAGAATAAATAATTAAAGAAAATGGGGCTGCGGTAGGAATCGAACCTGCCACCGATAGGGTAGCCTACCACCAATGCAAATGCCAAATGATTGCTTTCAACTGAAATTCTCTGCCGGACCAAATATGTATCATATACAGATTATCGCGTTGAAAGAGACAAAAATGACCAAGAATGAACGAGATGAAAATTTGGGTTGAAAGCACTTTTTCGGTCTTTGAAATGCCAACGGGCTGTTGACCACAATGGTAAGTGCATAGCTACATTGAAGCTGCTACTTATCGGTGGCAAATTCGATTCCTGTAGCTTGTTTACTCGATTTACGCTGTCTATATATATACGTGTGTGAGTATGTATGTGTGAATGACTTGGCTCCGCAAACGAAGATTTTTCAAGTATTTTTCACAGCAGAAGGGAATTCAAGGCAGGGCCTATGTGCAGAATATGCTTCCAAATGTATGTATTTCTCTGATATATAAACCATATAACAATAGGAAATCATTTCAAATAAGTTTCTATATAATATGACGTAATTCATAATTCATTCTGTCGGACTAAATATGTCCATTTCTTGAATACATATAAATATATATAGCCATATCTCATTCTACTAATGTCTATCTACCAATATCTATCTATCTATGTATATCCATATATATCCCTCTCTTTCTTTCTATCTCTCTATATATTCATCTCACTCCTTCTCTCTCTCGCTCTCACTGTCTGTCTGCCTGCCTGTCCCCCCCCTCTCTCTCTCTCTCTCTCTCTCTCTATATATATATATATATAACAGACACAGTAATGCATTTAGTAAAAATATCAACCCGCTCTCACTGTCTGTCTGCCTGCCTGTCCCCCCCTCTCTCTCTCTCTCTCTATATATATATATATATATATATATATAACAGACACAGTAATGCATTTAGTAAAAATATCAACCCGTATTGGTGTAAGGTTCGAACCGTTTCTCCACATTTCTTACCTTATATCTATGAATCATTATGTTTTTATATATGTGTGTGTTCGTCTGCGTATATAACAGCTTATTTGTCGATAGCGTGCGCACATGTGAATATTTTGGCATTTGCCTGTCTATTCAAAAAGACCAAATCGTATGAGGTGATGGTTCGCACTATTACAATTGTACGCGTTAACTTAAATTCAAACCTTTGTACACATACGTGCGAGCGCACCTGCATACAAACACCAACACACACACACACACACACACACACACACATACACATACTCATAAACATGCACTCATGTATACGGTTGCCCAATTGTCCTCCTCCCTTCTTAATGTATATGTGTGTGTAAAAAATTGTGTCAATGTGAACTGCGTCTACCGTCGTCACCTGTTTTGACAAGTCTGGCCGCCGGTCGGATGCACCAATCATCGCCTCCCTCAGTCTTCCATCGACCCTCGCCTTGACCAGGCAATAACATCCATCAACGGTCACTTCCGGTGCAACATCTTTCTTCCGGTGGTACCACACTTTTTTTTCCAGCATGTCACCGTCGTTTCTCCCTTCCTCACTTTCTCTATCTTTCTTTAGAGAATGTAGAATCACCGTGTCTCAGAAACGTGATTCACAATGGTCGACGGATACAGTGTATTGGCAGTGCCTTCGGGAAAGGGGTGCAGCCAGTGTATCGGACCAGGGCCTGGAGTACCAAAGGGGGGCTGAAAAAGATAAAGGGGGTCCATAAATAAATTTCCAAGTCGATACGATGTGTCCATGAATGAAATAGGTTGACCTCATCTTTTACCGGCGAGCAATCATGATATGACATGCTAAAAGGGTTGCAGCGGATGAAAATAGGATGAATAAAGGACGAGGGCGTTTGTGTGGTATGATAGGAGGAAGGGTGAAAACAGCTCTGCACCGCCTTAAAAGATTCTCCTTGGAGGCCCTGCGTATTTGAAACACTGTCTCTGTTTCAAGGTGTATAAATTGGGCAAATATCAGACGCATACAGTTGAGTTCTATCATGCAGAATTTCTCTAGTGATCCAATCCTTAAAGTGTGCTCCACTATTGTGACTTAATGTTCTGTAACTATATAGGCACAAGTTTGGCATTGTGGTCCCTATAGTGCTGATAGTATTGCTTTATTTTCTCATCTCATACTCAGATGATTATGGTATCAAATTCCCCCACCTCATCCCTAGCTCACACTCTTGCTCTACTCCTGACCATCCCTGTAAGCTTACCTCTACCCCTACCCCTAACCCTGACTTAATACAGAACAAATGTCGGCAATGTTGGGGTATGAGATGCGAAAATGAAGCAATGATATTAGCAGGAGGGACGGACCTTTTTTTTAAGGAGTGCACACTACTTACCTTGTATCAATATTAGTGTTGTATCTACCTGTAGATCTGTAGGGAAGTTTGAGTATGAAGAACTTATTTTCAGAAATGTTGAGTAGGTATTTTTGATTTGGGTTGGCATTTGCCACCCGGTACATTGACTTCGTTTGATACAGTCATTCACTATGAATTAATTGATTTGAAAATCAATATTTACAAAGAATGAAAAAAATGTCAAGATTGCACCAAAAGGGTTGTATCCAATCTCTGTACTTATTTACATCAGCAAAAGGAGAAACAAACGAACTCATTTTTATACAAGTACACGAAGATTTGGCATATTCAAAATAGTTACACGCCCCTCTAAAGTCATTGGGGTACTTTTTTAAAAGTTGGTTTCTTGTAACAAAGCATTCTCTTTCACTTCAAATCCAAATTCACTGGAGGTTTGAGTGAGCAATAATGTCACCAATACAGTGATATTGAAAATAGGTACATAAGTATAACCTCAATAAATATCCTTTCATATTTCTATCTGTGGATGACAAACTTTCAATGTCTGTATTCTTCCCGTGGTTGTACAGCCACAATCTGAGTACATCTAAATATTTGCAAGATGACTCCTTTGCGTACTGATTGCACCAAGTATTCTTCAGAAGGCTGAAGATTGTTTCTATGTTTTCCCATTCGGAAGACCTCCACAAAGTTTTCCGAACATGCTCTTAATGCAATACTAAGAGCTTATTTCTTTGTACTGAACTTCATCATCATCATCATCATCAGTCTTTTAACGTCCGTCGTTGGACATAGACCTCCCCAAATATTCGCCACACTCCTCTATCGAGGGCTTTGCAGAGCCAGTACTTTCTGAATATGTCTAGCTCGTCTCTCCAGCTAATACTCTGCCAGCCTCGGTTGTGCATGTGATCTTGGAGGATCCGTGTCGTGAGTCGCAATGTCCATCAGTTATCCGTCATTCATGCAACATGGCCAGTCCAGCGTCATTTGAGATTTTTAATGGAATCTTTGATGTCCTCGACTACAGTCTTCTTCCAGATGTACTGTGATGTTTTCTAAATTTGTTTAGTTCATCTCTCCATCTTGTATACTGTCAGCCTAGATTTTGCATGTGATTTCTAGGGATCCATATTATGAGTCGCGATGTCCATCGGTTGTCTGTCATTCTTGCAACATGGCCTGTCCATTGCCATTTAAGTTTTGGAATAGATTTTATGGTGTCTCAGACAACCGTTTTCTTCTTTATATACTGTTCTGTCTTGTGATCTCTCCATGTGAGGTTGAGCATGATTCTTTCATGTGCACGTTGCATTCTTCTCAGTTTGTGGGTCTGTCTCTTGGTTAGGTTTCATGTTTCAGCTCCATAAGTGACTATTGGGAGGATGCATTGGTTGTATACTCTTCTTTTTAGGATTATTGGGATTGACGTTTCTGAAGATTGAGCTTGCTCTGCCGAAGGCTTGTCATCCTAGGGTGATTCTTCGCTTGATCTCTTCCTCTTTCGTTGGTTTCATAGAGATTCATTGTCCTGGGTAGATGTAGTGGTCTACTTTCCCAAGTTTTGTATCTTTGTTTGTGTCAGTACTAGCAAGAAAGATTCTTGTAAACCTATATTGGGATGCATCTTTTGAATGAAACATCATTCTAAATTCATCTTCCTCAACTGGCAAACATGTTTGACTCAAATAAGCTATTAATGTATTTGGAAAGAACTCTTGAAAGATAGATTTGTCTTTTGATGATCCTCAGAAACTGTTAAGTTGGACAGGTAATGGAGCCCCTTCGGAGATGTGAGTGATATCTATAACAAGTCCTCAACCCCTACCCCAGTAATCTTTCAAACTGTTTGGATGATAGCTTGTGATAACTGTCAAAAACATGATATACTCTTCGAAAGTTTATTTGTGATGCGCTGGACATATGAGAACTGTTCTGTTTGGTACAACCAATGATGCAAGGTGAGTTCGTTTGAGATCTATTGATGGTTTGTTAAAATGTTATACCTACGACAACAGGTGTAAATTTATGACGAAACAACCTCACAACGAGCTTCCCTTCAAAAACATTTTATATACCTCTGAGGCTGCTTGGAGTAGTCTCCTTGTCTTCTACGTATAAAGAAGACCATCGCTGGTAGTTCATACAGTTAAATACGGAGAATACTGGCAAAAAATTCTGTACTGTATTCAGATTAACTAATCGTTGAGGCTCTCAGCTAAAAGGACAATGTCGTCAGCAAATCTGAGGTTACTTAGGTATTTGCTGTTTATACTGAGTTCTTTCTGAAGATTTCATCTCTGGATAGGCTGTAAAGAGTTTGGGTGAGCTAGTATCATCTTGTCTCAATCCTTTTTTTATTGTTGAAAAGGCTCACAGCTAGATGAAAATATTGCTGTCTCGGTAGATATTATGTAGTACTCTGACATATACGGGGTTGTATTATTGCACCAATGACTTTTGGGTTTTCTACTGAATCAAAAGCCTTTTAAAAGTGAACAAATGCTACAAATAGTGGCATTCTATATTTTGCTAATTTCTCTTAGTTGGTTTACTGAATGGAGATGGTCGATGGTTGAACAGCTTTTTCTAAAGCCAGCTTGTTCCAGTGGTTGGTTTTCTTTTAGTGTTTTGCTGATTCGGGTGGAAAGGTGGAAATTTTGCTGATGCAGTTGATTAGGTTTATTGGCCTGTAGTTGTTGTACAACAGCATTATGATTGCAGCGTTCCACTGAGATTGGCACTCAAACTGAGAACCATTCAACGTACACACGAGAGGATCATGCTCAAACTCGCGTGGAAAAATCATAAGACAACACAGTATATGAGAGAAAAGACAGAGGTGGCGAAATATCATAGCAACAGTCAGAAAAATCAAATGGTAATTGGCTGGACATCTTTCAAGAATGTCAGACAACCGTTGGATATCATAGCGCACAACATGGATCCCCATCGATCACTTGAGAAACCGAAGCCGACAGAATACAAGATGGAGAGATGAACTCGACAGATTCTTATGATCCAGTTCTCGATGCCAGAACTATAGAATTATTTAGGGGGGGGGTGCTTTTCTGAAAACAAAAAAAATAGTAAATGTTTGAATTTCCATCCATTGGTGCAGTCTGTATGCATGCCACATACACAGCCAGAATCTCTCAAAAATTGAAGGAACCTATGTTTACAGATTTAGTTGACGGTTTCTAATACCCGTTGCCTTGGCAACGGTGCACCAAGGGGTTGGAATCTGAAGAACTGCAGTATCTAAAAAATCTTATGGATAAAAGGGACAACAAATCTATTTTAAATAGATTTTTTGTTCGTTGAAAAATTTCGAACATAACAAGACCTAATTTAGTTAACGTTTACCACTCAGTTTGTTGATGGTGCAAATTATGCCTCAGAAAGACGTCATTTTGAACATCTGAAAAAAGGAAGGGCTACCTGTAACCCGATGGAAGTCGGTTGTCGGAGTTTTGCTGGGTGTTCATCATGTCAAACCCTGATGAGTCTTGGGTTGACAGGTGCAAAATATAGAAAGGTGATTCAATCGACAACAAAATCAGTAGAAAGAAGAGCCAAATGACTGTGGATTCAAAGAACCAGTTCATAGATTTCGGCTGTTAAAAGAAGAAAGAGTGTGTTTGGGTAAACGACAAGATACTTATACCACACCAGGTTTTAATTTTTATTGACAGACAACTAGGAATTCCCCTTTCTCCTTTCCTGATATAAAAGGGGTTTTTGTTTTCGTTTTTCATTGATGTACAACTATTGGACATTATTTCAGGCATTGTTTTTCATATAATCTAGTAATTCTTTTTCCCCTCCCCTGATATATGAGTTTTCCGTAAAGGACTCACGGAAAGGTGGATGTACATTAGATCGCCGGTGTCGTTGTGAAAAGTTATCACCATTTGATGTCATTCCTGTCTTAAACCGTTGGAAGTTGGAAACATTATTCCATTGTTTATGAAGTCAAAGTTGGGAATGAGAACATATAAAATATCAGCGTCTAAAATTACCTGCAGTCTTGAGGTGAGACTGGTAGTACATTGTTGTTGGGTTGCAAGTTCAGGTTTGATCTGCCTTTGCTGAAACCTTAATAATAACAATATAAAAAATGTATTATGTACTTTAAAAAAAGGTAATGAATGGATGAAATAAATATGTAAATAATATGATACATAAATCAATGATGTTATCATAATTCACCAAATGCCCACCTGTCTGTATGGAGGAAAGCACCAAGATACTAGATATAAATTCTAAATAATCATCAGTGAAATCTACACAATACTAATAATTTCGTGAAACTATGTTGTTATCTCTTCTCATAAACAGAATATATATATATATATATATATATATATATATATATATATCCACAGACAGCTGTTTCGTTGTATCACCACTCTTCGGTGTGGCTATAGACTATCCATCATCCCGTCCAGTACCACGAGGCAGGATTGAAACCTTCGGTATCCTACCACTGAGCTACGGAACTGCACGGTCAGTAAGGTTGAATTCAAACGATAATTTATTTATGCAAAATTCCCCATCCACCAGAGTGCTCCATTCCATGTTGGAAGAGAATTTATATATATATATATATATATATATATATATATATATATATATATATATATATATATATGAGTGTGTGTGTGTGTGTATGAATGGACAAGATAGTTAAGATATCAAATTTTTATATTTTGATTTACACATTTCACGGTAGTGAACGAAACAACGGCGATGTTCGGAAAACGAAGAAATGAGCCTCGGGTAGGATTCAAACCCACACTAATTACTGTGGGAGCTCCTAAGTAGCCTAGGTCTGCACTAATTTACCGAGCCAGCAGGACCCTAACAGTCGACAAAGGTCTAAATATCACCTTTCTCACAAACATGCACGTAGGATTACGTAATTACCTGGAGCTAACAGAACGCATGAACAACAACAGCCAGCAATCAGAGAAAAGAAAGAATGAGTTGAGGGTGTTATTTCAAATTTTGCTGACTGTCAAGGTTCCGGTGACTCAATTGGTTAGCACAGACATAGGTGCTTCCGTAGTGATGACTGTGGGTTCGAATCCTACCAGGACTCATTTCTTAATATCTCGATCATCGCTGTTGTTTTACGCACCACCGGTCCGAGCAAAATTTAGTTTCTAAAACTGTTTTCCCTTATTCACATTGTCAGATACTAATATCCATTTCTCACAGCGCACACACAAACACACACAAACACACACACACACACACACACACACACACACGTATATATATATATATATATATATATATGCAATGCTCTTCCAACATGGGATGGATACTCTGGTGGATGAGGAATATGTACGATGAATGAATATATCGCTTAAATTCAACCTCACAGACCGTCCAGTTCCGTGGAGTAGATGGAGGATACCAGCTTACAGGTCTGAAGCTAAAGTTTCGACTCTGCCTTGTGGTACTGGATGGGATAATGGACAGTTTATAGCCACTCTGAAGAGTTGTAATACAACGAAACAGCTGTCTGTGGATGACGCAATATATATATATATATATATATATATTGTGTCATCCACAGACAGCTGTTTCGTTGTATATATAAATAGCACATTGTGTATCCATATGCTTTTGTGGAAACACTTTTGTGCCTCAGCATAGAGATAGGAGAATTGCCATCTGCATGTAATGGAATTTTCTGATGACATGAAATATAATTTTTTTTTTTGTTATCGACTGCACACGATGCCCTTTCAACTCTCGTAATACCGTCATTTCTTGGAGGCATATTTGTTTTCTTTGTGAGTCTCTGATTTTTTTTAGTATTCTGCTGTTGAATACCCCAGCACGTTGAACATAGTTGAATGACTCTCTTTTGATCTGGTGTTTTTGCCTAGTCTTATCTGTTGTCGGACCTTTTTCTAAAAAAAAATGAAATGAAAGAAGATTAGTGTTCAGGGTTGATTTTAATCTTTAGATGTTTGATTGGGTTTTGATTTACACCACATATTTTTTTGTGATGATCCTCAAAACCAGAGAAGACACATGGATTTCTGTCCTTGAATTGGTTCTCACTCAATATGAATTCATTCATGTAAGAATTAAAAACGGAAGTTTTCAGAAACAGCGAACTTATGTAAATTTCAAGTAATATATTATCTTTTTTGCACCATCACTTTCGCATAATGTTGTATTATGCTTTTAAAATTTTGGGGGCATTGATCCTTGCTTCCTAAAACGTGGCGGTCAAATAGCCGTATAGTTAGAACCTCAGACTGAAGAATTGGCGGACTAAGTTCAAACTTCCACTGCGTAAGTTTACTTTCCTTTCAATCATATATGTTTTCAAATCCCACAAAAACGTATCAGTTTTGATCAGCTATTTTTTTAGTGAGTTTCTATTTACTATGTAGATAAAATGTTAAACTGGACCCTCTCTTTGCATTTATCAGTATCATATATTTTAATTTATTCGACCTTCGAACATTCTAGAAATTCGGCAGGTTTGAAAAAGGAAATATTTGAAGATCTTATAAGACGGGTTTCTAATTACATTGTAGCGATAATGCTATACAGCAACATTAATTCCATTCATCATAGGTGACCATGGACGTGAATTTCCCTTATTTATCAGTGCTCATGCCAGTTTGCCCGAGTTTGCGCCCTGGTCTACGCAGTTTTGCTTTGGAATGTGTGCTGGCCCAACCGGCGAGCGATCGTAGAGGAGAAACAAAGGCAAATCCGAAATCAGCACGCCACAATTTACCTACATTTTATGGTCGAATTTTACGAAACATAATCTTGATTTCGAAGGGGTCTCCGTTCGCTCTCACATAAAAAAAAACAAAAACAAAATTCATTGCTAAAGAAATCAGTGAGAGCAACAATACCTCACTGTTTAGAAACGTAGTAAATTTAATCAATGGACCGACTCCAGAATTCAGTGGAGAACATTGCACTTTTTTCCTTTTAATTCATTTGACGTTCAAACTTCGAAAAAATCTGTAAGTTTTGAGAGAGAAAATTTTCAAAAGTTCAATAAGAGGTATTCTATTCACAATGTAAATAAAAAGGCTAAACAGCACCTTTATCGCCCATTCGATCATAAGTGACTATGGACGGTAATTTCTCTTTTTTTTAGTGCTTGTGCCATTTTTTGCTTGTGAATCTTCAAAGGATTTTAGCCCGTAACTGACAATAAAACGAGGTTTTCCCTGAGCGAAAACACTAACCCTACCTCCTAATCCTAATCTTAACCCAAATATAACTATAAAACATGGACACAATTAAAATCCGATTCTCCACAGGGTACGTATGCATGCATAGAGTTTTTTTTTTAATGAAATCTCTGAAAAATATCATTCGCTTCCCAGTGTTGTCAGATCTATATTTTTCCTCCCGGGGCTATGCTGGGTACCTCTGCTGGAATATGTATCTGATAATCACATATACAATATGTCTGTAACGCTGAGAGGGGGAAGAGAAAAACAACAACGCCCGACCTACCACACCCGATCTACCTCCAAGGTCTCCAACTGTGACTGCCGCTAATGCCACTAGAATGGGAGAAGAGAAAAAAAATTTCGACCTTCCCAATCCCGTCACGTAAGAGGGAAACCGTAAAATCTTTACATCAACCGTAATAATGAAATGAAACAGACGAAATCATTTCTGCAATCAAGACTCAGCTCTAATATATTATTCATATATGTAATTCATGAATAACAGCAACTGTATACTTGTATATATATATATATATATATATATATATATATATTGTGTCATCCACAGACAGTTGTTTCGTTGTATTACAACTCTTAGAACTCTATAGACAATCCATTATCCCATCCGGTACCACGAGGCAGGATTGGAACCTTCGCTTCAGACCCGGAGGCCGGTATCCTACCGCTGAGCCACGGAACTGGACGGTCAGTAAGGCTGAATTTAAACGATATATTTATTTTAGCTTAAATTTCCCATCCACCAGAGTTTCTCGATTTCTATAGAAGAGCATTGCATAAACTTACAATAAACGAGTTACCTCACTTATATATATATATATATATATATATATATATATATATATATATATATATATATATATATATATATATATATACACACACACACACCATATCATGAGCTTATATGCAAATTTTCTGTCTGTTTTTTTTTATCGCTGACACATTTCATTGGTTGATATACCTTCCTAATATGACATGACAATTACGTCATAGATTACGTCATAGAAACTCAAGACATTTAATTGTTGATCACGTACTGAAATAGCTTGAATTGAGTTGAGATTGAAGAAAACTTGGAATTAGGTTACTTGAATTACAATAAAAAAAATTCCTCAATAGCTTTGGGTTCCTTAGTGCCGATCCATGTATAAATAAGCCTGTCATGTTGGACGGGTATATTATAATATATATATATATATATATATATATATATATATATATATATATATATATATATATAATGTTTAAAAGTACGGAATGGGGCAGCTATCCTCTAAAAAAAAAACCAGGAAACCTGATAGATGAAGCGACTAAACGGAAAGGCTCTCCTCATCTCGTGTGTGCATTGCAACGTGAAACTGTGTCGATGGTATTTGGGATCCTGCAAATGAAAACAGGTTCGAAAGTTTGCTTAAGGCAACCCACCCACCATCAGAGTCCTTGCACAAATAAAACATGGAGAAAAAAAATAATACGTCAGCCGAATCAGGGGAAATGATATTGAAACATCTAAGAGATTCGCCGTCAGATATGGATTGGCGAAACGGGGGAAACTCTTGGTGGTGGTTTAGTGTTGTCTGTAACTCTCGGGAGTCGGGCTATTGCTGTGGGATGGGCATTCCTAGAGAACCAGGTGCGATTTTCATACATAAAAGTGAAATTTTGTATGGACATGGGAAAAAAAGAGCGATAGAGAGTGAGAAAGATAATGAAAGATATATATATATATATATATATATATATATATATATATATATATATATATATATAGAGAGAGAGAGAGAGAGAGAGAGAGAGAGAGAGAGACGGTCAGACAGAGAGACAGAGAGAGACAGAGAGAGAGAGAGAGAGAGTCTGTGTGTGCCTATATGTCCGTGGATGGTGAGAGTAAAGAGAATCGAGAAAGTTCTTGTGGGTATAGAAGAGAGTAAGTGCGCTTTTATGAATGAATATCTTGTGTAGATTGATGAATAGACATAGAGAGAGAGGAGGAGGTGGAGGGAGAGAAAGAAAGGGGGAAGAGAGAGAAAGGGCGTGATGAAGGGTCGAGGGAAGGAAAGAAATGGAAGAGTTTGGTTGATGCGTGGGAAAACTGAGATTTGTGTATTTTCAGAAACTGTGAATGGATTTCGAAATCTGAAAAAGAATTTCAAGTCGAGAATAGCATTCAAAAGAGAGAGAAAGAGAGAGACAGAGACAGAGACAGTCAGAGAGAGAGAGAGAGAGAGAGGGGGGTTAGAATCGAGAAAATAAATGTTTGTGGGGTTATTAATGAGTAAGATATGAAAAGCATATTATTATATGAAAGATATGCTCCAGCAAGTTCACCTTTGTCATTTAGATCAGAACAATTCGAAGGTGAGGCTGATTGTCTGAATAACTGACTGACGAATAACGATATGTTACCTCAGAACTTTAGACAATATCTATCAGTACATTAATGGAGGGTATTTATTTTCAGATTATCTGAAGGTGGGGGCAAAAGAGATAGATAGATAGATGAAAATAAAGAGATAGATCGATAGATAGATATGAGCAGACCAAGATAGGCAGATATAAATTATCAAAAAGACGCATAGATGATCAGATTTATAGACAAAAAACGTCTGAATATATATATATATATATATATATATATATATATATATATATATATATATATATATATATATATATATATATATGATCCGATACGTGTTTCTTGATTCAAACATTTATCAAGTGCGAGATGGATCATTCCAGTTTTAATTGTAATCCCAAATGATAAATAATTACTTTATTAAGTTTATTGTAAAATAATGTTTATTCTTTGTTGTAAAACTGTATTTAATCGTAATATAGAGTAAATATTCACTTATTTATCTATTTGAGATATAAAAATACACAATTTTTGATCTAATTCAAAATTGAAAATTAGCACATCATAACAATAACTTCATCTCTATCAGTGATAAAATTTTAACCTTGAGGATTGAGAATTACGTCATGAATTACAAAATGATTATAAAAAATTGAATTAAAAGCGTTGAATAATTCACGAATGATTTTGTCATTTTCGTGACAATATCGTTTTATCATTCTTTTCATGAGTGAAATCTAAGAAATACTTTCTATTCCGGTTATTTTTATAAATACTGCGTTCCCAAGGTAACTTCAAATGTAAATAAATTAAAACTAAGAGTAATTCCCCATTTTGATGAAATTGTAAGTATAAAAACACATTCATCAAGAGATATCTTAAGTAGTTTAAGTTCCGTAGAGCAAATGGGGTAAATATATGGATTGGAAGAGAAGAATGAATTCTTAAGGTGAAAGGATTTTGTAAGTATGAGTAGGTCACGAAACGATATAGTTAAGAGTAAGATAGTTAACAGAAGACTAAAAAAAACTTCCATTCCCTCCCCCCAACGGCCCTTGTGTCAGAGTTATTCTTTTTATTATTAAAACTACAAAAAACCACACTCGATAAAGTGTTGAACGAAGAAACACATGTCGGGTGATATCTCTCCCAATTTTTTAGCGTGATGCTCGATATCATATGATTGATGAATTTTTATTTTAATTGAATGAAAATAATTGAATCCAAAAATTTCAACTTCAATAGATGGTAAGAAAGAAAGAAAGAAAGAAAGAAAGAAAGGAAGAAATAGATAAATAAATAAATGAAATGAAATATATTATGTAATTGAGAAAAAAGGTGGGGGAGAAATAACGAGTATTTAGAACAGAGAGTGAGAGAGATGAGCATGTTTGGGAGAGAGGAATTTCGAAAAAGAAGTTTGTTTGAGAGTAAAAACGAAAAAGAAATTTAATACGTATGTTTGTAAGTTTGGAAAGGAGTAGGCAGAGTGTGTGTGTATATATATATATATATATGTGTGTGTGTGTGTGTGTGTGTGTGTGTGTGTGTGTATATATGTCTGTGTGTGTGTATATATATATATATGTATATATGTGTGTGTCTGTGTGTGTGTGTGTTTGTATTAATATTCATATTATGATACCACGAAAACTCTGACGCTGTGTGGTCTTTTAGTGAAAGCGTAACCAATATATCATAAAAACGAATGCACGACGGTGTCTCTACTTATATTTCCGACACGTACGAAGAGGGCCATGGAATAATTTCATGGCTGAAAGCAAACATTCCAACCAGCAGAAATGTATAAACGTGTTAATCATCTTACTGTTTGGATATCTTTCATATTATTTCACTGTGGTCGATTTTAGTATGATCTTTTGACTTGAAGCCAGTGCCTAAAACGTTTCCCGGGGGAGCGTAAATAGGCTGTAAGTTTGCTCAAAATTCATATTTTGTTTCTCCTTTCGCAAAAATAATCGTGGGATCTAGATTTGCTCTCACCTTGATAATAATGATCTGATTTCATTCTATTTCTAAAAGTTTAATTCTCCCAACAAAATTTGGCATGCATACTTAATGAAACTAGAGGAAGGGTTTAATCAAATATATACGACACCGCGAGGCAAACAAGTCAATAATCTTTCGAATAGTCATAAAAATTCAAATAGTTGAAATTATTCATCTTGTTATTTTAGTTGGTCTTGCAACATTTCGGCTGATCTGTTCTCCATCCTTCTTCATTTGTACCATCGGTTTGTAAAGGGAAGGGCTCTTCACTCGTCTATGCCATGTAAAAAAATGGTGGCGGCTGATTTGTTTTATATCAGCAGCAACGCTAGTAATTTAGGTTGCAAATATCTTTAACAGAGAGCGAGAGTAAGATAGAACGAGGTAAAGAAAGAGAAAAACCGTACGAATCTGTTTGGAAAAAAAGTTGTGATAACACGATCGATTGTTTGTATATACATCTATTGGAATTGATGTGTAAGTGTAAATCGTGCTATTCCGTTAGATCAGTTTAGTCTGGCACAAGGTCAAAATAATCAAGCACTTTTCGAGGATCGAATTGGACTTCCATACCGTGTCCTCGTTGAGCAGCGAAAGCCATACCAAGTTGAAACCCACACTGGTTTAAATTATACATTTAGCCGACAAGTTGATGTATGCTACCCCTTTTTTCATCTCTCCAACGTTTCTTATCTTATATTTGGACACAGAGAAGGTATTGTATACCTTTCTCTCTCCATATATGGTCTGCCATATCAGATTGTTCCAATTCGCCGTTGCTTATTGCTTTTTTGTGTATTTCGAGTCTGACTGAAAGGGGCGTATGGCTGACTGAAATTAAAAGAAATATATTTGAGACATAAAGATCATGTCTATTGATTGATCTGTCGCTTAATCGGAAGACAGAGAGTGAGAGTCAGATAGAACGAGTTAAAAAAAAAGAGAAAGGCCGTAGGTATCTGTGCGGAAAAAAGTTGTGATTAAACAATCGATTGTTTTTATAAACATCTATTGGAATTGATGTGTAAGTGTAAACTGTGCTATTCCGTTAGATCCGTTTAGTCTGGCACAAGGTCAAAATAATCAAGCACTTTTCGAGAATCGAATCCACTCTTGAGAAATTAGCTTGCTAATCTCTCAGCTCTATCTGAAATATCAAATGAGTTTCACATTATGCGACAATAGATTTGTAAAACTGATTCGTTAATCATTGCTCTAGGCTGGGCGGTTAAAAGAGAACATATTTGTTTTAGAGAAGTCTTGTCCTGAAGAGAGCGAAAAATAAAGGAGTGGAAGGGAAAAGAGGGAACAGAAAATTGTGGGGGACGCCTAGATGAGTGAGAGAGAGAGAGAGAGAGGGGGAGAGTGGAACAGAGAGAGAGAGATGTTGCTTTCATTTTACTTTTTACTTGCTTATATACAAAATTTTCGCCTGCGTGTATGTATATATAAACAGACCAATACACAAACATATACTTACATGCATATATATATATATATATATATATATATATATATATATATATATATATATATATATATAATAAGACACACGTATACACAAACTCACACATAATAATATATAACTACACATGCACATATAAACAGTATATATGTATGTATAACTGCACACACACGCATATCAATAGACTGACACACACATTTGTACACGCACTTATACACATATATTTAAGTATATGCATGTATATTCACACATACACACACACACACACACACACACATACATATATGCCTGCGAACGGACGATCTAAATATATTTCCCTCAAGATGGGGCATCCGATGGTTTGCTTGCCTGTGAGTCCCATCTTCGTCGAGAAGGTATGTGAATTTTGGGGGTTGGTCTGTGTTTACTTCCTCCTCTTTTCTCTCACCTACACATCATTGAATTTGCGTAGAAGAGAGAATTATATATATATATATATATATATATATATATATATATATATTTATTTATTTTTTTATTTTATTTATTTTTTAATTTTTTTTTCTGTCTGGTTCATTATGGATGGACCACCCAACGACGGTGCATCTATTTCTGGATTTCTTTTCATCTCCAACTGCTGGACAGAAACGGACATCCTACTCCTAAAAAACTGTTCCATCAATTTTTGATTTTAACATAACTGGGCTTCCATACGAAAACGAATCGAATTTAACAATCCACACATATAATACTCAGCAATGTGTATTTCTCATCTGTCATGCTTAAGCCATCAGTGACGTCTGATGCCGCAACATAGAAATAGAATGATATGTTACGTTAAACATGATAAATAGTATCTTCGCTGATTTTACCTTCAGATTAAATAAAATGTCAATTACAACTATGTTATCGTTCTGAAGAAACGATGTAAAGGTCAAGCTTGAAGAAAATGAACAGTATCATACTGATCAGTATGCTTTTTGCACATAGCTGCATGTACACGATCAGATATATGAGTGCATATGAGCGACATGCGTGTTTACACGAATGCCTGCAGGTTTAGTCGACATGAAGTTATACCTTACTTACGCATTAATAACTCTGCACATTCAAATCTCTCCACTGGTTTCTGTGTGTGTCTGAAGGGTTTCTTTTTTATATGTGCGCAAAGGAGATTGTTCTTATTGGTCAAGATGTTTCAGAAGGAGAATTAACGGAAGGTGGGACTCACTTGAAAATGTTTATAGGTATACCGTGAACCAGACAAGGATCTAACCGGACAGGTCAAGAGGCTAGCCTCCAATCAATAAACGAATCTCGCGAAGCACGTGGAATATTTCTCCATCCATATCGTCTTCGGCAGACTTCTTTCGTCTTCATTTCAAAATTTTGTTTCTTTCACTTTCCCTCTTTCTTTTCCGTTTTTCCTCGATCATTTTCGTTTTTTTCTTCTTCAACGTCTCATCTTACCCTCTCCTCTTTCTTTTTTCTTCGCTTCATTTCCATTTTTCTTCTCTCCTTTTTTCTTTCTCATCATTTTTTTCCTTTTATTTCTCAATATCATCCTCTTCTACATTATTTTGTTAAAAATATAATTAGTATCCTCTGAATCCTACCGAAATTACTAAATCATTCCTTTTTTTGGTTTTTCTTTCTTTCTTTCTTTGACTATTCCCACTTTCTTTCTTTTTTCATTCATCCATTCATTCTTTCTTACGTTCCTTCCTTCTTTCTTTCTGATATCGGTGATTACTTCCTTGACTTCTTTCGTTCGTCCTACTTGATTTCTTATTCCATTCTTTTTTTCCTCCCTTTCCTTTTTTTCTTTGATTATAGTTTTCCTACCTTTGATTGTTTCTTTTTTTTCTTCTATTTTTTTTGTTCGTTTTAGTGAATTCTTTCTTTCCTCCTTTTTCATTCTATTGACTGTTTGAGTCTCTTTGACTCTTTCTACTTTCTTTTCTTCCCATTCTTCCTTTCTTCGAAACTTCACATTCGCTTCGCTTTCAATCTTCCTTCTTCTAACCCTTTCCTTCTTCCGTTATACCCTTCTCCACTATTTACCCTTTTCTTTCTCCTTTCCTTCGTTTGTTCAATTTTTCGTTTTCATTCTTTGCCTCTTCCTCTTCCCCCTCCCTTTCTTGCCATGCTTCTCCCTTCCATCACTCCTTATCAACTTGTCTCTCCTCTTTTCCTCCTTCCTCTCTCCCAACTTCGATTTTATTGTCTCCCTCCATTTATCATTTCTTTACTTTCTTCTTCCTTGATTTCTTTCCATCCTCTCTTCTTCAATTTCCTCTTTAATCATCATCATCATCATCATCATCATCATCATCATCATCATCATCTTTTTAGCGTCTGTCGTTGGACATGGACGTTCCTCAAGATTAGCCAGACCTATAATGGGCTAATACTGTCTGAACTTGTGTAGTTCTACGCTGTCTCACCTCATATTTAGCGAGCCACAGTTTCGCATATGATATCTAAGGATCAATGTTGTGAGCCCTGGTGTCCAGCAGTTGTCTGACATTCTTGCAACATGACCAGCCCATTGCCATAAGAGTTTTCTAATGATTCTTATGATATTTTTGACTCCTGTTCTTTCTCCAATATGATGTGCTGTCTTGTGATCTCTTCACATTCTGTTAAGCATGATTATCCCGTGCGCACGTTGCATGGTTCTCAGTTTGAAGGTCAATCTCTTGTTTAGGTTCTGTGTCCTAGCGCCATAGGTGTCTATAGTGAGGATGCATTGGTTGTATACTCTCCTTTTTTTTAAGGATTAATGAGATTCGCTTGTTCTTAAAAATCGAGTAACTCGATGGAAACCCATTATAAAAACTGTTTGGAAAAGCGTGCAGGTCTCATACACGCCATACTTGCAAGAAGTACAAAGACTTACGAAATGCTTTGTGCGTTCACATGCAAACACACACACACACACACACACACAAAGACACACACACGCACACACTGGCACGTACATAAAAGGAAGAGTCAGAACGCTGTCGGCTCTTGAAAGACCAACTCCTCAACCGGGAGAAACGTTTTAGAAAATTTAACCAATTTCAGAGACGTCTTCAGGCTATACGGTATGGATATTGGGGCATATCATCATCATCAATCTTTAAACGTCCGTCGTTGGACATAGACTTTCCCCAGGATTTGCCAAACCTCTCTTCCGTGAGCATTGCAGAGCCAATACTTTCTGAATTTGTCTAGTTCGTCTCTCCGTTTTGTATTCTAACGGCCTCAGTTTCGCATGTGATCTCTGGGGATCCACGTTGTTAGTCATAATGTCCATCGGTTGTCTGACATTCTTGCAACATGACCAGCCCATTGCCAATTGATTTTTTTTAATGGATTGTATGATGTGTCGGACTCCCTGTTTATCTGCTAGTATGTTGTGCTGTCATGTGATCACTCCATGTGATGTCGACCATGATTTTCTCCTGCGCACGTTGCATGGTTCTCAGTTTTAGGGCCAGTCTCTCGGTTAGGTTCCATGTTTCAGTTCCATAGGTGACTATGGAGAGGATGCATTAGTTGTATACCCTTCTCTTTAGGACTGATGGAATCATCTTGATCTTCAAGGCTGATCTTGCTCCACCGAAGGCTTGCCATCTTTGAGTGATTCTTCGCTTCATTTCTCCTTCTTATACGGGTTTGATGGAGAATCACTGTCCTCTGTGGGTGTAGTGGTCTACTTTCTCCAGTTCTGCATCTTCAATTTTGATCGTTGTGTTCTTATTTGTCATATGCGTGTTTTGCTCAATGAATCGTGACGCCATCTTATTTTCTGCCGGTCACAGTTCTGCATATGATCTCTGGGGATCCATGTTTTGTGTCGTGATGTTTAGCTGTTGTCTGACATTTCTTCAAGACTAAAATCAAATGCTACATTCAATGTGACCAAACACAAGCTTCAAAACATTCAACTTTAACTCAAATAAGAAAGTTCCGAATTTATCCAATTCTCCATACTGAATATCATTGTTTCCTCTTTTAGTTGTCGGTGTGCGTAAAAATTTCATATTGTGTAATTTTTTTTCTATGACAAAAGTATGTGTACACAATGAATGCTTCTGTGGATGCAAACTCGAAATTGTTTCAGCACAGCCAACTTCCAATTACAGATGAAACTGTACTGGTTCGTTCAAATAATATGCAACTATGATTACATTCTACGAAGCAATTTATTGGAGTAATATCTTTTCAATACTTTGAATCACTTTGTTCTGTTTATTGTTCCATAGAATAGAATATGTGCGTTTCTTATTTTTATATGATACATTATTGGAATAAATTGATTGCAATAACATCTATCGATTTTTATCATTATTATCACCATTGTTATTATACTCATAATTATACTTATAATTATTAAATGCTTTATTATTTTAGCCAACTGTTATACATTAATTCCTTTTGTGTGTTGATTGCAAAAGTGTTTACCTCAAAGGTGAGCTAATGTGCTGGCGCACAACTCAGAGGTATGTACATTGAAGATTTGATACTGTTATCATTCTATTCTCCCTCCTACATGAAGGAAAATTGAGTAAATCAAAGTGCTTTGTGTGCCTAGAAGCATTAAGAAGATTTAACTTGGTAAACTTCTACCAACGCAGTCACTCATAAATTTGGCTTTATCACATTAAGAATCAATGAATATATCATCCTCATCTTAATCATCATCATCATATTCATCATCAGCAGCTCTTTGGCGACTGTTGTTGGAAATAAACCTTCTCTAAGATTTGCCAGACATCTATATCGTGAGCGACATGGGGCCAATGCTTTCTGAACTTATCTAGTTTTTCAAGCCATTTTATATGTTGTCGGCCCTGGTCTTGCATGTGATCTCTTGGAATCCACATTGTGAGCCGTGATGTCCAACGGTTGTCTGTCATTCCCGCAACATGACCAGTTTATTGCCATTTGAGTTTTCTTATGGATTCTATGATATCTCGAACTTCAGATTTTCCACTAATACATTGTGCAGTCTTGTGATCTCTCCGTGTGAGGTTGAGCATGATTCTCTCTCGTGCAAGTTGCATGGTCCTCAGTATGAGGTTCAATCTTTTGCAATCTCGATTCCATGTTTTAGCTCTTCAGGTGACTATCGAGAGAATGCATTGGTTGAATACCCTTCTTTTTTGGACTTTTTCTTGTTCTTGGAGGTTGAGCTTGCCTTACCGGTAGCTTGTAAACCTAAGGTGATTCTTCGCTTGATTTCTTCTCCTTTTGAGGATTTCGATAATAAAATATTGCTGGATGTGTGAGAGTATTGAGGAGAAAAGCTGTCATATGATCTCCAGTGAAATCGGCCAATAGATACTATAGCATTACTGAAACTGATCAGAATACTTAGAAGAGTGCTTGAGGATTGAAAAGCCTGATTGTCACAAAGTTTCCAGGGAAAGTCACCTGTAATATTTGATTAGTAGAAATGAAAGTTCAAGAGTGCTTAAAACATAAAATAAAACATTTAGAGAAATCAATTTTAAGAGCAACGGTGAACTGGAAGGTTGAACTAACCACCGGAAGGAACCGCCTAGCCAAAGTGAAGATTAGAAGTGGTCTTTTCTAAGACGACTCACTGTCCCGACTACTTTTTGTCCTAGGACCAGTACCACTAAACGATATATTGCAGAAATATTACGTTTATTACTGATATATTCCCAGATTCGAGGGAAAAGTTGAATTACCTCATATATAACAATGATCTTCACAAAGGAAAAAAGGGACAGGAGACCCTTATGTAAAAAGTCAGGATATGTGGTTAGGACATAGGAATGTGGTTAGGCACTGAGAAATGCACAGTGATAGTGATGCATGAAGAGGAAAAAAGAAACAACGAAAGGAATAGAATTACCCAACCAAGACACCATCAAAGTGCTTGACGAAAATTACTTCGGCATCTTAGTAGTAGACACCATCAAACAAAATGAAACGAAGGAAGAAATAGACAAAGAATACATTAGAAGAACAAAACAATTACTGGAAAACTGTGCAGCAAGAACTTGATCAAGGGAAAAGATACACGGACGATTTCCATCGTGAGATACTCAGGACATTTAGCAAAGTGGACAAGAGAGAAACTCAGAAACCTGGACTTCAGAACAACAAAACTAATGACAATGCATTGAGCGTTGTGCCATCGACGGACTGTACGTAAAAAAAGATTGCGTCAATTCAGCAATTAAAAGATTATACGAGACAGAGTAAGGAACTATTGATTTCAGTTCCAAGAAACAGCAATATAAGTTATAGAAAGGCTAGAAGGCCAGTAAATTGGGAGAAAAAACACCACTCGGGCATTTCAGAAGACAAACCAAAGGAATACCAGATCAGACAATTTGGACATGGCTACGTAAAGAGAGAAACCAAATCGCACCCAATAGCGGTCCAAAACAACGCCATAAGAACTAAATATATAGAACCTAAGATATACACAACACAAGGGAAAAGTCAAGTGTAGTTTATGTAGATATATAGATGAGACAATCAATCATATAATAAGCGAGTGGGTGGGGAAAGAGATCAACTGAGAACTGTGCAAGCAACAACGTTTGACCACATAAGCCAATGGCACATCCATAGACCATAATCGGTTATGAAGAATGAAGATTCTTCGGGACTTCGGGATTTGAATGGATCATCAAATATAGACCAGATCTTGTGGTAATAATACAAGAAGAAAAAGGACGCATCAAATCGAAATTATCGATGGCAGTAGTGCATATAGTAGTTGGAGCCATGGGGAGGATCCCAAAGAACCTACAAAAAAGGCTGGAAGAACTAGGAATCCAAGGAAGAACTGAGACTTCCCGGACGACAGCACTATTGAATAATAAGCTAGAGGAGGTTACAACAGCACAAACCACAGCGCTGCTATGATGTGTGAGGATGATGTGCGGATGGTTGGAGTGGGGACTTGTGCAGAGTTGCTCACTCGGCGATGACCACCAGGGAATTGGTGTTGAGCTGCAAGCAACGGTACTGCGGCGGGCTCTGAGAGTGTTGATAGGAGGGTTGCTCATATCCAGGCTTCAGCAACAACCACCAGACAACTGACCTGAAAATGCTGATGCAGACGTAGATAATAATAATAATAATATTAATAATAATAATATTAATAATAATAATAATAACAATAATAATAATAATAATAATAATAATAATAATAATAATAATAATAATAATAATAATAATAATAAACTGGAAAGAACAGAAGTAACGAGTTAATTTTAATATATACGAAACTATTTGTGCAGTTTGGTCTGGTTTGAACTCGATAACCCAGCATGGCTGCGACAAGGAACTGAGTGATGATTCCGAGTGAAGATATGAACTGGAGTGCGATAGAGACGGAAGATCATGTTGATATGGATGACGCCAGCAAAGTTGCAGAGACGATTTCGCAGATTAGAATTTACAACATATCAAATGATTCACAATGACACAGAAAAAGAGCTGATGAATAAAATGCGAGTTTTCGTAATGTTTTCATTTTAGGGGCAACTGCCTCATCCAATGTAAGTATTTTTAGCCGTCATGTTAAAGTGTTTCTAATTTACCAATTTTGATATCACTATGCAATTTTTCTATGTTAAAAAAAAAGGACAATTTTTGATATTGTGGCATTAAAAAAATCCATCCGTATGGACTCTTCGATGTGAAAAGTAGCCAAAAAACCTGGCTTAGTTTGGTTAAAAGTAAACAAAAATAAAAAACATTCAAGCCTAGATAGTCACTCAATAAAAACTGTCATGCAACTAATGTATTTTGTTAGCACATCGTGTTGGGGATGACCAATTGAAAAATTCGATAAAGGTGATTTCAAAAGACAATAGTTACTGTCTTGTCTTTGGGAGTAGCGATCACTAAAAATAGTCTCAATTTTCAAAAAACAAAACAAAACAGGCGGACACAAACTAAAGGATCAATTTAGCATAAATCTATATTGCAAATTGAACCCCAATTTGAAAACTTACTTTGTAGGGTGGCATTAACAATAAACCAACACGTTTTTTTGGCGATACATTATCACTAAATGTTTAGATTTTCAGCCCTTTAGCTACACTGGTTCAGCCTGTACACGTGATTAATACATAACAAGCCGGATAGACATCCAGCCAAACCAGCTAAAAACTGAGAGAAACTTATGTTTACAATTTTGTTTTGGGGCTTCTAACATACATTGATCAGTAGAATTATTAACCTGTTCGATGCCAAATACAATTTTCTAATGCAATTCTAATGTAACTAATAACTCGTGTACCAGGTCTCAGTATGAAAAAAATTGAAGAAAGTTCTATTGCATGTCTAAAACGACTTTATTTTCACTCGCTTTAAAGTCGCTTTCGATGTCAAGTTATTTTCTTTGTATCAAATAATTATCACTAAACTAACGATCGGAGTAAATGCATCATCATCATCATCACCATCATCATCATCATCATCATCATCATCATCATCATCATCATCATCATCATCATTCTTTTAACGTCCGTCGTTGGACAGAGACCTTGCCCAGGATACACTACACTTCTCTATCGTGGGCGTCGTGGAGCCAGTACTTTCTGAATTTGACTAACTCGTCTATCCATCTAATACTCTGCCGGTCTCGATTGCACATGATCTATGAGGATCCGAGTCGTAAGAAGCATTGTCCATCAGTAGTCAGTCATTCAGGCTACATGGCCTGCCCATTGCCATTTGAGTTTTCTAATAGTTTCTGTGATGTCTCGAAGTCCTGTTCCCTTCCTTCTGTCAAAAAAAAAAAATATATATATATACATAGATAGATGAATTGAAATGAAATGACGTTCAATTCATTCGTTTTTAAAATTGAATTATTATCACTTTTTACACTGTTAGAAAAAAGGGGTCAATGTTGAAGAAGTGGGTTACTAATGTAGAGAAAGATGTTTGGCTAAATTGAGAAAAGTTCGGGCTAATGTTAAAAACAAAGTGATTAATTTTGAAAGAGGGGTCATGGGGCAAAAGTTGAAAATAGGCGATAATGCCAGAAAAAAGTGGGAGGGGAATAATCACCAAAAAGATGGAGGCGTAGGTTCTTTTAGGGATACGGCCAAAAAAACAACTCCACAAAATCCCCACCAGAAAAAAAAATTCTCTCATAAAATTGAATGAATAAATATTTTATTGGGATTATATACATTTTTTTATTTTGTATCATAGGGAGTATAAAATTAGTAATGATTTAATTTTTTTCAAAGAAATAAATAAAATAAGCCGAAAAGCTACTATGTTTTTCTTGGGGTTCTATTATGCCTACTACAAAGATTTCTTGTGGGATTTCAAATCAACAAAAAATGATTTTGATCTCTAGCAGGATTTTTTTTTCAAACACTTGACGGAACAATATCTTGGTTTTCGTTAATTGTCTTTTAAGATAAACTAAAACTTTTAATCTTTGTTTTGAAGTATGTACACAACCGTAGGATTCAGTGGGGTTTTTGATCCGTTGGATTTTTTGTCATGGACTCTATTTTTTTTTCCAGAGGTTGGTATAGGGACGGCTGGAAGAATTAAATTGTGAAAGACATTTTCTTTCGGTTCTACGACTATGACCGTGTTCGGATTTGACAGCCGTCAGAGATAGTACCTGGGTGTCCAACATCATTATCTTCCATTTGCCCCGTCAAGCACTCGCAGGCACATACACACATTCACTCTCTGACAAATACACACCCATACGTTTTTAAACATTTACACACACACACACACACACACACACACACACACATACACACACACATACATACACACACACATACACACACACACACACAGAGCGACATGCATTTATAAATAAACATAAACATGCAATCAAAGATGAAAACACACACACACACGCATACACTCACTGACGGATATACACATTCATACGCACATGCATACACACTTGCAAAATCATGGGCATGTACAAAGATACTGTATACATACTCATAGGTACACATATCCAAATACGCTCACACACCCACACAGATATCGACACACACATTCCCGTATAAGCGCACACATAATACAAACATAGCGCAACAATACATAGTACGGACACACGAATTTGAATACATCATACATACACACAATCAAGAAATACACATTTCCATACATACGCATATACACCTACACACATAAGACAAGCACTTCTACATATGCACACTCACAGACACACGTGCATACACCCGAATACGCACACTCACGGAGGAATGTATTTACATACACACGTATAAACAAAATCACTCACATGTTTACAAACATACATACACGAATTTACAGACCCAAATATTTGCTAATTAGAATATCCACGTGGGAAAAAAATCATGGATGTATGTAAATTTCTATGAGAAGATTTCTCTTTAGAAATTAAACAACTGAATTCGTGTCAGTGGAAGAGTCCATTTTTAAGAATGGAGAAACAAACAGAGAAAAGAACATTGTTCATTATATGAGTATATATGCTTCTCCGCACATTTACATAGACTTTTTGATCTGGGCGTCCTCCATTGCGTAATTATCAGCCTGGTTGTCATGTGAACTCATTTTTTGGTGCGTTCTATACTCATTAGGTGTCCTCCGTCTATAAACTGGTGAACTAAACTGAGCTCGGAAAAAGACCATAAACTTTGGGCACTTATGGATTTAGTATTGAGGTTAGACACACTAAGACTCTGTTGCTTCTGTCCCGCGCTACGCAATTTGTCTCAATTTCGCGAACGCTCTATAGAGAGTCATTCAATGTTTCTGCAACCCATTACATCATTTGACAAGGGTTGATTTTTCAGTTGAACCACTTCTTTTTTTGGACTTCCAACTTTACGCAGCGCCTTGAAATGAACTGCATTTGTGAGCAAGATTCACATATGGTTTCCTCCCTTTAAGATACGTGGGGGGTCTGCGTTCGCACTCACCCTGAAAATAATTATCTGATCTCCATCTATTTTTTTTTTTTCCATATAATAATGGAAGCGTAGTTCACTCAACCAAATTTAACGTGCATGCGCATGGGAAAGGTTTTAAAACGAACTATATACAACACTACAAGGCCTTTTAGTTTGGATAATTGCAGAACGTGTTTGTTATGTAGCAGGTGAGAAGAGGGGTGTTAGCACCGGTATTTAATTTATTATTTTTGTTATTGGAGGATCTGGAAGTAATTGATTTTCTACAGCGTCAAATAAACAAATTTGTTGATGGGACTGACACTGATATTAACCACGCCATCTTCATACCGATCAATAAAAGAATCCTTTATAAGATTCATTAAACAAATATCAGCGTACACACCAACGCTACTTTCGGCAACAATGAAATCCTTTTATTATTCTATGTCTACCGTTTTCACACTCCTCCCTTTCATTGACCGCTGATACGCATGCGCGAGAAGACCGGAAACGTAGGAATTATTAAGAAAAAAAAAAAAAAAAAAAAATGACACTCTTCCCACTGAATTACGAATCGCTCAAGTTTTAGTTTCATATTTTTTCCTCGGTTGATTCGCAACCGATCAGTTTATATGAATGTTTGTTCATCTATCTTTTTTTTGTTTCTTTTCTTTTTTTGTTTTTTTTTCTTTCTTTTTTTTTTTTTGGATTCATCATCGGTGCACTTGAATAACCCCTACCGTCCGCCCTCCCTACCCCACCGGAGTTATTGCGATAAACCTTGCCGGTGGCGCCAAACGGGCCGCCATTTCTTATATTCAGACTCTGTTGGGATAGTTCGGTTGAGTTAGGGTGTGTCAATGGTGGCTTCACGAAAAGACCGGGCACGATGTGCACGCGCGTACAGAAACGGAACAGTACATATAAGTACATGGTGCGTGAGCTGGAGGTTCTATCAAAAACGCATGCACACACACAAACACACACACACACACACACACACAAACACACACACACACACACACACATACACACATAGATAGATGATTATATATCAAGTGGAACACACACACACACACACACACACACACACACAGAACCACTAATTCACACACACACACACACACACACACACTCACACGCTCACACAGATAGATGGTTATATATCAAGTGGAACACACACACACATAGAGCCAATAATTCATACACACACACTAACACACATAGATGGTTATATATTAAGTGGAACACACACACACACACACTGCGCCACTAATTCATACACACACACTCACACAGATGGATGGTTATATATTAAGTGGTACTTGGTGCTATCACAAGGCCACAAGCAAACTGCACCCAGTGAGGATCGAAGACATGATTTGCGACCCCATCTTGCTGACCATTACCTAGGGACGAGACGTCCATATGGAATGAGAGAGAGTGGGGGGGAAGAGAAAGGGAGATATGAGAAGAGAGAAAAAGAGGGAGAGAAAGAGAAAGAAGGGAGCAAGAGAGAAAAAAAGAAATAGGGCGAAAAAGGGTAAGAGAAAAATGGGAGAGAAAGAAAAGAGAGAGACAGAAAAAGAAAAAGAGAGAGATAGATAGAGAGAGAGAGAAGTAGGAATGAGGAAGAAAAAGAAGGAAAGAAAGAAAAAGAGGAAATAAGAAGAAAGAGAAAATTTGGAAGTGAAAGAAAAGAGGGCGAGAAAGAGAAAAATTGGAAAGGGGAGAGGGAAATAAAGAGGTAGAAAAAGAGTAACAGAAAAATTGGAAAGACAGAGAAAAAGGGGTAGAGAGAAAAGGAGGGGGAGAAAGAGGAACAAAAATGGGAAGAGAGAAAAGAGGGAGAGAAAGAAAAAATAGTTGGAGAGAGAAAAGAAGGGGGGGAAGAGAAAGAGAAATATGGGAAGATAGGGAGGAAAGAGGGAAGTGAAAAAAGTGAGAGTAAGAGAAAGAGGGGAAGTGTCCGAGTAAGAGGAATTGGGAGAGAAAGACTAACACGAAAGTAGGAGAGAGAGGTAAGAGGGAAAGAGAGAGAAAAGAGGGAGAGAGAAGAAGAGGAAGGGATAGTGACAGAGAAAATGGGAAGAGAGAGAGAAAAGGGAAGAGAGAGAAAAAAAAGGAGAGAAAAAGGGAGCAAGAAAGAGAAAAATGGGATGAGAGAGAGAAGAGAGAAAGAGAAAGAAAAATGGAAAGAGAGAGAATAGAGGAAGAGAGGTGGAGTAAGAAAATAGGAGGAGAAAGAAAATAGAATGACAGAGAAAAATGGGAAGAGAGAGAGAAAGAAGAGAGAAAGAAGAGAGAGAGAGAGAGAGAGAGAGAGAGAGAGAGAGATATGTGAAAAAGTAGCTTTGTACACTTCATTTCATTTTCGTGTCGAATTGACAATGTGTCTTTGCTTTTATTAAAATCCATCATGACGACTATTTTCGATTCTGTTGGAACATCACAATCAGTGATATTAGGTCAAGTTTTTCTGTCAGGTAAATGTTATTGCCTTTTTGCAATGATTTTATTTAATAAATTCTCAAATATTCGCAAACATCAAATTCATTCATAAATACTTCGCGTTCTGAAGCGACATAAGTACAACAATAATATAATCACATCCAGGCATATTTGACACCTGCGCGTGTACTATTTTGATAGAGCTCAATTTGAGATTTTACGACATGTTATAATCTGTAGTTAAAAAAGGTTCATTGCAGAGGAAACATCTTACCATAATAATGGATAATGTTATCAAAATCAGTCGGTCCCAAACACTTCAATCAAAATGAATAAAAAAATTGTTTGATTTTATATTAGTTATTAAAGATCTTTAAAAGGTGAAAATGCTTATAACAATGAATTTAATAACATACCAATGAATTTATAACAATTATAAAAATGAACATTAATTGTTGAATTGAAAAAAAAAATCCTTGCTTAATGATATCTGTGTGTTATTGTTATTTGAAAGACCTTGTTCCAAGGTGATAGAAATCAGCAGCAGCTTCATCTATACAAATTTTTTATGATTTTTTTTTCTGCTTGCAAAGGAGTCACCATCTTTAAACTCTGTATCCATTCAACTTAGATTTATGAAAAAAATATTGCTTTTAAGAAGAGGATAAAACGACCCTGTAATAAATATCTTGTTTGCTAACACATTAGGCAAAGAAACAAACTGATTGGTCGGCTGCCGAACACATACATCATTTCGTGCTGATTCAATACGGCAGAAGAAAACATTGACCTCTTGTTGGAAGTACTGACAATTAATGAAATCCAAGACATGAATTTCATAAAGTGAATACAGGTTTCCCAACTCTTGTAATAGTCACCTTACGTCACCTTTTCGCTTGAACAGAAAGACTGATGAACGAAAGTAGCGATTAGCTTTTGTTTTGAAGCGGGCTATCACAATGACAGTTTCCACCTTCTTCCTCTCTCTGCTTCCCACAAGTTTCCTGCATCTGTCAACATCTGGCAAAACCATATTAACATACCATTATCAACATTTTGGGGAACAGTCAAAAACTTCTCTCGTACATCTTCTATTTGCGCCAATTTGGGCCACAGAAGTTAAAAAATAGGAACACATACTTCTTGATAGCATAGAATAAGATATTAACAGTGTTAACGAAAATCGAAACGTTCCCATCATTGCTGCAAGGTGAGTTTTTTTCTTTGTTACTCAGTGGGTAACCTCAGATTAGCTGATGACATCGTCCTCTTCGGTAGGAACCTTCACGATCTCTAAATAATGTTAGACGAACCAAATGAAGCAAGCAAGAAAGTTGGCCTCAACATGAACTTCAGCAAAACCAATGTCATGTACAACAAACATGTTGGGGACAAAGACACAATGATCGAAATTGAAAATGCACAGCTGGAGAGAGTTGACCACTAGATGTACCAAGGACAACGAATCTCCATGGAGTCATCAAAAGAAGAAGAAATCATGCCAAGAATCACACTAGGTTGGCAAGTTTTCGGTAGAGTAAGCTCGACTTTTAAGAACAAGAAAATCTCACTAGTCCTGAAAAGAAGGGTGAACATATATTCATTGAACCTGGCCAAAAGATTACCCTCAAACTGAGAACCATGCAACGTGCTCAGAGGAGAATTGTGCTCAACCTCACATGGATATATCATGAGAAAGCACAGTATGTTAGAGAAAAGACAGGAGTTGGGAAGATCATAGAAAATGTAAGAAAACTCAAATGGCAATGGGCTAGTCATGTTACAAGAATGTCACACAACCGATGGACATCACGACTCATAACGTGGATCTCCAGAGATCAGGTACGATAGATAGGTCTGGAAAATCTTGGGGAAGGTCTATATCCAACGACGGACGTTAACAATATGATGATGAGGTATCTGAACGTTCACTTGAGTCTATGCTTCTCACAAAAATACACCATCTTTTATCTCAAAGAAGAGAGCATTATTATGCTTGAACGTTTTGCTCTTTGAAGATACATCTAGTAATTTTATCAATAACGCCCTTTTTCATTTCACATGTCAAACAAACATTTCCTAATCACATGCAGGAATTTGTGCGACTTTCATGAATTTTCCGTCGTACAAACTTTAGTCCCCACAAAAAACATCACCAGTGAATGCCACCAGAGCTACTACTGTGAAAACCCAACGAGTAAGAATAGAGTAATACCAGCCGAATCACTCGTCTATAATTGGTTAAATATTTAAGGAGTGAAAAAAGCAGACTAAAGGTTTCAGACTTGTAAAGGAAGTGTCCCTTCACATCTGACACCTTACAAGTGAAAAAAAAGAGGTTTATCTTTGCTTTTGACTCGATAAAGGTGGACAAAGTTTCCTTTCTCGATCTCTCGATGGAGTGGAAAAGTCTCCTTTCACTCTCAATTCCTTGAAAGGGCGGAAAAGGTCTCCTTTCATTTTCGATTCTCTATTGGGGGTCCTTCACTTTTGACAGCTCAAAGAATTAAATATAAGCATATATAATAATAAGATGTGTGAATGTACATACGTACATTGAACGGAAAGTAAGGTCCTACTTTAGCATCATAGTTACATTGTAAATAGAACCTTCTTCAAAAACCCTTGAAATTTCTTTCTCAATTTTTTTTCTTTTAACCTTCCCCTAGGTCAATTGAGAATACATGCAAAATTTGGTTTGGTGGTTTTTATAGCAAGAGAGAGATGCACACATAAACACATACACATACATACACGTGTGACACTTACTGAAGTATACAAGAGTGACATTTTTGCTATCATATTTATTCCTGAAATGTTCTGCCGTACTTACCCGCACATCATGCTATGAAAAAAAGATAAATAAATTGAAATAACTGAAATTGAAGTATGGGTGTAAAATGAAAATTACTGGGAAAAATAGCTGTTTGATTTGAAAATGGTAAGTGTGAATTTAAAAGTTTAAAGATTGAAAAAATTCAAAGCAGAAAAAATGATTTTTTAAAAGTTGATGAGAATCATTGATTTTGAGGAAGTAGCGTAAAATTAATGTTTGAGAATCGAATCTTCATCATCAGTCTTTTAACGTCCGTTGGTGGACATAGACCTTCTCCAGGATTCGCTACAATTCTCTATCATGGGCGTCATGGAGCCAGTATTTCCTGAATTTGTCTAGCTCATCCCTCCATCTTGTATATTGTCGGCCTCGGTTTTGCATGTGGTCCCTGGGGATCCATGCCGTGAGTCGTGATCTCCATTGGTTGTCTTTCATTCTTGCAACATAACCAGCCAATTGCCATTTGAGCTTTCTAATGGATTCTATGACGTCTTAGTCTCCCATTTTTTTTTCTGATATATTGTGCTGTTTTGTGATCTCCATGTGAGGTGGAGTATGATTCTCTCATGCGCTCGATGCATGCTTCTCAGTTTTCGGGTCTGTCTCTTGGTTAAGTTCTATGTTTCAGCTCCATAAATGACTATCGGGAGGATGCATTGGTTGTATACTCTTCCTTTTAGGATTATCGGGATCATCTTGCTTTTGAAGTCTGAGGTTGCTTTGCCAAAAGCTTGCTATCCTAGGGTGATTCTCCGCTTGATTTCTTCTTCTTTTGTGGATTTCATAGAGATTTGCTGTCGTAGATATAGTGGTCTACTTTCCCCAAATACTTTGCCAGTAATGTAGGCTCCGTACATTATTCAATTGCAGCTTTTATCATCCTGATTGATTGAATTATGATAATCGATTGTCGATTTCTTCTTTTCTTTTTTTTTTCTTTTCCAATTCAATTTTGAAGTGTGTCTTTTTCTCCACACCAGAAACTACAACTATCCGAAATCTTCGGTCATTTAATTGATATACCGTTCTATTGGGCCACCAGTTAATCGGGTATCTGTTTATTCGAGCACAAAAGAAATCATGAATATTTGTAACCGTTTTTCATTTTTTAGGTCACCAGAGCGTTTAATTGGAGCAGCGTGAAGAAGCAAAAGTAATTTTTGGTCGCTCACCGGTGACATACGCACCGTTTATTCGTTCCCAGTCTGGTAACATCTGCTATGTGACTCTAGTGAAAAGCCTTTTAGAGTGTAGGTACAATCAAGTGCAGCTTTTAGTATCTGTAGTATTTCAAAACCCAAAATTACGATTCTCCAATTGTCATTTTCTGAGAAAGTAACTATCCTGATACAGAAATTCTATAAGCTAAGCCCTATCCAGTGAAAATCTTGATGTGCATTGACGAAATTTACACTTGCCTTCCTCTTTTAAAAAGTGAACCATCTTCAACTAACGTCGATCTAATTCCATAATAAACGCCGGGAAGCAATAACTGACGATCGGAGTAAGTAAAACAAGAAAAATAGTCTATGGTACTGAAAGAATAACTCTTTTACCACCCAAGCGTATATCATCATTTGCAGGTTCGGTTCTGAGTTAACAACAGACCAACGAAGGTGAAAAGAAGAGATAGTGACGCCAAAACAGGCGCTAATCAAGCCGAGACGAAAGTTTAGATAGACATCGTCGCGATACTATCACAGAATCTTGGAGCCGGGCTTCAAGACTAGAAATGGATAGATGTATGCAGAAAAGTGTGTTCCAGCTGTAGAGCAACGATTAGCAGGGCAGTCTATCAGATCATTGCTACTGAAAGAGACCTTAGGGTTTCCCCCTCAAGGATGGTGGCCTTGTGTCTTACAGAGGTAGAATGAGAAAATTTTCCGGTGAACGCTTGTTATAAATTTATGGTGAACATTGCTATAATAGTGAGTTCAATCCTCAAAGATGCTCGGCAATTGTGACCTTGTTCCATACCTAGCTATGTTTATGAATTATTTAGGGCGCCAGTCATAACTCAGTGGACAATTGAAATTAGGCTGAGTTTCATTCATATTTGAACTCCACTGTTATGGCATTGTGGCAGAGTATGTAAAATAAATATTCAAGAGTGAGGCTTGTTGTGAAGCGAAGGCTAGTGAACTTGTCCTGCTGACCGTAACTCTTACATTCTTTTATTAACCGTTGCTGTTATAGTGAGTTCGATACTCATGGATGCCCCAAAATTGCACCCTTGTGTCGGACTTGTCTAAGCTTAGTATATATATATATATATATATATATATAAATTCACACACACACAAACACGCACACATATATATATATATACATATACATGTATGTATGTATGTATGTATAATAATAATAATAATTATTATTAATAACTGAGTCATCCACAGACAACAGTTTTGTTGTATTACAACTCTTCAGTGTGGCTATAGACTATCCATTACCCTGTGCAGTACCATGAGGTAAACCTTCGCTTCAGACCCAGAAGCTGGCATTTTACCCCTGTAAGACTGAATTTAAGCAATATATTTCCATACGCATATATATATATATATATACACATATATATATATGATAATCAACGCTCCCTTATTCAGGGTTGAGCACTCTCTAAGTGAGGTAACTCGTTCATTGTAAGCTTATGCAATGCTCTTCCAACATGGAATGGAGCTCTGGTGGATGAGGAACATATACGATTAGTAAATACATCGCTTAGATTCAACCTCACAGACCGTCCAGTTCCGTAGAGAAGAGGGAGGATGCCAGCCTCCAGGTCAAGCTAAGGTTTCGATCCTGCCTCGTGGTACTGGATGGGATAATGGATAGCCTATAGCCACACTGAAGTGTTGTAATACAACGAAACAGCTGTCTATGGATGATACAATAATTATACATATATATATATATATATATATATATATGCTATCATACTTAGTTTTATTCATATAGGTGTTTCATTGTTATAGCATTGTGATGAAAGAAAAATAGTAAAGATTTAAGAGAGAGGTCTTTTGTAAGGTGGAGGTTAGTAAGCTTGATCTCTTGACCGTTGTTGTTATAGTGAGTTCGATACTCATGGATGTCTCAAAATCGTACCCTTGTGTAAGACTTGTCTAAGCTTAGTAATTATATATAAACACGCACACATACACACACACACACACACACACACACACACATATATATATATATATGCGTACCCACATGCTCGTCGTCTCGCCTTTCCCACACCCTGACATAGAGATAAGCCTGACTCCCTAAACTATCAGGAAAACACGATCGCTGAAGAATTCAGATACAATTATGAGTCGATATTTACCGATTATAATGGTGTGAGGGAGGCTTGCTTATTCGTTGAGACAGTTTTTTTACGACCACTGCCAGAGGGTTGGTATTCAAGACGAAGTAAAATCAAGAATAATCATTTTTCAAAGCACGAAAATGAAACTTGGCAAATATACCGGAAGACATCGAGCACTTACTCCACCGTAGTGTTTAGTCAGCTAGTCTCGCAGACCGTTTCGTTAGTGTTGTGAGTTTGATTCTCACCGGATGGTCTACTGAGAAAAGTGAAGTCTTCAGTAGAATGAATACGCCGTTGTCTCACGCTAAGCAAAATGTATGAGGCAGTTAATCTAGCCTGGTAACAAGGTTTTCTCTCGTCTTTATCCAACATTTTCTTCCTTGTTTTTCGTTCTTTCTTTCTTTCCTTCTTACTTTTTTCCCAATCCTGAATTTCGTTCTTAAATTTCTTTCTTTTCTCTTACTTTTAAAACCTTGTTCCTTGATTTTCCCTCTTTCCTAGTCTGAATTTCTTTCTTTCTTTCCTTCCCCCTTTCACTTAAAAAACATTCCTGTCTTTACCTTTTTTCCTCATCCCAAATTTCTTTCCTTAATTCTCTTATTTTCTCTTTAAAAAATATCCCTCGTTTTTCTCTCTTTACCATCCTAAATCCCTAAACTATCTTTTCTTTCTTTCTCCCTTTCTTACCTAGGCATTTAGTTTGAATAGCTCTTCTTCTCCGATTTTTTTTCTCTCCCGAATTCTTGGGCAAGAACCCTAAACCTCTCCTTATCAGCCGTGAAAGAGCATCACCCACACAGAAGTGCGCTCATCCGATTCACGTATGAGATGAAGAATCAGATTGAAAACTAGAGATATCATCGCTTGATAAAAAGGAGAAAAGATATTAACTACAAGTGTCACACAGATGGACTTTCATCCAGGCGTGACCGTTCGCTCAGGACCATGAAAAAAAAAAAAAAAACATGGGAAGGGATAACAGTGATCGATGTCCGGATGATAATGTCTTAATAGCCAAAAGGGAGGGAGTTTCGGACTGACTGTGAAAAAGACCGCGAAGAGAGATCATTTCAATTTGTATAGATCAGACGTGTTACTTATCCTTCTCTTGAATCCCTCTACCTCGTAGAGTTTTCGTGTATATCTGTGTGTGTGTGTGTGTGTGTGTGTGTGTGTGTCTGTCTGTCTGTCTGTCTGTCTGTCTGTCTGTTTCATAGCAATTTCTCTTTTCTGTACTGTATTTTCCTCTTTTCTTCGGTTTCACTGAGTGGCGGTCAACTCCAGAAATAAATAATTCATTATACGTAATGATGATAATTCGCAAGAGTATTGATGTTAATAACATTCTGATATGCCAAACAGAAGACGCTGCGTTCTTCCTTTAAGTGAAAAGCTGAAAGTTCTCGTGGAATAAAAAAAAACTTTTGTTAAGTTTTCTATGATCTACGTTGAGGACAATTCTTCAATCCCCAACATAATTTTTACCACTGTATATTGTTATGATTGTTCTATTTATCTGTAGTAAGTACAGTTAATCTCTATGTTGAATTCATAAATCAAACTTCATCATAAGTATGTATAGGGAAAAAACGTTGTATGTATAGGGTTCGGTACTATTCGCGATTTTAGACATTCACTGGGGGTCTTGTAACATATTCCCCGCGGATCAGAGGGGACTTCTTAACTTGATACAGTATTCTCGTGTTCGTGATTTCGCTTCCTGCAGTTTCTGTTAACTGCAGCCCTCCCAAGAGATAAACAATTCTTAATTTTAATTACGGACCGCAATTGGCAAGAGAAGCGATGTTAGCCATCCAGGTATCCCAAATAGAAGATACTAAGTTCTTCCTTTTATCGAAAAGGTGAAAGCTCTCGACTTACGCGTGGGGTGGGTGGGTAATAAAATGAAACTGTCTGCTGAGGTTGCTAAGATTCACAGTCAGAACCAATTCTCTATCCGTCACATGACTTTTATCAGAGTGAATTGGATTTCATCATTAGCTATTGTTAATCTTTTATAGTACTTATATAAACGTATGCACGTACTGAAAAAAACAAAAAACAAAACAAACTAGTATGTATAGAGTACGGTATATATAGAGTTTCGGCACCCGTTTGGAGGTCTTGGAACATATATTTATCTGTTGAGAGAAGACAACTGTATATTTCAGGACTCACAAGTCCCTCTTATTACATTCTTAGACTTAGTAATTGTCAGAATGATTTTTTTAATATTATCTAAAACGATGAAGCGATTGTCTTCTGGAGTCAGAAAAGGAAGTATCCCATTATTCCGTATATTATTCGGATTTTTTCCATTTATTACTCAATGTTTCGGTTGATATATTCTTTGGTCATCCCAAAATGTATATGGCATGTAATTATCTTTATAATTCGTTTAGTATATCGTTTTTTAAAGATATATATTTTTTTCTCTGCAGTTTTGAATAGAATCTCCGCATCTCATACAGTTTATTTTTGGCAATACATCACATCATCCAGATCTATCATCTCTCGTACAGTCCAGGCTTTTTTTTCTGAATTTCCTCAAAGAGATTTCAAACTATGGGACAAGGCAGCAGATAGCGATCCAGAAGGAGGACGTTGTAAGCTGTTTTGAAAACTGTAAGAGACGCTAGGATAAGTGTTTGATCTCCCAAGGGGAGTATTTGAAGGAGCAAAGGTACCTTTGCCATAGTTAGGCTCTTTTTTCCATCAATATTAAATAGCTGGATATTATCAGGACATACCTCGTATTATTAGAATTTTTGTACAAAGAGAGAAATCAAAGAAACAATTGTCGTATTTCCATACATATTGAATACAGGGACAGTGAGAAAATAACTTATATAGTACATTAAGTAAACTTTAGATTTCGAAGTTAGATCTTACAAGACTGGCTCCTTCTGGGTCGAAATCCACTCTGACTGAAGTTGAAATGACTTGGAAACATTTCAACTTCAGGAAAAATAGTTTTCCTTTAATTGAAAAAAAAATCATTAAATTTGGCAATAGAGGAATACATAATAAAATAGTATAAGAATATTTTTCTTGATAAATGACATGAAAGTCAAGATAATTTTAGATTTGAGACAATTCTAGGTATGGACTGTCAAAAAAGTAAGGTGGCTTATGGGTTAAGTGGGGTCAGGTGACACCGATTTTTCTTTATAAATTTTTAGTTGAGTTGAAACAAGGTTGCATGCCAAATTTAAGACTCCTTAGTGGCCTTGAAAGGTTCTAATTTGGGTGAGGGTTATTGTTGTCATCACGGGGGAAATAAAATCAGTTCCAGTGTAGAACCTTGACAAAAATTGTTTATGTATTAACCCAAAGGATTTTTTGTACCGAACATAAACTCTCTTTTTTTCGCTCAAGGATACAAATGATCATTAGTACATATAGAAATAAAACCATTCGTTTTTATGAATATTTACAAAGCTTTTAGCTCACGGCCAAAATGGTGCCTGCTAAGGATTGAACTCGTTAGACTCGCAAGTTTTTCACCAGAGTAACTTGCTGAAAACCACTCCACCATGGTGTTGTGGTGAGCTCAAGACAGAGTGCATAGGTGCAATGCATCATCCAATGAGGGGACACTGAGGCTGTGCATTCCTAAGCGCATTGGGAACCTTCGGTTCTCTTTCTATTACTCGGCCCGGTTGCAGGGAAGCAGTTCGTTCCGGGGCAGCGCTGTCCCATTGCACTAAGAAGGACAAGTCGGGCTCGTCCGGACGCTCTCGTGACCTCGGTTGCCTCTGCAACCACAGTTGCTTCGGCAACCACGGTTGCTTCGGCAACCACAGTCACGTCGGCTGGAGCTATTCTTTGCTGGCTGTGTTCCATTTTTCCATATTAAACCTTGACCTTTTGTCGGATTTAGCATCGGTAGGAGTGCGGATGAACACCACCATAGGTACCCTGATTTGTTTATATCGCATAGAAATGACGAAAAGATGGCCGATTGACGAACAGTTAACAGCACAGAAAATGGAAGTGGCGAAACAAGTTCAAACTCCAGCTTGGACAGTTTGTGTCTGCTTGGTACTAATGACATTGGGAATGGCCTGAATCCACTTCCTTCCCAGGCATGGGAAATATTTTAGTAGCTGGAGCCTTTTAGCTCAATTCAGCGCCCTGGCTCCGTAAAAATCAATAATTACTGCAAACTATGATTGGCTCTCTGTGAATTGTTCTAGAAATGGAGATTAAGGCATTTCCTCGTAAGTTGCGCGACATGGAAGTAACTAAGCTGTGCTGAAATGGCGATAGACAGATAGATTGATTTGCAGAGCTAGCAGCTTTTCACTTTATAAATACGTGAACATTTACTTAGACTTTGAGAATTATCTATTTTTCTTTATCTGTAAGTTGCGAACGGTCATTATTTTCAGTCCCTTGTATAAAACCGAATTCAGTTTTAAAGGAATTATCGCTTAGTCTGGCAACGGACACGTAATTCTTTTTCTGACAATCTGATGACCGAATAAAGGATGGCTGCTAAAAACGATGTATCTTTTCAGCGAAAAACGTTTCGTGTTAACATTGGCACTCAGCTCAGCGTGACAATTCCAAAGAAATGGGACAAGGTAAATTAACAAATTGTTGACAATAATAAGGAAACACAGCTGTTGAATATATTGTTGTGAAAAAAAAATATTGTTATTCAGAATTTTTGCTGTTGGCTCACTCGTAGCTTAGGTCTTCCTTTCAACTGCACTGGTTGTTGTATTTCACTCTTAGGTTCGGGGACCGCTTGAAAGTTTTCCTAAATTTCTGTGTGGACCTATTCTATAGACAGAATTAAAATAAGGGAAGGCTTTTGTGAATCTAATGAACTTTTTTTTACCTAGAGTTCATAGGGAGTTAACTTTTATCAACAGTTTTTTCCCTTAATATCAACATTCATTTTTTTGTATGAATTTGAGAGGTAAATTGGATTTAGCGCGTGCACACCAAATCTAAACCTTTTTTACCGGCAAATTCACAAGCTCAACAAACTGTCTCAACAGTGAATTAACTGACCCACCAAACTCTTCTGCCAGCAAATTCTCCAACTAGCCGAACTTTTACGCTGACGCATTTACGTGCCAAATTTTCTCAAGGGGTTCAAGATTTTTTAAACAGCAATAAATATATCTCACTACTGATAGTCAAAATTCATTGGATTGTAGAAAGAAAATAACTCAATGAGAAAATAATAATAGAATTCAAACAAAAGTATGTGATAACTTTTCAAATTATAAGTTTTAGTCAATGTATCTTCAATAACTTTCTTTAAAAAAGATTGCAAATGTAATCAGTCATCCATGTTTTTGTTGCTGGTATAAATCTATTTTCATAACAAGCAAGCATGTCCCTCGGAGTTACTTTCATTCGTCTAATTATAAGATAAAAAAAGGAACAGATTCACTTATATTAGTAGATATTTCGGCGCTTCTTTTGTGTGTTTTACTGCATTCATCACAACTTTATTTGACATTGCTATAGACGCGGAAACAATCCTCAATAACTGAAAAAATTGTAAGGTGAAGCAAAGAATTAAGAGATGCTGTATTCATAACAATGAATGTGTGCGCTAGAAAGACAATTTGATAAAAAATAAGGTTAAATGGATGAAAAAAAGGAAAGAATGTCGAAAAGGAAAAAGGAACGAAGTCTTGGAACGAGGAGCAGCCAAACTTTAGAGAAGATAAAAGAGACAGAAGAGACAGAAAAAAAAATAGAAATTAAAAATATAAGATGGATATAAAAAGAAATATTTTGAGAGAAAGTAAAGGAAAAAGACAGAAAAGAAGAAAAAGAAGAGAAAGGAGGAACGAAATTGAAGAGAAGGGTAAGGCATATGAGAGAATGACATGAGTGAGTAAGCTAAAAAAAAAAGAGGTTAAATAGGAATGAAATAACGATAAGACACCTAAAAAGAATGAAAAAGAAAAGAAAAAAAGGTTAGAGAAAGAGGGAGAAACATAAAGAATATGATTGGAAAGAAAGAGATTGGATAAAAGAGAGAGAAATGGATGGTAAAAGCGAGAGAGAAAAGAGAGGACAAAATGAAATAGTAACTGATACATTTGGAAGGAATAAAGAGAAAAAGCCGGAGGAAGACGAAGGGAAAATAAACAATCAAATTCAGATGAAAAATTAAGAAGGAAAAGAATATAGATATAGACGAATGAAAAACACAAGAAGAGGAAAGTGTGAATAAAATAGCAATTATATACATCTACAAAGAAAGAAATTGAAAAAAAGAAGATTGGAAAGGAGATAAAGTGAAAGAAAGAAGGATATTTAATAAAAAAAGTAAATAACAAAGAAGAAAGGAATATGAAAGAAAAAGACGTAAAAGAATCAAAGACAAAGAAGGAAAGTATTAAGACGGAAGAGAAAGGTTACACATCTAAATAAATAAATAGATAATTATATTTAAGAAATGATATTTAAGGAAGAAGGAAAAAAAGGAAGATACAGAGGAAAAGTCTTTCCATGGAAAAAAATGACTAAAAACACGGAAGAAAACGAGAAGACAGAAAGAATGAAATGAAGGAGAAAAAAACAAGGCAAGATCTGAATGAAGATAAAAGAAAATGACTTAAAAAACGCAACGAAATAAACCTGTAAGAAAATGACGCATACCATTTAAATAATAAATAAACATAAGCTTTGCAGCCGTTTCTCCTTAAGAAGCTGAAAAAATACAGAACGGAAAAAAAAACATGATCTAAAAATAGCTGAAATAAAATAAATAAAAGGGAATGAATACATTGTCAGCGATTATTAAAAAACAGGGCCAAGAAAACTCGCTTTATATATTTTAGCGGTTGAATCGAGAAAGACAATGAACGAATTCTCGTTTTGTTTCGCGTGAACGAGACTTCAGGCGAGAGAGCGGGAATGTTTTGTGTATAATCACAGGGGTTCAGTCAATGGCGTACGTTTTCATTTGAGATAGAAAATAGCGTTTTATTTTATGTAGTTTTTTTTTCCTCCACTTTCACTTGTTATGTATGCGGGCGTGAGTGTGTTCATGAAACAATACTAGCAAGGTTGTTCCATGTTGTTTGGGCAAAATAGCTTTTCGGATCAGAATAAAGCTTTCTCGGATTATTTTGTTATATCATACTCATATTTGGAAGTGCAACTATACACACGAAATATAAACCAGAAAAAGGTATTACTATCTTCTAAAAAGCGTGGCATAATTTTTTGCCAAGATTCGTATATTAATTATGTTTAGATTGATAGATAACGCGTTGTGTTGAAACTTTATTTTTCATATTTTCAAATGTTCCGTCAAAAGACAAAAGGAGAATTTTCCATAAATCAGCAAGGTATTTTGATAAGGGGTAGCCACTCCGAAAAACATGTTTGCATATAATTCAAGCAATACCCCCAGAATACCTATTTCTTACGATAGTACAGACAGATAATCTTTGCATGGAAAATAAAACGAAAAATATTATCTGGAATGCGATATATTCATTTCAAAATGAACAACTTATAATATGTACATATAAACTGTATACATTAATTATAAACACTGTGTAGTCTGCTTTCTTTCTTTCTTGTACTTTTTATCTTTTATCACGACAACTGATTTAAAAAAAGGGATAATATGACGTTGAAACAAATAATCCTCTTTTTTGCCCGCTCATCATATCGTACCTTTCTATTTTTATCAAAACTTTCTCTCTCTTAGCATCCCCCTCTTATGATAATAGCTTCCTTTCTCTATTAGGAACGCCGTCTGTCTCTCTTTAACGACTTTCTCTTCGGGTCACTTAATTCCTTACATAGGCTGTAAACTCTTCAAGTCTGATTTTAACAATAAATTTCTGACATTTTTTTCGAATTGTGCCGACTTACGTCACAGCTAAAAACAGTATACTTTTCAGGGTCTGTTGAGGTCAATGTTTTACAGATGACAACGACTCAAGAATCATTCCACTTTAAACGTAGCTGAAGAGGATGACAAGAGGGCGTTGGAGATAAAATATTGAGATAGTTCAACAAGATATAGCAAACCTTATCATAGCAATATTAATTCATTGAGGATTTGGCCGTTTAATTCTCATTTTAATTGATTATTGAAGATATTTCTTCTTTTTTTTTATTCTTCTTTATGTAGTAATAACTTTCAGTCATTTGAAGGATATTTATGTTAAAATTCAAAACTTTACACGTGATCCCAGAGTTTATCCAATAGAAATTAGTGAAAGGCAAGCCCTATCTATTTTAGCCGACATGAGTACTCAATAAGGAACTCTAATGACCAAGTCAGTCACTTGATATTTATCTTGGGCCGTTTTTGATCGTGAAATCCTTTTCAGACCTTCCAAGTCTCACGATCACACACACGAAAGGAAAATTCTCATGCATTTTATAAAAAGTGTTGGATTTTTTAATAGAAATTTAGAATTTGCATTGTTTAAAAGAAAATTGAAACGTGTTTCGAATAGATTTTTTGATAACACTTAATTTCAATAGCTGATATGCCCTCAAACGCAATTTTAGCCTATCTTAGATACATCATTTACAAATTTTTAGGGGGGGGGCACACCCCTAAACTCTCCAAGAGGGTCCTTCAAATTTTCCTCCTCACGCTTGAACTTTTTTAAAGGTGGGGGGATCGTACAATAATTACTCATCTCAACACTGAAACTTAACAGGTCTACCTTCAACAAATAAGATTTGCTCTGTCTTTATTAATGCAATCTGGTCTGATATCCAACAATAGAAGATATCAGATCTGAAAGCTGTTATCCCTGCTATTTGGGGTGGGATGGGATACCAAGGGTGTGCGAATGCGTTGAATTTGTGGATAAATTTTTTTGACTTCCCCTAACCTTGTTTGTCCCCCAAAACATAACCCTTTTGATAAACAAACACTTCACTATTTCCAAATTGTATATGTACAAATATATAAAAGAATATTATGAAGCATCCAGTAACAATATACCGTTAATGAATGAAAACCATAAATTTCATGAAACCATAGTACGGTGGATTGAGAAAAAAAAGTTTAATGTCAATAATACCGGCTTGCGAGTGCAAGTTTTCAAACACAATTATCTCCAAGTTTGTATCGTCTACATAACTAATTTTTAGTTGATAATTTTCTGCAATCTTTCTTCTTATCAATAACACAATTTATTTCGATGAGATTAATAGATGACACGTATCAGTGTTATTAGAATTAAGTATTGATACTTAATTGAAAATACAGACAGCCGGACTGAGCGACAAAAAAACACAACGGGATTTTGATCAGGGATTAAAGAATAAGACACACCCAATAAATTCATTAAAACGTAAGGACAGTCAGGTATAAGCTCTTGCCTCTGAGAAACGTGGGCAGTCGGTACACAGTACCGTGGCTCAGAAGGCAAAAAGGCGTGTGAAAGAGTTGAAAGATGTCCCAGAGTTAAACTTTGAATTGGCTAAATCATATACATTAATGAAATAGGTTGACTTTATCATTTACCAGTGAGCGAATAAATGTGGCGTGCTAAAAAGGTTAATAGCTGATAAAAACATGATTGCTAAAGGATGAGGGTGTTTACGTGTATGATTGGGGACGAAAACAGCTTCGCATCGCCTTCTGAAACTCCTCTTAGAGACCCTGCTGTAGCCTGACCATTTGTTACATTGGCCAATTCAATTTGATTCTCACAGTGTGCTTCACTACTTTCATATTTTTATAGACGTGACTGCATCATCATTTGGTATTTGATTGAAATGACAGCAATACAAATAGATATAAAAAACGCAGAAAATTATAGTTCCGTCTGATATCAATATGTCTGGCTAAGCATCTTGATGGATACAAATAAATAAGAAAAAAATGGATAAGCTATTGTTTATATAAAAAGTACTACTCATTAGTATTTGAATAAGCACAGGATCTGTTTTCATTTCCCAAGATTGCAGGGGCCATTGGGGATTTTGAGCAGAGATGGGCCCAGACTCTTCCAATCATGTGAATTTGCTTTTTCAATCACCTTGATCGATTCTAGACAAGATTACATAAGGTTAGACTAGATACAAAAAAAAAACTTGCTTTTTCTTTAATTCAACGAATCAATTCTATTAAATAAACATTCTCTCGAAATTTAGTACTCTGGACAACAAAACATGACCAAATGCGCGCCTTATTATGTTGATGGGTTCTTCTTGCAGAATGTCCTGGTTTTCAACTATCAAGCCAAGCAATTAGAAAAATTGCTGCTTCAAATACTTATAAAAAGTCCTATACACAAACACACACACACACACACATATATATATATATGTATGTGTGTGTGTGTGTGTGTGTGTGTGTGTGTATACTACCATATGCCCCTGTATAGTACATAGTAAATATTTACAAGGTCGGATCAATAAGTCCATATATATACTCTCTCACACACAGATATACAAGACAAGGAAAGAGAAGAAATAAGAAATAGATACATATCTGTTTAGCCACTCTACAGAAACCATCATGCAACTAATGTATTTTGACGGCATGCTATGTCGAGGGTGATCAATTAAAAAATTGGAAAAAAGGGGTGATCAATGAATAAGTTACTTCTCTCGCATTTTTGTTGGGCAGCGAAAACTAAAAAAGTCTGAACTTTCAGTAAAAATGCAGAAATGCTGCTGGACACAAACTAATGATCAATTTAGGATAAACTTACATTGCAAATTGAAAACCCAAACTGAAAACGTATTTAGGGGTTGAATTCAAGAAAAAAACAAAACAAAACAAAAAAACGAACAAACTATTTCTCCTAAACATAATAAAGAATAAATGCTTAAATTTTCAGCCTTCTAACTCCATCGGTACGGCATGTACACGTGATACATACATGCATACATATATACACTGCCTGCCAGCCAGCCAGCCAGATGGACCAACTGAAAAACTGAAGAAACCTATGTTGACCAGCTTTTATAACCGATATAGATGTCCAAGTTATGAGTATTGATTTTTCGATTTATTTTTCTGTGTTCAAAGAACATTATTCCCTCGGAAAGGATTTGGCAAATATTTTCGTATGGGATTTTAGAGCCCCCAGTGTAGAGTGAAATATCAATAATTCACAACACATCTACTTTTGACGCCCTTCAATGCTTGTCCCAAGTTCCCGTTTACATGGATAGGTCCGTGCCGCCTGCCATGCATTCATAGACACGCCTATATATTCATGAGGACCCCGAATCCATCTTTTTTGTGCATTCAATCGCTTAACGAGGTTGTACACCAAGCACTGCGAACGAGGACCCCCAGCGGCGTAATTGCACGCGCGCGCGCACATACACACACACATATATATATATATATATATATGTGTGTGTGTGTGTGTGTGTGTGTGTAGGTGGGTGTTTGTGTATATATATATATAGATATATACTTACATGCACACATACATACACACACACACACATATATATATAAACACAAACACAGATACAAATATGTATATATGTATGTGTGTGTGTATGATTATATATGTTAGTGTGTTTTTGCATATATATATATACTAATACACGCACATGTATATATATATACTTATATATATATATATATATATATATGTATATACACACACACACACACACACACACACACACACAAACATCAACATACACGCAAACAGACGCTATTTGGATAGGATCTCACGCACAGGCGCATGCATACACACAAAGATATAGATATATATATATATAAATTATATACATACATTCACCGAATATACATACATACATATATATATATATATATATATATATATATATATATATATATATATAATGGCATAACCGATTGGGCGTGGGAAATATATTCTTCAACGGTAATAGGTGCATAGGTCAGAACTTATGTCGTAGCAATCACAATTATCTTGATATGGAGGTTCAGTATAGGAGAACAGTTTATGCTCACTTCTCAGTAATGTAGTCGGGAAAGGCATGAATCCATCTCTTCGTCCTCCAACTGTAGGTAAATATAAATATTACTGCAGACTTGGTTCTTCAGCTGTATTCAACAACCAGTCTAGTAAACGGACGCCTTGTTCTAAAACAAACCGGAAGAGGAATAGGCTCTGCGAGGCTTTTTTCACCCTTGGCACTCATATGATGAAAATCATTTATGATGCTCCTAAGACCGTGCAATGCGTAAATTGATAATTACTAGGTCTTGCTTTGTACGGAATAAGGCAAACAGAATGGAACAGATATGAGTATACTGTGTCGAACCTAATGTTCCAAATAGGAAGCATATGTCCAGTTTGGAGATATCCATTCAAAATACCGTCTTTATACCTGTGCTAATCTTCTTACCCACGGGGAGCAGGATGAGTTTTCAAAGTTTGTCATAGTCAGGAACCTAAATACCATAAGGAGGTTCTGAGCAAGTTTAAACTCATTACATCATCATCATCATCATCATCATCATCATCATCATCATCATCATCATCAGTTTTTTAACGTCCTTCGTTGGACATAGACCTTCCCCAGGATTAACCACACTTCTCTATCATGGGCGTTGCAGAGCCAGTACTTTCTGAATTTGTCTAACTCGTCTCTCCATCTAATATTCTGCCTGCTTCAGTTGCGCGTGAGATCTCGGGGGATCCATGTCGCGAGTTGCAATGTCCATCGATTGTTTTCCATTCTTGCAACATGGCCAGCCCACTGCCATTTAAGATGCTTAATGGACTCTACTCATCACTATAAAATACCCATTCGAACTTCCTTTTCAAGAAGAAGCAGTTTACCTTTATTTAGCTATACCTCACAGGATCAGGCTGACTTGCAGTGGAATTATAGTTTGCAAACTAGTGTTGCTGATCATTACTATAGAGTACTGAATACTCTGTAATTGTGTCCTCAAGCCAAACAAAGCAGGATCCAGGATATTAACTGCTAATTTCTAAATCCAAGTAGGCGCTCCCCATTTATCAGGTTGATATTGTTCGATCTTATTAGACCCACTCTCTGCCATTTGGGCAGTGATTAATAAGTATATCACACATGGGCGCATGCGTACGTGGTACAATCATTCTTTGATTTCCTTTTCCCTTTTTGTTTTCTGTGTACACCTAGATGTATATTGTTTTAGATAAAATATCATTAGCTTAAAAAAATTGATAGTTGGTCACCAGAAACTCTTCAATCTAGAAGCTTGATTGGTTAAACAGTTGATAATTTCTGGCGTTTGAAAACTGCTGTGTACGATTCCAGAATGATCTTTAAGATGGCTGATTGCTATTTGGCTGGGATCCTATCTGGATAACCGAGTAAAACCACCTCATGAATATTAAGGTACATTCATCATCATCAGTCTTTTAACGTCCATCGTCGGACATACACCTTCTCCAGGATTCGCTATAATTCTCTATAAAGGGCGTGGTAGAGCCAGCATTTCCCGAATTTGTCTAGTTCATCTCTCCATTTTGAGTTCTGTCAGCCTTAGTTTTTCATGTGATCTCTGGGGATCCAATGTTGTGAGCCATCGGTTGTCTTTCGTTCTTGCAACATGGCCTACCCATTGCCATTTACGTTTTTAATAGATTCTATGATGTCTCAGACTCCAATTTTCTTCCTGATATACTATGCTGTCTTGTGACCTCTCCATGTGAGGTTGAGCATTATTCTCTCATGCGCACGTTGCATGGTTCTCAGTTTGTGGGTCCGTCTCTTGGATAGGTTACTGAGTTTCAATGAGCAAAGGAAAATGACTGCCGTCGATTGAAATGAATGATGTAAACTGAATTACGGTTTGAAATAGGTGTGGTCACCATACAACATCGCAATAAGTGATACGTTTCCTCAATGAATGCAAGAGCGCACGTGTTATCCGTTAAGGAGCATAGGGAGCGGGGCAAGTCCAAAGGAGTAGTTTAAAGTCTTATGCGTGATGAATCGAAAATTAACATCTCCGATTCTGATTTTTGGACGTACATTTGAAGTAGGGTGAGCGAAGAGTACCACCCACGCTGAATTAGGGCAACGGGAAATACCTAGGAGAGCGTATCATGCTATCGGCTGGTATAACTGTAGACAGTGTTGATCTGGTGTATCGGATTAAGGAAATTACGGAGAGTAAGTCTGATCAAGAAATATTGGATAAGTTTATGCTACCAGACACCTAAAATCATATATACGGTAGAGTAGAAACACCAGACACTTTTTGAAATGGTTCTGTTTTCCTTACAGGTTGAGTTCACTGGTAGATTCTCAATGATCTGACAATACAATGCTTGGAGTTTCGTCAGCATTGATCGTTGATCGGCACAGCAGCGTGTTATGCAGTAGAAAATTTTCGTAAAAACAAACTCTGTAATCGCTTAACAACAAACGTTTAGGGAATACTGTGTTACTCTGCTAATCACTGATCTGATAAATATATCAACTGCAAAACATGATTCTGTATTGACTAAAAATCCATGCAAATTAAACTTCGAGTAGTTTACAGTTAAATCATCAGGAAGTCACCAGAGAACTCAACCTGTAACAAAAGAAACAACATTCTAAAAAGTGACCTTTTAGCATCAGATGTCGTCCAGTAGGGATTTTTAAAAAGTCTATGAGAAACGCACATCCAGCATTTGTGTACAGAATATTCAGATTATAGACATCTGCATACACTTCTTCTGCACATATGCTGACTGGACATATCTCATCGGCATTCCACAAAACATCCCCCAACGTTTAATGCATCCCTTTCCGGCTAGAATGCGAGTGTTTGGAGAGTCAATGAAACCATCTTATTTTTGAACACTATACATCTATGGAACTTTGTCAATGAAATTACTGTTTAACTAAAGCAGTGTATTTGATATTTAATGAATTTTGAATTCAAAAACCTTCAAGTGTTTCTGCTTCACCCAATAGATCGATCGTGGGTTCATAATAACGAATGGAAACACACTGACAGCATTTACATCGAAAATGACTGTGAGTATTCTTATGGCCAGCCCGAAAGTTGGACATAAATCAAGAACTTGATTGGAAAGGATCGAAACTAACAACCAGCACACCAATTCTACAAACGCGAATAATCTCTATAATAGTACGAAAGAATAATCAATATATATATATATATATATATATATATATATATATATATATATATATATATATATATATATATATATATATGGGGTCCGTCTTAACACGACGCCGTTCATACCACCTGATCTAAACAGACAGCTGGTATATAGGAAGTTCGAATAAACGTTTTATACCCATATCTCGTCTTCTTCACCCACTGTCTTTATCTGCTCTTCATGTTCTCCTAATGCAGACAATTACATCATAAAAGGAATAGATATATAACAGTAGTCGATTACCAAGACGAGATTAGAGTATTAAGTGCTTAAAGTGGTTACATATATATATATATATATATATATATATATATATATATATATATATATATATATATATATATGTATATATATATATATGTACATATCCTGGCGAAAATTTGTCATGTAAGTCACAAAATCTTATTCATGTGTTATCTTGTGAAAGTCTAATTTACGATACGTTGGTGAAATTTCGCCTCCCTTGAACAAACGTTCGAACTAGTACTAGGGTTTGGCAACATGTATTTGACCACTTTAGAGATGTATGTAACAATTCATCTTTTTCAATTCAGATTATTGTGTAATTTCGAAGAGATAGATGCAATAGCTTATGTAAGGTAGATGAAGGGATGCTTAAAATAAGGCAAAAGAAATGAGATATCATTGAAGTCATGTGTGTTATATATCCTTACGGACCAAATATTAAAGTCAAGAACAAAGTCTCTTATGGAGAGAGGAAATTTGTTGGTGTACCTCTTTCTTCCTTACCACGATGTGGAGATCGCTCGGTTGGCTATCTTACAAATTGGAAAAAAGAGTGCAAAAGTGTATAGATGATGATTTTCCCGGATCTTTCAATTACATTAAGAAAATCTGAATGGAACCAAAAAAAAAAAAAAAAAGAAAAAAGATATTGAAAGATATAGCTTCTAAAATAATATTTCGATCTGAATTGATATTTATGATGACAATATTAAATCGATGGTACGGATATATATGATATAATTGACGCAAAATTATATTAAAACATCAATTGAGAAAGAGAAAAGTATAACACGAAATGTCTGTGGCGTTTTTCTTGACGAAAATGAAGAGCTTGGTGATGTAAATTCACCTAAAATCTTCAATCTCAAATAAATCCTACAAACTCTACTAAATTAATCAAAAAAGGAAGCGACGATCCATTATTAACATATAGATCAGGACCAACGATGAATAAAATTTTGAATTGCAAACAAACAGTAGAATCTCTTAGTATAAATAAAAATGGCGAAATTAGTATTCCAAAATATGAGTGCCAGGCCCCACAATTATGTGATGAAAATCTTGACCACATATTGACAGGTAAAAATGTCAAAGAAATATCAAATAATTGAATTAGCGTTCGAGAGATGGAAAGAAAAAGTACTCAGATTTGAAAGTGAAAAATTCAACGGACGAAATGGTTTAATCATCCTCAAAAAAACAAGTCCGTTGTTAAGAAATTATCAAGTATTATCAGATGTCTTAAGACTTCAAAATAGATTTGTTGTGGGCCCGATTGATAAAGCGGCAAATAATAGTGCATTTATACGTAAACCATGTAATATCCAAAGGATATTGTCTGAGGTAGGCTTAATAGAAACACCATTATCCACGTAAGAACCTGATAATATTATTATGATATTAGGTTATTAAACATCGTATTAATCGAGGCCAGCATAATATGAGACGGAGAGACGAACTAGACAAGTTCAGAAAGTATTGGCTTCTTGACGACCATGATATAGAGGTCTGGAAAATCCTAGGGAAGATCCATGTCCAACGACGGACGATAAAAGACTGATGATGATGTGAAAAATTTACAAAAGTTACCAATTATGTACGGGATACCTAAGATGCATAAAAATCCAATAGATTCTCGCTTTATTGTAACCTCTAGAGTTTGTAGCACTAAACATCTCAACGAAGTAATATTATAATTAACATATCTTTTGGGCAGCAAATGATTCTATGCTCATTTAAGAAAAATTGGATTTCATAAATACCCGTAAAGGGGGTAAATCTATCTCAACCTACGATTTTAGTACTTTTCTATTTAAAAATCCCCATGAAGATCTCATTTAAGAATTAAATAAAATAGTAGACTTGGCATTTGTAAGAGTAAATAATAAATATATTGGGTTTACAAACGGTAAAGTTATCTGGTGTAAACCAACAAAAACAAAAAAAACAAAAAGCAAAAATGGCAAGACTTACTTTACGTGTTCTAACCTTGAGGCGATTGTTAGTCATCTTATTGGGGAATGCTACTTTGAAATAAGCAATGAAATATTTCATTGGATCATTGGTATCCCTATGGGAATTAATCCTGCAGCGTATTTGGTAAAATTGTATTCATATCGGCATGAGTATATATTCATGTTCTTAATTAGAACTAATATAAAGCGAGCTGGTTCATTTTTATATCGTACACGTTTTATTGATAACTTACAGTCTCTCAATGATAGAGGAGAATTTGGAAAATCATATAGTGATATATACCCTAAGGATCTTGAATTAAAGTGTGAACAAAACGGAATGCAAGCAACGTTCCTAAATTTGGATATTCAAATCGAGCATGGAATGTTTGTCTATGAATTGATCGATAAATTTGACTCATTTCCGTTCCATATCGTACCTATGTCATCTAAAACAAGTAGTATTCTATCATATATATTTTACGGAACTATAGTATCAGAATATTTAAGGATAGCACGAGATACTCTTGGATATGTTAATTTACACCGAAAAATGTTTCTTTAGTTATAAGAATGGTCAATCAAGGCAGATAAATAGGTAAATTTTTTAGGCAATTCAATAAAGCCATGACATCCTGATCCCTTCAAAACCAATCAGCTTGACCATCATGAAATGATAATGAAAATTGAAGAATATGTTAACGAGAGTATAAAAATAGAATTAATGAATTATGCATACTGAATCAAATAAGATTTATTATTCTTAGGGGAATTAAGTAACCAAAAGAGATGGATTTAGTCTTTGTCAGTGTGGATAATCATTATATTTACTCGAACCAGGGAAAAGGGAAAACATTTGGCTCTGCTCCCTACTGACTGATTGGTAGTTGGACGGGTAGGCAGATTGAACATAGAATGTGAAGTAACATATTGTCCACGTATATTAAATGAGTGACCCATTGAGGTGTTAGTACCATTTAGAATGTGGTTTAGTTTCGTTCAACCATGTATATAAGGCCAATTTTTCTGATAGCTTGAAGGAAAAAACAAATTGGTGGAGGCAATGAAAAATTAACTGTAAGGTTGGTGAGGAAAATTATCATATTCTTCTGTTGAATATGTTGGTAAAAAAGAAACTCGAAGAAATTTTTCTTTGTGATTAGTATTCACAAAATAATATCATTAATTGGTTTACATGTAGTCTGATATCAACACCAACACAACGGATTTAATATTCACATTAGTAAATACTCAATAGAAGTGACACGAACAATGAGTTATGTCTGCTGTTATACTTACTGATCTCTTGTCGTTAAATACGTTTTTGGGGTAACCTACGTGAGTGAACCCTTTTTTTCAAAAAAATTGAATGGCGTATAGTATAAAATAACATCCATATACATGGGTTATGATAATAACCTATATGAAATAACGAGATACATGCATGACATTAGTTATATATTAAAACCATAGCTAAAATGGAGGTGGCGTTTGATCAACACTGCTGAGGAACAATGTTAATGTAAGCGTTTTGTTTTTGAATCCCCGGAACGGTTACATGGTAAACTGATGATCCCAACAAGAGAAAATTTACTCATAGTACCATAATATCAAACTTTATGTAAAGCACAAGGAAACACTGAAGAAAACTACACAGATTAACAGATATTGAAGAATAAGTAACACAAAGAGGTATAAAAGTTTTTTTTAAATGTGTTGAGCGTTTGAAGCGGTAAAGCTTTCTATACTATATATATAGAAGAAAGTAAATTCTTTACACAACCACATTTATGTTTCTGCCTTCTTTGGACCTCTTCAAGCGAGTGATTATGTATGTTTTAAATTCCTGTTTGGGGAATTAGGGGAGAGTCTTGTGGGTGTTGCAATGGTGGGAGGAGTTTTTATTTTTATTTTATTGTAATTTTTGTGGTGAGTATTTCATAGTGTGTGTTTGGTATAAACAAAATAGAATAAAAATAAAAATTTCTCCCACCATTGCAATAGACACTAACACAATAAGTCTTTAGTCATAACCTACTGTAACTGATCATAGAAAAAAATTAACCCAGACGCCAGAAAAAAATTGAAAATTTCATTTACAGATTTAATTGTTGGAAAGAGTTACTATAACAAAACTGAAACGAAATCTGTATTCAGAAAATTATTGAATACCATTGAATCGTTTCACAATGAGCACCAATAGGAATGAATATCTACATAGAGATAAAAACGCTCTAGTTTCATAATTAATTTTAATCGACCCCCACTCTATAATCTTGATGCAAACCAAAGCGGGGTCTTGACTTTTTGTTTGAGAAACGCTGGTTCACAATACTTCATATAAAAGTAAATAGGCTGGTGCTTGCTAGTTAATCGTCTAGTGTTAATGGTTGCGGCAAAAGCTGCTGATTTCAGTTTATTTTTTTCACCTTACTTTCTTACCACTATTAGGCGTGCACATTTGCAGACAACCAAATTTGTATATAAGTATTACACATATTTGTAGTTATATATATATATATATATATATATATATATATATATATATATATATATATATATATATATATATATATATATATGCAATCATGTGTGTGTGTGTGTTCTGTTTCCTACGTGCAAATTTTTCCACAAATTTTGCATTTTGTCCTGAAATTTGAATTTACATTTTTTTCGTTGATCTTTCTTATGCTATGAATTCATCAACGTTTCACTTGAATGAATTCTCGGCGCGACCGATGAAATCCCGTGTGATTTGATCCTGTTCAAATGTTTGCTAGTTATTTTTTTCTTTTAAAATTAATTTGCTTATTTGAAACTTCTAGAGTTTCTACCGTATTTCACAGATTTCCTGAAATTTTATTGCCTGGAAATATTTTTTGATTTCCTTGGTTTTAAAACAGCTCGAAGGACTTTTCTAAAAAGCTTATAAATATTAATTTACGTTTGAAGTTGTTATATTTATTCTTTTTTTTTAAATATATTTTGTACAATCTTTCTCTTTTTTTAAAATTCCTTTCCTTTAACTTAAGCACTCAATGTTTATCTCAAAACTAAACACAGGTACACACACACATATAGATACACTCTAACATACACACACACACACACTCACACATACACACACACTCTCACACATACACACACACACACACTCACACACACACACGTATGTGAAAAAATTGCAGATATATTTGAATTTCATAGGATAGGTGGTGCTAACCTCTGGTGGCCACCAAAGGTCAATTTGAAATCAGGTTAATTTTGGGATCAATTTTGGTGGGGTTAGGTCAATTTTGGAATTTTAAAATCTAATGCAGACGGCTGCAACCTACAGGCTGCACATTGTCTCACAAGGTAAGGTTTGCTGACTTTATGGTGGCTTCCAAAGGCCAATTTAAATTTGTTTTCGAATCCAAAGAGGGTTAAACTCTACGGGTTTCAAATTAGTGTATATAGATTAATTGGTCTTATGATGAAAATAGAATGATTGGCTGACCTCTGGTGACCTCTAAGAGTCAATTCAAGGTCAGGTCAATTTTGGCATTTTGGGAAAAGTCAATTTTGGCATTGTCAAACATAACAGGATCGACAACACTCTTTGGGATCAACATTCCTATACTAGGGTAACTTGATAGAATGAACATAGGATAATCGTTTTAATATACGCAGGTGATCCAAACAGGTTTTCCACAAGAAAAAAAGTGTAAAAATGAACAGACCAGAGTGGTGAAATAGATGGTTTTAGACCTGCCGGACAGTGATGAAGGAGTGGACAAATTCCCCCTTAATGAGAGTTGATGATTTTAGACTTAATCTGGCCGATTTCATTTCCAATTCATCCAATAACCTTCTGTATAAATGGATTTAGGTCAACATCAAGTTTAATTTACACCACTCTTTATGAATTTTTTCATTTTTCATGTTAAAATTAACATTTTATATCAATAACGTTTTTCTTTGTGAAAATTCATGTAAATTAAGTTCTTGACTTAAGTCAAAAACATATTCGTAATCGTAGGGTACAGAAAATGTTCCGTAAATTTCATATTATTAGAATCTTGAAGAGCTTTCAAACATTTTAATAAGGTTGAAACGAAAAGCTGAGTGAACTACATGTACCTGTCCATCCAGACAACCACATGTGGACCCGGGCATGTGCGTGATCTTGCTCAAGGGTGTACGATATCCATGCCAAGGTTCAATCGCACAATCTATGCAGAATGGGATTCCCTGCTAGCATATATATATATGTCAGTGTGTGTGTGTGTGTGTGTGTGTGTGTGTGCGCGCGTGTGTGTGTGAATTTCCGACTGAAATTTTCACTGTATAATGCTCGTTGTCCACACAATATCCCCGAAGTTCTCAATGGATTTCAATAATATTCCGTGGAAGGACGGGCCATGGACTAAAGACTGACTTATAACGTTTTGAGGTGGATCTAGGAAATTCTCATAGACCCTTCATCCTGGCTATATCAAATGGTCCGCCTGACCAACCAGCCAAGTGGGTAACAGATTTTTTCCCTTTTAGCTCGTCTGTGTGTCTATGTGTTTGGGCGCTCCTGGTCACATTTTGGGGGCTACAACCTAAAAATCTGCATGATTACAATATTCGACACCATCAAAAAAATTTTTCTTGAGATATAAAATAACGTGCTTTTTAGGTCTCTATGGTCATTTAGGACCAACTAGCAAGACTAAAATCAAAGATAATTTTAGATAAAAGATGTATTTTTTAGATTATGTCAGATAAATCTCCAGATAAGTGCTTCTCGTATAAAGCGGGCAACTGTGATCTATTTATGCAAAGTATGGATATATAAATGTATATAGAGAGATTGATTTTCATTTAGTCTACAGTGACAATGGCTCTGACAGAGGTATGCACTCTCTGGGTGCTTTCTAGTTTCCTTATGTGCTGATTATACTTGAATGAAAAGAAATATCGTCCGATTGCCAAACACTTTTGGGGAATTTTTTTCTTCTTGTTTTCTTTTATTTCCCCCTTTAAGCTTACTCTTCTCCATTTGTGTATCTCTCTTTCTAGGCCTACCTCTTTCTTAATTTCTCTCTCATATATCTCGACTTTCTCTTTCACTTTTGATATCAAGCTTCTTCCCTCCAGTTTTAGTATCCCGCTCTTTTGATTCTTCCTTTGATTTTTCTTAAATCTAATATTCTTTTTCTTCCTTCCATTTTTCTTTTCTTTCCTTTTTCTTTCTTTTTATCTTTCTTTCTTTCTATTTTTGTTTCTAATCGCTTGACTATTTTCCCTTTCTCTCTTCCTATCTTTCCTTTTTCTCTTTGTTCCTTTCTTTTTGCTACCTCTCTTTTTGCTCCATTTCTTTCTATCATTTTTAGTATTCTTTCTTTTCTTTGCATATTCCTCCCTCCCTTTCTTTCTTTCTTTTCCGTTTCCTCCTTTCTTTATTTCCCTTAGTTTATTTTCACATTTATGTTTCTTTCTCTCTATGCTGCTTTCCATTTCCTTCTGTTTCTTCCTTCCTTCCTTACTTTCTTTCTTTCTTTCTCTCTTTCTTTTTTTCTTTCTCTTTCTTTCCTTCTTCGTTCGTTCGTTCGTTCCTTTCTTCGTTCCTTTCTTTCTTTCTTTCTTTTTTTCTTTCTCTTTCTTTCCTTCTTCGTTCGTTCGTTCGTTTCTTTCTTTCTTCCTTCCTTTCTTCCTTCCTTTCTTCCTTTCTTTCTTTCTTTCTTTCAGACATTTCATCCTTCCTACCCTTTTTTTTCATCACAACCTCGACCCTTTTTCCTTTTTCCCATAATACCTCTCCCACTTCCGATTTGTTACTTCCGGCTAAAATGCAAGTTTTATTTCAATCGTTTGATGTGTTGTTGTTGGTGTACGTCTGTTGTTTTGCCGACTTTTGTACAACAATCAAGTGAAATATAATCGATATGAGGGGTAAGGGTTGAGGTGTGGTCCCTGGGTACGAAGCAAGAAGGGGGTTGGAAGGTTCGAGAGTTTTGCATTGGCAAAATTGGTTAGGTTTAGCGTGAAATATGCGAGTGAAAATAGAAGTGGGGGTAAAGAAGAAGAAGAAAAAAAGGGACGAGAAAGAGCATAGCAAGTACATAGGGCTAAAAAAGGAAAAAGAAAGAAACACGGATAGAATGAGAGGGGAGAAACAGAGAGAAAGAAAGAAAGAATAAGGAAGTAGTCGAATGAATCGAAAGAAAGAAAGAAAGAGAAAATAAAAGATAGGAGAGAAGAAAAGGGAAAAAGTCGAGCGAATAGAAAGAGAGAAAGAGAAAATAAAAGATAGAAATAAAGGAAGAAAGGAAAGGGAAATAGCCCAGCGAATAGAAGGAAAGAATGAAAGAAAGAAAGAGAAGAAAAAAGAAAGAAAATAGGGAAGTAGTCAAACAAATTGATAGAAAGAAAGAAAGTGAAAATAGAAAGATAGAAATAAAGGAAGAAAGAAAAGCGAAATAGTCCAGCGAATAGAAAGAAAGAAAGAACGCTAAGCAAATTAGTATGAAAGAAAATAAAGCGAACAAATGAAACATGAGAAAGAAAGGAAGAAAAAAGAGACAAAGAAGGAAAAAGATAGAAAGTAAAGAAGATAGCCAAATAAATGAATAAATAAATGGGAATAGTCAAGCAAACAAGAATGAGAAAGAAAGAAAGAAAGACGGAAAGAAAGAAAGAAAGAAAGAAAAGAAAGGAGGGAGGTCAATAATCAATGGGAAAAAAGACATTCTGTATAGTTCTTCCCTGGATGTGGAAGTCATATAATTCTTTTCAAGGAAGGAAAAAAAAAAGATGAAAAGAGAAAACGTATCGAAAAAGAAGAAGAAGGTAAGGCAGTTCCTAAGTTCTGGAAGTCAGTCGGTAGACGCGGGCGTTTATGACCCACCACTGTGGTATGTGAACGTTCGCACTCGCGCTTCTATGGAAGACCGTGAGCGGCAATTGCTTATGAAAGAAGTATAGCCAAAAAGTAGGGTAGGTGGGTATTGTTGTGTTGGGAGGAAAACTTGAGAGATAAGCATGCACGTACACACCCACCTATATATATTTATATACACATGGGACTTTGATGAATAAGGAAAATCTCTAAACACATGCACCCATACACGCACACACATACACATACTTGTATGCATGTGTGTGCTTGTATGTAAAGGAGGGTGAAATATATTGGCAGTTGGTGTGATAAAAAGAAGAGCTGCATCTATATGGTTCTATAAAAAGAAGCTGCTTGCAAATCAATCGACTCTGCCCCGAAATGCTTCGCCATCTTTTCAACACAAGTGTCTTTCCAGCTGTGCATCTGATCTTTCCACAAATCGTACTGAAGAATATCGCCGCCAGAATAGAATAGCCGTTCCCTCCATTTGTAGTTCTTTTATCCTTGACTCCTCACCCTTCCACTTACTTATCTTTATTACCCTCTCTTTCTTTCTTAGCGGTAGTAAGTCTATCTATCTATCTATCTATCTATCTATCTATCTCAGTCTTTTCAAATCTATCTATCAGCATTTTCAAATCAATCTATCTATCTCTCAGTCTTTTCATCTATTTATCTATCTATCTATTTATCAGTCTATCTATCTATCTATCTATCTATCTATCTATCTATCTATCTATCTATCTATCTATCTATCTATCTATCTCAGTCTTTTCAAATCTATCTATCAGCATTTTCAAATCAATCTATCTATCTCTCAGTCTTTTCATCTATTTATCTATCTATCTATTTATCAGTCTATCTATCTATCTATCTATCTATCTATCTATCTATCTATCTATCTATCTATCTATCTATCTATCTATCTATCTATCTCAGTCTTTTCAAATCTATCTATCAGCATTTTCAAATCAATCTATCTATCTCTCAGTCTTTTCATCTATTTATCTATCTATCTATTTATCAGTCTATCTATCTATCTATCTATCTATCTATCTATCTATCTATCTATCTATCTATCTATCTATCTGTCTGTCTGTTCTTTTATCTATCTATCTATCTATCTATCTATCTATCTATCTATCAGTCTGTTCTTCTATCTATCTATCTATCTATCTATCTATCTATCTGTTTTATGTTTGTTTCTTTCGTGGTTTTTCATATACGTATCTACCTCAGTTTGTTTCTATCTATCACAGTGATATGTTTCTGATCAGTATCAATCTCAGTCGGAACTATCAATCTGATTCCGAATATATTAGATTTGTATATGTTTGTTTCTTTCTCTCACATTTTTCATATCTATCTATCTATCTATCTATCTATCTATCTATCTATCTATCTATCTATCTGTGTGATATACATATATCTGACTGATATATATCTCGGAATTATCTCATTTTGATTTCGTTTATCTAATTATCTAGCTTAGCCTGTTCATATCTATCTCTCTATCCAGCTTCTTCGTTGGCTAGCAAAACCAGTTTACTTGTATCTCACTTTTTTCTTTTCCCTCCATCTTCTTTTCTATATTTTCTTTCCTTTTCTTCCTACCTTCTCTTGTCTATATGTACGTTCGTCGTTTCATCAATTTCTGTTCTTATTTGGACTTTGAACTTTTCTCTCCTTTCTTCTCACTTTTCTTTCCCTTTTCATCTTTCTTTCCTCTCATGCAAGCCTACCCCCCTTTGTCCTTTCACCCCTTCTTTTTATTTCTTTTTCTTTCGCAAATGAGAAAATATCTTGAAGGTTTTGTAGATGATCGGACTTTTGAAAAAATCCAAGTTTTTTTTTCATATACTGAACAAAAACCGCCACCAATAAGAATCTTTCTTGCAAACCAGCAAGACTACCTGGAGTTGGTTGGTTTGATATATACACTGAATAATTCTCTTTGTTCGAATTTCTGAGACGAGCAAATCTCATAAGAGGTTGGCCTTGAAGCATATTTAGAGCATAATGGAACCGTTTCAGGCTCTGGGTGAAGTCAAAAGATAGAAGTGGTTCAATCTAAGATTGATCATCGTAAAAAAAAAATAAAGAAATATTGATTCGCCATCACATGGAAAATTCCATCGAAGAATGAATATGATCAGAATAACTTCTATTATGACATCACTGGCGTTTTCCACAGGCAAATAAATAATAATAATAAAATAAAAAGTTAATAGAATATAGATGTTATTCATAAACCCGTCACAATGAGGCCCTAAAAAGATCAAAAAAGCTTTTTTTACCGGAAAACAAACGAACCCCAAACATTTTTAGAAAGGGGCCTAGTGGATAACTGATGCTGATTTTCAAGTTTGTAAACAAAACAGTATTGCCAGGAGCACTGGAACAAACAAACAAACAAATACAAAAATATAAACAAACACACAGGCAGACCCAAGCCTACCTATTAAGAAGCATGGCGTCTGAGAGTTAAATACCAGGGTTAGATAGTGCAAAAAAAAAAGAAAAAAAAAGACATATACAATAATTCAGAGGAAGAGGCAGACGAACGACATTGGTAGAACGAATTAACTTGGAAGTATAATCTGATACAAGATATCTTCTGGCATTTAATCAAATCCTGAACAAGACAAATGGTTAGCTTAATTTTGTTAGGGCAGTGTCTCTTCCAAAGGTGCATGTTTGGTAGGGGTTTGGCTTTGTGGAGTGTAGACCAGCCTGCCACATTCCGTCAGTGGTACGAAACAACGCCCTTGAAGTATTTCGATTATTTTTCTTCAATGTGACCAATTTAGATATTTAACGTCTAAATTTAGATGATTCCGAAGAGCGAAAGTCAAAGGGGATAATTTATGAAACCTATGACGAAAAATCCATCATATGTTGTTGTTTTATTTATCTTAATTGAAGATATCAAGCGAAAGATCACTCGAGGATGGCAAGCCTTCCGTCAGAGCAAGCCCAACTTTCAAAAATAATACAATCCTATTAATCCTAAAAGAATAATATACAACCAATGCATTTTCCTGATAGTCACTTATGGAGCTGAAGCATGGAACCTAACCAAGAGACAGACCTGCAAACTGAGAAGCATGCTACGTGCAGATGAAAAAATTACATGGAGAGATCACAATATATCTAGAAGAAAACAAGAGTCCGAAACATCGTAGAATCTATTAGAAAACTTGAACGGCAATGCACAGGTCATGTTGCAAGAATGGCTGACAACTGATGGACATCACGACTCACAACACGGATCCCAGGAGATCACATGCGTAACCGAGGCCAACAGAATACAAGATGGAAATATGAAGTATACAAATTCAGAAAGTACTGGCTTTGCTAGCTCCATGATAGAGAGGTGTGCAAATCTTAGGGAAGGTCTATATCCACCAACAGACGTTAAAAGATGATGATGCTGATGATTGGGAATTCAATCACTGATTTTTTTGCCGATGATTTGATGAGATTCCGAGTGTCGTATGCCAAGTAAATCTTTTTGTACCTCACTGTCGCAGGGTAACAAAAATCTCGCGAACAAAAGAAAAATTGTGTGTGTTATGATATAATGGTTTTGTGAAATTTATTCATAAATATGAAATTACCAAAACCCTATATATTTTCATTAGATTTCTCAAGAACCGCTGACCCTCAAAACTTGATAATCGATACAGCAATGCCTTGTGTGCTGACTAATATACACGGCGAAAGTCAAAAAATTTTCGAGTAATCATGGTGTATATAGACAGAGATACATACTAACAGGCTTCTTCGACTGTAGTTATATTTTACTTCATGTGGAGATGAAGCTTCTCTTTAAACCAATGTTTAGACTTTCTTATTACTTCAGATTCCTTTATATTTTCTGCTTGAATGAAGAAGCTTACTTTTATCCCGTGTCTCTTATATTCCATCAGTTCCGGTAATTATTTTTTCAATGTAAAATGATCATGGGGAATTTTTTTTATTGTTGGACCCATTAAAAGTTAACGTCCATAATTTTGAAGTACAGCAACCCAAAACAAAAAAAAAAAAAGATTAAATTGCATTTTCTTTTTCTCACAAAAAAATGACCAAAACATCCTTGTTTTTTTTTTTTTTTTTTTTCTATTCTTCAGGTTAGACCGAACTTCAGAGAACAAGAGTCCTAACACTTACCCTAACCCTGACCTAGTCCTAACCTCGAAGATTAAACCTGGGCGTCATATGAAATAAAACTAACTCATTCGTTACAGAAATTTCGGTCCGGTGGGGACAAGCAAAAAGGCCTTCAAAATGCTTTGTCAAATTTTGCTAATTTATTCTTATTTCAAACTTTTGACAGCACTAACCTCCTCTTTGGGCAAAATTGTAAAAAATACCACAAAATAGACGAACAAAAAACAAAACAAAACAAACAAAAAACAAGAAAAGGGGAAACCTATTTATTCTCCAAGATCAAATCAAAGTTAAATTTGACCCCAAATGATTTAACACCACGAATCGAGTTCTGGTCGGCTAGAAAAATAAGATAAGACTTAATTTTTTCTCCTATTTAGGCTTCCGTACTTCAAAATGATAGACGTACGATTTTGGTCGTGGTCAACAGAAATGCCTCAAGTAAAGTTTCTAATTTCTTTGCTTTGTGAGAAGAAAGGAGAAGTGTCTTCGTTTGAAAGTTATCTTTTATTCCGGACAGGAAAACATTCAATACTGCCTCTTCTATTTATCATTTATCTGTTGGTACAATTAATGCAAAATGGATCCTTAGCTATTCCCTTATTATGATATGACAGAACTGTGAAGAGAGAAACTCTTTTGCGCAGACGATCAGACCCGGAAATAAAGGAGCCGAATTCAATTTATTGACCAGATTTCATAAAATCCACTGGTTTATTTAGTTTACAAGAATTAGGGATGCATGCTCCGATGTAAGCTATTAGTGTTCGAGAATCTCAAGGCAATTAGATTTTTTGCATAATATACTATAATTTGATTTCAAATTGTTTTATATCCATTTGTTGAATTCAGCAACTTGCACATTACTGTTTATGTTATGAGTGCAACTATCGTATCTGGGGGTGCAAGTGGCCTAACGTTTTCGCTGAGACAGTTTACCTTCTCTTCACAAATGTCTCATTCCCAACTATGGGGGAATAGCAAGGTAAAGTGGACTATTCAGTCTTGATTGGAAAGCTGTCTGAGAGACGAACAATTTTCAATCCAAAGCAGGAAAAGCCAACTCCTTATTTAGCGTCTTGGGGGGGGGGTTTGTCACACACACACTCACACACACAAACACACACACACACACACACACACACATATATATATATATACATATATATATATACACACACACAAACGGTGGTGATGAGAAAGAAGATTGTAAAAATACCAAGACAAACGTGCATGCACTCTCTCTCCCTCTGTGTCACTCTCTCTCTCACACACACACATACACACAAACACACACATATACGCATGCATGTGTGTCTGAGGGATTAAACGTGTTGGCATTTCGTGCGATAGAAAGATAATTTGAATCAGATCTTGAGATGAAAATTGAATGCTGTCCCCTCAAAAAGTCAATGTTTTCATGTAAGCTTGACGTTACTTTGGTGAGGTTGTGACGGGGCTAGCAAACCGGAAATGAATTATAATAAATTGCTCAAGTAAAAATAAAGAGAAATAAAAACCGGCAGACGAAATGATGCAACAAATGTCTCCAAATCCCATATCAGTGAATGATTGCTTTTCCACTTTATGTCATTTCGGATTACACAAGATTTTATAGGTACGTTCTACTTTCGAATGGCATATATATATATATATGTGTGTGTGTGTGTGTGTGTGTGTGTGTGTGTGTGTGTGTGTGTGTGTGTGAAAAAACACTGAAGAAAATTTCATGAATCGCATGAACAGATATTGAAAAAAATTGAAAACGTTTTCTAATATTTAGTGATCAAAATTGCAAAGCTTTCCTGAATATATATATATATATATATATATATATATATATATATATATATATATATATATATATATATATATATATATATAAACTTTTTGATTCAATTTTAATTTAGGAATCACTTTTGACTCCTAAAAGGAGGAGAAGGTCCCCTTTTTCATCTTGGAAGGGAGAAGTCTACCTTCACTTTTGACACTTTACACGGTGGGAAAGTCTCCATCCAATGTGACCCCTCTAAGTGTGAGTGGGGGGGATTTTCCTTTCACTTTTGACCGCTTAAGGGGCGGAATTTCCCTTCGTTATGAACTTTTCAAGATGAAGAAAAGTCTTTCTTCAATTTTGACACTTTAAAAGGGGAAAAAGTGTATCGTCCCTTTCGACCCTACATAGAGAGGAAAATGTCCCCCCTTCAATTTTGATGTCCTAAAGGATGGGTTTCCCTCCTCTTCACTCTGCTTAAAGAATTATACGTAAATATGTAAAATATAAAGATATGTATATAGGTTCCACTTAGGTATTATTGTTATATTGTGAATAGAACCCCCTCTAAGACCCCAAGAAATATTTTTTTTCGAAACTTCTTGTTTCAAAATTTCCCCCAGGTCCATTGGATATGCGTTCCAAATTTGGTTGGCTGCACCTATGTTTAGGAACATTTTATTGCATGACAGACAAACAATATATATATATTGTTTGTCTGTCACGCAATAAAATGTTCCTAATCTATTTTCTCCAGTATAAGGTCATTATAATAATTAATACAATCACGAACTTTTCTCTCACTTAGATACCATGTACTGGCGAAGGCAAGATTTGCTTGCTAATGAATGAAATGAAGAATAAAGACCAAACAAATAATTATACATGCCCCTCTCGGTCTCCTCTCTCTATCTCTCTGTCTCTGTCTGTCTGTCTGTCTGTCTGTCTGTCTCTCTCTTGTCCTCCTGCAGCGTACCCTGTCGACCTGTCTCTCATTCAAAAGTGATTTGGATTTGAACTTGTCATCGTCATATTTTAGCCTCCCGCGCCCCTAGGTGCATGAAGCGTTCGACCCACAGCAATCGTTGTGACGTTTTAGTGTTTTAAGTTTTATCTGATTTGCGTGCGACTTGTGCAGGTGTCCGGATTGTTTTGTATACATAATTGAATTAGCCAGCAGAGATACAACGAGAATGAAGGAAATGAAAAAAAAAAAAAAAATGAGTAGAAAAAGCAATGAAGGAAACTTGGACGTTTCCAATTGAAATGGAACTTATTTGAAGAGTTCAATCCAATTGAAACAATGCATTCAAATTTCAGAAATTTGGTATTGAGGCACAAGAGAAAGCTTTATCACAGAATTCATTGTTAAATGGCGATGACTTGTCTCACCAGGAATTCTAGCCTTTTTTTTCATGGATTTCCATCTGATGCCTCCCATTCCCCGAATTTAGAATATAAGAACATACATAGAAATGTACATACGTAACAAATTACATACATAGATATTAAAGCACAAACAGGTCCGGTTCGTCTATCAACAGGAACCGTCATGAGACAAATGTCGTTTGTCGGCATACTATGTTAGGAATGATCAATCAAAAATTGGAAAGAAGTGATAATCAATGACTTAGTTACTCCTCTCGATTTTTTCGGGGTGTGATCACTAAAAACCTTAGTTTGAAAGGAAAAAAAAACAAGAAAAAAACAAAACAAAACAAAACAAAACAAAACAAAACAGGTGAACACAAATTGAAGGATCAGTTTAGCATAAACCGATGTTACATATTGAACCCCCACTAAAAACAACAAATTAGTGAGATGGATTGAAAAATGATAAAGAAGAAATCTCCTTTTTTTATTTAGACGTAATAAAGAGTGAATGTTTAAATTTTCAACCCTCTAGCTCCATTGGTGAGGCCTGTACGCATGATATATGTATAGACAGTCAGTCAACCAGTTTGACCAACTTAGATACTAAGGGAAACCTATGATGACAGTTCTGGTTGATGGTTTCTAATACACAAGTACGCACTCATCAACACATACGCGCGTACATAAATTTATATTTATATAAAAACCATTATGTCAAAAACACTGGCCTCAGATCTTAACGATCCAGTCGTAATCACTTCGTTCCTAATTTCCAAAGCCAATTCCTGATAAAATTATTAGCACAATATATATCCATATTATGGTGCTATTTTGTCAGTAATACTTGCCTCGATTCCGAACCACTGACTGTACCTTCCTGCCCAGTTTCCAAAACATATCTATGTTATATCATAATCAGTGCATTTTATTATCGTAAGAGTGTGCGAAAATTCCCAATGCTCTTTTTAAAAACAAGAAACTAATACGCTGTTGAAAACAAATTTTTTGTCGGAAACCCTTGGACACATGTTGTGTACATAATAACCCTGTTCTTTCAAAAACGCCCATCACCTTAATTCCCAGTAATACCTATTCTCCACAACATTGAGATTATGTAACGAAACTTACTCAAACTTCAGGACCAAGATTGCAAAATCAGATTAAGTAATCAAACTCCGCTTTTAAGCGCTAATATTAAGTACAGCAATTTTCATTCATTTACAGCCGATTGAATTCCACAATCTTGCACCAACCCCAACACGCATCATAAGTGGATTATTACAAAGACAGAGACATAATCGTATTTGTGTAGTGAATCCGTACGCTATAATATATATATATATATATATATATATATATATATATATATATATATATATATATGAATTTCTTCATATTCTATTGAAACTCCATTAGGAATTATCTCCCGTTATAACACGGTGAATGTATCACTAGGCCAAGACAATGTAGATAGATTAAACAATTAAAAAAAATGGAGCTGCAATAGGAATCGAACCCGCAATCAATTTTGTAGCCACTTTAGCGTAGCGTTACCATTGAGTTAAACAGCCGCCGGTAATTCAAAGGCCAAAATAACTGTTTTAACTCCTAATTCTCATTTTAATTATTCACGGTCAGCTGAATTCGTTTCTTTCAACGCGGGAAATTAAACAAAGTAAAGTCTAATTGAAAGAAATCAAGGTTTATAATTCGGTACTCTGGTCTGCACCAGTAGAATATACGCAACTCTCTCAACCCTGAAGAAGGTCATTGCAGTTTGAACTTCCTTAGTTAAATTTTTAATAATCGAATGGTAAGAATGGAAAATGATGCGATTAAGAATATGGGTGACCAACTAGGTCTATCAGGTGCTATATGCGGGGAATTATCTGGAGAGCTTCCCTTGACAATCTTATAAATCCCCTTAAAAGGACACCAATATCTACACTGCGTTATAAACGCAGCCAAAGCCCCATGTCTCCGAACCTTCTTCCTGGACTACGGACGATTGACAACAAACTGGATGATGTTTAATTTTCTGCCCAATTTATATCATACCTATTTATTACTTTATTTCAGGTAATATGAATCATTTTAGGGAAGACACAAGTTATCTTAAAGCTTCATTGTACTTTTCTGTCACATTTAACAGAAAAAAGATTTTACGTGTTTGTTTCCTTCTTTCTCAGAAATATTTTCTTCCCTTTTCATTTTCTTGTTTCTTCCTTCCTTTCTTTTTTTTCTTTATTTCTTTATTTCTTTTTTTCTTTCTAACTTTCTTTACCTCTTTTTTCTTTCTTTTTTCCAAGATTGCTAGCTTCTTTTCAACATTCTGTTCCTTCCTCTTTTCTTTCTTTCTTTTTTCTTCCTTTCATTGCTTCATTCCTAATTTCTTCCTTTCTTTTTTGTATTATCATCCCCTCTTCTTCACTCAATTTTTCCTTACTTTCTTTGTAATTTCTTTCTTTTCCTTTTCTTTTGTCTTTCACCTTCTCTTTGCTTGCTTCCTTGTATTATCATTGAATTTTCTTTCTGCCTTCCCAACTTTCTTTCTTTCTTTCTTTCTTTCTTTCTTTCTTTCTTTCTTTCTTTCTACTCTCATCTTTCTTCCTGATTAATTTCTTATATTTGTCTTTCTTCACAATATATTCGTCCTTTCTTTATTTCATTTCCCTTTTTACTATAAGCGTTTCATCCCAACTTTCTTTCTTCCTTTCTTTTTCCTCTTTTCTTCTCTCTTCCTTCGCATTATTATCGTCTTAGTCCTTTTATTTTATCGGCTGATTGCCCCCTTTCTTCCCTTCTTTTATAACTTCCTTCATTTTTCCATCCTGCCAACTTTTTTTCCCTTTGTTGTTTTATAAATACATTTCAGCCAGTCACGATCAGGTAAAGATAGTGCAGGGTCTATAGCATACGTTATAAAAGAGCCTTAAATTTAGAAATAATGCACAGATATTAGGTCATGATATTTTACCAGCACAGTAAAGTATTCTTCCCCATTTGCAGTCAAATAATACGGCATATATCTCGTACATTTCAGTAATAGTATTGCGACGTTTACGTTTCGCTTTCTCTGCTGTGGCTATGACTCCAGTTTCAAATACCTTTGAATTCATGTGTTGTATATGTATCACATTAGTTGTTGTGTTAAAGCAGTTATCCCAATCAAAGGTTAACATTGGCTAAAATGATAAACCTTGAATACCCAGTCTTTCATAAAAGGCAAACCTAGTGTAATACATTAATAATAGAGCAAGTTAAACTCAGTTGGCGCGGGAGCTGTCTCCCAGATACATGATCATGACTTAATATCACAGTAGAAGAATGTTAATCTTATTTATACTTCTCTAAATTTGGTGATCTCATCAGGGAATAGAGGGAAAGGCAGAGAGAGAGAGAGAGAGAGAGAGAGAGAGAGAGAGAAGACAGAAAGACGAGCAGAGATGGAATCAAGAGTTAAAATTCAAGCAAAATATCGTAAATATATTTTGAAACAAAAATCAAGATCAAATACTAGGCGTTTGGGTTGTAAGTTGAGTGATTTCCTGTACGACAGTCACAATTCAAAGTTTTTAGAATTCAACCTATTGTTCCTTTGTCACATGGAGAGACCACAAGACAACACAATACATCAGGAAGAAGACAGGAGTCACGGACATCATAGAATAAATAAAAAAAATCTCAAATGGCAATGGGCTGGCCATGTTGCAAAAATGGCAGACCACCGATGGACATCGCAACTCATGATATGGATCACCTGAGATCACATGCGCAACCGAGGCTGGCAGAGTGTTAGATGGAGAGACGAGCAAGAATTCAGAAAGTACTGGCTCCTTAACGCCCATGATAGAGAAGTGTGACAAATCCTGGGGAAGGTCTATGTCGAACGACGGACGATGAAAGAATGATGATGATGATGATGATGATGATGATGATGAAATTGGGTGAGGATTGTTTTAGTCGTTAATCTTGTTACGAGGGAAATACCAAGTCAAATCCAATTTGGACTTAGGCTAAGCAATGAAAACAAAAAAATTCGGGGATAATTTTCTTCATCTCAGAAACTGAAGTATCTATTCCGACCATTTTCTTTCCATTTTTTCTCCATTAAATCTTTTTCGTTCCTTATTAATATTCCTTGTATTTGTTTTTCTCACTTCATACTTTCTTTCTCCTTCCCTTTTCTCCTTCTTTTAAATGTTTTTCTTTCTCCATTCCCCGTTTCGTCTTTTTAAAATGTTTTTCATCCTTGTACATGCACTTCATTTGTTTTTCTTCTCTCTTCTTCTTCTACGTACTTTTCGTCTCTCTTCCTTTCTTCCTTTTCCTACTTCTTTTGCCTGTTTTTGTTCTTTCATTCCCACTTTTATCTTCTTATGTTCTTCATTCTTTATTCTTCTTCTTTGTTGTTCTTCTTCCTTGTACTTTTTCTTTCTCCGTTCTTTCTTATTTCTTGCTTTTTTTCTTCTTTAAAATTTTATCTTTTCTTCCTTGCTGAGTTTCTTCCTTGAGCTTGCTCTTTCTCTTCTTTCATTTTTCTATCTTCTTCCGTGTGATTGTACTTCCTTCTTCTTGTTTTTTTCTCCTTGTAGTTGTCGTTATCTTCTTCTGTCTTTCCGATACTTGCCCTATCTTCATCAGTCCTTCTTCCTTCATTCTTTCATAATATTCTTCTTTATTTTACTTGCTTTTTCTTCTTTCATTCTCTCTTCATACTTAATTGTTCTATTATGTTCTTCTTTTTTTTTTTACTCACTTTTCCTTCTTTCATTCTCTATTCTTCCGTTATGTTCTTTTTAGTTGATTCATTCTTTATTCCTTCTTCATTCATTCTTTATTTTCTTTTGCTTTTTTATTCCCTTCCACCTTCTTCCTTCATTCTTTCGTTAGCTTCTTCTTTTTGCTTGCTTTCTCTTCCTTCATTCTTCCGTTATCATCTTTTACTTGCTTTTTCTGTCATCCTTCTTTCTTCATTCTTCCGTTGTCTTCTTTCACTCGCTTCTTCTTTCTTCCTTCTTTCTTCTTCTCAGTTGTTTTCCACACTTTGTCCATTCTTTCTCCATCCTATTCTGTTTATTACTTCGTTCTTCGTGCTTCTTCAACATCTCTATTGTTGATGCTTATTTTCAAAAACCTCTGTTCTGGACTTCGCTGATATTATTCACTTACTTCTTTATTCATCCCATTCGCTTCTTTCTCGTTGACGATCTCATAATTTTTTATCATGAACTTTCTCTCTCAGGATCTGCCTGATTTTTCAACTGTGTGAGTCAATTAATTTGTCATTCTTTTACAAACTCCTGACCCGAAAAGTCGCACAGCAGCCTAGTTTAAGGGTTAAATGAGCCGCTGCGGGGGTAAAAAAGGACGGTCAGTATAAGAAAGGCCTCGGAACGGGAAGAACTTGACGAGAAGGGCTCGTCATGCTTGAATACCCACGGCGTGGAGTACTATCATGGCGGTACTCGTATTATATTGCGTGCCTGTATGTGTCTGTCACTATATGTGTGTGCGTGCGCAAATATATAT